>CM076570.1:792256246-792918543 GCA_034641835.2 Pinus albicaulis | reverse complement strand
TACAAAACTATATTGTGGATGATTTATTTACATTGCACGGATACTTTTTACCAGAAAATCTCACAAGAAAAATTGGGCACATTCAGTTCATGTATATATCCAATACGATTTTTCATCAATGCACATAGAAAAACTACTTTCAGTTAAAATTGCATTCTAGAACATATATATTGAGTACATTTAAATCATTTTTCATCAATGCACATAGTAAAACTACTTGAACAATTAATTACATTCTAGAACATATCTATCAAATATGTAAGTAACATATTTCATCAATGCACATCGAACATATCCAACCATTGGACAAACAAATTTTGTACTAGATTTTCAATCAGGAATAGAGATGTGGGTCAAATCCCACCAAAAGTCAGAGAAGTGCTCTAAGTCTCTTGTCTGAAAGGAATATTTGTACAAAACTATACTGCGGATGATTTATTTACATTGTGGATACTTTTTACCAGAAAATCCAACTAGTTTTCCATCAGTCCACATAGAAAAACTAGTTCCAGTTAATTGCATTCTAGAACATATATATTGAGTACGTGAATCATTTTTCATCAATGCACATAGTAAAACTACTTGAAAAATTAATTTCATTCTAGAACACACACACACACACACACACACACATATATGTAACATTTTTCATCAATGCACATGTATAGAAAAGCTACTTTCAGCTGATACTAGAGCACGTGCATGTACCAAAACAATTTGTACATGTGCAAACACTTGCACAAATAACATAAGCAGCTCAATTTTTAGTTGAGTACTGGAAGTTCTAAAACATATTTATCCAAAGAGAATAAATTGTTGGGAAATTCAATCAAAAAAATTCCAATGGAATGACATCTTCAATAATCCGTTCATGATCGGATTTTGACATTTTCCATTTCTTAATTTTTGTTTTTTTCTTTGATTGAACCTTTATCAACTTTATGTGTGCTGCACACACCAAGTGACTATATTGACAACTTATGGAATCAGGTTCATAGTCTTCAAAGTAAACAGAGTCCCCACTTTGATTAGTTTGTCTGAAAAAATAACTTTTCAGTATAATAGATCCTTTGTCATATTGAAATCTGTGATCATTATAGTTTTCTAATAATTTCATTTTTCGTTCAGTGCAACGCATCAAATAATACTTAACATTTTCATCGTTGTCAATAGGTGCAATTATATCAAAAAAATCTCTTGCACAATAAAACAAACTTAATAAAATTATACATATTTAAATTTATTTCTAGATCTTTAAATCATTAGAAAGAAATTCAAATGTTACCTTCTCTAACAAGATCAGAAACTCGATCACCATCATATGATATCGTAGTTTCCTCTGATTGCATTTCTTCAAACATTGCAACAGACATTTTTCCCTTTGTATTTAGCTCTGTATGTTCCCAATCCTTTACATACATTTTGTTTTCACAAACGTCATTGGATTTTGTGTTGTCTATGAAAACATCACAAAAACAAGAATATTTTCTTTTATCCAATGCAAACACATTTATGGACGACTTTGTTTTAATTGAATGAAATTTTCGAGTCCCTTTTATTGTTTCAACGTCATTTCCAATTGATCTATCTACATCTTTGATCCCAATATGCCAGAAAAACCTTTATATGGAAAATTAAAAGAAGAATTTGAAATATGATATCAAAATACAATCAAAGATAATCATTGCACGATAAATGTACAATGTTTAAAATTATATTTCCAATAAAAATTAAATTGAATGTACCTTCTCACTTCCCTTGATGGGTTAGTCTCATGGCTTAGAGCAACGATGCACCATTGAACAACTTCTTTAGCATTCACAAGTTGGCTTGCAGAGGGGTTCATTTGATATCTTCGAAGTGCTTGTTTTATGCATGCTCCTGCACCGTCATGTTCTCCTTTTCCATGGTCAGTCTCAAATAAATTCCAACAATGTTTAATGTAGGGTTTCTTATGAAGAAAACACAACCAAAAGAATGATAGTGCAGATTTGAATTAACCTGCGCATCCGTCTGACCATATCCAATGTTCATTGAATGTTATTCCATGATTTTTCAAGGAATCATAAATTTTTCCAAAATAATGTTGTAAAACATATGTATCATGTGTACGATCGTCACTGATATAAAAGTGATATTCTTTAATGATATGTCGATTTTCATTCGTGATTTCTATATGATCGATGCTTTGTTCAGGATGTCTATATAGAATATGGACGAGCATGGAGACTTGGTCAGAATGATAGTATTCACTCTAAATTTATTTTTGTGGAACAAATGTGTAGTTTTCTACAAAATTAATCATTGACAAAATGGTCCCTGGTGAAAAAACTTCATGAGATTTTTTGAATTGCAAGTCTTGCCATCGAGCTCTATGGGAATGCTTGGTGTATTTGTAAATTTCTGCCTCAAACTTTCTCAAAAATTCTATCACAAAAATTTCGTCTTCTAGTAATTCAATTATTTTAACACTATTTGCACCTTGAATCGATGTATCGATATATTCATATCTCTTCCATTTCACTTTCATGTTGGAAAATGATTGATTATTTATATCAGTACGATATTTGTCTTGAAATTTAGTCAAATTTCCACAATCATCGCATTTTTTACCACCAACACATTTCTTTTTGTAAAATAGTTCATCGCTTTCTCTTTCACATAGAATTTGAGATATGAAATCACGGATAGTGGAAGGAGGAGGTGAATTCTTCCATAATGTTCTACCAAAATCAAGGAATGTGTCATAATATAACTCAAATTCCACATGATAACGACAACAACAAGTGTCGCGTATGGTGATAGGTTTTACATACCATGGTTTTTGTTGAACAAAAGTACTGATTGAAACATGAATTTGACAATTCTCTTCTTTGAACTTGTTGAATAACTCTATCTGAGTGGTTTCCAAGAAATATTTTTCATGTTCTTCGTACTGATTTCGTGCTATTCTTCTTCGTATCACATGCCTTGCAGTTGGCGAAGCACGCGAATTGTTCTTCCAATATTCATATATTATTTTTTTTAAATTTTCTCCAAGTCTATCTTTGTATGGTTTCCTACAAATAGCTCTCCAACAAGCGAGTTCATCATTTACATCTACTTGCAGCTGAAATTTTCGATGTTTGTGCAAATTTTTTCGCGAGGTTCCTAATGCTCATGCCATAGATGTTACCAAATGATTCTCTTTAGTACTTGATGAAACCATTGCCATATGTATTCCTCTACGTACAATTGAAACATTTTTCTCTCTAGATCTCTTAATTGAATTTATAGCACTACTTATATTTTGTATCACATCTTCCTTCATTTTTTTTTTTATCTTTGGTTGATTTTAGAATACCTAGTAGTGTCTTAGCTTCTTTTAATTTCCTTAATTATAGGAGACCTTTCAACATTTGAGCTTGAACTGTCACCTGCTCATTTAAGAAATACTTTTCAAAAGTGCAGTTAACACGATATTGTATAACATGGTCAGGTTTTTTTATCTCCATATGTGTGAGTGTCAACATTTCTAACATCTCATCATCGACACTAATTTCAACTGTAAATATTCGAAAAAATAGTACATAATAAGTTTACATATGAATAATAAATAACTAAATTAATAAATATATGTATAATTTCAATAATACATGCATGTGTTCAATATATATATATATATATATATACCTTGTGATTCAATTTCTTCATTTGAATTTCTTTCAATATTTTCACCATCTTCAATCATTGGTTCAATATCTCTTTCACTTTCTCTTTAAAAATTTTGTATCTCATCATCAATGTTTTGAGCAATATCTTTGTCTGTTTACATGAAACAAAATATTTTTTAAATTAGTTCATCAAATAAAATTTAAGCTTCACATTTTACACTAGGAAAATTTTAAATATATCAATAGATCATAATATTTACATTTACATACCTGCTTCAATTTCTGCTTGAGGTTGATTTTCCCCTTCAATATTTGAGAGGGCTTCTATCTTTCTTTTGCGAGATTGTCTCATCTCTTCTCTACGTTCCTCAGGGTCTCTTTTTCGATCATATTTTCTCGCACAAGTCCTTCAATTTCCCATGATAATAAAGTATGAAGTTCAAAAAATTTCCTTCAAAAAATTAAACAATAACACAATTAGAAAAATCATCACAAAAGATTTAATTTAAAAAAAAAAAGTCATTTTAATTTTTTTGCAAAAAATACATACTCCAATCCAAAACACTTACTTTAAAAAATTCGAGAAAAAATTGTCTTATAAAAATTAAACGAAGCTCAAAATATTTACTTCAACTCAAAACACGTACTCTAAAAAAATGTCACTTCAAAAAATGCCTCCAACTTAAAAAAAAAAAAAACGTCACTTTAAAAAATACTTCCAGAAAATGTCTTTTCGAAATTAAGCCCAACTACATACTTTCAAAAAAAATGAAGCACAAAAAACATCCAAAAAAATGTATTACATACCTCCAAGAAATGTCCTTTGAATGTACGTCCAAGTAAATTCCTTAAATCCAAAACAATTCTTTGCAAAATCAGGCCGCCTCCAAGAAAAGTATTTAAACCCAAAACAATTCTTTGCAAAATCAGACCGTCTCCAAGAATTCAAAATTAAGCACAAATCCATACTTTAAAAAAAAATGAACAAAAAACATCCAAAAAAATGTATTACATACCTCTAAGAAATGTCCTTTGAATGTACATCCAAGAAAATTCCTTAAACCCAAAACAATTTTTTGAAAAATCAAACTGTCTCTAAGAAATGTCCTCCAAGAAAAGTCCTTAAACCCAAAACAATTCTTTGCAAAATTAGTCTGCCTGCAAGAAATTCCCTTAAACCCAAACCTCCAAGAAAAGTCTTTAAACCCAAACCAAGACCTTTATAAAATCAGACTAAATGTGCGAAATGTGCGAAAATTATGAATGATTTGTGTTTTAGGAGGGACGCCGCGAAATTTTCCGGCCGATGGAGAATTAGATTAAAGTTCAACCGAACTTTGATTAAGAGTTCGGCTGAACTATTAAGTCGTTAGACTTAACGGGCCGTCGGTGTAAAAAATAGTTCGATCGAACTTTTAATCAAAGTTCGACTGAACTAACACGTCACCTGTTACACAGCTTGACGTTTCTGCAACTTTGGACTGATTAAACTCCATGAAACATTCTGAATTAACTGTCAGAACCAAAACAAACATTTTCAGAATTGAATCTACTTTCAGGAAATATAACTTTTATGGAATTCCATAAAAATTTACTAATTTTAATTAATTTTCTAATAAAATGGGTGCAAACAATTTTTGAGGGTCATTGTGATTCAGTGAAATCAAAATTCTTTATCTCCCAAAATACATTGTAAAAAAATTTGAAAAAATTATGGGGCATTGAATTGGTCCGTCGTCTCTAATGGTTAGCTTTTAAATTTTTAGTTTATAACTTATATGTTAAGAAATTTGTTGTGTCGCGAAACATATCCAAAATATGCAGTTTTTTCATATTCGACCAGCTCAAAAAATTCTAGGAGTTATGATATGCATCCATTGGCTTTGTAAATATGACAAAACCGAAGTAGACTCTATCTATATTGTTGTAACACATTTTGTTTTCTCAAAATCACAAATTTTCAATGAATACAACATTGCGTATTAACATGAATTCTTATGAATCCTTTGATTGTTAAGAAACACACACTCAAAGAAACGCTAAGTTGACATATCAAATTTGCATAAAAAAATTTCAAAAAAAAAGTAATAGAAAGCTAACAAAATTTCTGACAACTTTTATTTTTATCACAACATAAAATTCTAAACAGAAAAATTGTTATAGTTTGCAGAAAGTTGAAGAACCGAAAAAAAATGAAAGTTGTTTATCAAAAAAGGGCAAAAACTGTAACCCAACTTCACATTTTCACCCAGAATTTTAACTTTGTTTTACAAAAATCATCATTGAATGTCTTCAAACAAGTGCTAATGTACAAAGAAGAACCATCAGAGGAATTGATTGAAATTGGGTTAAATATGGGTTGTGCGTATATGTTGGCATATCAGAACTTAATTGTGGAATTTGTAAGCATCTATTGATCTTGTTTTACTTCTCTCCGTCTATAATTAATAGAAAAAATAAGTATTTTATATTAAATATATGATTTTTTATGGGGTATAAAACTTGCAAGAAACAAAGTATGGCACTGCGCCAATAGATCAAATCTAGAAAGATGGCATTATAAATGGTTTTGAAAGAATGTGTAAGTTTATGAGTCAATTGTTGCATTAGTATGTCATCTCTTTTCGATTTACATTGATGTATATTATTTAATATTGTAATTTTAATTATTCTCACCAATGTTTATACACTCATTACAGTTTATTTTTATGTTTGTAGATGGAATGTGAAGAAGAAGAAAACAATCAACACCGTGAACAAAACATTTTTGAAAATAACCCGTCATGGAAGTAGCTCTAGCAGTGACAGCAGTTCAAGCGAAGAATGATGATCACTATGTTTGGATATAAAAGCAAGGCATATTTTTTGAAAAATGTCTTTGAAATCAGACATTTTCTTTAATGTAATTGACATAGTGTCCCAATTGAAAGATAAAGGGATACCAATAACTGTCCCATTTTTTATAGTATCACACAAACGTACCGAGATTTATAATTGGTATATGTATTCATACGGTGCTAATAGGTTGTAAAAAGGCATCGGTGCGTATATAGACATAAACGCACCGGAGAGCTATACCACACAAAGGCCTCGATATTTTAAACTGGTTTTGGTATTTTTGCGGTGCCCATAGGTCGTAAAAACGCACTGGGGCGCTTAAGAATACAAGCGCACCGGTGTAAGTATACACACACCGGTTTTCATTTTGTATTTTTTAGAAACATCAACCTGTGACAGTGCAATTATTGTGATTGTTTTAAATTTATTATTCATCAAAAGTCGACACATCTTATAACAATATTTATATTAATTATTTTTTTATTAATGCATTTGAATATGATGTTTAGATTAATTTTTTATATCATATCAAAATTATTGTGGTTTTTAAAAATTCATTATTCATCAAAAGTCGACACATATATATCTTATAACAATATTCATATGAATTAAATTTTTATTAGTGCATTTGAGAACAACAATGGAGAACGCAATAGCGATAATAGATAGCGCAATAGAATAAATTAAAACATATATATATATATAAAAGACATTTTTTGTCAACTTAAAAAATACAAAAATGAAATCTAGTTAAGTTGTTATAAAGAAGTAAAAATTACTCACAAACTTAGATATCAATCATTTTCTTGTCATCCTATTTTATGTGTTGAATGGGTTCCATTTTTTTTTCTTTTCTACAAGAAAATACTTGAAAATTAATATTTAATGCTAAATTGTTTATTTATTTTACCTAATGATCGAAAAATTCAATGATTACATATTACATTTGAAGCAAGTTGTTGTTGAGATGGCTCCTCCAGCGATGCAATTTTGTCCATTTCTTTGACCATCTCCTTGTACACCTTTTTGGACATTCCTACTGGCATATTTCTGATATCAGCTCGTTCATCTTTTGAGATTTTCATAATCTTCTTGAAAATGTAACATGACAATAAACTATTTAATTTTTATATTGATATATGAAAAGTAAGCATAACAAAAGTGATATTTATAAATAATTCTAGACAAACATCTAAAGGAATATTACTTTTTCATTCCTTCTTTTTTGTTGTTGTACGTTTTTGCTATTAAAAATCTGACATGTCTCATTGACCAATTCTCTGGAAACTCTTCCTGTAGTTTACATAAAATTTGGTTCTTGGAATCATTGAATTGGTTTTTGTATTGTAAGTGAAAAGAACGTCTATACATTCGTTCCACTGGATCCCTCAAACTTTTGTAAAAGCTTTTCCCCCTTTCGTTAACCTCCAGCACCACTCCAGATGAGCTAAGGAGCAATTCATTTTCATTTTCATGTTCTAATTTTTTTCTTTTCTTAGAACAACATTCCTTTTCTGAGTTGTTGGTCCCTGCAAAACATTAAATAGATGTGAATTAATAGACTTTTTCACACATGTTATCTAATAATTTTAATTATATTATTAATGAAAACTAAAAAAAGAAACTCATATTGGATCGATAGTATTTTTTCATTCACCTGATTCATCCTTTTGCAATTTTTCCATCAAGCTTTTACGCTCTTCTGGTCCTAGATCAGAAATAATCTTATCGAACTTCATCATTTTGTGGCTCTGCATGATACATAATAAACAATACATATTAGTTAAACTTACATATAGTTCAAAAATATTTTTCTGTAAAAAATTTATAAAGAACTTGCCTTTTTTGCTTTTCTTGATGTGTTATCAATATTTTTGTTACTTGATCTCTTGTCACTCATTTCTTTATCAATCTCAAACCTGTACCATATCATTCAATAATATATTTATAAATAAATTGTCAACTTTTCAAGTAAAAAAATAAATGTCAAAAAACCGGTGCGTCATTCATGGTTTACGCACCGACGTCGGTGTGTGTCTCTCTTCCAAACGCACCGTCATAACAGTATAATAGACCGTATGGTGCTCTATATCAACAAGGAGCACTAATGTGTTACATGTCAATGACTGCACCAGTTAACCATGATAAAATAATAAAAATTGTCCAGTGTTAGTTTTTTAGTAGAAATTAGTGCCATATTTTACATATGGCACACCGATAAAAAAAAATTAAATTTTTATCACATTACATTTTGCGGTGCACTTGTAAAATAAAGAGCACCGGTGTGCTACGTTACTCCAGGCGCACCGATAAAAAAATCTTTTTTTTTTTAATTCATGCTGGGGTCCACGTGGATTGGGATCTGACTATGCTAATTGTCCCGTTGGTTGGATGTCTTAGGTCTATATTTAGCAATACAAACCCTATAAACCTAAATTGAAAAGCCCTAATTCTAAAATCACAGAAAAAGGAAGAAGAAAGGGGAGAAACAAAAAGAATGTAAGGTTTGTATATTTTGAAAGTTTTTTTTTCTTTTTTTCAAAATAGAACATTCACAGTGCACCATAATGAAATAGCGCACCGGCTACATATTTTACAAATGTCGCACTGAATTTTTTTTTTTTTTTTAATTTTTTATCACAGTACTTACGCGGTGCGCTGGGAGAACAGAGCGCACTGGTGCGTTATTCCATACAGGGCACACTGACAACTTTTTTTTTTAGTTTATGCAAGGGCCAACATGGATTGGGATCAAACTATGCAGGTCCTCCTATTGGTTGGATTTATTAGGCTTATATTTAGCAATACAAACCCTATAAATATAAATTGAAAAGTCCTAATTCTGAAATCACAGAAAGTGGGAGAAGAAAGAGCAGAAACAAAAGGAATGTAGGGTTTGTTTCTAAAATGTTTTTTTTTCAAAACAACACGTTTGCGGTGCACCATAATGAAATAGCGCACCGGTGCCATATGTAACATATGGCGCACTGATAAAAACATATTTTATTTTTTTACTTTTTATCACTGTACTTTCGTGGTGTGCTGCTATAACTGAGCACACCGGTGTGCTATGTTATGTAGGACACACTGATGAAAAAAAATTCTATATTTTTGTAAGATTGACACAAGGGCCGACATGGATTGGGATCTAACTATGTAGGTCCTCCTGTTGGTTGGATGTGTTAGGTTTATATTTAGCAATACAAATACTATAAATATAAATTGAAAAGCCCTAATTCTGAAATCATAGAAAGTGGGAGAAGAAAGGGCAGAAACAAAAAGAATGTAGGGTTTGTTTCTAAAATGGTTTTTTTTGCAAAAAAACACGTTTGTAGTGTGCCATAATCAAATAGTGCAATGGTGCCATAAGTTACATATGACGCACTGATAAAAACATTATTTTATTATTTTTTCACTGTACTTTCGCGGTGCGCTGCTATAACTGAGTGCATCGGTGTGCTCTGTTACACAGGGCGCACAAACGAAAAAAAATCTGTATTTTTTTAAGATTGACACAAGGGCCAACATGGATTGAGATCCGAATATGCAATTCGTCTCGTGGGTTGGATGTATTATGACTATACAAACCCTATAAATCTAAATTGAAAAGAAAGAGGGAGAAGAAAGGGCAGAAACAAAAAAAATCTAGGGTTTTGTTTGTAAAAATGGATTTCTCTTTTATTTTTGTTTCTGAAAACTGTAGAAAAGGTTAAAAAAATGTAGAAAAAAATTTAAAAAAACAATAAGCTTTCATTTTGTTATTTTAATTCATAAAAAAAGCTACAAAAAAAGTAGAAAAAATAATAGACTTAGATTTTTTATTTTACTGCATAAAAAAAAACTGCAGAAAAAAGTACAAAAAAACAATAAACTTACTCACATTGTTTGAAATTCTATGGTACAGGGTTTGACTAACCAGAGGTTTGGAATTTTGATTTTCTGAATACTTCTGTTCGAACGTATTTCCCTGTTGCATAGTGCTCTCGTGCTATGTTTTCTCCAGGTATGTATCCTATAAATCACTGGTTGAATTTTTTTGCAAAAATAGTGAAAATGAAAGGTGTTTAGTATTTAAAGAAATGTTTTATGAAATTAGATTTTCGAAAATATTTTGCCACCCATTTTTCAATTTACTGCTTTTTTTTTTTCACTTAAATAAAATAGGCTTGCACTTTTTTTATTTGATGTTATTTGTTTACTGGTGCATCCTTCAATTTAACCGCATAGGTGCCTCGTTTTATAAAATGACACCGGTGCGCAAAATAAAAAACTCACCAATGCGGTTATCTGTACATTACGCACCGGAATGACATTGAAGTTTGTGCACCAAAATTTATTGTTGTTTTTCTCAAATGCAGGGAGAAAATATCATATATTATATGGAATCGACAATTCTTCAAAATCCAATTCGTTCCATAATATTTCTCAAAGTCCATCACATAGTTCTCCCTATCCATGTGGAGACGTAATATTTACTTCAGTTTTGTTTTATTTTTTCACTATGTAATTGAATTTATATATGTTTTTTATCCATGCAGTCAATCACGCACAACTTAATTAAATTTATAATGTATACAAATTTACAGGTTCATGCAGATTCAACATCGAGTTCAGATGCATAAAATATTCAAACTACTCCAAAACGTTGGAAGTTCTTATACCGCAAGGCGCATTTGGTAGATGAAAATGGACAACCGCTTCAACCTGCCAATTGTAACAATATTGCATCTTCTAGCCATAATCAAGAAACAATAATGGTAATTATAATTATAATTTTTTGGTATATATATTGATTAATATATAATTATTTCAACGTCAAACCAATTTATAATCATGCAATATTGTCAACGTGGTTACTAATTGATATCATATATTTTGTACTAATCATGTTCAAATTTTTTTTTTTTAATTATTAGGATTCTAGTGATGATGAACGACCTACCTACCATATTCCATTGCACCCCACGACAATTTCAAATCGAGAGAAGACTGAATTAAGAGAAAAAATCGGAGAGGAACGATACCAAGAATGGTTGAATCAACCACCGATTCAATTCCCGCTATGTCCAGATTCACCAATTAGGAATGACTACAGCAATAGTAGTTCTTCACAAGCTGGCAATGGAGACAATCAAATAGAGGTTGGTATGGATGATTACTTAAGGGATATGACTGCCATGGAGACAATGTTGTTAGATGCATTCCAAAATGATGATCAGCTAGGGGATGATGCTCATATCGCTGACACTTTTTTCGAAAGCCTTAAATTTGCTTCCACCACCCCTCTCTTTGGACCCGACGGTCAGTCAAATTCTAACCAGTTGGGGACAACGATGTTACTGTACATCTTGAAAGAAAAGTTTGGCTTGTCGAATGCATGTTTCTCAGAAATTTTTAGGTAAGTTACCATAAAGTACTTCCCTTATATATAAATTTGAAATATAATCAGTACACTGCAATGAACATTACAAATGTTAAATTTTATGAACGTTAATAATTATATCGACATTAATGTACATTTATTAATATAGTTTTCCATGATCACCAACTACAAGTTATTCAAAGATAAGGTTCTTCCGAGTGATAATGTCTTGCCCAGTAGCTACGAGGAGGCAATTTTTTTTTTGAAAATGTTGGGTGTTGAGTACATATCATATCATGCATGTCCAAATGATTGTATTCTATATAGAGGAGAATATGCAGACAAAGAGATGTGTCTGAAATGTGGGCATGACAGGTATGATAAATCAAAAAAGAAGGGTAAATCACGTACTGGTCCTCCTTTTAGGATATTGACGTACATGCCTATAATCCCAAGGATTCAAAGGCTCTTTTGTTGCAAAGAATTAGCTATGTTGCAGGGATGGCATGCCTCACATGGAAGTGAGTTGGGAGTTATGCAAATACCAACTGATTTAATAGCCATGAAGCATATAGAGGATACATGGACCAAAAAATTCAAGAATGAAGTACGAAGTCTACGACTCAGCATAACCATGGATGGCATCAACCCATATTCCCTCCAGAATAGAAAATGTTCTATTTGGCCTGTAGTAGTGATCAATAAAAATATCCCCCCATGGTTTTCCGTGAAGAATGAACATCTTACGTTGGCTCTCATAGTACCTGGTAGAAGACAACTGAAGAATATGGATGTCTACTTACAACCACAGGTAGATGAATTGAAGGAATTATGGGATGGGATAAATGTATACGATGTATCAAGATCCATCGCAATAGAGAGGAGGTTTACGTTGTATGGCATATGTGCTTACACGACACATGATTATCTAGGCTTAGGAGTTTGCTCTGGTAAATTACATGTTTAATTTATTGATTTGTTTATATATAATGTAACAATATTCTTTCACATATTAGTTATTTAATTCGTTGTAATAATATTTGTTCTGATCTTCGTGATATTCTTTAACGTGCCATGCATATTAATTTATGTATACAAATATAATCCCGCAGGTCTTGTAACAAAAGGGTATTTTGGATGTAAATGTTGTGGACCTTCTCTGAAAGCTAGATGGTCCAAGGACCTATGAAAGCCAGTGTATGATTGCTCCAGGATATTCCTACCAGAACAACACCCTTACATAAGAGCAGCATTCGCTTTCAATGGTAAACGAAAGAGAACCCAAATGCCTCCAATAATGACACCGACTGAATGGCTTAGAGCATATGAGAGAGAGAAAGAGAAGGAGTTCATAGAAATTTTCGATTCAAATGGGGAGCATAAGTTTGATGATCTAGATTTCTTCAACACCTATGTTGAGAAATTTCCCATTGGGATGAAAATGAAATCTATCTTTTATGACCTCCCATATTGGGAGCATCTTAATATTGCCCACTTATTAGATCCCATGCATATATTTAAAAATGTTTCATCTTCTTTATGGAGGCACATATCATCAAAACAAAGTGACACATTTGCTATTAGGAAAGATCTTATTACTTCAAAAACTAAAAAGAAATATTGGCCAAGACGATTAGAAAGTACAGGATCAGAGGCAAGCATTGGTCCCTCAAATTCATGGTTTTTCAAAGAAGGTGATGTCCCATGGATTTTAAAAAAACATGATATATCTTTGGCAAAGGAAGTTATAATGGATGTGAGGGTGCCAACTTCATACAGGTCTTCACCACAGTGTTGCTTCATCGTGGATGATCATTTGTCAGGGTTGAAATCGCACTACCATTTGAATCTTCTAAGAGTACGTGTAATGTCAAAAGCATGATTTTATTATTTGTTATATTAATAAATTTTATCCCATGTGGGGATCATAAAACATAAATAATTTTGTATATTATTGCACGTGTTTATAATTTTGCAGTGTCATTATCCTTTATTTCTGTGTGGGTGTTTGAAACATGAATTCCCTCAAGACCTAGGACATGCCATATCTAAATTATCTACATTTGTACGTTGGATCACGTCAAAGGAGATTCATGTGGCTAGCATTCCATGGTGGCATCAAGAGATAGTTTAGATTGTTTGTATGTTTGAGAAGGATCTGCCGACCAGGGAAAATTTTAGGGGCTAATATTTGTAGGTGGGCTAAGTTTATATACTTTTACAAAAACAATATTCGTCATTTTCTGTTTTTTCTAAAAATAATTCATCGAAGTTTTATAATATAAAATTATTTTACCTTAAAAATTGCCATGGTCTTATATATACTAATATAATATAATCAATAATTTAGATATTTTTACAAAAATATCATGAAACATTTTACAATTTTTCTATTAGAGGTTACTAAGATTCACCAAGATTTCTAAACTTTGAATACATATCAATCCTTAAAATTTTCCTTGCTACCGACGATTTTCATGGACTTGCAGGTTCATCTTCTAATCCACCTGGTAGATGAGGTTGAATTAGTTGGGGTTGTTTCTTGTCGTTGGATGTTCTTCTTAGAGAGGTACATGAAGAAATTGAAAGGTTTTGTTCGACAAAGGGAAAAACCCGAGGGGTCTATGGCAGAGGGGTACATATCGTATGAGTATTTCTACTATGCCAGTGAGAACATCAAGTAGATCGACAACAGACCAGGTGCGATGATTTGGGACTATCAAATGGATGAAGACAAAAGAGAAGGAGAGTTGCTCCAAACGAGTGGAAAAAAGCACTTGATAAAGAGTAAGCGACTTATAATTTTTCAAATTTACAAAAAGTAATTAATATTCATGTTGAAATTCGATATAATGTATATTTTTATCTCTAAGTACTATATAATGTTGGTTTGATTTCATTATCGAATGCAGAAATTGAAGCAATCAATAAATTCATTCTTTACAATTCTAAAGCGACACAACCGTGGGTCGCATTGTACGAACAAAACAGGATGAAATGGGATAGTGACAGGAAAGAATTCAGACTGTTGAATGGTAGAAGTGTGCCTTATCCTAATCATTTAAAATAAAATATGCCAAAAATATGCCCCAACAACTGGGTTTCTGACCAAGTCAGAGAGAAATACGGTGCTATCGGTCGTTACCCGCGTGCTGAAGAGGATGCGCTAGACATAGGGATTGGGTGCAGCAACTCGGTAATAATATTTTTAATTTATATGTAAATTTGAAACTTACATTAAGACATTTACATTTCATATTTTAACTATTGGATTATTATTTATAAGACACATGACACTATGATTTTTTTAACTTTTTATAATAGGTGCATTTTTTCCCATCTATGTGGGCATATGGACACCATTTTCGCACAGAAAATGTCGATACTGAAAACATCACACAAGACTGTGGATTGGAAGTCGAGTTTGATCAATCTAGTCGATCTAGCCACTGTGATCAACAACTAGTATGAGGGATGTTAGGTTACGTCAGAAAGATACAAGAGATCATTGAAGTGGATTTTTCTTCTTTCCAATGTGTTATTTTTAGGTGCAAGTGGTGGGACACCTTTGATCTGAATAATGTAAAGGAAGATCACGATAGTAGGCTGATATGTATCAACTCTAGAAATATGTGGGATGAAGCTAAGGAGCCCTATGTTTTCCCTAAACACTGCAACCAGGTGTTTTTTTACCCAGATGTGTTGGATAGGGATTGGTGGTTCGTATTGACACATGACCCTAGATCAAAACATATTTTTGAGAACAATAGTGTTATCATTCCATGCGAGCTAGAATATAATGAGGGTGATCATGAGAACCGAGAGTGATATGGTACATGTGTTATTTCATCAATATTTATAATTTTTAAGATGGGTTTTTCGAAATATTAATATAATATATATTTTGAATTAATTGGTAATTTTCATTGTGTTAATGTTAAAATCAATAATTCACTTGATAATTTGGTATTATGTAATTGATCTCGAAAACAATGGCGTATTGTATAAATTAATTATTTTTTTGTATCTAAGATCATAATAAAATAATGATAATTCTAAAGTACAGGACTTTATTGGCAGTATTTTCTAAACTTTATTACGTTACAATAAATCATATTATTCTAGATTTATTATTTTACAATTATTTAAAATTTACAAATTTACAAATTTAAAAATTTTAATAAATTCATTTCACATTAATACAATTAAAATTTTACAAATATTTTACATACCATTACAATTATAATTAGAATTAGAATTAGAATTAGAATTACAATTACAATTACAATTTTACAATTTCACGTACAATTACAATTACAATTACAATTTAAAAATTTTACATATATACAATTACAATTTTACAAATTAAAAAATTACAATTACAATTACAATTTTACAATTTTAAAAATTACAATTACAATTACAATTCTAGAAATTCACATATATACCATTACAATTACAATTTTAGAATTTTAAATACAATTAGAAATACAAATATTACAAATTTACAATATCATGATCATTTGTTATTAAATTAATTAATAAACATCACGTTCATGATAACCATCATACAAACATCATATTTGACTAAAAAACACATTCAAAATCACTAACTACATCATCATGATCATGATCATCTAACAAAACACAATCACCATTATATATTAACATCATCAGTACAACACGGACATCAAATATACATCTCATGTCAAATATACATCTCATGCTATCACATACACATCTATCTGCAAGATGCACATTAAATGACCATATCTAACATGACCTAACAACATACACATCATGATGATCACCAACATGTAAATTAAGTACAACTGCAACATGAGCATAAAATACATGGACCATATATATATATATATATATATAACTGAATAATTTTAAAAATATACAACTGTAATATAAATGTCATGGATCAGCTTGTGGTAGTACAACATCAATATCAGTACTAGTGGTCGGTGGTCTAACCTCATCTCCATGATGACTGTTGGTAGATGCTAGTGGAGGCTCATGAAAATTTGGCACGGCGCGAGGCTATGAACGATCATGAGATGATGGTACGTTGTGCCTCGGAGACTGTCCATCATGTGCTGCAGCTCAATCGTAACATGCAACAGTCCTCGTCAGTCATGTATAAGTTTTCGTAGCTCCTACGACATGCTGCATCAGGTTGTACATGTAACATGGCATGCCTCTCCACATCCGTAATAGCCTATCATCAGCCTCTATGTCTCTGAAATCAGCGAGCCTGATGCCTGCCTCAACAATCAATGCAATGAGTTGGTCGTCCAACTCCATCTTGTATCTAGCATCACTAAGATGTCGACCATGCACCAGCGTACCAGAAGGAGCAGGTCTTTGATCTGCACCGGCCTCTTGATGATCCTCGGCAATATCTGGCATGCCCTCATCCTCATCAGGATCCACGCCTGGATCAGGTGGTGGTGGAAGCATCTCCTCGCCATCAAAAGAGCCAATGTCTGAAAAATATATACAAGTACACAACAATAATTAGAGGATTTTATTACACAATTTAATAAAAACAAGTTAAAGAACATGTTAGAATAAATTTAAATAAAACAGTAAAATTACCTCTATCATCTAGCGGCTCATCAGCTATGAAGAGGATGTTGGTACACCCTCGCCAATCCAACCTCGCATAAGGACAAGGGACCAAAATGAAGGGATGCTCATCAACATTGGCTAGAAACTCCAGTGCATCATCTGATATCCTCGTTAAAAAAAGAGTCTCCTCCCTCTTAGGCATCATCTGCCCCCACATGTGCATATGTGCCTCAGTAATTAGCCTACGAGGCTGCCGAAGAAAATAAGGCCTCATCTCTAGAAACCTCTCAAGAAATAAACAAAAAATCTCTGAAGCAAAAGGAAAGTTGACCCTCCCTTGTGCATGAGCATGACATCTATCTAATGTTGTACAGAACTACTGCAAAAAAATGGCAGACCACCTGACAAGTCGTGGCTGTTGTAGTAAAGAATCAACGTAATATAAATGCTGACAACTAATGCGTTGCCCCTCATTGGTGTTGTGTGAAATGGTCAAAATGATAAGTGAGATACACTGGACCTCATCACGACTAAATGCAGCAATACGTAACTGCCCTCCAGCGACCTGAAACTCTGCAGGAGATACTAAAATTTCTCCAATGTATCTTTGGGAGTAAACTAACTGACTACCTGCCACACAGCCAGCTGTAACCTCGGGGAACGAGGGAAAATCCATCCCTCTCCTCGATAGCCCTATAATAAAATACACATCCTCCTTAGTGGCCGTGTACCACTGGTTGATACCAACCTGGAAAGCCTGTTGCTGGGCATTCCACCTTCAGATAAGATGTCTCAAAAACAAACTATAGGACTTTAGGGAAGTAGCCTCCTCATAGAACTTGAGGAGGCCTACCTACCTAAGGAGCTCCTACGTTTCTGTTGTAATAGGGTGAGGGTACACATCTCTCTCCCTCTCTCTTGCCTCCCACAGGCGAACCATGTTATACTGTTCCACCTGTTGGTTTTGTTGTCGCCCCTCTTCTCTCCTTTCACGTCTCTGAATGAATGACATATTAAACAATTTTTTTTAATTAAATGACACATGTATTTACAAATATACGTATATAATTATTTTTTGAAAAATAAATAAAACAATATTCGGTGCGCCAAAAACATAGTCACACACTGGTCCTAGTGCATCTCCCCACAAAGCGTACCAGATATGGTGCACATCATGATATCCACCGCACCGAAAGCGGTGCTCCAGAAAATGTTTTTAGCGCACCGTTCACTACTTGCAGTGTTAGGAGGCCGATGCGCTGACTACATTATCTGCCTGGGGCTTATAACTAAGTCAGCACACCACCCTCCTACCACCGTACATAGTTGTCGGTGTGGTATTTTAAGAGGCCGCACCATTGACCTAGGCCAAATATGATAAGCCATGCATTGACAAAAATAGCCGGCACGGGGCTGTTATCTCAGTCAAGGCACTACATCACCACAATTGAACTAGGTCAATGGTGCAACCAGGTAGCCGACCACACCGCTCTTTTTAAAGAAATTTAAATAACATGGTGTGCCTTTGGTATCTGCCTTGGAATCGGTGCGGATAACCTTAGCACCAGTTTACTAGCCCGGGGCTGATAATTTTTTCAATGCACCGAGTTGCTGCAATACACCATTGTCAACGGTGTGGCCTGGTAACTGACCGCACCACACTTTTTAAATTTTTTTAAATTAACATGGTGCGCCGCGCAGTACCAAGCCAAATTCGGTGCAGATACCGTTAACACCGAGTGTGGTGCAGCCAGTAAATTTACGGGAAGCACCACAAACCGGTGTGAGCCAAATAGCTCGAGTGCACCACGTGACAAATTTTTTTTTTAATGGTTTATTTTAAGGTTTTTTCAAATTCTAATCTGCTAAAATGTTTAATTATGGAAAAACAAGAAAAATACCTAGACATTTACCCGACGAGGAGGCATATTGGCTATACAATTTGCAAAAGAAAAATTTTCCACTGTTTTATAGAATTTAACCTGGATATTGGTGGCAATGCACAACAGCAGTGTGTGCAATAAGTGCAATGGGAGCACGAATGTCAGTGCGGCTCAAACAAGGATAACTTGCACCGGTGCTTGAGAGCTTTGTAGCACTAACAAAAGTGAAAATGCAGTTTTTTGGGCGTAAATTTTTTTTTATTTAACCTTGTTCAAGTGTGCGAGGTTTTTATTGGTGTACCAGTGCGTTTGCACTATGTCACCCCAGGCAATTTCTATTTTCGCGTGCATTTAGGAGGCACTGGGGCGGTGTAGCGGTAACACATCGGTGCTCTACAGTAATAAGACGCACCGGGCACATTTTCCGGTGAACCAATGATTTGTGTGGTTTTTTGGCCGTAATTTTTTTATTTTCTAACCCTTTTCTGGTGCGCAACATTAATGGGGTCCCGGTGCGTTTCTATCATTTCGTACCGGACAGTTTCTATTCTGCACGCTTTTTATGAGACACCGAGACGGCTTAGCGGTAACGAACCACTGCTCTACAGTAATAAGACGCATCGGGAATGCTATCCGATGAACCAATGATTTGTGTGGTTTTTTGGCCATAATTTTGTTTTTTTTAAACCCTTTTCCAGTGTGCGAAATTTATGGGGCCCCGGTGCATTTCTGTCATTCTGCCCTGGGCGGTTTCTATTCTCGCGCTTTTTATGAAACACCGGTGCTGACAATTTGACATGCACTGCTTTTGTTCCTTAATAAAAGGCACCGAGCGGGTGTGTACGGAGCACACGGTATGCGATTTTTTTGTTGTAATTTTTGTTATTTAACCATATACAGGTGCGCGCGTTTTATGGACGCCCCAGTGCATTTTATTTATTCCACTTAGGGCAATATTTGTTTTCGGGCATGTTTTCGGAAGCACCGGTGCGATAGACATGAAAGGAACCAGTGTTGTACAGGAATATGACGCACCTGGCGAGGGTGTTAGAAATGCACGGTTCCCAATATGCCTATGTTTTGTGTGGTTTTTTTGCTGTAATTTATTTATTTATTTAACCCTATGCCAGTGGGCGGGGATTTCAAGGCAGCTCGGTGCGTTGGCGACCCAATGTGTTTAAGGGCGACCCGGGTGGTGTCAGTTTTTACGCATTTTTTATGAGGTGCCGGTGCGGAAGTTATGTAAAATACAGATACTCTACATAATTACAATGCATCAGGCGGGTGTGTACCGAGCACACAGTGTCCAGTGTGCCAATTTTTTAACTGCACCGATGCTATGTCATCTTGAACACACCGGTGCGTTTTGCGGTGATAAGAGCACCAGACGAAATACATCCGCAAAAACCTCCGCCCGCCAACCTCTTCTAGGAACCTCCACTAGAAACGGATGTCTAGGTTATTTTTATAAGGGGTTCCTCAAAAACATCCGCTAGAGGGTCTTTTCCTTGTAGTTAGGACATTCACCCTACGGTCTCATGTATTCTCAATGTAAAGATATATTACTTCCATCATACAGTCATACTAGTCTTCTTTAGTAATTATTTTCATCTATTTTTACTTTCTTCCTTAGAAGAAAAATCACTAGAATCATACATGTAACACACTTCGTGTGTATTTGTTGTGACCAAACATGGATTATATGTATATATATATATATACACACACTATTTTAGAAAACATGTAATAAGATTCTTAACTTTCATGATTTAACCCGTGGAGAGTAAGCTTTGCTATAATACCATGGGCCAATACCATGATTGTGATCTCTAGAACCCACTATAGGGTCGAAGTGTAACCCCAATTTAAGTAAGTAAACAATTTTAAATGTAAAATCAATTAAAAAATAATAAAAAGTTAAAAGTGATGGATGAGTTTAAACATTTAAATGTTTGCTCAATTAATAATAAAAATTTAAAGTATATAAATAATAAAATTCAATACCACATATTTTTATTTTGTTATTAACTTGTGAATAGTTTTTGCTACAATATTGTGTAAATACCATGACTTATCAATACCGCATGCCCACAAACTATAACTTATTTCACAACCAAAATATTTTATAATAGTATGACAAGATTTTTAACTGTGGATATTCACCCCCACTTTCCCCCACTTTACGGTGGATAGTATTAAATTGTAAATAGGCTATGTTACAATACCATGGCTTATCAACACCACATGGCCAAAAACATAACTCATTTCACAATCAACATATTTTATAACAGTATGACAAAATTCTTAACCATGGATATTCACCCCCACTTTACCATGGATATTATTAACATGTAAATATGCTTTGTTACAATACCATGGGCCAATACCATGGCTTATCAATACCACATGACCGAAAAATATAATTTATCTCATCATCAAAATATTTTATAACAATTTGAAAAGATTCTTAACGATGGATATTCACCCCCACTTTTCCATTGATATTATGAATTTCTGAATAGGCTTTGTTACAATACCATGGCTTATCAATACCACATGGTCAAAAATCATAACTTATTTCACAATCGAAATATTTTATAACAATATGAAAATGTTCTTAACCATGAATATTGACCTCCAATTTACCGTGAATATGATTAACTTGTCAATAGGATTTGTTACAATACATGTGCCAATACCATGGCTTACAAATACCACATGCCCAAAAATCATAACTTATTTCACAATAAAAATAATTTTATTTAATTTTATTTTATAACATTATTTAATTGAATATAAAACATACAAAATAAGAAGTTATAATTACTTTTAAGATATATCTAAACCTCCAAAAATAATAACTTATTTCACAATCAAAATATTTTATTTTAATTTAATTATATAAAAAAAAATTAATTGAATGTGAAACATAAAAAAGGGTTATAATTACTTTGGGATATATCTAAACCTTCTATCCTCACAACTACTAAAATTATTACCTTAAAAATTAAATCTGGGTTTTAATAAAATTTAAAATGAGAATACTTTTATATATAAATATGTGAAATTTATACAATATAAATTATATTATTAAAAACTTGCATAGATCCATCTTATCTAAGGATCCAAGAGACTAGGGCAAGCAAAGTGATTAAAAATAATAAAGGAAATATAGTGCGTGATTTTTTTAAGTTTTTCATTATTGTATTTTCTTTAACATGATTGATCCAAAATATAGATGTAATTTTTTACAACTAATTGAGTTTTTTTAATTTGTATAATTTCTTAAACACAATAGAATGGGATCAAATTTAAGAGAGAGAGGGAGAGATATAGTGATAAATCTGAAGCAAAGAGAGAGAGGGAGGGAGAGAGAATGGGGAAGAGAGAGAGAGGGAGAGGAAGAGTGATATGGTGGATCATTATAATGATAAAAATTCAAAGTGCTCAAAACGGCTCGAAATTGGTGCCAAAGAAGATATCTCGTCTCCCTGAATCCAACGCAACTAGTTTCACTGAAAATCGATATAGTATGCTCCCAATATTTCACTCTGACTGATTTGGAAAACAACTAAAAATTTGTAATTTGGGGTTGGAGGTACACCCAGTCAGTAGTCCGTACTCTAACTGGCCATTTACTGGGTATTGTCTCAGTTTTGTGGGTCTATGGTTGGCTGACAAGTGTCATTTTTTTTTATTGGTTGTGATTGGTATGTTTCTATTGGCTCATGGTTCATTTTGTTGGACCAATGAGGGAGAGCCACGTGGGCCAATCAGTGGTTGCCATGTCACCTCCTCTTATTTGTGTAAAATTTTGTTATATAGTTGAATCAGGCCTCCACAGGAATTGAAATATAGCCCTTTAGAGTGGCAGCACGAGCTCATACTGCTCTACCACATGTGGTGCTTGCTAAACATGGGATGCAGGTGCTATATAAAGTTTCGTTGCAATTTGTTTGGGGGTCAGGACCGGGGTTAACCCCTGGGCCCCGGTCCACCCAACCACGAGACGTGGCAGGCAGATAGGAGCTCAGGTTAACCTCAAACCCAGACCATGTGCCAACGTATATCACCAAAACTATATGTTATATTTCATCGGCCAATACCACATGTTATATTGTTAATCAATGCAGCCATATGTTATATGTATTCCCCAAACCTTATGATATTTCGAACCGTACTTTATAACCCACATTGAAATGTTTCAACCGACAGATATTCACCACAGTTCCTAAACACCGGCGGTCAATTGAATACATAGCACATGTAAAAGTTATGTGGGAGGTTATGGTTAAGTTTTATGGCTTCTTGGTTTAAACCCAGACCACAGTTCAACAGTTAACCAGGCGGTCCCGGAGGTTATGACATGTGAATGGTTAGGGAGTTAAGTTTTATGCTATGGTGGGTTCAATGGTTGTTAAACCACCAACAATCTATGTGTATGACATCACATGAAATAGTTTGGAAGCACTGTTAAAGTTATATTCTATGGTGCGGAAATAAACCCAACCATGGTAATACCACAATTTGTGTAAGGTTAGGTTTCAGCGCCAAGATTTGAACCCAACCACATTTAAAAAACCCAACTCTAGCTCACTAGCAAGTTAATATTTTGATGGGAGTTCATTTCAAACTAACCTAAATCAACAGTCTGAATTGTGCAACATGGCGATATTTTTTGGTTCATGGGGTGGCATTGGAAAATTAATGGTTCGACAAATTGCACCAGAACTGGTAGGAATATCATTGACGTGGGGAAAATATGTCGCCCCATGTGGCCGAAAATTGCATAATTTGTTGGATGGATAAAAGATGGGTGCGATTTGGAGGACAGTTAGTTGAAAAAATTCTCTGAAGCACAACTCAATCAATTTTTGACCTTTTTAAGTGCATAAAGAGCCCAACTACAGGTTTTTTACTGCTCTAGAGCCATTGGAGACTTTTTTTTTCATTCTGAACATTGTAACTTGATGGAAACACATATTTTTGAGCATAATGAAAGAGGTCCAACATTGGAAGCTGGACCATAAGATGTAGCCCAAGAGGGGTGAACTCCTTCATCATTTTTTGTCTTGTGTATGCTGTTATGGTACTGATGTCTTCATTATTTTCTGAAAAAATAAGTTTAAAATCATGTTTATGTATTAATGTAATTGACATAATTTCATAAAAACCTAATCATTTCACTTGCAATTTTCACCATAAACCTTCAAGTTTTACATATACAGATCAAAGAGGGAGGGAGAGAGAGTGTGTATGTTTGGGGGTGAGATAGAGAGACGGAATAATAGAGAGACGCATAGATACAAATATAGATATTATACAATATTATATAATAATCCTAGATCCTTGTTAACCCCAAAACTATCAAGTGTCGAGAAGGATCAAATCTCTTGAGTTGCAAACCTTTCATCAAGTTTTGCACTAAAAATTGAGGTTTGAACCTATAATATTTGATCCCTTTTACACTTGATATATCTCGTGTTAATATGTATCTAGGTTTGTTTAATAATATTAAACGGAACCTTTTCTTTAAGGATCTGTAACTGGGAAGCCCCCTTGCAATGACCCAGGGTTACGATGGCCCTTGGGCCTGCGACCTTCCATTTGTATTCACACTGCTTGTGATGCCTGCACGGCCCCATTAATCTAGCTTGGTTGAGCGTCCTCTCTGTGGAATATCCCAACAGGGGGACTGTGGATCCCCCCCCCCCCCCCCCCTCTAGCCCTTCTATCAATAGTGTGGCGAAAAATTCTGATAGCCCCCATCTTCAGTCCTTTGCCATGCACTCAGACCACGCAGGGATGTCTACCCCTCTAACCAACCAGGCTATTGATGCAGCTACTCCAACAATAGTTACCTCCTTGACATGCATACCAAAAGCTATGGAATGACCAAAGATCCTGCTTCCTTTGAATCGAATCAATGGGAAATCAAATACATGAAAGATCACTCCTTAACAAGAAAGTTCATGGGTTTTTGGCCAACCGAAAAATCCCTCCTCGAGTGGATCGCCTCCAAGTGGAAGCCCAATGATATCAAAGGAGTGTATTAGTTTTGCTGTGCTAAGCGTCCTTTCAGTAATATAAACATGTACAATTTGTCTCCATATGTTAAGGAATGAGAGTTTTAACCATGAAATATAGATGAATTAGTGAACTTTAAGCATGAAAATAAGCCTTAAAAACACTGAACAACAGTGTATAATAGAGAAATAAAATCACACATAATTTTTACATAGTAGGCATGATGAAGCAGTTCACCCCTCTTGGGCTACATTTGCTGGTCCAGCTGCCAATGGCATGTCCCTCTTTGTCATTTTGCTCAAAATTGTAAATTACATGTGTTTACAGGCCTCTAATGGTTGTTTTCTTTGCACCAATGGCTCTAGAATGTTAAAATTAGTCTAGGTAGACTCTTGTTTCACCAAAATTGCTCGAAAATGACCTCCCAATGCATTTTTCCCAATGACAGCTAGAAAAGCTCCACTAAAAGTGGAGATAGGCACTTAAATGCAGTCACATTTAGTGAAATTCCCTAAAATTAGGGGCACGCTCCAAGTTTGACGTACAGTTTAACTCTGGCATTAAATGGTTTGGAGGTGGGCTGGTCACATATCGACCCCCGCTGTAACCTCTGGGGTTTTCGTTTGACACTTCACGCATAAGGTGGGTGGAACCCAGACTTTGCAGTTCTGCAAACCCTCGAATTTTTTTTCATTTAAACCACGCATGTGACAAGTGCTAAAAATCCACCAGAGTTTGTGTTTAACATGACCGTCATCTTAACCTTATCCATGGAATACATGTGACTGGGTTTGATATCACCGCCAGATAAGCCGCCCCCACTAATCGTCCTGCAACATTAAATAAAACCATGACATGTGAACGCGTGCGATACTGCCGGTGTTACGGGCTGGTTAGCCATCGGGTCTTCGAATTAAGGTCACAGTCATAGCCGCTAGTTCTGGTGTTTGGGGCTAGCCCATTTTTTATCCGCCGAAATATTTGTTAAAATTTATAATAAACTATCTACCCTATAGTGTTAAGAAAAACTCATAGGTAGACTAGTCAAGTCACCCATGCCCGCGCCTATAGTCTTTTGTTCGAATATTCTAGCCTACAAAAAATTTTGATACACCATCCTGAGGACACGTGGCAGCTTGCGGGCTTGCCACGTGTCACTCATCCAACGACTCTTGCCAAAATCCATCCAACGGCCGAAAAACACCTCTTTACCACAAATAATCAATGGCCCACAACATGCCACGTGGCATGATCTGGTTGGCTGAGAAAAATGGAATATTCCAGGAATATGCTTGTTGACTGTACTTGCATGTTGACTGGGCATCCAGTCACAAAATTTTTGTTATTTGGGAAAACGGACAGAACACGATATCTTCCTCATACGACATCAGTTTTTCAAACCATTTATGGCGTCGTAATCACAACGACAAGACATTTCCGATCGCTCAGGTTCGGACTTGTTTTGAGAACTTTAAATTTTGAGCATAACACGTGATCTCCTGATCACACCTCCCCATTGGGAAGCTTTTGTACCCTAGAAGACTTTAATCACTTTTTCAGAAGATGAGGGTACAACTCCCTCACCTTTCCCACTTCCATCCATCTTTCATTACTTGGTTTGCTGCCCTTGAGCCCAATCCAAAGATAATCGACACTTCCCCTCTTAGAAGTGCATGTCCTCCTGTCAAGGATGGAATCCTCCTTGAGCTCTTCCAGAAATTCTGGCGAGAAATATTCTATTAATGGCAGCTGCATATCACTCCCTTGATCATCAATCAAAGGATTCTCATACAAACGTAAATTCTCCAATTGACAACGAAATACATTTGCATATATGAAGACATGTCAAATTGAAATTCATTATTACCAACTTGTTTAATAATCTTAAATGGACCATAATGAATAGGCTTGAGCTTTTTACCTTCTCCTTGCATCCTTTCTTTGCTTATGTGCAACCATACTTCATCTCCTTCTTGAAACTTTTGATCAACTCGATGTTTGTCATGCCTCTCCTTATACTTGCTTTAAATCTTCTCAAGTTGTTCTTGAACTTGTTGATGAATAATCTGAATTTTCTCAATGAAATTTCAAGCTTTTTCAATATCACTATGCCCATCAATTGCAACATCCTTCTCATAGATGAAGTCTAATGGCGATTTCAGCAAATACCCAAAGCAGGCTCCAAAAGGTGAAGTATTTGTAGAAGAGTGCTTGGCCTAGTTGTAAGCGTGTTGAATGTAATGCAGTTGTTCAGCCCACAACTTGGGATGTTTGTTGCAATATCCTCTCAATAGATGCACAACGGTTGTGTTCACCACCTCGGTTTGGCCATCAGTTTGTGGATGAAAATTAGTGCTCTTTTTCAACTTTGTGTCCATCTTCCAAAGATTGGACCAAAAATTCCCAATGAACCTGGAATCCCTGTCACTAACAATAGAATTTGGCAAACCAAAATGAACCCATACATGTTGAAAATAAAGTTCAGCAGTTTGTTCAGTAGTAATCGTTTTCTTACATGGCATAAGTATACACATTTTACTGAATCCATCCACAACTACATAAAGATAATCATGATGTTTTCTTGACATAAGTAGACTTCCAACAAAATCCATGGAGACACTCTCCCATGGCCTTGATGGTACCGGTAGTGGATTGTACAACCCAAGCTTTCTATGGTAGGCTTGTTTGTTGCACACATAGAACATCCTCTTATAAAACGTGACACACTATCTATCATGCGAGGCCTATAACAATACCTCTGTAGATGCACCACTATTTTTCTTACCACAAAGTGTCTAGCAATAAGAGATGAATGCGCCTCTCTCATGACACTAAGTCTCTCTCCTTGTGGTATACACAGCTTTCCCAAATGAAATAGCAAATTGTTATGCATGTGATAATAA
This sequence comes from Pinus albicaulis, assembly GCA_034641835.2. Classification (NCBI taxonomy): domain Eukaryota; kingdom Viridiplantae; phylum Streptophyta; class Pinopsida; order Pinales; family Pinaceae; genus Pinus; species Pinus albicaulis. Next base: position 792,890,297 of record CM076570.1, on the reverse strand, counting down.
TTTTCCTCAACTTGATTCCCTTCACTCAAACTAGCATACACGTCTTTAAAATCAACATCGGATGCATATTCTTCTATGTAACTCTCATGTACAATAGAATAATTTTTAAGCAAAGCAGAAGCACTTATAATTGGCCTTGAAAGCATATCAGCAACATTATTGAAAATACCTTTCTTGTATCTTATAACCAAGTGAAACTATTGAAGAAATCCCATCCACCTGAAATGTTGTGATTGATGCAATTTTGTTTGCGACTGCAAGTACTCTAGCGGTTGGTGATCGGTATGTATAATCGTCTCTTTACACATCAAGTAGTGTTTCCACTTCTTGGCGCTTTGTACCAACACATATATCTCTTTGTCATATGTTGGATAATTAATTACAACACCATTGAATGTTTCAGAATAAAAAGCGATAGGCTTACCATGTTGCAAAAGTACTACGCCCATGGCATAATCACTAGCATCGGTTTGAATGTCGAATGGTTGTCTCAAATCCGGTAATGCAACGACTACAGCTAAACTTATCTTGTCTTTTAAAGCTTCAAAAGCTTGCTACTGTTTGCCTCCCCATTGGAATCCTTTCTTCACACTTGTCATTGCATGCATAGGAGCTGTTATGGTAGAAAATTTAGCAATAAACTTTCTCCAATATTGAGTTGTGCCTAAGAAACTTCTTACCTCAGTTATTGATTTGGGAGTGGGCCAATTCACAATGGCTTCCACTTTAGAAGGATCAATTCTCAATGCGCCTCCTCCTACAATGTGTCCCAAATAAACCAGGGAAGTCTTTCCAAATTCGCACTTAGACATCTTAAGAAATAATTTCTCTTTATTCAAAACATCAAGTACCCTCTTTACATGCAAGACATTCTCTTCTCTTTTTTTGCTGAAAATGAGTATATCATATAAATACACAATCAAAAGTCATCAAGAAATGGACGCAAAAAATTATTCATAACACACATGAAAGTCGCCGGTGCATTACACAAACCAAACGACATAACCAACCACTCAAAGAGTCCTTGTTTGGTTTTGAATGCAATCCTCCATATGTCACTTTCTGCAATTCTTACTTTATGATATCCACTTCGTAAATATAACTTAGTGAAAAAAATTTCTTCTTTCATTTTACCTAACAAATCATCTATCCTTTGGAGTGGGTATCGATTATTTACCATTATCTTGTTCAAAGCTCTGAAATCGACACACATATGCCAAGTCCCATCTTTCTTCGGAATCAAGACTATGGGTGAACTGCATGGCGAAGTGCTTGGCCTTATGAATCCATTGTCCAACAAGTCCTTGATTTGCCTCTTTATTTCAGCATTCTCCATTATATACATGTGATACATGTCGATGTTTGGAAGAGGACAATCTTGTTGAAAATGAATCTCATCTTGAATCTCCCTTTTAGGAGGAAATCCTGTTGGCTCCTGAAACATCTCATGATGTGCATCAACTACATCATATAAATATGATTTCAACTTAGGATCACAATCTTCAAATGAATCATGATTAACATCAACTTTAGGCTCAATCATTAGAAGAAAAAAATTCTTACTTTAATTCATATCCTTTTTACTTGTCCAACATTTCTCATTGCAATATTTGTCTTCTTGCGATGTGCTCTAACAATGTGCTCCTTGCCATCTTTGAATAAATGGTATTTTTTCTCATGGCGATGGAAGATAGCTTTCATGTCATACAAGTAAGGAATACCCAACACAACACCTGTAATATCAAGCGGAACCACATCTAATTCAACTGTGTCAACAAAATGTGCAGTTATTGCAAAGTGTAATATGCACTTCTTTGAAACCTGTAAATTTGCATCCTTACAAATCCACCCAAGTGGGTATGGTTTTGGATGTGGAATGGCCTCAAGATTAATTTTCTTAACCAAGTCTTCAAAGATTAAGTTTTCTGGTGACCCACTATCAAACAATGTATCAATCTTGGTATGTTTAGATATGACCCTCACATGAAACAGTTCAATTCTCTCCTCTTCATTTGGAGCTTCTATGTGACAGTTTGAAGTACTAGTAATGGGTTTTGTTTCAATTTCTTTCCGTTTCATGTTATTCAATCACATGGCTGTAATTTTAGTTTCATCACATGAATCCTCTCCTAAGTCATGTTGAGTTGTAGCTGTAGTTTTCTGCTTCCATTTTTTTTTGTTAAACTTGGGTCTCTTTTTAGGATGTCATTTCCAACAATTTTTCTCTTCATGGCCATCTCTTGAATAATGTTTACAAACCACTTCCTCTCCCTCTTTCTTGACAGATGCATTCTTTTTTCCTTTTCCTTTTGAGGTTTTCTCTTTGTTTTTCCCTTTAAAAGTTTTGTTTCCACCCTCTTCAAAAGTATTTTTCCCTCTAGCTTCTAGATGTGTGGCTTGAACACATACCTCATCTGGACTTGTAGGATTAAATATGAGGATAGTATGTCTAAGGTAGCTATGTAATCCCCCTAAGTACTTGAGAAAATTATATTGACTCTGCAAATCTACCCCTAATAAGAGAGCTCTTCTCCTAAATTCTTGGGTGTAGTCTTGTACATTTTGTCCTTTCAATTGTCTAAAATTTTTCCAGTTCATTATGGCTTTCTGCATATGATATAGTGAATAAAACTATTGTTTTATTTTAGTAATGAAATCAGTCCATGATAGAATAATCTTACCATTCTTTTTTTATCTCCTCCTTTGTCTTGGCTTCCCACCAAACAAGAGTTGCACCTTCCATCCTCAATGAAGCTAGTTGGATTTTGGTGTCATCATCATGAAGGTTTTGAATTCTCAAATAAACCTCCAATTTCCTAATCCAATTATTAAGCTTTTCTGCACTGACTTCACCATTAAACATTGGAAATTCAAACTTAACATCAAGTTTTAGGAAATGACTTTTACCATTGTTATTTGACTTAGATGGCTGATGTACTAAAGATGAATTAGAGGATGATGATGATGAGGTTGAGGATGGTGACTTTCCACTGCGTCCATTTCCTCCATTGCCCTTCTTTGATTTATCTTCATCATTGTGACCTCCTGATGATCCCTGACCTTCCTTGTGATGTTTGGATTCTTCTCCTTCTATTATTTCATTCCTTTCTTGATAAAGGACTCTGACCATTTCAATCATGTCAAGGAATGCTTTCCTGAACACTCTTTCTTCCTCCTTGGGATCCACCTCTTCATGGGTTTCTTCTTCTCTTGGAGGCATGCTTTATGCTACTTCTGCTTCTCTTGGAGGTGAACTAGAAGGTGGAGAATGTGGCAATATTTCCCTCCTATGTTGTGGATCACTTTGAGAACCTCTTGCTTCCACAAATTTGCCTTCTCCTTTCTTAAGCTTGAGCCTAGTAAGCATGAAAAACCTTGAACAATTAACAAATATTTGCACATAAAAACACCAGAGATTAAAACTCTATCTTTGAAACCAACTTGATCTGAAAGGAGTGTATTAGTTCTGTTGTGCTAAGTGTATTTTCAGTAATATAAGCATGTAAAATTTGTCTCCATATGTTTGCTTAAGGAATGAGAGTTTTAACCATGAAATATAGATGAATTAGTGAACTTTAAGCATGAAAATAAGCCTTAAAAACACTAAACAATAGTGTTTAAAAAAGGAATACAATCACACATAAGTTTTACACAGTAGGCATGATGAAGCAGTTCACCCCTCCTGGGCTACATCTGCTAGTCCAGCTCCTAATGGAATGTCCCTCTTTTTCATTATGCTCAAAATTGTAAATTACATGTGTTTACATGTCTCTAACGATTGTTTTCTCTACACCAATGGCTCTAGAATGCTCCAATTAGTCTAGGTAGAATCTTGTTTCACCTAAATTGGTCGAAAATTGACCTCCCAATTCATTTTTCCCAATGACAGCTAGAAAATCTCCACTAACTGTGGAGAACTATAGTGTTAAGTAACAAATCGTAGGTGGAATGGTTGGAGTTCTTTGCCGGCACTATGGAGGTCATAGGGTCAAACCCCCCAGACTCCAATAAAATTTTAATCAACCCTCCGAAGGACACGTGGCAGCCTCCAAGCTTGCCATGTGTCTCTCATCTAACAGACCATAACAAAAACTAACTTCTCCATCCAACAGTCAAAATCACCTCTGTACCACAAAAATCAATGGCCCAAATTAAGCCACGTGGTGCGATCTGATTGATTAGCGATCTGAAAAGGGATTATGCACAAAATTGTAAATTACATGTGTTTGCAAGCCTCTAATTGTTGTTTTATCTGCACCAATAGCTCCAGAATGATCAAATTAGTCTAGGTAGACTCTTTTTTCACCAAAATTGCTCGAAAATTGACCTCCCAATGCATTTTTCCCAATGACAGCTAGAAAAGCTCCACTAAAAGTGGAGACAGGCACTTAACTACAATTATATTTAGTGAAATGCCCTAAAATTAGGGGTGCGCTCCAATTTTGACGAACAATTTAACTCTGGCATTAAATGGTTTAGAGGCAGGCTGGTCACATACTAACCCCCATCATAACCTCCGTGGTTACCATTTGAAACTCCACGCATAAGGTGGGCAGAACATAGAATTTGCAGTTCCGCAAACCCTGACATTTGTTGCATTTTAAACCGCTCATGTGACAAGTGCTAAAAATATGCCAGAGTTTTTGTTTAACATGACCGCCATCTTAACCTATCCGCGGAATACATGTGATTGGGTTTGATATCACCGCTGGATAAACCGCCCCCACTAAGCGTCCTGCAACATTAAATAAAACCACGACATGTGAACGCATACGATATGCCGGTGTTATGGGCTAGTTAGCCGCTGGGGCTTTGACTTAAGGTCACAATCATAGCCGCTGGTTTTGGTGGTTGGGGCTGGCCCCTTTTTTATTCGCCAAAATCTTTGTTAAAATTTATAATAAACCATCTGCCTTATAGTGTTAAGAAACGCTCGTAGGTGAACTGGTCAAGTCACCCGCACCCGTGCCTGAGGCCTCCGGTTTGAATCCTGTAGCCTCCAAACAATTTTAATACACCATCCTGAGGAAACGTGGTGGAATGTGGGCTTGCCACATGTCGCTCATCCAATGGCTCTTGCCAAAATCCATCCAAAAACCTAAAAAAACCTTCGTACCACAAAAAATCAACGACCCACAAAATGCCACGTGGCATGATCTAGTTGGCTGAGGAAAATGGAATATTCTCGAAATATGCCTGTTGATTGTACTTGCATGTTGACTGGGCATCCAGTCACAAAATTTTTGTTGTTTGGGAAAAGAGACAGAACGTGATATCTTCCTCATACGACATTGGTTTTTCGAACTGTTCACGGTGCCAGAATCGCAAAGACAAGACCTTTCTAGTTGCTTAGGTTTGGACCTGTTTCGAGCACTTTCAATTTTGAGCATAACACATGATCTCTTGATCACCAAAGGCCACATTGATCTTTAGCTAAGATCAAAGGGTTTCTTCAATATTATCTTCACATGCATTGAAGAAAATAACAAAATCATGGATGAAGGTCCCTATTTCTTCAACTACGCAGGACTCTTCCTCTGAAATTAGGTCAAAAGATTCAACCCTAATAAGGTAGACTTCAGTTGGGCACCGGTTTGGGTGAGGCTTTACTCTCTTCCATAGGACTACTGGGATGACTCAACCTTGAAGGAGATTGGTGACACCCTAGGGGAATTCATCAAAGTGGTAGATGAAACAAGAACAAAAAGTACACCACCTATGCCAAGATTTGCGTTTACATGTACATTGTTGGGTGTGGAGCCTCATTATCTTGTTTACTTTGTATCACAGCATTGGACCCCTATACCTTAAAAGGGGTGGCAACTCCGCCTGTAATTAATCGCTACCATGGGGGGTCTAGGGGGGGGGGGTAGCGCTTTTTGGAGCCCTCCCCTGGCGGGGGCTTTCAGGGGCAGCACCCCAAAAGCTAAAAACAGATGTAAAATTGCCTTGTAAAAGTATAGTAATTTCTAGTCAATCTGGACCGTTCATAGGCGGATGATCTGATGGTAAAAGTTGTGTTTAGTTTAGGGTTTTTTTCCCTAGAAGGTAGCCCCCTTGTATGTATGAGGGTATTGTATTGCGACTTTGTATTGTGTGTGTATTCTTAGAGCAAGAAACATATAGGGAGACTGTGAGGGAGAACAGAGGATATTACAGTGGGTCTGTTGTAGGTTTTGTCTCTTCAATTTTTGCTGGATAATAGAAAGGAAGGACTGGTTGTTCGGGGTGGACGTAGCCCAAACTGGGTGAACCACGTATATCTGTGTCTCTCTGGTTTTATGTGTTTTGTGTGCTTGTATTTTCCGCATATTTTATGTGTTGCATTGCTGATACCAGTTGTTAGAAATTTACCGCATAAATAAAATATTTACTGAGAGGAATAATAATCATGAAATAGAACCAGCAACAAAACATTAACATAAACACATATGTTTATCCGGGAAAACCCCAAATCCGGGGAAAAACCCAACCAATGAAATTTCATTAACCATTGGCCAAAACCCTGGCCAATCCGGCCAAGTGAGCCTTCACTGCTCACCTCCGGGCCTGCATTACAATGAAGTATTCCCAGCCTCTTATAGGCTCCATTACATGCAATACCATGGGTTAAAACCATGGGTGCACAAAACCATGTGGCCCAAAACCACTACTATTTACCCTAGTCAACATTGACTCTACCCCGAGTCATGTTTACCTAACATACATAGCCAAAACCCTTCCTGACGAGGTAAGTCTTCTCCATGATGATTTTGAATGGGTACAAATGGTGGATTGTGAACATTTTCCCTTCAGATGTAGGAAATTCCACACACATAGGCATCTCTTCAAAGATAGACCTCTCAATCAAAGTCCCCCCACTAACAAAGATTCAGAAGCGAAAGAATCAAAGGGATTCACCAAGGTCTTTAGACGAAGAAGATAGACTGTGAAGCCTGCCACTACCCCTGCAACCAAGCCTCCCCCAACCCCTATGACCACACCTCCCTCAAGCAGTAACATCTTTGACGTTCTTTCCAATATGAACACCGAATATACTACTATCCCTAGCTCCTCGAAGATGCCCTCGGAAGTAAAATCAACCCCTCTTTCTCCTCATGTACCCTCTACTCTCTCGAAAATATCTAATCAACCTCAAACCTCTTACCCTTTAGACGTCACATCTAAAAAAGGTAAAGGCACTGAACCTGAGATACCTACATCAATGGAAGAGGAACCGAAAAGCATTGATTACGAAGACCATGATATCTTAGGCCTAGAAGATGCCTGCCAACAACAAGACTACCTCTTAATCCCAAATCAACAGATCCTGCACTTGGAAGAAGTCATTTCACGAGATCAAAAACTATCCAATTTAGGCATACAAGGGGATACAATGCTTGATACAAACATAATACTAAAATAATCCAAGAAAATAGTTAAGTGCATGGATTTGTAGCGCCTTGTCATCCCGGGGGACAACTAGTAGAATCTACCAAATACCCAAATTTAACTAGGTTCTACACCCTCATCCCTCACAGTTCTCAATGAGGCTAATTTCTTGGAATATAAGAGGGATTAATAACCCCTCCAAGCTTCGCTTAATCAAGAAAATAATAACAGAAGAAAACCCCACAATTTTTTTCTACAAGAAACCAAATGCTCCAGTACCACCTTGGATACGATTCTTCCTAGACTTTGGAGAGGCTTTCAATCTATAGTTGTGGATGCTTGGGGAGATTCGGGCAGATTGGAAATAATCTGGAATCCTCAAACTGTCACTTTGGAGAATTTCCACGCCTCTCGAAACTTCATACAAGCCACCTTCCACCTCTTGGGGACCAACATTCATGGAGAGCTCACCAATGTCTATTTTCCACAAGCAGCAACGCAAAAAATCGAGCTTCTGGACACCATTGAGTAACTCAATCTCCAACATACCTATTCTCTATGGAGCACCCCTCTCTCTATGAAGCTAGAACTCTTAGAGCTCTTCTCACCTACTTTTATGAAGCCTCCAGAACCACTATCAACTCTGAAAAATCCCAAATCTTCTTTTTTAATACCCCCTCCACTACTCAGCGTAACATTGCCAAGATCCCTGGATTCATCGTCGCTTCTCTCCCTTCCAAATATCTGGGAGCTCTGCTCCCAGATTCTGCCATCAAGCACTCCTCTTGGAAAGAACTGCTAGATAAGATGGAAGCCAGACTATCCTCCTGGACCTACATATCTCTCAATATTATTGGTCACCTCGTTCTTATAAAATTGGTGCTACAATCGATGCCTCTTTATCTTTTCTTAGTTCTAGCAGCCCCAAAATGGGTTCTCAAATCCATTCTCAATATCCAACGAACATTTCTTTGGGGGGGCAAGAAGGACAATAGGAAATGGGTGCTTGTGAATTGGAAGGAAGTGTACAGTCCAAAAGACCGCAGAGGTCTAGGACTGAGAGATCCTGAACTCATCAGTATCCTAATGGGGGCTCGCATCTGGTGGTCCTGGGTTTCCAATCCCCACTATCTATGGGCCCAGCTATGGGCAACCAAATACGCTGAAACTGGCCTTGTGAAGAACTAATCAAGTACAACTTGGATCTCGGAGGCTCTCTGATTTGGAAAGCGGCCAGTCAACACAAACACCTAATCCAATCTCACAATTTTTTGGAAATAATATCAGGTACACAGGCCAAATTATGGGAAGACTCTTGGCAACAGATGCCAATCTTCTCTAGTCCCTTTCAGAGACCTATATGGCGAACCACTCTTCAAGAACGAGAGAAAAACAAACTCAGGGACTTTTGGGCTCATGGCACCATGCAGGAATTCCAAACCTGGCTCCCACCGGAGCAATGGAAGGACGAGTGGAACAATTAAAACCATTAAGATATATGGACCAAACTGAGAAAGCGGAAAATCAAGATTCAAAATGTGTTGGACATCTTGAGATTGGGCTACACTCCTCATGGCATCTTCACTACCAAAGAATCATATCACCTCCTTCAGCCCCTGGAGCCGCTCCAAATGAATATCATGTGGACAAAGATGTGGCACTCCAATTTATGGCCCAAGGTGGCTACCTTCCTCTGGCTTCTCAGCAAACTTCGCATCTTAACGTGGGACAATATCCTGAAGCATGGCTTTGTAGGCCTTCTTGATGCCCACTTTTTCAGGTTGATTATGAATGTATTGACCATCTCCTTGAGCTTTGTCCCCTTTCCAACTTCCTCTAGGATAGAGTAGCCACCTTCAGTCACAAAACTAGCATAGTTTGAGGCAATATCACCCAATCCATCCTACAATGGCAAGTTGACCCCTTCTCAAGAAACCTTCTAAACCGTCTGTGGTAGCTCATTCCCGACCTCCTAACCTAGACCATTTGGAAAGAAAGAAACAACAGGATTTTCAAGGACACTCAGGCCACTCCTGAAATGATATGGACCAAATTCCGCAACTATTTGAATGAAACCTTAACCCTCTCTTGTTGGGCCAACTTTGATATTATGACCTCCCCTATGTAATGCATCATTTGGAACAACTGGAACCTTGGGCTTGCCTATCCTATTAATTCCTTAGCTTCCAGAGCTCCTCGACCCCTTCCTCCTGGTCACCCCCCTGCTGGAGTTTACAAATTGAACTTCGATGGTACATCTAAAGGAAATCCTAGAGAAATAGGATTTGGAGGAATCTTCAAGGACTCCTACGGTAATCCACTGCACATATTCCACGGATCCATTGGATGGGATAGCAACAATTCGGTGGAGCTGGAAGGCCTCATCCAAGGCATCACCATTGCCTTTGAGCTCAATCTCTTCCCCCTTGAAGCGAAAGGAGACTCTGAGATCATTATAAATGCAGCCAGCCACCTTCTCCACAATACTCCTTCTTCAAATATACCAATAGTTGGCATTTTTCTACTTGATTCAGTCAATTGGGACAATGGATTCTCACTCACAAGGCCATCACCTTCCATCATGTCCATAGGAAAGCCAATGTTGTAGCTGACTTCCTAGCCAATAAAGGAGTTCAGCACAACTCTTCGCTCAACTCCAATTTTCACTCAGTTGTTGATGAGTCTTTCCGCTCTACCTGCAACCACTTGGTGCACAAAGACCTTGTATCCCTGGATGCAGGTGATTGACACATCCATTAAGACATATTTCTCCACCTGTAAAATGTTTCCGATGAATCACATAAGGGGCAAGGAATACCGTACATGCACACTAATCAACTGGCAGTCGAGGGAGGAGATCACTAATAATAGAAACGCTGGCTGAATTCATCCTCTATGTTCTCATTTGGATTATTTACTCGATGCCATCAATGCTTCTTGGCTTCATAAAGACGAGTCATATCCTCACCCAGCTCATTATGCTTTTTTTCCTTAAGCTCCTCACCCTGCAGACTTCTTCATTACTGACCTCTCTCCCTATCGCCCTCCTAGCCTCTGTGCTCCTAATTCGTCATCAGAGCCTCCTCCTACTCGAGTATTCATGCCAACGCGTCAACACTTAAGGCCTGTTCACGGCAATGGGAGAGGCGCCCATCCTGCTCGCACTCACAATAGCTCTGCCACGCACTTTATCTCAATGGGGGAAGTTATGGAGTCCTCATCTAGCACCAATTCCCTCATCACGGCTCCCCCTGATTGTATTCCTAGCTCTCAAATCCTCCAAGGAGTTGGCTCGTCACATCCTTAGCTCGACCATCCGAGAGGCAGAAGGCAGAACCAAGAATCCACAATTTTGACTTCCATGCCTCCCCTTCCATGAAAAATCTGCAGCTTACTGGTGAAGCTTCCCACTACAGAAGACATAGAGGTCTGGAACCTCTCAGAGGATGGCATTTAGTGCAAGGATGAGAAGGCGCCCGCTTTGGTCATCACTACTCCTCCTCCAGCACCACCATGGGCTATGCCTCCATTAACAACAAAGGATGCAAAAGTGATTTGTGTCTACAACTGCCCAGTCTTGGAAGAAACACCCGACACTGATGAAAATGAAGACAGAAAATGAAATTGATAGCCTAATCTCAAGGTTCATGGTTTATTTAGTCTACTTCGACTTGCTGTAGTTTTTCTTGTTTACATTAGTAATTTATACATTCAGTCTGAACATGATTATCTCAGCTACCTTAGGGGTTGGTTTCCTCGAGAAGGGCAACCCCTTTTTTGTGAATGTGAAGACAAAGACATATGGGGATGGGATAGTTCCCTTTAGCCATCCCCGGCCCAAAGCTTTCATGTATACTATTTTGTACAATTAATAGAATTTAGCCTAACTTACAAAAAAAATCATTAAATGCTCCAAAAATCAAACTCATATTTATATGACACATGTTCTATGCCATTTTTTTTAGTTGATCAATTTAATTTAAATAGAAGAAAATACATAACTAATTTTGAAAAAAAAATCAACCTTTGATTTGTAACTACTACTAAAAATGTTTTGAAATACTATGGGGAGGTTAAATCCCTATAATCCATTTATTAATTATTAAAAAAAAACCTCATTTTCAATGTAATGTGTAAATACAATTTTGTACAAGATTTGATTTGATTATGGAAATACAATTTTGTACAAAATTGTGATTTCTTGTTTTTTAAAGTACATCATTGAATGCATGGTTTTGACAAGTTAAAAAACTTTTGTTGAGTTACAATTTCATGCAAGATTGTGCTTTATGTCATTTTTTCTTTTCAATTTAATTAAAAATAATGTCATGTCCACATGTGATTCAATTTTTATTTATGACAATAAACTTTATTTTTTTTTGTGGCTCTATTCACATATTATTCAATAATAATAATAATAATAATAATATTTAAAATAAAGTTATAATTTAGTTAATTTTAATTATTATTATTTTTTGGTAAAATGAGATGTATTATAAAGTCAATATCTCGATGTTTGTTAGCATTTACCAACCAATTAATTAATTTATATAATTTAACTAATTAAATTATACTTATAAAAATATGAATATCTTAAATTACAAGTTAATTATATAAATTGAAATTCAAAATCATGAGATTATGACTCTAATAAAGTATTAAAAAAAAACACAACACTTCACTTAAAAGCAAAATAATTTTCAATAAATAAAACAACCATGAAATTGTTTTACAATCAAGAACAGCACTTCACTTGAAAACAAAACAATTTTCAATAAATACAACCATCAAATTGTTTTACAATCAAATTGAAAACATATGATTAATAATAAATTGAATCAACAATTGTTACACCTAAACAACTAGCCTATTGAATAAAAGACCAATCTAATCACGTAATTTAGGCCAAACTTGATAGAGTTAAGTTGAATGTCTTTCTTCTTTTACAATAGTTTAATTTCCCAAAATAATTGACCAATCTAGCTATCACAAAATTTATGCAAAACTCCACAAATTGGAATGTCTTTCTTTTACAGTGGCTTAATTTCCCAGAATAATTTAGTGGTTAGATACACAAACTACTTGCTCTAATGTGACATAGCAATTTCGTGGTGAGATATATAAACTATTCGATTTATGGTGAGATAGTAATTGTCGATACGTATAATTAGATTTATGGTGATAAGGTAGTTTAATTAGATTTATGGTGATAAGGTATTTAGAGATAGATTTAAAGTGTTTTAATTTTAATTGATTTATAGTTTTTTTAAGATGCTTAATAGATTTGGTATTTTATGAACAGGTTAAGACTATAGAGTATATAATCATGTAATATACTATTTTTTATTAGATAAATGAATAAAAAAGTATTACTAAATTTTAAAAAAAAAAGTCAATATGTAATAATTATATTCATGGTGAGATCGCATTGTTTTTTTAAAGGTTGGTGAGATATGTTAGGGATTGAACTCAGTATTTTTTTGGATTCACAAAAAATTAAAACATATTTTTTCGCCAAAAAAGTAGGTGAGATATGTCAAGCGGGATTGAATTCCCTATCATTTAGATTCACAAAGACGATAAAGATTCACAAAAATTTATAACATATTTATATTTTGCGAATTGTACCACTACCGGCCACGGAGATCCCAATGTCTAATATTGTTCGATTCCATGTTTGATGAGTTTATTGTATCTGCGTGTCGGCTATCAAAGAAATTCATGAAATAATAATTAGGAGTTTGTGGATGCACACGCGGAAGGAATAAAATTTGCAGGACACAATGTAAAGAAAACTCGCCGTCATTTAGGTCGGCGAGTTGGCTTTATATGCATGTCCGCTTTCAAAAAAAGTAACGGACCGAACCGCAGGTTACGGGTTCGAATGTCGGCGTTTCCCTTACCAGGATCAGGATCAGCCATGTGTACACACTAAAGGAACAAAATATCCTAAGTACAATTTAGAGCGATGAGTCATTTCCAAATGCAATGAAAGGGTCGCCTGAAATTGGGCCAACACAAAAGGAGATCACATGCAATTGACATTAACGACAAAAGTCATCACGATGATACAATGCATAAGGACCATTTTCAAAGAGCATAAATATTTTTTCCACCATCTGGTAAAAATATTAAAACTGGTGTACTGTTATTTATTCATTCGAGTTCATACGTGTATGAAGTTGTAATAAAATAATGAAAATAAAGTTGCATTAGAAACTTAAAAACATGGTAATTGCATTTTAAACAATATAAACTAAACTAAATTAAACATAAATATTACAAATTAAATTAAATTAAATTAAAATACATAACTATCTTTATATACATGATTTTTCAAACTTATGCTCTCCATTTTTTCAAATTGTTTTTAGTTCTCTTAAATTTCAAACTAGACTATAATTTGTGATTAAAATTTTTTGGTGAAAATCAAAAATCTATTTTGATGTGATTTTCACCGAAATATTTTAATCACAATTTATGGATTACAGAAGCAAAATTCCTAATATAGACTATAATTCTTAACCCAAATCCTTAATCTCATCCCCCCTCGCTGCCTTACATATATGGTATTATCTATCTTATCTACAATTTTTTTCTTAAAAAAATATCAAAACCTTATTAAAATTGTTTAAAACCCTTGAACAGCTCTTTAGACTTATTAAAAATAGAATTGATCATAATCTCGAAGTTTCTCAAATCCCATGATCTTGTGGAAAGTCTTAGATTGACCCAACAATTATATCTCTCCAATCTCACTTCAAAGAGTATGTCACTGACATTAACCATAATCACACTACCAATTCAATATCATTCAACATTCACATAAATACATCCACTTCCTTTGGTATGGTGATACTCTAATCCTAGCTATGAACCTTTCTATTCCACTAAAATAATATGAGAATCTACTGAATTAAAAAAAAAAAAAAAACCAAACAATTACAATCTTAGTTTTATTCCACTTAGATAATCTGAGAATATGATAAATTAAAAAAAAAAAACCAAACAACTTCAATCTTAAAGATAGTTGTAAACTCAATCATGCTTCCAAACCTGCCATTCATCATCTCAGTCACTAATTTTCCTCCCTTTGTTGTTAGCTTACGATATTAGTTTTATTCCACTTAGATAATACGAGAATATGATAAATTAAAAAAAAAAAAAAAACCAAAGAACTTTAATCTTAAAGATAGTTGTAAACTCAATCATTCTTCCAAACCTGCCATTCATCATCGTAATTTCCCCCCCTTTGTTGTTAGCTCTTCTCTAGTTTTTCAAAGCTTATTCTTCCCCTCTCTTTTAAGCTTTATCTTCTTTTTTCTCACACCCTCTTTGTTTTATTGTTCTTTATTTTAAGATTTTTTAATCTTTTAATTATTCTTTTCATTCTAGAGATGGGTTGATCTCTATTAAATTTGATCTTTATTTATTTATTTATTTTTTATTTAAATTTTTTTTTTTTTCTCTTAGATTGACACTCACAATTCTAGCCTATTTATTCTTATTCTTGGTACTATCTTATCATCTCTCTTCTGCTTCTTTGTCTTTGATGATCAGTGGAGTATACACCCAAAACCTTAAACATTGTTTTCATAACAATAATCCAACAAAAATAAGTATGGAAACCTGCATCTAATTGGTCTAAATTCTTGGCAAACCTGGATTTATTAAATACAAAAAGATATGAAATTTAATAATATTTAAAATTTTTAATATAAAAAGTTAATATATATTATAAAACTAAATGATTCAAAAAAATAGATTCATGTGAATATTTAATAAATCTAAATTAATGCATATATAATTATAATTATTAAGAGAAAAATATTGTTTTCAAATTTAATTAAGTTTAAATTACCTAAAATTAATAAAATTAAAATCTGTGTATAATTAAAAATATTAAAAAAAAATTATAACAAAACTAACAAACATAACTTATTATGATTCAAGACATAAGTTATTATTCTTCTTGTTAAACACACTCGAAAACCAATAGGCATAATTTAGATAAGCTCGTTTCATTGCATTCTATTCACAAGATGTACATATTATCACATAGTTTTATGACCTTTGGTTTTCATCTTCCAAGAGGTCATTTGGACTTAAATAACTATTGTAATTCCTCAACACCAATCCTAACGGATTAGGTTTCCAACATCCCCCCCTTTAATTCGAAGGGGTGTATATGAGTCTAAGAAAAGAGCTAAAATGCAAAAGTGCATGGCAACCTATGGTTGGATGTGATCTATGAAATGGTGGTTTAAAGAATACCACTAACCAAATGACGTAGAAAGAACCCAAAGTTTCTACCAGTGGTGGTTTAAGGATGACCACCAACTCTGGAACTAGGTTCAAAGCAATTCCTAAAACAACTTTGAATCTAGCTAGAACCTAAAGTCTTTTGTGAAGTGGAAGTGCACCATGAGGATGGTTTAAAGATGACCACAAACTGATGCAGTATAAATTGAAGTATTATGTTGGTGGTGGTTTAAGGATGACCACAAACCAAATTATGCTCATAGAACATGAATCTATATATGGTTGTAGCTCTGACTCTAGCACTAGCTAACTCTAGCTCTAGGCTTTGGAAATTGGCTATGGTTTAGGATATGGTTAAGGTTCACTTGATATATCTTTTAAGTTATTAGTTTACCTTTAATCCCCCCCTTATGCGATACAAGGTGATAATATGAAGATATCTACAATGCAATATGTGTCGATACTCAAGAATGAACTATGAGGTATGACCAATATATCTTCTTCTCGATTGAAGACTACTTCTTAGAAGCGATCCATACAAGGTAGAATATTTGTTCTTGCAAGTGTCTTATGTCTTGAACATTTTTCTGAATGATGACTACGTTTTCCAAAATGCTCACAAGGGTGAAGATCGAAACATTGATGTTTTGCATGACCATCTCAATCACAATGTTGGGATCTAATAGTATGAAGTGGTTGTGGAAGAGGAGAAAGTGAAGATGAATTGTCTTGAAGGAACCTAACACTCTAAAACTAGATTGGTTTGGAGTATTCTAGAATGTGAAAGGACACATCCTCGTCATATCCCAGAATAGTTTAGTTCTTATTGTTGATGACTTCTTGCTAAGGTCGAATGATGGGTTTGGGAAGCACAAGTTGAACCTCTCCATATTCATGCAAATTTGATCTAAAATGGCTTCACTGACCTGTTCAAGTGTGTGTTTTTTATGGGAGTCAACTCTTGACACAAAAAGGGAGTTATTCTGAACATACATCAGTTTAGAATGTTGATTCTTTTGTTGTAGCTCATCTTGTTGTAGTCATGACTCAAGTTGGAGAAACGCAGTCTTCTCATGTGCATCTTGTAACAAGATTTGAATACTAGTGAGATTATTCTTGCTAATTTTCATTGTGTTATCAACACTAGACATAATTACAATGTTCAGTAAGTATATAAACTCATCAATTCTGGCTATTTTCTTCACAAATCAAACTCAACAAATTGAAAGTATTAGTTTCAATATAAAGTGCACCTTCTTAAGTCATATAAGAAGGGAGTGATGAGAGACCAAATGCACAGAGCTATTGTAGATATGAACCATAATAATATGCCAATCAACAATATTTTTCATCCACAAATTGTTGCACCGCATAATGACAATGCTCAGAGAAATAAAATGAGAAAGTGGCAATGGCTCTTTTAAGAGCGGTTCTTCAATAATAGACCCAATTTTTCTTCCTACTTTGAAATGTGCTTAATATTTATAAGGCATAAACCAAAAAACTATTTCCCTCCAATGCACAGCCACTTTTTTGAAGATTGAACTTTGTAAATGTAGAAGAAATAGGATGAGGTAATGATTACAATAGTCTTGATAGTGGAGCTCCATATTGCTTGCAAATTATTACCCTCCTTATAGATCAATCCTATATGTCTTAAATAAAACCAATCTTGCAAACTTAAGTGCATGGCCCCACCAATGTGTAGAGTTTTACTTAATTTCAATTGAAAAGGTATATCTCACTTGGAATGAATGTCCCCTTAGTTCTTTCTTGGTTCAAAGTGGGAATGCTATTCAATGTACTTAGTGAATTTGAAGTGTATGTGCACATTTAAAAGAGATGGGGAAATTAAACATGCAAGTCAAAATACTAGCCTTTGTTATTACTATCTTGTCTCTTTTCTTCCTATGTGATTGTGCTAAAGAGGTGCCACAAAATCACCTTTTTATTTTCACATTAAGTTATCTTTCCCTATCATGGCACACTAAAAAATTCCATTCATAGGTGCACTGGAAGTATTTTAGATATAGTGCTTAGCATGTATAGAAACATATAAACCAGATAAAAGAAAGAGACATGGAGAATGGAAATGTTGTGCTTCAAGCCCACCATATGGTATACTTTAGCATATACAACAAAGGAGAAGTGGACCTATGACTGATAATAGTGAAATCCACTTTAATGAATTCCATGATGAAACGAAGAGTTCTGACACAAGACCTACCAAAAAATAGTGCCTCAGCTCTTCCTACCTTAATTCTTGTAGTGGCTGGAGGACAACGTTAACGAGGAAGGATAGTTCAAAATGTTCTTCTAGTCTATATAAAAAATCTCTGGTAATTTTTCATGTGAATTCTTTGACCATTTTATGTTGAGGAGGTGCCATGAGATAACCAAGCATTTGTTAATTCGAGGGAAATTCCAGTGCATCATCAGCTCCAACAATATGAGAATTTGGTGACTTGATAGTCGATTTGGTCTAAGAGTGAGGCACATCTGTGTGCTTAGTATTATAAATTCTCAAAAATTAAATAAATAATTGGCTCAATAGTTATGACGTTGAATTTGTGGTGCGGGACATATGGTGAGTGTTTTGAGCTACAAACAAACATATGAATTTTTATATTGAGTCCATGATTCCTTTTCCTTTCAGATCTTCCACCTTCTCAAGAAATCTCATAACATGTTGGATATTGCAAGTCAGAGTGAAGGCCCTCGGGATGTTTAAGAGAATAATTTCTTCCCAATGGCTAAAGAGTGGACAAAAAAATTGCTAGAGCTTGTTTTCTTCATTGAAGTAGGTCAGAATGTTGTCTCGAATATTATCACCAATTACAGTGGGTGTGCCTTCAAATATCTCTTCTCTGGTAGATTCTGCAGAGTGTTTTCACACATTATATGTATTGATTCTGAAAATAAGAGATGTCACACACATTTTAATGGTGTACCGAGCGCTGAGAGGTTTAGAGAGCACCTAGAATGGTAGAGCAGGCTCATAAAAAATAGGGAAAATAGGCTTGAGGAATTGTCTTCTAGAGGAGCGCCCACGTCAATCTGTAATGCCCCTACTTGATCCTATTATCTTAAATTATATTATTAGCCCATGTGCTGAGTGATTGAATTTTGCGCTTGATTCCAATGCTTATTATTTGTATACATAAAAGGTATGTGTGATAGGGACATACCCACACTTTTCACGAATACACTAGTATTATGAAGTTTAATATGCTAGATGATTAATTAAAGGCTACGATTAATTAATGATCAAAGTTATGGCTAGCCTTAAGCTTGATTAAAGGATAATTTTGATTACTAATTGATTAACTTTAAAACTTGATTTATAATTAATGATTATATTTTAAACATGATTCATTTAATAATTAGATTAATAGGATTCTTTAGGTTTGGCTAACATTTCAAGGATAATATTATTTTATTGAATTGTAACATTTTATTGAATTAATAAGAGGTGGTTGGGGAATGAACCACGAGGGCGTTAATTAAGAACAAAGAGGTAGGTGGAGTCATAAGTAGGGGTGTGGCTCAAGGAGGGTGTCAAGGGGGAAAGTCAAGGCATTGAATTCGAAAGAATGGGAGGAGCATTCATGACATTGATGGAAGGACAAATGGGGGATTCTTTTTTAGTTTTTTTTGGAGTTGGAAGTGGGGAAAGAGAGGAGGAAACAACCGAAAGGAGAGAAAGGAGGGAGAACTTAGACAGCTTGGTTTGTGGTTAGAGGGTGTTGGATTTATTTTGGACACACTATGGTTGTGATTGGACTTGGGCTTAGAGGGATAGGGAAACTATTAAGGTTCCCTAGGTTAGGAAGTTTAATAGACTTTCCTACTTGGTAGGGTGTCATATTCAGTAGAGTGGTTCCAAAAGGACAACCACAACCTAGCCACTCTATCAAGTATTTTTCTTGCTATTTTATTTATGTAAATTGCCAAGAAATCAAATTCCATAGATCTTTTAATATGTTGTAAATCAAATTTGTTATTTTTCTTCTATGTTATTGTCAAAAATTGTTATGTCATGGATATAATATTTCTTTTTACTTTGAAATTATACAAAATTGTTTATGACTGACGACCTTGCGTTGGGTCCCCAAACAATCTAATATGTGCACAAATAGTGAGTTGTATTAGGTATACAATCTAACCAAGAAAGAAAATGGAATGCTTTGGTGCAGCCCTAAAAGACATAACTAACATGCAGAGAAATGGCATAATATCGATGAAGATGCCCCCAATTAAGGACACAAAACTAGAATTTAGATAAATTTGTGTGATTGCATTCTATTTACAAGACGTACTTATTAATACATAATTTTCTAACCCTTTCTTTTAAGAAATCATTTTGCCTTCAGTAACGATTAAAATTTCTCTACACCAACCATGATAACCTAATAAATTATTAGGCGTCCAACATTTCTAAAATAAACATATTTAAATACCCCAACTTCTCATTTTCATATTATAAGGAACATGTTTAAATATGCAAACTGAGTTAAACTAAGAACCAAACTTTTATGGAATCGACCAATTAAATTTAGATCAACGGGAAATAACCGAAGTTTGAAAATAATAACTGAAGTTTGAAAATCTTTGAATTCTCAACATTATGTATAATCAGATTGAATTATCCAACTTAATATATCAAAAGATGAGCTTATTATTCATGCTTGCTTTTAAACTACAAGGAACTCAGCTATTTCTATTATTACTTGAAGTCCGTAAACATATTCAAACAATTGAAAATTCTGATTGTGTAAAAATTTCTTTCAGAAAGAAAAAAACGTTGTTTTCATTAACAGTTCATTACATCTCATCGAGAAGATAAAAAAATACAATCCAACCATTCTTAAAATGAAACAACTTCAAACAAAAAAAAATGTCAAAATCTAAAAACAGGAAGGGATCATAAACATTTCTGGGGAAGATTCCACCCAATCCAAATTACGGTAAAAATTTCTACGTTTCACAGGAATTCCAATGGTTAAAAATTTCCAATGTGCCACAAGAATCTACCGTGATTTATGCGACCAAGATACCATTCACACAAGACATGCTCCCGGAATTTGACATTCCAGTGTAAAAAAGATTCCACGGTCTTCTAGAAATCTAATATGATCTAATAAGGGCCGAACAAAAGTATAGATAAATTTTTCCCTTGTTCATCACAGCCATCCAGAAAATAAGAACCTACATATTCCAGTCAAGCTAAAAATATGCAAACATGTTTGAATCAATATCCAGTTTTTCTTTTAACCTTCCTCTAACTGCAAACTTGCGAATGCTTAAACCAAATGGACGATTAATATTCACCGCCATTTGAATTAGTGATTTATTAACTTAATTATCAATTCCATTATCTAGGCTTTGTCACTGAGATTCTCAAACACACTTCGAGATTTCCGAAAAAATTACGTTCTTCCATCTTATATTGCTAATAATATTCGTTTAGTTGTAATGAAAATAAATATTTTTAATAATATTTAAAAAGATATATAATAGTAATGTTTTTTAAAACTTCATTATTTTCAAAATTTAAGATAAATTTATAATTATAATATGATAACAAATTGATGGCTTTCTATTACTAATATTTTCTTCCTCTCTAAGAGAGATTCAGTGATCGATAATAAACTAATAAACTGAGTTATTTAGGGAGGTGGAGGGATTGCCTGGATGGCCAAAAGTGGTTGGAATCCGGGGAAAAAAATAAAGAAATCTTGCAGTAACAGTATTTGAATCATGTTTTTGATAGTGGAAATGGATTCAGCAGGATCAAAAACCTCTAAAACACCCAAAATATTAAAGTTGGATAGCTATATCTTGATTTACAAAAATAGCTACAGAAATTCCCAGAATTTTCATGACAAAAAAGCAGTCTAATTAGACTACTGCAAAACAAAATGAACAACACATATACTATTCTATATCTTTGAAACAGAAACTAATCTAGCCTGGCTGGTTCGAAACGTGTCGACACAAAATTTCCATTGTGATTTTAACCAAAAAATTTAATAATTAACATATTTATCATTAAAAATAAAACAAACAACACATTACTATTAGACACTATTAGACATTCTTTATATGGAAACTAACCCAGTGTCTAATACCAAAGCTTCCTTAGATAACTTATATACCATTATTTTTCTTATATGTATGAAAAACTCACACATCATCATATTATTTTTGTAGCTGACTAATTTTCTTTTGCCACAATTCCTTACATGTATAAAAAACTCACAAATCATTATATGTATAAAAAACCTCACACATCATCATATTGCTCCAATTTTTCCATCGCCTCAATTCTAAATAAAAAGCACTTAATTCAACTAACTAATCAGAAGGACTTTTGAATCCCCATACCATCTAAATATTTTTACCTGCTAAATTTCAACAATATCTCACATAATCTGTACGGGATGTAAAATACATTTAGGTCTATGAGCTTTCTGAAATTCGGTCAGTGATAAATGAGGCACCAGGCCTCAAACTGGGGTTCATACCAAGAATTCTGGAATGAACATTCTTAGGCTCATCCACAATTTTACACCCCTAGTTAGCTAACTTTTATATCCCTGCTCAACTATTTTGCCGCTTTCTGGATTTCAACATTGGTAGTCTGCACATTGCTCTTATTATCATGTTGCGATGACACTGGATTTTCTGGTACTCGAAACCTGGCATATATATCAGTTCTGTAGAATTGCCTCGTTCTCAAAACGAGAATGCCAGAAACCAGAGCTCCAAAAAAGGTCACGAGCGTCATAATGATAAACGAAAGCCGAAAACATTCTTGCCCAGTGCAAGTAATCTGATTTTGAGATAAACAATTCTGTAGACCAGCACACTGCCTTCTTGCTTCTCGGTCGTACAAATTTCCCACAACTCTCACAGACAGAAGATAAGATCCCAAGGGGCTTGCTGCTGCTCCAAGATTATAAAGAGTACCGTAATACTTGAGACCAAAAAGCTCCGAGATGACAGCAAACAATACAGGCCACTGAGCTCCAAAACAGAGTCCAATTATGATGGATGCAACGTACAAAGAACCAGGAAGAGCGAATGCTATGAAAATATGCCCAATACAAGCAGCAAATAAAACTATTGTCATCACCAGCGGCCTGGGAAATCTATACCTGAGGAGAAGAATTTCCGATAAAAAGCCAGAAACAACACGGCCTAGAAAATTCCATATACTAATAAGAGCAACAAAGGTGCTTATATTCTGGTGGGTGTAGCCAAGAGCTTTCCCGATCTGTCCCATATTATCAATGGCGGTGAGAGTTGATCCAACCCCACAAGTAGTGGCCACAAACAGGATCAGCATATCGGTGCTTACGAGAGCTTGAGGAATTGTAAAGTCATCTCCTCTTTTGGGGCTTTTGAACACTTTCACAATACGCGATCGAAGAGAAAGTCTCACTTTTTGACTGTGATTATCAGTATATTCTGGGCTTGTCATCAACATTCCTTCGTTTGGGTAATGTTGGGTTTCGGTTTTCTTCTCTTCATTCTCTTTTGTACGCACAGTGATCTTGGCATGCTCTGTAACTTCAATTTCTAAGGTTGAGCTCTCGGTGAAAATCTGTTGCTGCTTCGTTTTGTCCATCTCTGCCTTTGCAACCACCACGAGAGGCAGAGAAAGGAAAACCACGATAATTGCAACTACGATTCTGTAGCCTACAACTGAAAAATGCTCTGTACCATTCTCAACCACGATGAGAATCATGAGAAACCCTGCCAATCCCAGAGATATGTAGAGAAAATGGTAGAATCGCCCCAGTTCATTTTTTTCTGCGGTCTCCTTTGTTGGACGAACTATAAACATGACAATCAGTGAAACTGCACTAGGCAACCAGCCCAACAGCAAAATCACACCAGCAGAACCACTGGCACTATTTCCATAAACTGCATGATATATCTGAGTAAACATTGCTCCACTCAAACCCACAAATCCTTTCAGAATCCCCAGCACAACTCCCCGGCTCTGCGGGAAATTCTTGACACAGGTAACCATAGACCCTGTGTTGGCAAATGTCTGAGAATTAGCTCCGATGGTCATATACAAATACATCTGCCATAGCTTCGGCTTGGCAACTCGTCGTGTTACAGACAACCATACCATGGAATACCCAACAATATTCATGATGGCACCGACCAAGAGCACAACCCATGGAGGACTGATCTCATTGAAGAGACCTGCAACAACCCCAAGATTTCCACCCAAATCCTTGAAAAATCCCAAGGTATCCAGAGTGCTCTGGTCATAGTCCAGGGCCGTTTTGATTACTTCTGAGTAGAGCCCAAATATGTAGGTGCCACCAGCACAGGACATAATAAGAAATGACACAAACAGTACAAACCATCTTCCCTTGGCAATTCTTTTAGCCAAATCAAACATGTCCTTTCCCTCCATCATCTTCACCAGTGCTACTAACAGGAATCACTCTGTCACTGTGTCTTGAGGTAGTCTATAGCTAGACCGGTACTCAACACACAGTGTCTCTGTGGAAACCCAATGGCAAAGATGTTTGGATTGACAGGAGAATGTAGTGTGCACCCACTTAAATAATAATTGGAGCATTTGAATTGATAGGTGAAGCCTGCCATAGCTGAATGGAGTTTTGAAAAGGTGATGTCAAAAATAGTTTTGTTTTCGGCTCAGATATTCCTGAATTCGGCTAATATTAAGGTAGTCTCACTTAAGCAGTGGGAAACCTGGCCAATATTAACGTAGTTTTTTTCAAACAGTGGGAAACTTATCCTAGTTCAATTGTTAAATTAGATCATTTGTTATTAACTAATGTAATTTGATTCATTATTTATGTTATTTGCTAATGTAGGTTGATTCATTATTGTTATTTAATGAAAATTATGTTTTGTTATTTATTAATGTAGATTGATTCATCAATATTGTTATTCAAGAAAATCATGTTACCTGTAATTACAGCGAGTGGTTCAGTCTTTCACTCTTAACTAATGTAGGTTGATTCATACCTGTAATTACAGCGAGTGGTTCAGTCTTTCCCTCTTAACTAATGTAGGTTGATTCATCATTGTTATTTAAGGAAAACTAAACTACCAGAGTAGTTTATAAGAAATAGTCTTTCACTCCTAAAAAGATAATCTTTCGCACCTACCAGAGTAGTTCATAAAAGATAATCTTTCACTCCTAAAAAGATAATCTTTAGCGCCTAAAAAATTAACTCTTACTCAAACAAAAACAATTTTAAAACATACTCCAACCCCATCTCACTCTCTCACTCACCCATTTATATCCATATATATATAAAGTGAAAAACAATTTTAAAAAATATTCTCATTGCGTTTCTTCATTGATGATCATATCTGGTCGATTTCTGGGTTATCCACTTTCTATTTCGATGATGTACGAATTTAGATTAAAAATTTCAATTCAAAAAATCTAGTTGTTGGCATGAATCTATATTTAATTTATAAAAATATACGAGTATATATTTTACTGGTATATAAAATCTATAAAACTTCCTTCCAAGTCAATTTCGGATTTATTGCCGGAAAGATTAAAAACATAGTAATAAATTACTTAAACAACTTACTGGTCGGTTAAACAGGCTCCATTGCATTTCTTCCCTCAATAATAGTATTACTTGTTTGTAATTTATTGATAATAAGATTCTCCACTTTATATCAACCACCTAACGCTTTGTCTATTCTGTCTAACATACTTCTCTTTTTCTGACTTTTCTGTCGGTCATACTTAATTTTTTCTGATTTTGAAATTATAAGTTAATTTAAACCTAGAAAATTAATTCGCACTAAAAGTGTCTCGTTTTTATATGAATTTAGATTGAATATAAATAAATAGATGTCATTAATTAAATAAATAAATATCATTAAAAACAATTAATTTTAAAAATATAAAAATATATATCTTACGGATATATAAAGTCCAGTCATAACTTCGTCACAGACTGAATTAGGTTATCTCACCTTTCCATAAGTTCTTTTACTCCTTTTCATTGTAAACAAATTCGTATAGAAATTGTTGTGACGTTAAGATGAATGCATGCTATGTAATCTTTTTTAATTAATTTTTATTTTTAAACAAATTCAATGCTTATGTGAGATGATGAAAACATTTATTTATTTTTTTAATACATTCAAAAGAATTATTAAATTGGTTTTCACATTGAAATATCTATTGAATCGCACAAAGATGTATGAAGATGGGGTATATCTAGCAAAAGCATTAAATCTGATAATTTAATTTTAAAATCGGTTTGGCATTATATATATCACCTATTAAATCATGTTTATAGTAAATCATTTATTTAGTCAACCGTAAATATGATAATTTGAGTTTAAAATAGGTTTACAGTTTTAAATAATTTATTAAATAATTTTTTTGAGAATTGTTTATTGACTCTATATATTGGGTATTGGGGTGAGTATTCAATAAAAAATAATATGGTATTTACATGGTATTTATATACATTTTGATTGTATTTATCTATACCTTGGTTTAAAATGGATTTGAGATTTTTTTAAAAGAGGGTAAGTAATTTATTTTTTTAAGTATAATATATCTAAATCATAAAATATATTATTATCAAAAAATAAAGAGGTTATAAGGTTTGTTTATCAACGGGAATCAAGATTTTGTGAATGCCAAAATATATCCAAAATACTTTTTATAAAATGTTAATTAAAAAAAAAAAAACATATTGACTTACCTATTGGGAGAGTAGGTCATATAGAGAAATACTTGCAATTTTCAAACAACACTAAGCATGTTTACCATAGAAAATTGAACCTGCTTTAATCTATTAATGTAATTGAACTCAAAATAAACCTAGAACTGTAGAAAATAGATATGAAATCTATAATAAAAGACCCTAGAGTCAGGGGTGAGCTTGTTTCTCCTTTTGCTCCTTTTGCATGTTGATGCAGGGGCATAACCCCCTTCCAAATCAAATATGATTTTCTAAAGCTCCAGAAGAGAAGAGTTCAACATAGCAATCAAGCAAGAGGACATGATCCTCCCCATTATTTTGTAATTTTAAATGAATAATTTGAAGCCTCTAGAAGGCATGAGCTAGCAGGGATGAGATTCTTGTTATGTTATGTTGTTTAGGATTTATTTTATTATATATAGCCAACCTGCTAGTTGTCGGAGAACAAGTGGCTAGTGAAATGCAACAACCAAGCCGAGAAAAAGGCCCAATATTATGTAAGATGGTGGTCGGGCTCTTAGACGTTGCACCATGTAATTTCATTTTGTTTCAAATACTAATATCATGTGTATTTTATTTGGCATTCACTTATGTTTACTTTATGCCTATAGTTTTGTCCCGACCATTGTATTTGTGAGTCATGAGAGTTAATGTTATTGCAAGCCATAGTCATGGCAGATAACTCGTTGAAGAGTCGTTGTAAAAATCTTGAGGGGTGTCATCAAGATCAGAGTCCTCATAATCGGTACACGATTAGACCATAATCATCAAGAAGTTAGAGACTAGCATTGGAACATGCCTAATAGAATCAGAACAAGGCGAATGAAGGAGAGCTATGTGGAATTGAAATGAAGAAGGGCAGGATCATTGAAATGAAGTGGACCCATTGGTCAACCTTCAAGATTCGAATATGATAATCGCACATGGAGAGGAGCTTACCCACCTGACCTCCAACTTGGGTGGGGCCTAGTAAGCTAGTCGAGCCTTGTGCTAGTGAAGATCCACCACGAAGAAAATTAAAGGGTTGACCCCAAACCTCAAGTTCGTCTGACCTTTGACTATGGTCAATACCTCAACCTTTGACGATATGGTGGACGTGAATTCAGGCATGGAGTTCGTGGGATTGTGGCATTCTTGCCCCAAATTTATGAGGAGTTGTAAAGGGCCGAAAAAGTAGCACCGAGACCAAAGATTGGAATGGAGTTTGGGGGTTTCAGAGGCGAGAGTTCATTATTGCATAGGATTCAGAGGCAAATAAACTCGATTGCTACAAAAATTAGAGGTTGCATGGGCCCATACCCACAAGCTTTCAGAATTGAAGCCATCTGGGGATAAATTAATAGATCCCATAATCAATTTGCATCACATGTTAAATAAATAAATAAACACCATGGATTTATATATTAAGCATCCAATCAATTTAAACAAAAAAACCCCCTAAATTTTCTTTACCAACTAAGAATAAAGATTAATCAAATGTTGGATTTGTTTCTCCAAAGTCTCCAACTATTCCATGAATTCATGTCTATATGATTCCTAAGTTAGAAAATAATGATCAACCAATATTTTTATGTGTCAATAGAGTTCAATTTTCTAAAAAATATTTGGTATCTTTCATGCATTTTGTGCCAAAATATAAAATAGAATCTTTAAACAACTAATCAACATACATGTCCTTTTTAAGTTATTCCCACTTTTAACTATTCCCTAAATACATATCTATATAATTTCTAAGTTAGAAAAAAAATGATCAACCAATATTTTTATGTGTCAATAGAGTTATGAAAATTTTGGTATCTCTCATGCATTTTGTGCCAACATGTTGTCAACATACATGTCCTTTTTTAAGTTGTTCCCACTTTTACATCTTCCTCTAGGAATTTGATCTTATTCTTGATGGCAAACGAAAATGAGTATTAGAAGTTAGAACGCAACGATAACAGCACCGACAACAGTCTCTGCTTTGGTTCGACAAATAAGATATTTTTCTCACTTGAAGAGTGGGAACCGCGGAACCATCATAACCAAAGGTTGCAAAGAAAATTAATCGAAGAGGCCCAAAAGGAGTCTAACAAAATTATCACTATCCAAGCTATACATGATGGTTGATGGAAGAATTGGACGCATTACCATTTCGACGGAAGGAAGCCAAATCCACAAGACAAGTTACATATTCATTGCATTATATATGATGGTTGATGGAAGAATCGGACGTATTACCATTTCGATGGAAGGAAGTTAAATCCACAAGACAAGTTATATTCATTGCATTCATTTTGCACGTTTCCAACATGATTGACTGCATCACCCAAGTAATTAACTATGCTTTGGTAACACCCATCCTTTGATTAGCCATGTGCCAAACATGACCATTTCCTTCGTGACATGCATGAGTAGAGGTGTAGGCTCCCCAACATGTGGTTGCCAGCAAGGCATTGTCACCTCTCTCACAAACATCATGTTCGTCTATCTGCAAAACCCTCAATAGGGAGGATTAGAATTTACTTCATGATTTTATTTTATGAATTATCTATTAAGTGACTCAAACGTATATTAAGGGAAATATTCAATAAAAATGAACTGGTATCTAAATATTTCCATCATAGCAATTTAAATTTAAACTGATATTGGGATTCATTAAATGACCTTCGGAGTCGAGTATCTATTGAATGAATATCTGATAGAATTGTTTTGGCACCTGTATATATGATCTCTTCACCACAATCCGAGCATCCTATCCAACCATTTTAAGAATTTTTGGTTTATCGAAAATAGAAGAAGGTTATATAAAATAAGTTATTTCGCTGATTTTATTTAATTTTTTAATTTTAAATTTTAAAAAATAAAATATATTTATTTATAGAATTAAATAAATTAAATCAACGATAAAGGTTGATAAACACCAAATTTTTATTTTATAATATATCTCATATTATTAAGATTAAAAAAATATTATAAAAATTCTTTGATGGTGTCTCAGACTATGGGAACCACTCGTCACGTGAAGAATGACATTTGGATTTTGGCCCTAAG
The DNA here is from genome assembly GCA_034641835.2 of Pinus albicaulis. Classification (NCBI taxonomy): domain Eukaryota; kingdom Viridiplantae; phylum Streptophyta; class Pinopsida; order Pinales; family Pinaceae; genus Pinus; species Pinus albicaulis. The sequence continues at coordinate 792,860,892 of CM076570.1, read as the reverse complement.
TTGTATCTCTGAAATATCCTCTTTCATCCATGTGCAACGGATTGTACCGTCTTGAGGTTCATGGACGTCAGTGCTTATCTGGTTAATTAGCTTGGTGCACGAAGTTATTTGGTCATTTTTTGGTTCTTTGAGGGACGTGAATTCCTCTGTGCTCCTATTCCTCCAGGTCGTTTGGTTAGGGTTATCGTCGTCTATCTATCACGCCTCCTGCAGGCTCAATTCGGTAATTTTTCTTTCCTTATTGCACTTAGTGAAACTTTCTTTGTCCTTCCTAAGTCAGAGGGCATGATATTTGAGGTTCTTGGATGGATCTAGGTCTAGTTGCTCTGGGTCTACATGGTTTCTCACCTTGGCATTATGGATGGTATTTCTTTGGTCATATGTATAAGGAGTATGTTTCTTGTTTAAACGACACCTAGACTTCTGGTGGTGTTGGTTTTTTTTGGGTGGCGGAATTCGTGTTGGGTTGGTGTTGGTTTTCTCATGTAGGCATCCCTTGGTTCTTCCCTTCCGAGGTTTTTGATAAAAGAACTCATTTCGGCGTAACCTTGTGGTTCTAGCATCAGTTGGGACTCTGGGAGCCCGCTTTTATAACTAATTTTGTGCACAGCTCGAAGGTCACCTTTTGGCCTTTCCAGCCAAGGGTGTGTCTGCATGCTCTAGTTTGGTTCAATATTTATCTAGTGGTGAATTAAGGCAGGGTGATTTGCAATGTCTAATACCCTTTCCTTCACCGTCTAGTGTGGATTGTTGGGCCTCTAGTGGAGGGTGGATGATTGATTGAGTTAGTAGTTTTAGACTGCATATTGCTTGGTTTATTTTGGTGGTATTTGGCGTTGATTAGATATAGCCTTTATGGTTTGGGCTTATTCTTGGACTTCAACATGAATCCAAGTTCGCGTGCCTCTGTTCAGGAAAAGGTAGAAGAATTGTGCCTCGTGGAAGGACTAATTTTCAAGGAGGTGTTCAAGGCGGCATAGTGAACGTGAGTGGTAGCAACAAAAGACGGGGTGTTGGTTCATTGTGTGGTGCTTAGCATGGGGGTTGTGGAGCTTGCACGGGGCGAAGGTCCTTGGCCAGTTCTGCGGAAGATAGAGGCAACATAATGTTAATTCAGAATGGCCATGGTGCTACGGGAGGACGCAGAGGATCGGGTCATGGCCAAGCCCTCGCCTCATCTAGGGTTGTGTGGGGTCTGCTGGTCACGCTCCTTCCAGGTGTACCAGGAGTTCCACAACACTTCAAACGTTGGTACAATCTGTCATTGACCTGCTGGAATCTCACAATAGAGCCCAAAGGGAGGAGCATGAGGAAGTTATGGCCAAGCTAGAGAAAATAGACTATTTCCAATGCCATGTTCATGAAAGAGTCATAGTTGTCTAGTGTGGGAAAAATCTGCGGACGAAGAAAGTCACACCCTTTGAGCATCATGTCAATTTCCTGTATCAACATCCTCCTCCTCTAGGAATGAGTCCAGATAATCCTTCTTCAAACACCTATGACGACTCATTATGGTAATTCGTGTATTCCTAGTTCTTTTTATTTCCTGGTATCTTAGGCCTCTAAGGCTATGTACCTATTAGCTAAGCATTGTGTTTTATTTTTATGTTGCATGGTTATAGCATTGGTCAACAAACCTCATTGAGGTGAGACGATATGCTTTTTGATTAATAGAAACTCTTAGAATTACAAAAAAAAAAATATTATAAAATTTAATATAACTAGCACAACTATATAAAATAAATGGTTAGTAATCAGTCCATATAAGCTTTAAAGAACTTCATAATACATCTCACATTGCTTATGGTAGAGATTTTGTAATGTAATGTAAACATTTTAACTTTGTCAAAAATAAAATAGAAAAATAAAAATAATCCTCTAAAAATAAAATAAAAATAAAAATAAAAATGATCCATAGTATTGAGAATCCATGGTATTAACCCATTGTATTCATGTGGAATATCACCTATTTAAAGGGGAAATTAAACCAACCTTGATCCACTTTAACTTCGGATCTACCAAGCATGGAGAGTGATCAAATCTCTTGAGATGAAAACATTATTTTAAATTCTTAATTTTATTATTAATTTTAAAGCATGATCTCTTGAGATGCAAACATTATTTTAAATTATTATTTTTATTATTAATTTTAAAACGAATTAATATAAGTTAAACATATATACCTTTGATAAAAATGGAACAAGATTCTTACCCATGGAGATTTACTCCTCCTTTACCATGGAGATTCTTGATATGTAAATAGGTTTTGTTCCAATATTGTGGCTTATCAATACCACATGCCCAAAAATACATAACTCATTTCATATGACACTTGTTCATATGATAATTTTTTAATTAATCAATTTATTAAAAAATGAATAATTGACACTACTTTGGAGATAAATCAAAATATTTGATTTGCATATATTCCTAGGAGTATTCTAAAGTATTGCATGGAGGCTAAATCCCTACCATCCAATTAATAATTATTGACAATTAATTAAAATTGTGGAAATCATATTCCAAAATAGATGTGTATTAGCACTATAATTTATTTATTATTATTAATATTAATATTAATTATAGAAATAATTAATATATGAGTGAACATATATACATTTAAAAAATAACTTGACCATGGAGATTCATCTCCATTTTATTATGGAGATTTTTAACCTGTAAATAAATTTTGTTACAATATAGAGGACAAATATCATGGCTTAAAAATACCACATGCCCAAAAATCCATAATTTATGTTCATATGGCATTATCCATATGATTTTGTTTAAATTACTGAATTTAATTAAAATGAGAAAAAAGAGTATAACTACTTTCAAAACACATCTCAACATTTAGTATGTAATTATTATTAAAAAAAATTAAAATATTCATCTAATTAATAATTATTGAAAATTAAATTAAAAATTTTAAAGTTTATTTCAAAATAAACACTACTATCAACATACTTTTCTTTTAGTAAGTCTAAAAATTCTATTGATCAATCAGAAATGAAGTGTACATCACATTTTCTGGCCTAGTGTGCCATATACTAAAGGTAACAAAGCTTAAATATATGATATTGGTAATAAACAAGTAGACATAAAGGAAGTAAATGACCCAACTTTACGAAGACGAGTTGATCAAAGCAATTTGTAGCTTATTATCATTGCGTGATGAAGGAAATTCCTTATTAGATTCCATATAATTTCTCTCATGAACTCGTTTCAATATACTTACAAAAGCATTACCATTGAATATCTTTGTGCTTTCCAAGGGAGTATGGTTCACACTAGGAGCCTGAGGAGATGTTTGAAGCCCTCAATCTTGGACCTTGTCCCCTGGAGGGATTTCATCATCAGATTATTCGTCATCCATGACCATCGTAGAGGAGACCTTGCCCTCCATAGGAGAAGGGTTACATGACTTCCAAAATTTAGATGAGGAGACCTTGTCCTCCATAGGAGAATGATTACATGATTTTCAACATTTAGATTTGGAATTACAGATGTTTCACTTCTATTAATAATTAAACATTAGGAAATAATTTTGTAAATATCTCATTTGATGACAAAAATGTCAACGAAAAGTAGTATTTTCATAGTCTAGAGCCAAGGTCTAGTAAAGATCGCATATTGGTTTGATCTTGTAACCTTTTACTGATATTGATTTCAACACAAATTCTATCATAGGTGTATACACCAAGCTACCATATAGAGACATATGTAGTAAGGTAATGACCCAAAGTGTCTCCAACGCCCTAAAAGATTGCATAGTGTCACAGGTGTGCAGACAAATTATGAATCCTAACCCATATTAGGTGGAAGGGTCAAAACCTATGAACCAAGGGGTTAAAAATAGTCCAACATTGCCCCAAAACCCCTTAGATAACACAATGTAGAAGAGTTTTGATCATAAAATAACTTTGCATTTCTTAATCCATACATAGTGGATCCATTGGTAGAGATCGATTGTGTAGGGACAGAAACCATTAAAACGACGGATTAGGTATGCCTCAGAATACAACTAATGAAGATCCTCCATATTTGAGAGATTTCTATGGCAGGAACTTCTTCTATTTTTTCCACCAAAAAAGTTCCAAGAGCCACTTCGGCTCATCTACGTTAGGAAGGGCCAATGATAAATGCTATCTTTATAAGAAAAAGTCTAAACATAGAACCATAAAAATAGCAATATTTTTAGCAATGTTGCAGAATAAGAAAAGAAAAGAAAAACATCATATACTTGCCTGCTTTCAAAAACAGGTATGGATGACAAAAAAAATACTCACTCAAAACTCTAAGTAAAACTTGAAATCACAAAACGATTCTGAGAAGCAAACCCTAATGAACTATGAGTGTCCAAAAGGGAGTTTGACAAAAAAAATAAAAAACTTAAGTGTCCAAAATGGAATTTTGACAAAAATTTAATTAGAAGTTGGTGTATTTGACACCCTATCTCGTGACAACATATAAACAAGGAGTGATCTTTCCGGTTGCGTTTTGAACCAAAACCACCATTGCAAGTGTTTATTTCCTTTTTATTTTGCAAATAAAAATAGAAGCTTAAAAAACTATTATCAACATAATTATGAAATATAATCTAATCTGCAGGCTTATAATTTAAAAAGAATAAAATCTCTTTATTGGTGAATGAAATTAAACCCTAAAATTATAAACTAAACTAAGTTTTAATGGAAAGATCATTCTTGAATGTAATATATACATACGGTTCCAGCATAATCCAGAACATGTGGTCAGAGAGCATCCACAATTAAAATTAAATTAAATTCCCGGTACTTTAAACTTGATTGTTTAAAACGCCTTAAAAAAAAAGACGGTAGTCTATTTGTTATATGTTTTTAAGGGTATTTTAGTGTATTTTGTAAAGATATTATAGTGTATTTTTTACATAATTTAATAATATTAATTATTAGAATTATAAATTTGAGTGGATTTTTAAAATATTGAATTTATATATAATAAAATGTTATTTTAAATAATAAAAATTAAAAATTTAACTAAAAATTATTATAGAAAATTAACTTAATCCAATAATTTTTTATATATTTTTTCAATAATAATTTTAGGTACTACTGTATGCATGTATAATAAATTTAAACATTTATAACTATTAATAAACCAACAAATACATTTATAACTTTTTTTTTAATATTACCGACCAAAAAAAACTCCAAAATATGTACTGGCCATTCTCACTTCATAATTATCCGCGAATTCCAACAACGACGAAAAATTTGCGATAAGATTTTGATTAAATGGTCCCAGAAACAATTAAAGTGAAGTAACGTAACCTGCCGAAATGCTACTGTGCATGAAGTTCATTGGAGAATCTTACCTACAATAAAGCGGTTCGAAAATAAGATTGAAGAAGACATTTCCAAATATTCGAAAACGTGCATTGCTTTCTTGACTACAACTTCACCGCCGAGCTGGGGATTTAATATCGGCAAAGAATCTTGCAGCCACCGAAGATGGCGGGGTGAAAACGTGTAGATGGTGGACCAAAAATTGAGTTTGAGTTGAATGATGAGACTCATTTTTATCATAAATTTTATGTGGGAAAAATATCTTCAAAATATCTAAATTTAATAAAATTTTATGAAAATAAGAATTTTTTTGTGAATCAATAATGAGTTGATTGATGAACTTTTATCATAATTTATTTTGGGTTGAGAAAAACATTTTCGAAATATCTAATTGTAATAAAATTTTATGGGAATAAGATTTTTTTAGAGAATCAATAATTTAGACCACTAGAATATTATGTATTATATATAATTATTTTATAAAAGCGTTGTGTATAGAGGTTACAACTTTGTAGGGATTGAGAAATTTTTTTGGGGAATTTGTCTATAAATTTTTCAAGAAATTTAAAGGTGGAAGTGTTTAAATGATTTCTTAATGAAATAAATGGATTCAGCGCCATTAAAAACTCCCGAAACACTCAAACTCCTGAAACTTAACAACAATAAGAATTTCAAAAAATTTTGTTTTCAAAATTATGCCAGAATATCTATTGTTTTCTTGGCTAACATGTAGCCTATTTAAACTACTCTTTTTGTAAATGCTATAAAGGAGCCAATAACAACATGTATAACCTGTTTAAACTACTCTTTATAAATGCTACAAAAGAGCCAGTAACAACATATCTTCAGAGACATTAAACCACACACATGAAAATACTAATTATTTACCAAACCATTTAACCTAAAAAATACTACTTAACCTAAAACCCTTTGATTTTAAAAACATTTTCTTCTCAATAATTAAAAAAAAACCATTAATCAATACCATTGAACACAGTAGTAACATTTTATTACCAATATTATATCTTTATTTAGAACTGTGAGTAAAAAAATTGAATCAAACCCTTTAGCAATAACATATAACCAGCAAGGTTTTGATACATTTAAAAGAATCCAATGAAAATTCTTCAAAACTCCCATTAAATCAACGAATTATTTACCAATAACATTGGACTAAACCGCACCTTTTTTACCAATAACATTGTGCTAAACTGCATCTTTTCTTTAACAGTAACATTTATATTTGTCCTCACGTTTTAACCAATAACATTTGACCAAATTCTATCATTTCCTTACTAATAATAACAGTTGACCAAATTAATGCACCTTATCAAAACAACTAAGGCAGAAAAATATCCAATGGATGGGACTTTGTGTTGTAAATTGACTTGGGCACTTGAAGCCTCTAAAGGTAGGGGAGAGCAGATAAGGTCGAAGTCATTGACAATTAAGGCACTGAAAGAGTTTCAGCAACTAGTTCTATTTTTTTTTAATGGCAATAAAAGACTTTCTTAATGAGACAAGGGACTTTTGGAGATTTCTTCGTTTTTCTCCCCTGACAGCAGACCATGTGCAGGCCTTATACTGCCATGAAAAACGGCCACCAAACATTTCTGTAGTTGTAGAAAAGTGAACAACTCATGCGTGATACTTTTTGCTTTACTGGTCCAACCAAACCTTTCCAGGTGGATCAGAAGCTTTGGTTTCTTGGGAGAAACAAGAGGGGTTTCCCACATTGACTTGATTTTTATAAGGCGAAAGATCTTCGTGGAGGAGGAGGAAAGATCTTCATGGAAAAAAAACACGTTGGGTTTGAAACCTTTGCGATTAGGTATTGACAGTACTGAACAGGATCTTAATGGAAGTTTCTACGCATCATGAATATGAGTGATAAGTAGGTGATGTAATGAATATTAGGGGTGTAATATAGTTGTTGATTTTATAAGTAGTTTAATTATATAAATTTAATCATTGAAAAAATGAGTATGTATCAATTATTACTGTATTTATTTTATTATATATAAATAATAGTTATTATTGGATACATTTTTGGTGTTATAGTAACAATTTCTAAGTTCGATTTTAATGGAAGTTTCTACGCATCATGAATATGAGTCATAAGTACATCATGAATATGAGTGATAAGTAGGCGATGTAATGAATATTAGAGGTGTAATATGTTGATTCTATAAGTAGTTTAATTATATAAATTTAATGATTGAAAAATGTGAGTATGTATCAATTATTAATGTATTTATTTTATTATATATAAATAATAGTTATTATTAGATATACTTTTGGTGTTATAGTGACAATTTCTAAGTTTGATCTTGAGTCTGTTCAGGTTCTCAAGATCAAATATAATAGCCGTCACTATAGCACAAAGAGTATATATAATAGCTACTAGAAATTTATGACTTAATCAAGAGTGGAGAAGCTTACTCCATGAAATTTATCACAAGAGACAAAAAATGTCCTCCCATAAGATTTAAACAAAATGAAAAAGATAACATTTTGTTGCGTCAACCACTCAATTATCCCATTAAAAAACAACATTTTTTTATAATTAATATATTTAAATAAAAAAACAAAAAAACTACTTTAAACATAAATCTAAACTTTTAACTTTTATTTATTACTAAAAATTTTCTTAAAAAAATAAATCCTATCATTTATTAATTATTAATAATTAAATTAAAATATTTAAAACTCTATTTCCAAACAAACACACCTCTGACATAATTAATAATGAAAAAGAAAACATTTCATTGTGTCAACCACTCAATTATCCCATTAAAAAACAACATTTTTTTTATAATTAATATGTTTAAATAAAAAACAAAAAAATTACTTTAAACATAAATCTAAACTTTGAACTTTTACTTATTACTAAAAATTTTCTTAAAAAATAAATCCTATCATTCATTAATTATTAATAATTAAATTAAAATCTTTAAAACTCTATTTCAAAACAAAAACACGCCTCTGACATAATTAATTTAACTTTGAATGTCACTAAAGATTCAATTAATTTTAATCTTTCCTTCTCCCACAAACTCATTCGTTTTGTCACTGAAAATCTGGATAGCGGTTTGATAGCGAAATCTTATCTCTTTCTGTCTGGATTATCTACTAACTCCTTATTAAGATTCTGATTCTGATGTCTCAATCATTCGATTATCCGTAAATACAAAAATAATAATTCAATGAAAAAGAAGAATAGTCAAAAGCTTATCATCATTTAGTTTCATTAGGGGAATATATAAATAAAAAAATATAAGATAATTCAATGAAAAAGAAGAATAGTCAAAAGCTTATCATCATTTAGTTTCATTAGGGGAATATTAAGAACTTAGTTGAAACATGTCATTTTCAATGAAAGAAGGATAAATTTGCATATTGAGCGAAAATGGTATCCTGATCCTTCGGATTAAGGTCCAAGTATCTTCTAGATTACTTTTGTGTGAAAGTTATAGGTTGAGCTTTGTGGTCTCAATTTTTTGGTAGGTAAAAATTAAATTTTATAAATAAATATATAAATATAAATAATATTTTAGTGTAAAAAGTTATAAGATAATTTTTGTGGTATTAATGATTTTAATGTAAAAAAATATTTTTAATAAATAAATATATAAACGTAGAAAAAGATAAAGAACATGATAAGACGTTAGACTTTTGGGAATCATTTAAGATCAATTTAGTTTAATTTAGTAGAAGTGTGATTTTTCTATTTAAATGTTTTACTTCTAACCATATTATTTTTTGTATACGTGATTTTTTGATCTCTTATTAATAATATTTATGAAGTTTGATTTCTTCATTTTCACCTTATTTATACCATATTTCTATTTAAAAATTACGAACAACAATATAGTAAAGATACTGGTGTCTAGGATACTTTTGATCTTTGATTTATGCTAGTTATTTTTCTTTGGTTGGCCATACAATTTTCCCACCTATTGGATTTTAACATGGTATTAGAATGCTTGTAAGGTTAAGTTATGTTTTGTTGAAGATCAAGGTAACTTGTGACAATTATAAAGAATTATTAACTATATATTTGAAGATATGTTGTCTTTTTGCACAATCATATTTTGTGGCAATTTTTTATGTTCAAATATCTTCAATCCACAAATTTTAATCTAAATTCCTAACTACATAGCACTTGTTATCAACTCCTGAAGATCTAAGCTTATTAATATATTTTGCTAAAAATTACTAATTTTGGAGAAAATCTAGCCATTGCACTATGTCAAAAAAGTCCACTGCAAGTGGGTTTTACTTTTCATTCATTAAATAAGGCCTATGTTATTATGAGATTTGAATATTTTCATTTAATCGATCATAATTGTCCCTTTCAACATGGTTCTTGGTTTTCTAGTTAGTGCTTTTGGCATAATGTTTCATGGTATTTGTCTCAATCACCCTCCTTTTAAGGTTTCCGATCTTGATACCTTGGTTAATTTCCTAAACCTTTTCCCATGGAGGATTTCTCTCCTCATGGGAAAGCACCATCAATAAACTCCATTCCATCTTAGGATTGGTGGTTCCCATAATGGTTGAACATGTTATTGGCCTTAATGAATCATGCCTCAAATTTTTAGCATGGCATGTGATTTAGTGGTCATAAAAACATCATCATTGACAACCTCATCCTTTTTTTTATATTCTAATCCTCAAGGTTGACACAATCCTCAAACCTCCATCCTTCTTTATACAAGTTTTTAATACCTTGAATAATATTCGAAGAGGAGAGTACCAAAGGCCTCTTGTGATTGTGAAAACCCCTTTTTCTAAAAAGGAATGGCATTCCCACCTAGCCATAACTATCATCAGATTGTTACTAGTAGAAACTATTCTTAACACCACACAAATTATGACACCGTAATGTAACTAATAACCACAAAGGCTATCTTGAGATGTCATGAAAAACACAAAAACCACCATGTCATAATGCCACATGAACTATATTCCATGTAGGATATGACACATCAATGTTATACCACATTGGAAGTGCCACATTAGTAGCACAATGTGCACTATCAAATCAACTATTCCCATAACCACTTCATTAGCATTTTAGTTTCAAAAGTATTTTTCAAATGGTGATAAATTTTCCTCTCTTAGTCTATTTTTGGTAGTTTAAAGCATACATTTTTTTTCTATCCACCCATAATATAAATAATTAACATCAGAATTTTTTGGAACCCTTGGGTTTTGGATGGAATTGTTAACATTTCAAATAAATTTCATCATCCTTTTTCCTCAAAAAAATAAAGAATCTTTGAATCAATGTGGAAGGGACCTCTAAGATTTGATCTAGTTTTTCTTTTTACAAACATCCCTATAGATGAGATGCTTGTTGTTTTTAAAAAGGTTATGGATGCAAATACCACCACATTTTTAAATTTTTTTCTCATCTCTACCTTTTTTAGCTTTGAAGGAATAATTTTAAAACAAGTATGTAGTGTGCCTCTGAAATCTCGACTTTTTTATGTAACAATTGATCAATTTATGAAAAATTTTAATGAAAAAACTCTTACTTCATAAACCATTAAGCGAAATGGTTGGTTATGTTTGTTGATAACAATAATTTCAATTGAAATCATGCAAAAAGGTGCTTAGTCCCATAAAATTAAAATTAATTTATTTCATACACACAAAAACTATTTCATGTTTTCATAGTCAAACATAATATATTTATATCATTGGAGTGAGATCCAACAAGTTCTAAACTTAGAGAGAGAGGTTGAGAGAATATCTCAGTAGCCTCCACCAAGCCCAACCAATCCAAATAATTAATTCTTCTAACATAAACATTAATCCTAACACCCTCCCTTAATGATTACATGACAAAGCCTACATTCAAAGAACAAAATTATGTCACATAACCATATTTCACATTGATCTTGTTGTCTGGATTGGTATTCATCAACATTTCCATACAGTCTAGAATCTCATAGAATTTTATCTTTCTTCAACCATCAACTCCAAGCTACCACATGATCCATTTAAGATACAACTACATCTAACGATCATCGACGTATTTATCAGATTGATGATTCATTATTTATTATATAAATTTTACAAATAAAAGAAAACTTCTATACAATATTTTCCTCCTTCCACAATCTAACAAAATCTTTAAATAAGAAACTAATATAACTTTCACCACCATAAAGAGCTCCTAAATTCACCTTTGAACACCTTGTTTAATGCACATGCAACAGGGGCAACACAACTTGCATGTAATTCTGTAAACCATAATTGCACTAACACCAAAGAGAGCTTAAAGGTGATTTTGAATCTAGAAAAATTCATACCATCCATTGATCAAACATATGAGAATCAAAAAACATATTTGCAATAAGATCATGGATATGGACAAAAATTGAAACTATAGATGCAAAAATGAAATTTCATCTTGTAGACGCCTCTGTCTCCATCTATCCTTTCACTTTAAGACCAATTCATATATGCAGATCTTTGGTTATCGTTTTCCCATTCATGCTACATATTATTTGTTGCTTTCAAAGGACACCCTTTTCCAAGACATGCAACTACAAATTTTGAATCTTGTTAGATGGGAAAAATGGATTACATAATAGGATGTATTTGCAGTGACTTTGTAGATGACACTTCCATGGCACTTTTAGATACGAAAAAATGTTTCTCCTTTACAACACAAGGCTCCTGTAATTTCCAACTATTTCACGACTTTCATGGGACCTATTTGGTCTTTGTGTACTCCATTGTTAATTTTAAAATTGTTTGTTGTTCATGCACAATGTCACACCCATGCAACGATGATTTCTCTGTAATGTACCCTGACAATAGCAACCTAGGTAGCGCTGCATTAGATAATGATTCTTGGAAAGTGATTATGGTGGAAATGCTCTTGGATAGGGATTCTAAACTTAAAATCCTTCTCACAAACATTCCCAACAAGATACAAAAGAAACTATCAAATTCAACACTCCAACAATCACTTACACCGAAAATAAGCACTCTCACATGCTAACCTACGTACAAGGTTTTAAACTTGCAGAATTGTCATGATCACAACACCTCTTATAAGAGATTCAACGTTGAACTAGCTTTGATACCATCTCAGAAAATTAAAGAGAAGTTATTGCACAAACAAAAAAAACTATTTCATGTATTCAAATTCAAACAAAATACATTATATAGTTGGAGTGAGATCCAACTAGTTCTAAACTTGGAGAGGGAGGCTGAGAGAATATATCAACAGTCTCCAAAAAACCTAACCAACCCACAAATATATCAATGTAATCATTAATCCTAACACTTCAAATATTTTTTAAAGCACCTTGGAATTATCAATTCCAATAAATTCAATTGATCATGGAGTTGGAGAACAAGTCCTTTCAGTTTCAAGATGTCCTAATGATGAGGTGTAATGGATAAAAAATAAAGAATAATTAAATATGAAACTCTTACATAAATTCAAGGTCATTAATGATCAAACAAATGAAATATTTCAATTAATTAGTACTTTATACACAAGATCCATGGAATACATAAGAGCCATAAGAGGTGTGAAACTTAGCTGTAGAATGAAGAACTAGCTCTTCCTTGATATTTAAGAACCATCAGACTACTTTGATCTACTTGACCACAACCAACATGTTGGGGCCGAATCTCCACCCAGCCATAGGCTCAACTATACAATATGTTAGTTAGAACTAGCCACCGTCACACCCTCAATCAACTACCTTTAATAGTGGATATCTCCTTTCCTACTCCACAATTTAACAAAATATTTGAACAAGAAACTAATATAAATTTCTCTCCTTTTCTTCCTTCCACAGTGCAACAAAATATTTAAACAAGAAACTAATATAACTTTCACCACCATAAATAGCTCCTAAATACACGTTTGAACACCTTGTTTAATGCACGGGTAGTAGGGAAACACAACTTGCATGTAATTCTGTAAACCATAATTGCACCAACACCAAAGAGAGCTTAAAGGCGATTTTTGAAGCTAGAAAAACTCATACCATCCATGGATCAAACATATGAGGATAAAAAAAAAAGTTGAAATAAGATCATGGATATTGTAACATACCCCGATAACCTCGTAGGAAAATGCATGGAGTTAGGAATTTTTTTCAACATTTATGAATGTGTAACCTTATAAATTACTTTCGATATTTATGCATTAACCATTTGAATAACCATCATCATCACTTAGAGAAATATCTAGTAAAGATCATAGTGAGTTACACAACCATTAATTGTCCTTGTTGTAGCATATTAACTTAAATTTCCTACTATAACTATGCATCGATCCCATGATCATTTTAACTCAATTAGTAAATCACCTGATTGATAATATAAACATCACATCATGAAATAAATTAACATCATGAAAATGACATAATGAACAATCACATCATTAGACATTGATATACCCTGGAAACCTCGTAGGGTGAAAACCATAAAACGTTAAATTTTATTATTAAACACTCATGAAGGTTGTCACCCCTCACTTAATGGTTATAAGGGAGTCCATCTCTTGACCATTGTCATAAAAATTACATAGAAAAATAACCTTAACTGCAACATAACTAGCTATAAGCTATTACAATCATCATGATACCATTTACCCACGAATCCTCAATCTCTGTCTTTGTAGTCGAATTGTTTCCTTCAGTGGGTCATTGTGCAGTTGGAACTACTAAACCTACATGAACTAAAAACTGTTTATCTTCCACAATGTTCAACTTGAAAAATCCTTTTCTCAAGTCATCCTTCTTTTCTGCCATTGTTGTTGTCAGCACACTTGATATCATGATTAGAAAATATATTAATAAACCAATAATCAATCTCTATTTGTAACACTTCAATATATATTTGTATGCATGTATAAAACATAACCAAGTTGACATGGAATTCCTTCTTTAACATCATTTCACATGCATTAGTAACAAATAAAGCACTATCAAGCGTCATCTTTACAACAAACACTAACAAAATCTTGCATGCACTTGAATATTACTTCCAAAGGAAAGCTAACATACTATATAATAATATTGTGCATGCAAATGCATAACAAGTTTTCAAGATAACTATCCCAACAAGCAAGTTTTTTTTTGATTGCCTACTCTTATGTTTTCTTTTCCAAAGGGATTAACACAATAGATTCTATACTTATGCATGTGAATGCATGTTCTTTTCCAAAAACATATTTTCCACCCAAGAGCTATTCATAATGGTTATTATGTATAACCATGCGAACTCGATTTCAAACAAAGTTAAAATACTAATTATAATTTTGTGCATGCAATAACATAGCTTGTTCTTCTTACATGTAAAACATATATTTCTTTCCAAAAGAAACTAAATAAATATTTCATGGAAAAATAAACACATTTCTTTTCCAGGGGTCAAACACATACCACTTATTCTTTCATGCATGCAAAGGGACATTTCCATCTCATCCAAAAGATATAACCCAATAACTATGCATAATATTCTCAAAATAATGCTAATACCATAGCTCATCCCTTTAGGTTTGCAAAATACATATTATTTTTCCCAAAAGAAGGCTAACACAATAAATATTATGTGATTGCATCTTCCTTTTCTCTAGAAATCTAATAACCAAAACTATATTTTTCCCATGCATGCAAGCATATATTTTTCTCTAAATAATATTACATAATAAAGAATGTGATTACTAGTTTTCCTCTCCAAGAATCTATTCCAATAAGGCTTACAAGGATATATTTTTCTCTTCATTTCTTTTTGAAGAGTTCTAACATAATAATTGCTTCCTTACATACAAATATATATATTTATTTTCCAAGGATTTTTACACCCTAATTATTATTTTTCCAAAAGATAGTTAACTCTCTAGCTATTATGCATGAAATACAAAATATTTTCTTATCATTTCACACATCAAAGAGATTTGTAACATTTCTTCAAGAAATAACATGAATAACAAATCCTTCTCAAATAACACAACCAATTGTCTTTTACGCAAGGGTTTTATGTGAGCTACACCTCACATAAGTTATTTATATCTTTTTACATGACTCAAGCTCCTCATGCATATAAAATCACATAATAATTTCTAGTAGATCAAATGTACTAGATATTATTCATGTGCACCTAAACACATACTCTCTTCAAGAGTCCAATATTTCTCTTTAAAATTTTTAATGCATATGCATCATGAGAACATACTTGGTAATTATATAAATTAATTCCTTGTAAATAGTCATCAGCATAATTATTATGTCTATAAGTACATAAACAATTATTCTTATCTCATTGAAAAATGAAATGGAAGCACTCTGTTTTACTCTGTTTTTCCTGTTTTAGTCATCCACTTTGGACGCATATTATGAACATATGGAAACTAATTTCAGAAAACCAGAAGAATTTTTTGTTTGGAATAGGCGTATTAAAAATAACCTCTCTCATTTTTTTCACAGGTGTCACGGTTTTGAATATTCGAATGAATCTTTTCAGCCCATTTTTCCAGATTTAAATATTAAATAATTTCCTATTTTTGTCATCGAATTTGGACATGGTTTCCAACCCAATGGAAACGATTTTTTGAAAACCCAAAGAGGTTTTTATTTCTAATGGGTTCATCCAAAGTAACCTCTCTCAGTGTTTACACAGGTGTTATGGTTTGAAATATTCGAACGAATATTTGGAGCTCATTTTTCTAGATTTAAATAATAAATAATTCCTTGTTTCTGACATCAATTTAGGACACAGTTTTTGAGACATGGGAAATGAATTTTTAAAATATGAAAGAGGCTTTTGGTCATAACATCCTCTTTTACAAAAACCTCATTCACATTTTAGATATATATTTAGTTTTTTGAGATATAAATGCTTATTTGGACCCTATTTTCCAATAACTCATGCAATTCATAGAGTTATTTAGCCATGAAAATCTTTTATGAATTCACAACACATGAAATCTTCTCATAATTCAATGAATAAAACACTTATTCCTCTATGCACAAAATTATATAGAGGTTTTCTCAAGAAATAATCTTGATTGTTTATCATATGAATTTTTCCTTGCAAATAAATTCAGTTATTATATCATCATGCCCCATATGCAAACAATTTTTTTTTCAAAGAACATAGTTACTTATCTTTTGATGCATGCTTGGAATCCCTTCTTCCTCTTCCTTGGCTCCATTGTCCATGTATTCTATCCTTCCTCCTCCTATTTTTCTCATAGGCTTATAATAAATAGAATTAATAAAATGGAATAGCTTTTCTAAATCATAAAATCATTCCATAAAGCACCCATAAATCTGATTTTTCTTAAATCAGAAAATCACTCCATAAATCTCTCATGCTTTTCTTTCAAAGCTAGATTTTCTTTTTCCTTATGAGAAAAATGTCACTTATCCATAGCTTTCCCAAAACTATTACTCATTATTTCTAAAATTCATAAAAGATACCAACTTGGAAATATAATTTATTTCTATAGAAGAATATAAATTCTTCTAAATAAAATAATTAAGAAATAATTCTTTCGATATTCTTATTATTAAGGATTACACGAATATTCTTCATGTAATATCAATATAATAATTAATAATATTTAATTATTTAACAACCCTCATTTTATGAGAGTTTTTATGGTGTCTTATGCCAGGGAAATTACAAACTCCCCCCTTTAAAGAGAACATCGTCCTCGATGTTCTTCTCTTGTTGGAACATTAACCTTTAATTTTCATTACCAATTATTTAGGAAATGTAAAATAATACTTAAATCATAATACTTCCAGAAAAACTCAAAGAGCACTTAGCCCTTTAATCATCAAAATGATAAGAAAAACTCTATGAAGTGCATGTTGTATTTTATTTAGGAGTTACACTAGTCTTTCTCTCCCACTAATGTTGTTTGCAAATTACTATCTTTCTCTCCCACAATAATTTCGATCAAATTCAAACTCATGGCATTTATCTCCAGCCATTTTCCTCTAGTCTGTCAAGAATTTAGAGTTCAATAACTCATTATTTTATCTAACATGAGTTATTTCAGTCGCCTATATATTTCAATTTATTTCCTCTATGCATGGATATAGATATGTCGTTTCTGACATGTTCATTTTCTCATAAAAACATAACCTATTTCATCGAAATTGTTGCTAAGATAATTTAATATATCATGCATGAAAAACCATAACACATGCAACAAATTTGATACATGCAACTTACAGTCTATTGTAACATCCAAGATATTTATATAATTGTGAACACATACATAATTTCATCTAACCGTAGTTAATTTTTGGGAATTATTTAGGAACCGAGCATATTCCACCCAACCATGAACTATATCCAATAGTTACCCACCGAGCTAAGATCTACTTGCCACTAGAATCAACAACCTCATTGATTCCTTGGTGCTTTCTTCCTAGCAGATTTTTAGCAGTGTCCTGCTTTAAGGTCTGCCAACATTTTTGCCTAGGCCTTTTTGTTTTATATTTTTCGAAAAAGATACTCTTATTTTTATTTAAAGCATGCCTTTTTGTCCCGTTATGCTTCATTTTACCCCACTTAGTATTGATCTCCAAATAACTCATTAACATAATCTTTCTCTCCCATTATGTTAATATTTTTCTCTTTATTATTTTCTCATAGGGATTTTTAGGAGACTTTTAGGGAAGGTCCATGTTGAAATTCACCACTAATAGCTTTTCATAAGCTAGCAAGAAGTCTTCTAAAACTCTAGAGTTATTTCCTGAATACCCCAACCAATGTATTAATTAACTTTGTTATCCTCCTGTATTCTACAGAGTTCACTAGGTGACTATGGATTTTTCATAAGTAGCTAAAGATAACATTCCTTACCTATCAACTATCTTCAGAAATCTCACTACCTTCATTATCCTTATAAATATTTTTTTCACTATATTTCATCTCGGCCTTCTAAAAAATTACCTTACTGTTCTTAAAAGATCCATTTTGGGCTAATTTCTCTCATTGCTTCACTTTCCCCATGAAAATCTCAATTTCATCCCAAAAACCCCCATTTACCTCCTCACTTTCAACATTTCCCTTATTTACATTAAAACAATGCAAAAAATCCCTTTTTGCATTTGTTTTTAAATGTTAATTTAACCTTTCGGGACATTTGATTTATATTAAAAAACCTGTTTTAAATATAAAACTTGACACTTTATAAATTTTAAAGCCTTAGCTTTAATGTTTTTTCCCTCGCCCTTTTGTAAATATTAAACGTTATCTCTTTAAAACCTTTCATAAACCCTCCCTTTTACCTTTTAAATAAGCACATTCATTGGTTTATTGAACCCATGGGCCCCGCTTTACACCAAACCTCGCGCCCCATTTAGACTCTGCCATCTGTCCCTGGACCCCACTCCCGTTTGTTTTATCTGCCGCTCCAAAAGCTTGCGACCATCGTTGATCTCATCCCACGAGATCTAACGGTTGACCGCGCTCATCTCAAATATAATGGCACGGGGGGTTAAACAAACCCCGACCATGCGAAATGGCCATGCATCTCCCTATGTATGGAATCGCACTTGCCCGCCCAATACCATTACTGCCCCTCTATCTGTGCGAAAGCCACCTAACCATTTCCTACAAATATCTAAAACTGCCACCCGATTTAAAAGATATAGAGCCATGTGGCTCTCCGATAAGGCCCAAACCTCCATTTTTGCCTCCACAAGCGCTCCAAAACCCGAAAAAATCCAAGTAAATGCATAAAAACCCTCCTGACGCGGGATTTAAAGCTCACACTTTGTTTCATGTGCAAGTTTCATGGCAGAAAGCCATAAAATTCATTCCAATGGTCCAAGAATGTTTAAATAAATGTCTGGGTTAAGATCCAGGGATTTTTTTTATTTTAAAGAGGCCAGAGGAAAAAGATCAAGCTTAACCATCAATGAATCAAGATCATTGGTGATTAATCAAACCCTCCAACATTAGAATAATGCATCCCTGCGCAGAAAACATAGACAGAGATAGGCATAGGAAGACAAAAAATTTAGACGACCGCAGCAGTGAATATTAAAGGGCTAATCACAGATCAAAAGACAAATCATGAAGATTAGCCATTAAGAAGAGGGTAAAGATGATGAAGAAAAAATAAAATATTAAAGGACTAAATGTTAAATTAGAGGTCGAAAAGGGTTAATCAAAATCAGTAGTCATGAAACAAGGATAAAGGAAGAATCAGAGGAAAATACAGTGAGGTAGGAAGTTAAAGGAAAATCTAGAGTTTAAAGGCCTAAACAGAGTTTAAATGATAAACAGAGGTAGATTAAACACAAAAATAGATTCGAATGATCAAATCCAAGCATTTACTTCTTCAAAGGATATATTCTGCCACCTACAGCATATTTTCTTTCGATAAAACATCAGCAGTTATTACAAACAGTCAGAGATATTTTGCATCTACCCAGTAGTTATTGTAAAGTTATTAAAAAAACCTTAAAGTCAAACATTTCCAAAAATTAACTCAAACAGTTAAGTTAGGAGTTATTATTTCAGAGAAACACTCTCAAATATTTTTACCTTGGGCCTTGCATGGTCTCAAAGGTCAAAAACTCATTAACTATGTAATAAATGACATATGAAACCCTATACTAGCATCACCTCCTCATTTTTCAGATAAATACTGCATGTGAGATTCATTTTTTGTGTTGGTCAGTTGGTGATTGGTTGACTGATTTCTATTGCTGAACTAGTTGAGGATTGCTAGGCTAGATTTGAGAAAGCTCTGAGTTGCAAAGATCTATTGTACTAGAGTAATGTAACTGTCTTGAAGATCAGTAATACAAGAACATTCACAAGATTCTTGAGTTATGTTAATGGTGAAGTTTTCCATCTTTGTCATTGCTTTCCTTTTGTTTTCCATTCTGTCCATTATTTATCTGATAAAAGAACAAAAATTTTAGAGTAGGATATGTTGTCTTGGCACCCTATTTATGTCTGCATTCTTTATCTTAATGTTTTCCTCTGCAAGGTTTGACCAGAGAATTCTTAATTTCTCTCCAATTCCACCTAGCTTGCTGTCTTAGGAATGATTTAATTGAGTCAAACCAAAGAAGTCTATGGTAAGCCCTGTCCTTTTGGGTAGCTTAAAATATTTTTTTTGAGGCCTTTCTTTGAAGTATACTTAGTAGATTCTAAACCAGGGAAGTCTATGGTATGCCCTATCCTCTCGCCTGCCTCAAACTGTTGCTTTGAAGGTCTTTAGAGTGTTTAGTTAAAGAGGATAGGTTTAGCTTGCTCTTTAACTACTCTCATTGTTATCTTAAATGTTTTATTTGTCTGAAAGTAATTGTAGGATTGTTGGATTGTTGTCTTAAGGGTTTTGTTATTAAATTCTGGCCAAAGAAGTCTATGGTATGCCCTATTCTTTGGTTTTCCTCAAACAGTTACCTAAAAGGATTTTCTTGTTGAAGTAGAGCTAGAATATTCTTAACTGACTATAGTTTTACTGCCTTCACAACTTATTGTCATTTTATATGCCATCTAATCTAAGAGATCCACTTGATATAGTTAGCTTTCCCTATGAAAACCCTTGCAAAGTAGATGAAAAATTAAATCCTTTTATGACTCCATACCCCAATGGATTAATGTTTTCTCGTGGTATATCCATTCAATTGAAAGACTCCCTCAATTAATCACACCACTAATCTGTCAACCTATAAATTAATCAGCCAAAACAAACAAGTCCTTAGAACTTCATAACTAGCCTAATATCATAAAACAAGAGCATAAAGACATATCATCTATAAACAATTACATAGAGAGATCCCTCTTTGAATCCAAGAAGGCTAGGTCCTAGGATTCCAAAGTGGTTCTAATGTGGCCCCTACAGTGTCTGTTCTTGCCAATCTTGTAAATCACAGGGAGCCAACATAGTGGCGGCCATATTGGGGATACTGAGTAATAAACAGTTTAAATTCACTCAAAACTCAGAAAACCTCATTTTTTAACTTAGATGAATCAAGTGTTAGCCAAGAATGGTTCCTGGTTGCTGATGGTGGACAACAACCAGCCATAAAACAAGTAAAAATCCTCCACCTGGTGACTCCACTGGTTTTTAGTAGGCCTGCTGACTCCACTGGTTTTCCATAGACTCCACTGGGAAACTTATTTTATCATCAAACATCAATACCCAGTTAAGAATACTTTGTGGATTAAGTATTTCCTTTACAGATTGGTTTGCCCTTTAATACTATCATAAACTATTAACCTCTCTGATTGTTGGGTCCGAAGTTCTGGCTTCTAGAATAATTCATACCAGATCCCATCCTGACCCAAATCCTCCTGCAATAGTTGACAATCCTGAAAGCATTCTTAGGAAGTCTCCTAGATCTAAAAACCCAGTCGTTAGCAGACCAATCCATAAAGCAATTTCCCTACCTAAAAACCTAAAATACTTGTAAAATATCCTATCTAACTCACCCCTAGAACAAAGCTTGTCTAGGACTAGATCTCAGAATTGGATAATCCAGATAGTTTTAGATCTATCCACCCTACAACAAAATTTTGTTGTACTAACTCCATCCGCCACTGTTCACCTTCCTCCATTTAACCCTATACCTCCTGTTGTAAACCCTCCACTTGTTAACCCTCCATTCTTTCCCCAACCACATATCATGGCAACATGTTATGCTCCATTAGTCCTTCCTTTACCTTTAGTTGCTCTACCACAAGACTATCATTCCAAGATTCCTTTATATGATGCTAGTAGTTCTACTACTACTCAACAACATGTGGACAGAATGAATGACTACTTTGAAAAACAAGAGATAGATGATGAAACTATTAAACTTAGAATGTTTTCTCAAAGCTTAGGGGTAGAAGTAAGAAAATGGTTTAAAGGCTTAACCCCTAATAGTATAATTGGCCTCCCTGATTTTCATCAACTATTCTTAAAAAAATGGGAAGTCAAGAAGAACCCTCTCCAAATATTATCAGAGTATGAAAACATTAAAAGAAATGTTGGAGAGGGTGTCCAAGAATACTGCACTAGGTTCAATAGTGTATATAATGCCCTACCACCTCATATAAAGCCTCCACAAAGTCTATCTCAAATGAAATTCCCTGATGGTTTTGACCCAGATATGGCTTACCAATTAAGAGAAAGAGAACCCCTCACCTTATAAGACATGAAGAGGGGAGCAATAAGTGTAGAAGCCAATCTGATTGCCAAGAGAGCTAGAATGAAAAATGAAAAAGGAGTCACATATAGGGAAGAAGTTGTACTCTCCACATTTGATACAAATATTGATAACTTAGTCAAAACCATGGAAAGGATGATGGAAAGAATAAAAATGAATGAGAGAGCTTATCCTAGAGAAAACCAAATAGCTCCTCAAAACAGAAATCGAAATCAGAACCAAAACCAAAACTTTAGGAGAAACCCCCCTCAAATTAGACAAAGAGGTCTGGATTAGCAAATCAGACCTCCTTTCCAAGAAAACTATGCTTATGAAGATGAGGGAGTGAATGAAGAAACTAAGGAAAATCACATAAATTTAATGGGAGTGAATAATGAGGATATTGTTTTCCTCACTGAGGAAGAACAAGGCATGTTTTCCCCAACACAATACCAAGAAGACAACCTAGAATCTAAAGACTACAAACAAGGTTTTGAAAATGCCATCATGGAATTACATAGACAATATGACCTCAGAAGAAATAAAAACCAAGACACTCCCAAAAGGAGGACCTTTGAAATTTCTGCTAGGAAAACACCTACAAACATTCCTAAAAAGACAACATAAAATGCAAACATAGTGTTTGAAAGTTCTGATAAAAGCAAAAACAAAAAAAACCAACCTAATCCCAAACACAGTGGTGACCAAATAAGCACTAGCAACACAACTAGTTCCCCTAACAAAACTGTTTTAACTGAGTCTCGTAATAAAAACTAGCAAGCTAAAATTGCTGTGAAAACAATATCTGAAAAGGCTAATTTGAACATTTCAAAAACTCAGAAACTTTTCAGTATAGAGAATGAAATTTCCAAGATTAAAATCTCTATTCCTCTTACTTAATTAGTCACTCAAGATGTATATAGATCCAAACTTTTGAAAGCTTTAAACATAGGAGAAAATGTTGATTCTGTAAATTTAAATGATGACAAACCTGAACTTCGGTTTGGACTAGAAGTAGAAGGGAAATTTTAAGAGGGAGGTGTTCCTCCATTTTCTGTTAGTTTAAACATCCATGATAATATTCTCCAAAATTTTATGTTAGACTCCGGTGCTTCACACAACCTTATGCCAAAAGTAGTAATGGAAAGACTAGGCCTTGAAATAACTAGACCATATAAAGATTTATATTGTTTTGATTCCAATATAGTTAAATGTCTAGGCTTAATCAAAGATCTATGTGTCAACTTAGCAAAAAATACCAACCAAGAGCCTAGTAATGGATATTGTAGTGGCTGATATCCCTCCTAAATATGGCATGCTCCTTTCAAGATCATGGGGTGCTAAACTCCAAGGTACCCTCCAAATGGACATGACCTATTCTACCATCTTGGTTTTTAGTCAACCAAGAAGACTATATAGGGAAAATCACATGAAATAAATGGTTAGAAGTAAAGAAAAACCAGATAACTCCCCTCTTTACTCCATTCATATAGACCTTGACTCATTTATCCTTTACAATGATGAAAATCTTAATGAACAAGTAGAAAAAAATGAGAAAATAATTGTAGAAGAAGAGGAAAAATAGGAAGAATAGTCAAAACAGTTTTCCCAAACAGAATATTATAGTAAACATAGTGGAGACCATGGGGAACAAATCAACCACCAACATAGGGCTAACCATGAAAAACAAAATAACAGCCAACATAGTGGAGACCATGGGGAACAAAACAACCACCAACATAGGGATGACCATGAAAAACAAAATAATAGCCAACATAGTTGAAACCACTGGGGAAAAAAAAATGGAAAACCTAGTGCAGACCCTGAAGAACAACATAATAAACAACATAGTGGCAACCACTATAAACAACATAATGGGGACCATAATGACCATAATGAAAAATATGAAATTGAACCTCTTTGGGGTATGAGTTTTGATGGGTCTTGTAGGAAATTTGGTTCAGGAGCAGGCATATGGGTGCATAACACATAGAATAATCATGTAGAAGGCCACTCATACAAGATAAATTTTCAATGCACAAATAACATAGCTGAATATGAGGCACTCCTCTTAGGAATACAATTACTGAATAAATTAGGAGCCAAGAGGATAGCTATCTATGGAGACTCAAAGTTAGTCATTAGGTATATTTTAATGAAGAATACACAACCAATAATCCAAGAATAAAAGCATATAGGGATGATGCCATTGACCTATTGAAAACATTCACAGAATGTGAGCTCACCTTTGTCCCTAGAAACCAAACATTCTTGCCAATGGACTAGCATTTGCAGCCAACACATGTCAAAATCCTTATCAAAACAAGCAATACACAGTCCAAGTCAAATATAGACCAGCAGTCCCTGATAACATAAAATATTGGAAATTTTTTGAAGAAGATAAATGGATAGAAGATTTCCCGCGGTCCGGAAATGAGTTTGAAGTGCCAAATTCAGACTCAGAGTATGAATAAGACTTCTCTGTTGAGGAAAAATCTTATAAATAAGAGCCTCTTGACACTGCTGATGTAAATATGTTAACAAAAGAACACATACATGAAACAGAGTTGTGCACTAATTTAGAAAAAGAAGACTTTGAAGTGCTACAGTCCAATAATGAAAAATTTCCAAAGGGATTGGTTCCTCTAGAAGAACTATTTGAATTTAATGATGTTTCTAGTAAGCCAAAGATGGAACCCACTGAAGCTGAAATAGAAGAATGCAATATATGCAGTGAATAAAAACCCAAAATGATAAAACTATCCAAAACACTTCCAGCTCATATAAAACAGAAATATCTTGAGCTTTTTAGAGAATTTACTGATGTTTTTTCTTGGAGTTATGAAGATCTAAAGTCATATGATACAAAGATAACTCAGCATAAGATACCTCTTAAAGAAAACCAGAAGCCCTTTAAACAGAAATTGCACAGAATAAACCCTGTGCAACTACCCCTGGTTGAGAAAGAAATTAAGAAAATGTATGATGTTGGAATTATAGTCCCTCTGAGATACTCAGAATGGGTTTCAAATCTTGTATCAGTGAGGAAGAAAAAATGAGAAATTAGGCTATGGATAGACTTCATAAATTTAAATAAAGCCTCCTTAAAAGACAACTACCCTTTACCAAAAATGGATCATATCTTACAGAGGGTAGTAGGGTCTAAAATAATTTCTTTGCTAGATGGTTTTTTAGGATACAATCAAGTGTTGGTACACACAGAAGATCAACACAAGACAATTTTGACTACACCCTGGGGCACCTTCATGTATGTGAAAATGCCTTTTGGGTTAATAAATGTTGGTGCCACCTTTCAAAGAGCCATGGATATTTCTTTCTCAGAAGAAATAAGTTTCTTCATTGTGATATACCTTGATGACATAACAGTATAGTGAAAAACAAATGAAGAACACTTAGTTCACTTAAGAAAAGTCTGTGAAAAGTGTAGAAAGTATGGTTTGTCTTTGAATCCCAAGAAAACTTTGTTTGGCATTCAAGAAGGAAAACTTTTGGGCCATATCATATCTGAAGAAGGGATTAAGATAGACCCAAAAAGGATTGAAGGAATATTGAAAATCAACCATCCTAGAAATATCAAAGAGTTGCAATCTTTCATTGGAAATATAAATTTCTTAAGAAGGTTCATACCAAACCTTGCAGAACTCCTAAGAAACATTACAAACATGTTGAAAAGAGAAATATGAGTCAAATGGACTATAGAAGCAAAACAATCCTTTGAACTGGTAAAAAAAACACTTACGCAAACACCAGTTCTAATCAACCCTAACTTCACCAAAGATTTCTTCATCCTCTTCTTTGCATTAGAACATATAGTTGTTGCCGTCCTATTATGGAAAACATAAAAGGACAGGAACAACCTATTGCATTTTTCAGCAAGGCATTAAGAGACGCACCTCTAAAATAAAACATAATGGAAAAACAAGCTTTTGCCTAAAATAAGGCATTGAAAGATTTCAGAGTTTACATTTTGCACTCACACATCATTGCATTTGTGCCTCACTCAGTGGTAAAATACATCCTAATACAAGATCTTGATGGTAAATGGGGTAAGTGGATTTCTGTTATATTAGAATATGATCTAGAAATAAAGCCCACTAAACTAATCAAAGGACAAGGACTGGCTAAAATCATGGTTGAAACCAACTTTCAAGCACTAGACATGAATATGATTGATGCATTATATGAGCAGGAGGAGTTGGAAACTCCACTTATTGAAGAATCATTTCTGAATTTATCTTGGTATGTTGATATTTTATATGTGCCTTTTAATCTCAATGTCCCTCCTGGTTTGTCTAAAACAAAGGCTAGATTCTTAAAATTGAAGGTTGTAAACTACTACATTATAGATAAAATTCTATATTGGAAAAATGCTAGTGGTATATTACTTAAATTTTTGCTTGAGAATGATGCAGATAACATCAAGCATGAGTTTCATGAAAGAGAATGTGGTGACCACCTCTATTGGAAAAGTACTATCAACAAAATCCTTAGAGCTGGTTACTATTGGCCCACCCTCTTTCAAGACATCCATAAAATGGTAATTGCCTGTCATAAGTGCCAAATATTTGAAGGCAAAAGAAAATTGTTGCCATTACCTTTGCATCCTATCTCCGTTGAAGCCCCTTTTCAACAATGGGGCCTAGATTTTATTGGAGAAATCCATCCTGCCTCCTCTTCCCAACACAAGTGGATCCTCACTGCAATTGACTATTTCACAAAATGGATAGAGTCCATGCCTTCTAGAACAACCACAGACTTAGTAATCATCAAATTCCTTGAAAACCACATTTTGTCTAGATTTGGCTACCCTAGAAATATTATCACTAACAATGCTGCTACTTTTAGATCCAAGAAAATGGTGGGCTTTTGCCACAAATATTAGATTACATTGGGACATTCAACAACTTATTACCCTTAAGGTAATGGGTTGGCAGAATCCTCAAACAAAATTTTGGTGAACATCGTCAAAAAATTGTTGGAAGAGAACAAGAAATCATGGCACAACAAACTAGCACATGCATTATGGGCAGACATATTAACAACTAAAAAATCAATTGGGATGTCTTCATATCAACTAGTGTATGGAGCATATGCAATTTTTCCAACAAGTTTAAGAGTGCCAGTCATGAGGCTCATCCAAGAAGTACAGTCTAAAGAAAATGATATGGAAAGGAGAATAAATCACACTATGCAGTTGCAGCAAACCAGAGAAGAAGTATATAACATAACACAACAAGTATAGTAAAAAATCAAAAAGTTGTTTGATAAGATAACCAAGGCAAATGACTTCAACATTGGTGACAAAGTGTTGAAGTGGGACTCAAGAAGAGAAGACAAGGGAAAATATAGAAAATTTGAAAATCTATTGAAAGGTCCATACATCATCCATTCTATAAGAGGTAATAATGCATTTTTCATACAAGAGATGGATGGAATAGAATTAGTTGGAGGTCCTGTCAATGGAAGGATGCTCAAGCACTATTTTAGTTGAAAAACTCAGTTTAAAGCTTTAAGCATTATATATAACACTGTTTGAAGAAAAATATCAGAAAAATAAGCACAAGAAAAAAGAGAAAAAAGAAAAGAGGGCAGATAAAAAGAAAAGGTAAAGCCCCATACCAAAAAAGAATATTTATGAAAGTGTGCAAGTCTAAATGCCACTACTTATTGAGAAAGGAAAGTCGTGTTCAATCATACAGCCTAATCATGATTGAACAAGTTTTAAATTTCTGCTGATAGGTTAGTAAATGAAGATTTTCCAAACCATTTAAACTTGGCTTATCAATAGATTGGATTAGGAAAGATATTGGTTCCAAAGTTCAAATCTAAATCAAGAAAGAAAGAGAGGGATGTATCATAAATTCCAGAATCATAGCCCTTAGATTTTAGTTTTACTTTCTGCAAAATAAAATATGTGCACAGCTTGTACAAAAGGCCACAACTCATGACAAATCAAACTTCTTAATCTTGATTTGGTCATGTTTTCAATTTCATGTTAATAGATTAGAGAATGAAAATCTTTCAAACTATTTAATCTTGACAAATAAGTAGATTAGGTAGAGAATAAAAGAGTTCATCTGTCTAAACTAAATATTTGGATGATATAAGTGTAGAAGTAGATAGTTTCATGTTTTCAAAAGAAAAATGATGGCAAGGGTTGGCCAATCTAAATACACCCAAACGACAAAAAAATTCTAGGAAAAGTATGATGGGTAGGTAGAGTTGACATTGAAGCAATCATGTTTTTCCAGATTTCAAAGATCACAGCTTCAAAAGAACAACATCAAATTGGGAATTGAAGAAAGAGGAATCTGTCAAGTGAAAATCAAGGCACTGGTCTACAAATTCCAGAGATTTTATCTCTGAGGTTCTTGACACCTCCTAAAGGAGCTACCCTCCCCAGTTCGAGCCACTGTTATCCTCCTGTATTCTACAAAGTTCACTAGCTGACTATGGATTTTTCACAAGCAGCTAAAGATAACATTCCTTACCTATCCGCTATCTTCAGAAATCTCACTGCCTTCATTATCCTTATAAATCTGTTTTCACTATATTTCATCTCTACCTTCTAAAAAATTACCTTGGTGTTCTTGAAAGATCCATTTTGGGCTATTTTCTCTCATTTCTTCACTTTCCCTATTAAAAGACCACTTTCATCCAAAAAACCCCCATTTCCCTCCTCACTTTCATCATTTCCCTTATTTACGCTAAAACAATGCAAAAAGTCCCTTTTTGCATTTGTTTTTAAATGTTAATTTAACCTTTCGGGACCTTTGATTTATATTAAAAACCCTGTTCTAAATATAAAACCCAACACTTTATAAAGTTTAAAGCTTTGGATTTAATGTTTTTTCCCTTGCCCTTTTGTAAATATTAAACCCCTGCTCTTTAAAACCTTTCATAAACCCTCCCTTACCTTTTAAATGAGAAAATTTGTTGGTTTATTGAACCTCAGGGCCTCGCTTTACACTAAACCTCGCGCCCCATTCAGAATCCGCCATTTGTCCCTGGACCCCACTCCCATTTGTTTTACCCTCCACTCTCAAAGCTTGCGACCACCATTGATCTCATCCCACGTGATCTAATGGTTGATCACGCTCACTGCAAATATAGTGGCGTGGGGGTTAAACAAACCCAGACCATGCGAAATGGGCGGTATTCGCCCGTGTCCCATCCGGCACACATCTCCCTATGTATGGAATCGCACTCGTCTTCCCAATACCATTATCGCCCCTCTATCTGTGCGAAAACTGCCTAACCATTTCCCGCCAAGATCTAAAACCACTACCCAATTCAAAATATCCAGAGCCCTGTGGCTTTGTGATAAGGCCCAAACCTCCATTTTTGCCTCCACAAGCGCTCCAAAACCCAAAAAACTCCAAATAAATGTAGAAAAACCCTCCCGACACAGGATTTAAAGCTCACAGTTTGTTTCATGTGCAGGTTTCATGGCAGAAAGGCATAAAACACATTCCAATGGTCCAAGAACATTTAAAGAAATGTTTGGGTGATAATCCAGGCATTTGTTTTATTTTAAAGAGGCCAGAGGTGAAAGATCAAGCTTAACCATCAATGAATCATGATCATTGGTGATTAATCAAACTCTCTAGTAGCAAAAGAATGCATCTTTGCTCAAAAAACATAGACAAAGATAGGCACAGGAAGACAAAACAGTTAGAAGACCACAACGGTGAAGATTAAAGGGCTAATCACAGATCAAAATAAAAATCATGAAGATTAGCCATTAAGCAGAGGTTAAAGATGATGAAGGCAGAAGAAATATTAAAGGATTAAAGGTTAAATCAGAGGTCGAAGAGGGTTAATAAAAATAATTGGTCATGAAACAAGGATAAAGGCAGAATCAGAGGAAAAGGCAGTGAGTCAGGAAGTTAAAGGAAAATCCAAAGTTTAAAGGCCTAAAGAGAGTTTAAATGATAAACAGAGGCAGATTAAACACAGAAACAGATTCAAATGATAAATCCAAGCATTTACTTATTCAAAGGATATATTCTGCCACTTATATCATATTTTCTTTCAATAAAAATCAGTAGTTATTACAAACAGCCAGAGATATTTTGCATCTACCCAGCAGTTATTGTAAAGTTATTAAAAAAAACTTAAAGTCAAACATTTCCAGAAATTAGCTCAAATATTTAAGTTAGGAGTTATTATTTCAGAGAAACACTCTCAGATACTTTTTCCTTGGGCCTTGCATGCTCTCAAAGGTCAAAAACTCATTAAATCTGTAATAAATGACATTTGAAACCCTATCTTAGCATCACCTCCTTATTTTGCAGATAAATATTGCATGTGAGCTTCATTTTTTGTGTTGGTTAGTTGGTGATTAGTTGACTAATTTCTGTTGCTGAACTAGTTGAAGACTGCTAGGCTGGATTTGAGAAAGCTCCGAGTTGCAGATATCTATTGTACTGGAGTAATGTAAATGTCTTGAACATCAATAATACAAGCACGTTCACAGGATTCTTGAGCTATTTTAATGGCGAAGTTTTCCTTCTTTGTCATTGCTTTCCTTCTATTTTCCATTCTATCCATTATTTCTCTGATAAAATAACAAAAAATTTAGAGTAGGATATACTATCCTGGCACCCTATTTTTGTATGCATTCTTTATCTTAATGTTTTCCTCTGTAAGGTCTGATTAGAGAATTCTTAATTGCTCTCCAGTTCCACCTAGCTTGTTGTCTTAGGAATGATTTAATAGATTCAAGCCAAAGAAGTCTATGGTAAGCTCTGTCTTTTGGTGTAGCTTGAAATATTGTTTTTGAGGCCTTTCTTTGAAGTATACTTAGTAGATTCTAACCCAGGGAAGTCTATGGTATGCCCTGTCTCTGGCCTGCCTCAAACTGTTCCTTTGTAGGTATTTAGAGTGTTTAGTTAAAGTATATAGGTTTAGCTTGCTCTTTAACTTCTCTCACTATTATCTTAAATGTTTTCTTTTTCTGAAACTTCTAGGATTGTTGGATTGTTGTCTTAAAGGTTTTCTTATTAAAGTCTGGCCAAAGAAGTCTATGGTATGCCTTGTCCTTTGGTTTTCCTCAAATAGTTACCTAAAAGGATTTTCTTGTTGAAGTAGAGCTAGAAGATTCTTAACTGACTATATTTTTACTGCCTTCACAACTTATTGCCATTTCATATGCCATCTAATCTAAGAGATCCACTTAATGTAATTATTTTTCCCTATGAAAACCCTTGCAGATTTGATGAACAATTAAATCATTTTATGACTCCATAGCCCAATGGATAAATGTTTTCTCATGTTCTATCTATTCAGTTGAAACACTCCCTCAATTAATCACACCACTGATCTGTCAACCTATCAATTAATCAACCAAAACAATCAAGTCCTTAGAACTTTATAACTAGCCTAATACCATAAAACAAGAGCACAAAGACATATCATCTATAAACAATTACATAGAGAGACCCCTCTCTAAATCCAGGAAGGCTAGGTCCTAGGATTTCAAAGTGGTGTGATGTGGCCCCCGCATTGTTCGTTCTAGCCAATCTTGCAAATCACAGGGAGCCAAAAAACTCAATAATAAAATAAAATATTACCTCATTACATCAGTCCCATCATGGCTTCCATAGCCATTGAATCCAATAAAAATTCAATGTCTAAAAATCCACTGTAATTTACATAATTTTCCATTTGCATTTTATCATTAAGGCAAAGAAAATTTATGTACACCATGCATCTATACTTTACCCACAACATGGGTCCCACAATTTGTCAAAGTACATTGGCAACAATTCATCACACGTAATATAGGTGGTATACATTCCAAATTTCCACATAATAACAATCATGCAACTTAGAAAAAATACATTAACATATCTTGCATGCCAGCACCTGATACTTTCTTTAAGGTCTCACCTTACGACCCATCAATATTGTAGAGAAATAATAGTCCCATTCAACCCTAGGACATAAAATGCAATTTTTTTCTTTTCTTACGATTAGCTTGCAACCATGTAAGCGAAATTTTTTTGAGGAATTTTGGGAAAATAATTTGCAATCATGAAATCTACAACCACTGTAGACTTTTATCAAATAGTGTGCAAGCATGCAATCTAAAACCAATTCGAAATTCCAACAAACAATTTGCAAGCACGCAATCTACATCCATTGAGGAATTTTAACAACAATTTGCAAGGATGCAATCTATGGTCAATGAGACATTTTACCAGATAGTTGGCTGGCATACAATCTACTTCCACTGAGGGACTAGTTAGCAGACATGAAATAAATTTCCATAAATATGATTAAACTATCAGAGATATAGTTAAACTAGAATTTATAGAATAACATGAATCATATTAATATCATCAATGGTAAAAAAATTTCCAATAAGACAACCAAAAATCCCTATAGGAGCATCTAATCAAAAAAATCGACCAAATTATGGATCCAAATCTAAAAATAATTTTTTCTTTGAATTAAAATGGGGGTTACATGGCCTCAAGGTATGAATACCCCTTAATGTTAAGATGAATCACATCCAAAACTTCCACAAATGCAATTATTTAAAACAACAAAAATTTGGATCTCATTTATTTCGTACACATGGAATGAAAATTTTTCTCTACAACTCTAAATGAAGAAAGAGAACCCACAATTATGCTACTATGAGTTGTTCATTGACTTTAAGTTCACTATGTGAGTTCTACTTCACTCATTGCTTACTTTTAACAACTAAAGAGGTTCGTTCAAATAATTTTTTTTTCAATATTCCATTGTCCTCTTTAGGGTCAACCCCAACTTCTAAATTATATAGTTATCACACTAACCATATATGCATTCATTCTTTATAAGCAGTGCATGGTAACTTTAGCCATGTTTTTCCACTTTTTTTTCTTATGCACTATAATCATTGTTCTAATATTATGCATGAAAAGATTGGTAATTAATATTCACTATAACCAGTGAGTGCTCAGGATGGTTCATAGGTACAATAGAGGTTTTATTGTCTTTTATCTGAATCGATATTCAAATTTCATGAGCACAATTTTTAAAGAAAAATTATAACTTTCTACTCTTTCATGCGGTCATTAATCATGCATCACGCATCTCATGTTAATTGTAGTATAATACAAGTTTAATTAAAATCATACCTGAGTTGATGTCCACTAGCATCATATCTCTACTTCCTATTTTCACAATGATTCCCTAAAGGCGCCAGTGTTGCAACCTTTTGCTCTGGTACCATTTGTAACATACTCTGATAACCTCGCAGGAAAATGCATGGAGTTAGGAATTTTTTCCAACATTTATGAATGTGTAACCTTATAAATTACTTTCTGTATTTATGCATTAACCATTTGAATAAACATCATCATCAATTAGATAAATATTTAGTAAAAATCACAGCGAGTTACACAACCATTAATTGTCCTTGTTGTAGCATATTAACTTAAATTTCCTGCTATAACTATGCATTGATCCTATGATCATTTTAACTCAATTAGTAAATCACCTAATTGATAATATAAACATCACATCATGAAATAAATTAACATCATGAAAATGACACAATGAACAATCACATGATTAGACACTGATATACCTTGGAAACCCCGTAGGGTGAAAACCAACAAAAGATTAATTTTATTATTAAATGCTCATGAGGGTTGTCACTACTCACTCAATGGTTATAAGGGAGTCCATCCCTTGACCATTGTCATAAAAATTACATAGAAAACTAATCTTAACTGCAACATAACTAGCTATAAGCTATTACAATCATCATGATACCATTTACCCACGAATCCTCAATCTCTGTCTTTGTAGTCCGATTGTTTCCTTCAATGGGTCATCGTGCAGTTGGAACTACTAAACCTGCATGGACTAACAACTATTTATCTTCCACAATTTTAAACTTGAAAAATCATTTTCTCAAGTCATCCTTCTTTCTTACCATTTTTTTCGTCAACACACTTGATATCATGATTAAATAAAATATTAATAAACCAATAATCAATCTCTATTTGTGACACTTCAACATATATTTGTATGCATGTATAAAACATAACCAAGTTGACATGAATTTCCTTCTTTAACATCATTTCACATGCATTAGTAACAAATAAATCACTATCAAGCGTAATCTTTACAACAAACACTAACAAAATCTTGCATGCACTTTAATATTATTTCCAAAGGAAAGCTAACATACTATATAATAATATTATGCATGCAAATGCATAACAAGTTTTCAAGATACCGATCTCAACAAGCAAGTTTTTTTTGTTTCCCTACTCTTATGTTTACTTTTCCAAAGGGATTAACGCAATAGATGCTATACTTATGCATGTGAATGCATGTTCTTTTCCAAAAACATCTTTTCCACCCAAGAGCTATTCATAATGGTTATTTTGTATAACCATGCCAACTTGATTTCAAACAAAGTTAAAATACTAGTTATAATTTTGTGCATGCAATAACATAGCTTTTTCTTCTTGCATGTAAAACATATATTTCTTTCCAAAAGAAACTAAATAAACATTTCATGGAAAAATAAACACATTTCTTTTCCAGAGGTTATGCTTACCACTTATTCTTTCATGCATGCAAAGGGAAATTTCCATCTCATCCAAAAGATATAACCCAATAACTATGCATAATATTCTTAAAATAAATCTAATACCATAGCTAATCCCTTTAACTTTGCAAAATACATATTATTTTTCCCAAAAGAAGGCTAACACAATAAATACTATGTGACTGCATCATCCTTTTCTCTAGAAATCTAATACCCAAAACTATACTTTTCCCATGCATGCAAGCATATAAGTTTCTCTAAATAATATTACATAATAAAGCATGCAATTACTAGTTTTCCTCTCCAAGAACCTATTCCAATAAGGCGTACAAGGATATATTTTTCTCTTCAATTCTTTTTTAAGAGTTCTAACATAATAATTAATTCCTTGCATATATATATATATATATATATATATATATATATATATATATATATATATATATTCCAATGATTTTTACACCCTAATTATTAATTTTCCAAAATATAGCTAACTCACTAGCTATTATGCATGAAATACAAAATATTTTCTTATCATTTCACACATCAAAGAGATTTGTAACATTTCTTCAAGAAATAACATGAATAACAAATCCTTCTCAAATAACACAACCAATTGTCTTTTACACAAGGGTTTTATGTGAGCTACACCTCACATGCATTATTTATATCTTTTTACATGACTCAAGCTCCTCATGTATGTAAAATCACATAATAATTTCTAGTAGATCAAATATACTAGATATTATTCATGTGCACCTAAGCACACACTCTCTTCAAGAGTCCAATATTTCTCTTTAAAAATTTTAATGCATATGCATCATGAGAAAATAATTGGTAATTCTATAAATTAATTCATTGTAAATAATCATTAGCATAATTATTATGTCTATATGTATATAAATAATTATTCTTATCTCATTGAAAAGTGAAATGGAAGCACTCCATTTTATTATGTTTTTCCTATTTTAGTCATCCAATTTGGACGTGTATTACGAACATATGGAAACTAATTTCAGAAAACCAAAAGAGGTTTTTGTTTGGAAGCTCCCTAATTTTTTTCACAAGTGTCACGGT
Source organism: Pinus albicaulis (assembly GCA_034641835.2). Classification (NCBI taxonomy): domain Eukaryota; kingdom Viridiplantae; phylum Streptophyta; class Pinopsida; order Pinales; family Pinaceae; genus Pinus; species Pinus albicaulis. The sequence goes on along the minus strand of CM076570.1, from coordinate 792,824,752 downwards.
TGTTAATTTTTGAATGAATCTTTGCAGCCCATTTTTCCAGATTTAAATATTAAATAATTTCCTATTTTTGTCATCAAATTTGGACATGGTTTCCAACCCAATGGAAATGATTTTTGGAAAACCCAAAGAGGTTTTTTTTTAATGTGTTCATTTAAAATAACCTCTCTCAGTTTTTACACAGGTGTTACGGTATGGAATATTCAAATGAATATTTGGAGCTCATTTTTCTAAATTTAAATAATAAATAATTCCCTATTTCTGACACCAATTTAGGACATGGTTTTTGAGACATGAGAAACGAATTTTTAAAATATGAAAGAGTATTTTTCTCATAACATCCTCTTTTACAAAAACTTCATTAAATTTTTACATTTCTATCTAGGTTTGGGAGATATAAAGGCTTATTTGGACCCTATTTTCCAATAACTCATGCAATTCACAGAATTATTTAGCCATGAAAAGATTTTATGAATTCACAACACATGAAATCTCCTCATTATTCAATGAATAAAACACTTATTCCTCTATGCACAAAATTATATAGGGGTTTTCTCAAGAAATAATCTTGATTGTTTATCATATGATTTTTTCCTCGCAAAAAAATTCAACTATTATATTATCATGCCCCATATGCAAACAAAAGAATTTTTAAAGAACATAGTTACTTATCTTTTGATGCATGCTTGGAATCCCTTCTTCCTCTTCTTTGGCTCCATTCTCCATGTATTCTATCCTTCCTCCTATTTTTGTCATAGGCTTATAATAAATAGAATTAATAAAATGGAATAGCTTTTCTAAATCATAAAATAATTCCATAAAGCACCCATAAATATGATTTTTCCTAAATCAGAAAAACACTCCATAAATCTCTCATGCTTTTCTTTCAAAGCTAGATTTTCTTTTTCCTTATGAGAAAAATGTCACTTATCCATAGCTTTCCCAAAACTATTACTCATTATTTCTAAAACTCATAAAAGATACCAACTTGGAAATATAATTTATTTCTATAGAAGAATATAAATTCTTCTAAATAAAATAATTAAGAAATAGTTCTTCCAATATTCTTATTATTAAGAATTACAAGAATATTCATCATGTAATATCAATATAATCATTAATAATAATTAATTATTTAAAAACTATCATTTTATGAGATTTTTTACGGTGTCTTACACCAGGGATATTATAGATATGGATAAAAACATAAACTACCAATGCAAACATGAAATTTAACTATATAGATGCCACCGTCTTTGTCCATCCTTTCACTTTAAGAACAATGCATATATGCATATTTTTGGTTATCGTTTTCCCATTTATGATACATATAATTTGTTGCTTTCAAAGGAAACCCCTTCTCCAAGGCATGCAAATACAAATTTTGAATCTCGTTAGATGGAAAAAATGGATCAGATGGTAGGATGTATTTGTAGTGACGTTGTAGATGGAACTTCCATAGCATTTTTACACACTCAACAATGTTGCTTGTCTACGATGTGAGCCTCCTGTAATTTCCAACTATTTCACGACTTTCGTGGGACCACTTTGGTCTCTTTGCAATCCATTGTTCATTTTCTAATTGATTGTTCTTTATGAAATTCAAACCCAAGCAACACAAAATTCTCTATAACGTACCCTCACAACAACAACCTAGCTACCGTTGCATTAGATGGTGAGTCTTGGACAATAATTGTGGTGGAAATACTCTTAGATAGGGATTCTAAACTCTGATTCCTTCTCACAATGACATGTAGCAAGACACAAAAGAAACTACCAAATTAAAAACTCCAATAATCATTTACATTTAAAATAAGCACTCTCACATGCTAACCTATGTACAAGGATTTAAAAGTTCAGAATTGGCATGATCAGAATGCCTCTTATAAGAGATTCAAGGCTGAACTAACTATGGTACCATCTCAGAATATTAAAGAGAAGTTATTACACACACACAAAAACTATTTCATGTATTCAAAGTCAAATAGTTGGAGTGAGATCCAACTAGTTATAAACTTAGAGAGAGAGATTGAGAGAATATCTCAACAATCTCCAACCAACCCAAACAACCCAGTTAATCCAATATACTAATGTAAGAATTAATCCTTATACTTAGATTAATTTTTAGAGCACCTTGAAATTCTCAATTCCAATAAAGTCAATTTACCATGGATTTGGAGAACAAGTCCTTTAAGTTTCTAGATGTCCTAATGATGAGGTGTAATGGATCAAACTTAAAACATAATTAAATTTGAATTTCTTACATAAATTCAAGACTATTAATGATAAAACATATGCAATATTTAAATTAATTAGTACTTAATACACAAGGGGCATGTAATCCACAAGAGCCATAAGAGGTGTGAAACTTAACTGCAAAATGAAGAACTAACTTCCTTGAGATTTTAGAACCACTACACTACTCTGATATAATTGACCAGAACCAAAAATTTCGGGACAAATATCCACCCAACCATAGGCTCAACTATATTATGTGTTCGTTATATCTAGCCACCCTCACACCTTCAATCAACTACCTCTATTTGTGGATCTCTCCTTTCCTAGAATTCTCCATAGAAAAAGAATACCTCACATCTTTCTTCTTCTCCATTAAATAAAACAACTTGTTCCAAAAATGAAAAGAATATGTTTATGCAAATGGTCCATGTGCCATAAAGGTTGGAATTTGGATTTCTATTTAACTGTCACAAAAATTTATTTTGACGTTTTGGGTCATTATGCTTCCCGTCAAGAAACGTAATGTTTAAAATTTTTCCCTTCAACAGTGTTTTTCTCATAAAAAATTAACCCTTCAGGGTAAAAATGTGAAGGTGGGTTACACTTTCATGAGAAACGACGTCGGAAATTTCATTTTCCCAACAATTTGACTGAACGTCTATAAAATTTCGGCCGAACTATTTGAAAGTTCGGCCGATTTTTTAAATTAACTCATCCGAACTAATTTTTCCATTTACATTGACGAGGTATCGACAGCCTGGGTAAATATATTTTTGGCCGAAGATGGGAAAAGCAGAAACAAAAGTTCGGCCAAACTAATAGTCTATCTAAACTATTACTTAGACCGAACTTTTGAAAATACTTAGGCCAAAATTTTTCTTATAAATATACCGGCCCCCAGACTGCAACAAGTTTCGGATTTGTTACCATTTGTTACCGTTGATGTTTGTCTGTCTTATCTGCGTACTCGGCGATCTACTGCCTCGTCATATCGTTGTCTGCTCGTGTTTGTGTTTGCTATTGTAGGTGCGAAGAGCTGAGAAGGTTTGTTTTCTGGTTATGCTCTGTTTACTTTTTTTGTTTATTGTTTTTTTTTTGTTTTTAATTTTTGTTTTATGTGTTCGTAGGTCATTTGTAATCCATGTCCTCGGCAATCTGCTACCTCATCATCTTGTTGTTTGCTCGTGTTTCTCTTTTCTATTGCAGGGATGAGGAGGTGAGAAGGTTATGCTCTGGTTAGGCTCTATTTTTTTTTCTTTTTTTTCTTTGTCTTCGTAGGTTATTTGTAATTTACATCCTCGATGATCTACTGCCTCGTCATCTCGTTTTCTGCTCGTTGCGGCCTCGTCATCTGCTCGTTGTGGCCTCGTTGTCTTGTTGTCTTGTTGTCTCTGAATTTCTAGATAAACGAAAAAACCCAAAAAAACCCTTTGATGTCTTTGCTTCATGGATGAATGGTGATGTCATTTCTTGTCTTTTCTCTTATGTTAGCACACTTGGTGATTACTAAGAAGGGGGTGAATTAGTAATCAATATTTTTTGTTTATTTTATTCATTTATATTCATTAACACATTATCCAATCAACAATGAAATAAAAAACATAGATAGTACATAGTACACAGAATTTTGAAAGAGGAGAAACTTTATTTATTAATTCAATGGGCACCAACCCAATGTTTACAACAACTAGCAGGATGAAACGTGCTTGAGATACCGATCTCATTATCTTGATGGGCACCGACTCAAAAATATACTCACACTGACCAACCAAGGACTCCAATCTTTTCAATACACCAATCCTGTCTTGTGAGCACCAACTCACAGGGAATTGACCCCTAGAATTTGTAGTCTTCGCATCCCTCTGAACTTCCTCAGATACCTTCACCTTTATTGATCGGGTCTTGATAATTTTCAGTGTTCACATCATAGGGCTTTACACTTCGCTCCTCTTTCTTTTCTTTCTCTGTCAAATGTTTTTCTATATCAATGGAATGCAATCCTCTCTATTTTCATAGGCCAAGTAAATTGCTCTATTTAATAAAAAAATCTATCTCGGCACTCCTGCCAAAAAAATTCATAACCAGGTAACATTACTGCTAGAACATGGTTTGGAGAAGAAAGGAAACCAAGCTAATAAACAATTTTAATATGTAGATACCTTCACCTTTGTTGACCAGGTCTTGATAATTTGCAATGTTCACATCGCACAACTTTACACTTTTCTCCTCTTTCTTTTCTTTCTCTATCAAATGTTTTCACATATCAATGGAATGCAATCCTATCTATTTTCACAGGCTAAGTAACTTGATCTATTTAATAAAATAATCTATCTGGGAACTCCTGCCAAATAGATTTCATAACTAGGTAACATTGCTGCTAGAAGATGGTTTGGAGAAGAAAGGAAACCAAGCTAATAAATATTTTTAATATGCAGATACCTTCACCTTCGTTGACTAGGTCTTGATAATTTGCAGTGTTCACATCACATGGCTTTACACTTTTCTCCTCTTGCTTTGCTTTCTCTGTCAAATGTTTGCACATATCAATGGAATGCAATCCTATCTATTTTCACAGGCCAATTAACTTGATCTATTTAATAAAAAATCTGTGATGTGGGCACTCCTGCCAAATAGATTTCATAACCAGGTAACATTTCTGCTAGAAGATGGTTTGGGGAAGAAAGGAAGCCAAGCTAATAAATGCTTTTAATATGTATATACCTTCATCTTCACTGAACGGGTCTTGATAATGTGTAGTGTTCACATCACACGACTTTACACTTTGCTCCTCTTACTTTTCTTTCTCTGTCAAATGTTTTCACATATCAATGGAATGCAATCCTCTCTATTTTCACAGGCCAAGTAACTTGCCATGTTTAATAAAACAATCTGTTTGGGCACTCCTGCCAAACATATTTCATAACCAGGTAACATTGTTGCTAGAATATGGTTTGGAGAAGAAAGGAAACCAAGCTAATAAATGGTTTTAATATGATGCTCTGTTAAATATGTAACTACAAATCACAACACAAGTTCCATGAAGTTCCCAAAAATAGGCCTAAAGGTTTGACTAATTGCATGATCATTCTTCCATGCTATGTTACATCAACGAGAACCGACCCTATCTTATGAGCACCAACTCATCGGGAACCAACCTTTCTAGAACACTAATACTTTTAGTTATTGAGGGCTGCAATCCTCAGCCTAGCTCCACCCTGCCACCCTTAATAGTGACTAATCTACATTCTTCCATATCTGATCTTCAACATGTCCTAGAAGCTTACTAGTTAAGATCAACTTACAACTTGGAGGTTACATTTTAATAGTGGTAAGTGAAACATGACCCTTGTAACTATCAGTATAAGTACCGTTGTATTCATTATTTAACCTTACTGCTTCTATTACACTTATCTGTTATATCTCTTCCCATTAAGAGTTGTAATCATATAGGTAACTAAGACTATGTATTAAGTAACTTACTGTTAATTAGGGTAGTACTAATGGTAAAAAACATTGAAGGTATTTTGATCTACATTTGTTGAAGTTGAGTTGCCATGGCCACAACATTGAAGCAACACCAAAGACAACAACCCAAACATGAGAAATATTGATCCTCTAAATCTCCACAACATCACCCTCATCTATTAAATCTCAACATCATCACCCTCATCTAATAGTCACGAGGTTCAAATTAATTTTTATCATAATAAATTGGTTAACAATTTAGATACTTGGTATAATGTAATTATTTTGTTGTTGGTTAATACAGTGAAATATTGTTTTAGAAATAGATTTAACATTTTTAAAAATATTTTCTTAGAAATTGATTTAACATTTTGAAATTTTTCTGAAGTTCTTAGATTATGTAAAATTTTCTCAGGCCTTTTTCTTTTTAGAAAAATTGGATATGCATTGAGATTAATATTGATCTGATATTTATTGAGATATATATTTATATTGATTACTTGATTTTTAATTTCTTCTCTCAATAACTTAATATTGTTGTTTGTGGTAACGTAATTATGCACACAACAGCTCCACCAGACATACATGCATACATGCATATATTAAACATTAGTCTACATCCATCTTGTAGAACCTATCATGAATAATACTAGTGCGCAGGATAATTGTCTTTACACAAATTTCACATGCACACAATAGCTCCATCAGACATACATGCATACATGCATATATTAAACATTAGTCTACATCCATCTTGTAGAACCTATCATTATATTTACATTTATGTGCACAGGATAATTATCTTCACACAACTTTCACATGCACACAACAACTCCACCAGACATACATGCATACATGCATATATTAAACATTAGTCTACATCCATAATTGTCTTCACACAAATTTCACATGCACACAACAACTCCACCTGACATACATGCATGCATGCATATATTAAACATTATTCTACATCCATCTTGTAGATCCTATCATTATATATTCATTTCTAGGACAATTGTCTTCACACAACTTTCACATGCACACAACAACCCCACCAGACATACATTCATACATGCATATATTAAACATTAGTCTACATCCATCTTGTATAACCTATCATTATATATTCATTTATAGCAACATATTTATTTCAATTAAGGTCATAAATAAACATACCAATTTAAACTTATGCACATACTTGGTTTTCTTGGCTAATGTTCATCCTTGGATGACAACATCACTCCATGGTTGTAACTTAAGGCAAACATAAAGGAAAACCACGTACATGCCATTTCTCCCATAAAATTTAAGGAAAACCAAAACTTTATTTTAATATATTTTTAACAAAAATTCTATGTACATGTCATTTCTCCCATAAAATTTAAGTCAAACTTTACTTTAAGGTATTTGATAGTGTTTTTGGAACCATGTACATGTCATTTCTCTCATAAATTTTAAGGCAATATTTAAGGATAACCATGTACATGTTATTTCTCCCATTTCTCCCATAAACTCAAGGAAAACTTTAAGGATAACCATGTACATGTCATTTCTCCCATAAACTTTAAGGATAACCATGTACATGTCCTTTCTCCCATTTCTCCCATAAAATCAAGGAAAACTTTAAGGATAACAATGTACATGTCATTTCTATGTCATTTCTCCCATAGAATTTAAGGAAAACTTTAAGGATAACCATGTACATGTCATTTCTCCCATAAAATTTAAGGCATTTTCTAGTGTTTTTGGAACCATGTACATGTCATTTCTATGTCATTTCTCCCATAGGAGTTTTCTCGTGTTTTTGGAACCACAAGTACATGTCATTTCTCCCATAAACTTTAAGAAAAACTTTAAGGATAACCATGTACATGTCATTTCTCCCATTTCTCCCATAAACTCAAGGAAAATTTTAAGGATAACCATGTACATGTAATTTCTCCCATAAACTTTAAGGCATTTGCTAGTGTTTTTGGAACCATGGAATTTCTATGTCATTTCTCCCATAAACTTTAAGACAAACTTTACTTTAAGGCATTTTCTAGTGTTTTTGGAACCATGTACATGTCATTTCTATGTTATTTATCCCATAAATATTAAGGAAAACTTTAAGGAAAACCATGTACATGTCATTTCTCCCATACACTCAAGGCTTTCTACCATGAACTCAAGGAAAACATTAAGGCAAGATTTAAGGAAAATCATGTACATGTCATTTCTCCTTTCTCACATAAACTTTAAGGCATTTGCTAGTGTTTTTGGAACCATGTACATGTTATTTCCATGTCATTTCTCCCATAAAATTTAAGGAAAACTTTATTTTAAGGCATTTTCTAGTGTTTTTGGAACCATGTACATGTCATTTCTCCCATAAACTTTAAGGAAAACTTTAAGGATAACCATGTACATTTCAATTCTCCCATTTCTCCCATAAACTCAAGGAAAAATTTAAGGATAACCATGTACATGTCATTTATCTCATAAAATTTAAGGCATTTTCTAGTGTTTTTGGAACCATGTACATGTCATTTCTCCCATAAACTTTAAGGCAAAATTTACTTTAAGGAAAAAATTACTTTACATGTCATTTCTCCCACCAATGTACATGCCATTTCTCCCATAAAATTTAAGGCTGGCATTTGCTAGTGTTTTTGGGAACCATGTACATTTCATTTCTTCCTACCATGTACATGTCATTTCTCCCATAAAATTTAAGGCATTTTCAATAAGGAATAAAATTTAAGGCATTTGCAATAAGGAAAATGATAGTGTTTTTGGAAACCATGTACATGCCATTTCTCCCATAAACTTTAAGGCATTTGCTAGTGTTTTTGGGAACAATGTACATGTAATTTCACCCATAAACTTTAAGGAAAACCATGTACATTTCATTTCTACCATGCATTTGTAATAAATGTTAATTTAATATATTTTATTAAATTTGTTTTTTTCAGGGATTAAAAAACCCACTAAATATGGTTGAAAAATGGACATTATGCATAGATGTTTCTTGCTATCCCAATCCAAGGAAGCAATGATTACATATGTTCTGTGAAATATTGCGACTAACAAGGGCCTCCAAAGGAAAATGAATATATCGGGAAGAACAACAAATAATGAGGCATATTGTATTGCATTGATAGAAGGCTTGGGAACATCTAGGGAGTATGGATCAAATGGAATTATAGTTTTCATAAATTCTGAACTTTTATGCAACTAGATGAAAGGCGTGTACCAAGTTATGAAGGAGAGGCTAAAACAGTTGCATGGAAAAGAAAACAATATTGTTAGACAATTTCAATTTTTTAGTATAAGACATTGTGTAAATGTTAATAAGATGTCTGGTGATCCATTGCGTGGGGCAATGCCAATTCAATATTCATATGTCAAAGATGAATTAATAGATGAATTAGTATTATACGGGGCAATGCCAATTCAAGATTCATCTCTCAAAGATGAATTAGTGTTGAGACGCTCTCCTTCAGAATTTATTGATGGACATTGTAACATATCTTTGATATGTGTGTGTTTTTTACTTGTAAATGCATCATTTTTAATGACCATGTGTTTTTTTCAATTATATACTAAGTGTGCTCCCACCATGTAAGCAAAACTTGGTGAACTTCACATTTTTATAAAATTAAAATGTGAGGAATTCAACAATTTTTTGTTTAAATTGAGTTTCACATATCAATTGTGCTTTGAAAGTTGTGTTTTACATAATTTGTGTACTAAATTACATTAATTTTTTGAAATGTTTTGAATTTATTTTAAATAGTAATTTAAAGATAATTGTAAATGTCCGCTATAGATATCCATATATATCATGGAGAATGAAAGGTGAAGATCAATAGAATCACATGCCTCTACGAGAGAGGGGGATCAAGGAACGAGATATGTTCATGGTATTTATATTAAATGTGCATGTTTTTAAATGAAATTTGAATATATAATCTTATCTCCATACATACATGTATGTATACATGTGGAATTGATTTTTTTATTGACTATATATATAATTTTATGCCCATGTACATAAATGTATACATATGGAATTGATTTTTTTTTATCAATTTTGTTAGTTAAATTAGTTTTAAATAAATTTATTTTTTTAATTTTTAGGAGTTAGGAGAACAAGAGCATCTACTCCGTCAATGGAACATGTCCATGGTTCACGCAATTTAATCAATAATATGTACATGTATTTAAATGTATGAATGTATTTTTTAATTGATTATAAATTCATATTTTTTATGAAGCTTCCCTCTCGTCACGTGAGATTGGTGGTTGTACACATTCCCATAGAGGCCCATCAATAGGTAGTGGTCAATTGCATGAGGGTGATGATATGCATTCCCCAAGAGGCTAATCAATGGGTGGTGATATTGGTTCTCAACCAATTGGTGGTCATTCTTGTTTTGAACAGTTTCAGGGTGGGCATGATGTTGGCCAACCATATCGAGGTGGCTATCAATATGAATATTATTTTAATTCAATTTGTATAGATTTGTTTACATGTTTTTTATTTATACAAAATTTTATATATTGATGAAGAGGGTGAAAATATCACTCCAAATGTTGCTCCAAAAAGACGTAGGACAGAACGTGTTATTCAAGAAGAAGGTTGTACACCAACCACGACTTATCCGTCTGACATTTCTGATATACCCTGGGAAACAAACATGCAAAAATGCACATTAAAAAGGTGTCAACATCTTCATTCAAAATTGAAGAAATATCTTGTGTATTTGAAACTTCCCGCTGAGAGTTGTGAAAGCTTAGAAATAATTACTCACTATTTAAGCAAACTTGTAGATGTGTACAAAATGCTTGGGCCATACACTGATACTTTTGTAGAAGTGATGAGAAAAGGAAAGGAAACAGTAATGGGTCTCGATACATGGGAAGTTGTTAAACAAAGAGTTACAATAGAAATGGCCAAGTCTATGTTTAATTTCAAAGAAGGGCTGAAAAGAAAGATGCTAAAGGTGAAATATTTCATGAACCCTGATATCGTTGGTATTTGTATGATAGGCACCTTGCTACCTATGGAAGACTACCATGGAACAACGAGATTCCTCTTTATTTTGCAAAATTATTTTTGGGAATGAAACCCAATTATAATGACCTTCCCTCTAAATTTTTTGGTCCTGGGAAAGGTAGATTATGTGACTGTAGGGGCATTAAGCATGATCCTAAGTTGCCTCACCCTGAGCCACTATTGGTTAGTTGACCTCTTCGCGTGGAAACCTTGAGGTCAGAGATAGATGCCACTTCTCAAATTAGTCGAGAAGCAAGGGATGTCATCATTGACAATGTCCAGAGTGGACTTGGTGGAATTGATGTTTTTCTGAATTGATAAAGAGCATGAGAGGATGCACGTGCTAATTTTGTGTCTAATAAAGATGATGAGATAGACAACATGAGTGTTGATGATCGCAAAACATATGCAAAGAATTGTCGCAATGGTTGGCAGGACCTAATTATTCATGAGGAAGAGGACATGGGATCTGTATGTGTTAATGGTGAGGGTGATTATTTTAACATGTGTACAATTTGTAATAAATACATATACATACATTTATTTGTATATGTTAATATAAAAAAAAAAATGTATCATATATGTGAACACCATTTCCACTTCTCACGTTTGATGAATGAAGATGTTAATATCATGGTCAAAGCTTTAGGTTCACACAATCAAGATGGTTCTCACCATCAATCACACAATGAAGATGGTTCTCAACATCAAGATGATATGTTGGCACATGTTAGTGTCTTTTAAGTGAACATAATGATGTACAATTATTTTAATCTATTATTATATATAGGAACATGATGACATATTTTAAAATAAATAATTGTGTACACATGTACATGTATATAATTAAATGTTAACATATTCTAGTTCCGTCTGATGTTTTTGCAATGGAGGTACCTTCTTCTTCCTTAGGGTATGTTCCAAATCCACCATCACAAGTATGAACAATTTTTCACTAATATGTTTTTAAGTTATATATTGCAGTTCAAAAGTTCCATTAAAAAATGAGATCTAGATCTTGAATTATTTTGCAGTTTTAAATTTTTTGAATTTGAGGTTTCTGGAGATTTTCTTTCGGAGCCACCCTTAGGAGATGTGCCCAATCCACCATCACAAGTATTCAATTTTTCACTTATAATTTAAGTTATAAATTGAAGTTCAAAATTTTTATTATAAAATGAGATATATATCTTGAGTTATTTTATAGTTTTAAAATTTTTGAATTTTAGGTTTTTGGAGATGATTTCCATTCTCCAAGGACTCTAGCGAAGGAGTGTACCATGAAGATAGGAACAATCACACCATTTGAACAAGTTGTCTAACTTTTTTTTTAATATTATTGAAAATTCGTTTATATGTATTTTCATTTGAAATTTTTTAATATATATATATATATATATATATATATATATATATATATATATATATATATATTGTACAATTTATTGTGGAAGATGTTACTGTGGAGGATGTTTTAATGGACGAGCAACAAAAGACAATGGAGAGGGAACTACATGAGGTATTGCATGATTTTTATTTTATTTTTTTTCTTTTGTTTTTTTACATGAAGTTCTACATTCTCATTCAATTTTAAAACATTAAATTTTAATGTTTGTACACGTTATGTACAGGTTCCCCATTCTTCATAGGATAACACAAGGCTCAGGATGCTACTGCCAGAGACGTTGTATCCATCTGTATTTGATTGATAATGCACATGTGTGCAACATTTTATTTGTTAGATCTAGTCTTAAATTTAATTTTCTATATATAGTCTTATCTATGCAGTGATATTTACTTTTCTATACAACTTGATACTTGTAACACTATATATATATATATATACTTTTATTGTTCATGTGATACAAATTTTGCACATATTTTACCATTTGGATATAGTTTGAAACTACATTTGGTTTTGCCAAGAATGATTTTAAATTTTGGATAGTTACATTTGGCATGTGATCACATGTTGTGATATATAATGCCTTTTTTTTAAACTCAAGTTGTCATTTTATTTTTGAAATATAAAATGAATCTAGATGGAAATTTCAAATTACAAAACGCATACATGTGTATATTTTGGATAGTTGAACTACATTTGGTATGTGATCACATGTTGTGATATAATGTTTTGTTTTTAAAACTCAAGTTGTCATTTTATTTGTTAAATATAAAATTCAAATCAAGATGGAAATTTCAAATTACAAAACACGAGTATATTTTGGATAGTTGAACTACATTTGGCATGTGATTAGATGTTGTGATATAATGTTTTGGTTTTAAAACTCAAGTTGTCATTTTATTTGTTAAATATAAAATGAATCTCTAGATGGAAATTTCAAATTACATTTTCACATTGTGTATATTTTGGATGATTGAACTATATTTGCCATGTGATCACATGTTGTGATATAATGTTTTGTTTTTAAAACTCAAGTCACCATTTTATAATTTTTAAATATAAAATGAATCTCTAGATGGAAATTTGAAATTACAACCCATGTATACATGTGTATATTTTGGATAGTTGAAATACATTTGGCATGTGATCACATGTTTTGATATAATGTTTTATTTTTAAAATTCAAGTTGTAATTTTATTTGTTAAATATAAAATGAATCTCTAGATGGAAAGTTCAAATTACATTTTCACAATGTGTATATTTTGGATGGTTGAACTAAATTTGGCATGTGATCACATGTTGTGATATAATGTTTTGTTTTTAAAACTCAAGTTGTCATTTTATAAATGTTAAATATAAAATGAATCTCTAGATGGAAATTTCGAATGACAAACCATGTATACATGTGTATATTTTGGATAGTTGAACTACATTTGGCATGTGAGCACATGTTGTGATATAATGTTTTGTTTTTAAAACTCAAGTTGTCATTATATTTGTTAAATATAAAATGAAGTTGCTATTATATTTGTTAAATATAAAATGAATCTAGATGGAAATTTCAAATTACAATTTACACATGTACAAGTGTATATGTTGTGATATAATGTTTTGTTCTTAAAACTCAAGTTGTCATTTTATTTTTTAAATATAAAATGAATCTAGATGGAAATTTCAAATTACATTTAACACATACATTGGTACATGTTATGCATTTGAACATGTGTTAATGTTATATAATTTTAGGATGTACATCTATTATGTAGGTGATATTTAAGCATGTATTTTTCATGACCATACATGTCATTTAAAATAATCATACATGGTTAAATACATATTTAAGTTCACATGAATATAGGTACTTAAAAATGATTGAAGTACATGTTTGAAAATATGGAAAAATTATTGAAGTACAATACATATCGATGTATATATCTAAAACAATCATAAAATATATAGGTAAGAAGCCATACCATGGCCTCGCGCCAGCTTCAGAAGCCCATCAGAGGCAGCTACAGGGGTTTGTTCTCAGGCTGCTCTCACTGTGGCCATGACTAGCGATTGGAATCCACCGAGGGTTCTGCATCTTATAGCCATGAGGTGTTGGCTCCTCAGGCATTTGATAGCATTCATGGGGAGACTGATTTGCCTCCATAGAAGCCTAAGGGTAGAAGAGGCTGTAGGAAATCCACTATTCTACAATTTGTGCTACCTTTACCCAGGAAAACCAACCTGCTTCCAGTTTATGAGCCCACGATGGAGGAGATAGGCATTTGGGTTATGGACTTGGACAGTTTCTGGGCCAGAGATTACGATGTGGAGTACCCAGTTGCTCCCATCATCCCAATAGCCCCTCCGAAGCCTCCTCGAATTCCCACATCTAAGGAGGAAGCCATTGCTAGAGAATATGAGTTCTTGATAGAGGAAGAGGACCAGGCGACAAACGAAGATGAATGAACTCCATGATTGTTCTGTAGCAATGTAATTTTTATTTTTTGTCACCTCAGGATATACTTAAGCTCTTTTGCTTTTATATGGGCCACTGAATATTTTGTATTACGAGATTGGATGACACTCTTAAGGGGTTGATTTCCTCCTTTGAGGCAACCCCAAACTTGGTTTATGTTGAACATTACTAAGACAAGGATAGGCTAAGCACTTCTTGCCATCTCTGCCCATTGCCTCTGTATAGTTTTTTCATGCTTTTAATATAGTTTAGCGCAATTTATAAACAAAAAAAGGTTCCCATGAATATATGTACATAAAAATGATTGAGGTACATGTTTGAATATATGTAAAAATTATTGAAGTACAATACATATCGACGTATATATCTAAAAACAATCATAAAATTCTAGTTGTTCTTCGATGTGTTAAACAATCATAAAATTTTAAAATTGTATTAAAAATTTTAAATTTCCATTAAAACATATATCTAGTACACAACATTGTTCATTAATGTACATAGAAAAGCTACTTTCAATTGATAGTAAACTGGAAATTACAAAACATGTACCACACATTGTGCATTCAAGAATGAATATTATAATTTACTTAACAAACACATTTAAAACAAAATCGTTCAACTTAAAATTTGCATTATATCAACTATGCTAGATACACAGATATGTACATTTTGCAATAATGACATTATGACAAATTGTACCAAAGAATGTATGAAATTGTTTAAGACCAGATAATCTAGACATGTGTATGTGTACACGTGTATAAATTACTCGTGTGCATGTACCAAAGCAATGTACATGTGCAAACACTTGTAAATATAACATAAAAATGTAGTTGAATTTTTAGTTGAGTTCTCGAAGTTCTAAAAAAGGAATCCAAAGAGAAGAAATTGTTGGGTAGTTCAATAAAAAAAATTCCAATGGAATTCCATCTTCAATGATCCATTCCTAATCAGCTTTTGACATTTTCCATTTTCCATTTTTAGACCATAATTAACATGAAAAATTAACTTTAGAATTAACATGTGTACTTGATTTTTTTATCTATTTCTAGATCTCTATCATTTGAAATCAATTGAAATATTACCTTATCTAAGAAGATGAGAAACTTGATCACCTTCAAATGATATTGTATTCTCCTCTAATTGCATTTCTTCAAAGCTTTCAACGGACATTTTCCCCTTTGTATTTAGTTTTGTATGTTGCCAATATTTTACATACATTTTTTTTTCACAAACATCATTAGATTATGTGTTGTCTATGCAAACATGAAAAAAACAAGAATATTTTCTTTTATCTAATGCAAACACATTTTTGGACAAATTTTTTTTATTTGAATGCAATTTCCGAGTCCCTTTTATTGTTTCAACATCATCTCCAATCGATTTATCTACATATTGGATCCCAATATGCCAATAAAATCTATATGGAAAATTCAAAGAAGAATATAAATATGTTATCAAAATACCATCAAAGATAATAATTGTGATAAATTTACTATTTAAAATTAGAAATCCAGTAAAAATTAAATTGAATGTACCTTTGTACTTACCTTGATTGGTTAGTCTTATGGCTTAGTGCAGCGATGCACCATTGAACAACATCTCCAGCTGAGACAAGCCAGTTTGCAGAGTGTTCCATTTGATATCTTCAAAGTGCTCATTTTATAGATGCCCCTGCACCGTCATGTTCACCTCTTCCATGACCAATATTATAGAAATTCCAACCATTTTTATTGCGGGTTTTCATATGAAGACGACACAACCAAAAGAATGATCGTGAATATTTGAATTTACATTAGCATCCATCTGACCATATCCAATGTTCATTAAATTTTATTCCACGACTTTTCAAGGAGTCATAAATCTTTTCAAAACAGTGTTGTACAAAATATGTATCATGTGTACGATCGCCACTGATATAAAAGTGATATTCTTTAATAACATGCCAATTTTCACTGGTGCTTTCTGTGTGATCAACATTTTTTTTATCATGTCTATACAGAATACGGACAAGCATGGAGACTTCGTCAAAATGATAGTATTCACTCTGAATTTCTTTTTGTGGAACAAATGTGTAGTTTTATGCAAAATCAACTATTGAAAAAATGGTCCTTGGTGGAAAACTTCACGGGATTTTTTGAATTGCAAGTCCTACAATTGAGCTCCATGTGAATGCTTGGTGTATTTTTAAATTTTTGCCTCAAACTTTCTCAAAAAATCTATCACAAAAATTTCTTCTTCTTCTTGTAAATCAATTCTTTGAGCACTTGTAGTACTACTTGAACCAATCGATGTATGGATATATTCATATCTCTTCCATTTCACTTTTATGTTGGAAAACGATTGATCATTTATATCAGTACGATATTTGTTTTGAAATTTAGTCAAATTTCCACAATCTTCACATTTTTTACCACTAACACATTTCTTTTGGTAAAATAATTCATGGATTTCTCTTCCACATAGAATTTGAGATATGAAATCATGGATAGTTGATGGAGGAGGTGAATCTTTCCAAAATGTTTTACCCAAATTAAGGAATGTGTCATAATATAACTGAAATTCCACATGATAACAACAAAAACAAGTGTCTCGTATAGTGATAGGTTTAACATAGCGTGGTTTTTTTTTTGCACAAAATCTCTGATTGAGACATCAATTTCACGATTCTCTTCTTTGAAATTGTTGAACAACTCTATTTGAGTGGTGTCCAAGAAATGTTTTGTATGTTCATCGTACTAATTTCATGCTATTCCTCCACATCACATCCCTTGCTTTTGGTGAAACACGTGAATTTTTCATCCAATATTCATATATTATTTTTTTAACATTTTCTCCAAGTCTATCTTTGTATGGTTGCCTACAAATAGATGTCCAACACTCGAATTCATCATTTACATCTATTTGCAATCAAAATTTCTGATGTTTGTGCAAAGTTTTTCAGGAGGTTCTTAATGCTCGTGCCATAGATTTTACCAAGAGATTCTCTTTAGTACTTGATGAAACCACTGCCATTTGTATTTCTCTACGTGCATATGAATCACTTTTCTTTCTATATCTTCTAATTGACTTTAGAGCACTATTTATATTTTTTATCACATTTTCCTTCATTTTTTTTATCTTTTGTTGATTTTGGAATACCCAATAAAGTCATAGCTTCTTTTAATTTTCTTGATGTTAAGAGACTTTTCAACATTTGGGCTTGAAATGCCACTGTTTCATCTTTGAAAAATGAATCAATAATGCGATTAACATGATATCGTATAACATGGTCAAATTTTTTATCTCCATTTGTGTGAGTGTAAAAATTTTCTAACATCTCATCATCGATATTGATTTCATTTGTACATATTAGAATTAAATGTACATAATAAGTTTACATATTCAATAAATAACTAAATTAATAAATATGTATAATTTCAATAATACACATTCAATATATATATATATATATATATATATATATATATATATATATACCTAGTGATTCAATTTCTTCACTTGAATTTCTTTCAACATTTTCACCATCTTCAATCATTGGTTCAAAATATCTTTCACTTTCACTTTATCTTTCAAAATTTTGTATCTCAGCATCAATGTTTTGAGGAGTATCTCTCTCTGTTTACATTGCAAAATATTTTTCAAATTAGTTCATCAAATAAAAATTAAATTTCACAATACACTAGTCAAATTTTAAATATCAAATTTATAATATTTACATTTACATACTTGCTTCAACTTCTAGTTGAGGTTGATTTTCCCTTTCAATATTTGAACGTTCTTCTCTCTTTTTTTGCGATATTCTCTCCTCTGTTCTCTTTGTTCCTCAAGATCTCTTGTTTGATCACATTTTCTCTTGCAATTCCTTCAACTTTCCATGATAATTGAATATGAAGCTCAAAAAATTTCCTTCAAAAATTGAGATAGAAACTCAATTAAAAAAAGCATCACAAAAGATTTAATTTTAAAAAAATTCATTTTAAAAATTTTGCTCAAAAGACATACTTCAACCCAAAACACTTACTTTAAAAATTTTGCCAAAAAAATGTCTTTTAAAGATGAAATGAAGCTCAGAATATTCCCTTCCAAGTCTTGCAAAAAAAATTCATTTAAAAATTTATACAAAAACTCACTTTAAAAAATCATTATAAAAGATTTACTTCAACCCAAAACACTTACCCTAAAAAAATGTCACTTTGAAAAATACCTCCAAAAAATTTCCATTGAAAACTAAGCACAACCTCTTAAAAAAAGTTACTTTAAAAAATACCTCCAAAAATGTTTTTTGAAAATTAAGCCGAAAAATCTCTAAAAACAAAATACCTCCAAAAAATTTCCTTTGAAAATTAAGCCCAAAAAGCCTCTAAAAAATATCACTTTAAAAATACCTCGAAAAAATGTCCTTTGAATATCAAGCCCAAAAAGAGTCCTTTGAAAATTAACCCCAAAAAAAGTCATTTGCAAAATCAGCTCAAATGAACAAATGTGCGAAATTATGTGAAAATAATGATTTCATTTTTGGCTATAGCCGTGAAATGTTTTTTTTGTAGGGGCTTCATTGAAATTTCTGGCCAACGTAAATTCTATTAAAATTTTGGCCGAACGTCTTTAAAAACTTCGACCAAACTTTTGTGTCGTTAGAAATAACATGCAGACAGGGAAAAAAACAATTCAACCAAACTTTTTTTAAAGTTTGGCCGAACTAACACGTCTGCAACTACACAACAACTCAACTCTGAACACATTTCTTCAACTTTGGAATGATTAAACTGCATGAAACTTTATGAATTAACTGTCGAAACCAAGACAAGAATTTGCATAATTGAATCTAATTTCAGGAAATACAACGTTTATGGAATTTCATAAATATT
Organism: Pinus albicaulis; assembly: GCA_034641835.2. Lineage (NCBI taxonomy): Eukaryota > Viridiplantae > Streptophyta > Pinopsida > Pinales > Pinaceae > Pinus > Pinus albicaulis. Next base: position 792,805,267 of record CM076570.1, on the reverse strand, counting down.
TACTAATTTTAATTAATTTTGTAATACAATGGGTGCAAACAATTTCTGAGGGTCATTATGATTCAGTGATATCAAAATTTTGTATCTTCCAAAATACATTGTAAAAAAAATTGAAAAAACTATTGTGCATTACATTGGTCCGTCGTTTGTAATGGATAATTTTTAGATTTTTAGTTTATAACTAATATGTTGAGAAATTTTGTGTAAGTCGAAACATATTCAAAATGTGTAGTTTTTTCATATTATATCAATTCAAAAAATTCTAATAATTATGATATGTATCAGTTGGTTACATAAATATAACAAAATCGAAGTAGACTTTGTGTAAATTGTTGTAACGCATTTTTTTTCTCAAAAACACAAAGTTTTCAAAGAATACACCAACGCGTTTGAACATGACCTTTTATGAATCCTTTGATTGTTAAAGAACACATACTCAAAGAAATGTTAAGTTGACATATCAAATGTGTATAAAAAAATTCCAAAAAATAAGTAATAGAAAGCTAATAAAATTTCTAACAAGTTTTATTTTTATCATAAAATGAAATTCTAAACAGAAAAAATTGTTTTATCTTGTAGAAAGTTGAAGAACAAAAAAATGATAATTTTTCTCAAAAAATGGCAAAAAGTGTAACCCAACTTCACATTTTCACCAAAGGTTTGATTAAAAAGTTACTCTTAAATAACATAATTATGTTAAAAACTTTCATATATTTATCACAAGTAAAAAAACCAAAATGAAGATAACACATAAATGACTTGTTAAATCTTGAATTTTGGTTTGAAATAAAATGTCGTTGACCCAAACATTTCATAGAATTTGTATATTTGAGATATGAATAAAGATATATTATGATACATACAATATTACCAACACATTAAAATTATTAAATGTTATCAATAAAAACTCAAAAGTAGATTAATCAATATGGTTTATGTTATGATTCACATAATCTAATATATATTATTGAATTTAAATGCATCTTGAGAAGCACAAAGAGAGAAAATGTATGCCATAGTACCAAAATAATCCAATCCAAATGCATCACATCTTTTACTGGATTTCCTAAAAAGTTGGTAAGATGTGGACATTTTTCAACCTTGATGGAATTTTTCATGTGCCATCAACTTAGAACAACATCACATTAAAAATATTTCAAATGATGTCTTCAATTTCTTCTTACAATAGTGATCATCCATGTAACTATTCATGCTTGTATTCCACATTCCATCAATACACAAGGAACTTTAAATTTCATATCAAAAATATAAATATAGTAGAGGACCCTTTGCAACTTCCCAAATCTCATAAACTTGTTCCCATTCCACCTTTGTCGTGTTAGCACATATTAATGATATATGCATCAATGCATAAAGTGTGTTAATTGATAGTATTATTATCCTTATATCTTTGATCATATTTTTGTTAGAGAACCCCCGTTCACATTTGATGGTGCTTGTTGTTATGACAAACATTTCTTACCATAATTTTAGCATATTTGGATACCTAGAATTCTAATATTTTCTTTGAGAAAATACTTTTCATGCATATTTCATTGAGAATCTTTCTCCATTCAAATAAACCACGTCAATAAATTGATATAATTCTCTTTTACAAGATGTCATGTCAAATTTTGGTATATTTTCACCTTCATTACATGTTTTATGTTGCAAATGTGAAAAAAGTTTTTCAAGCCACTGCTTTGTGTTATTTTCTTTGACATAAAGATCTAATGGATAATGACAAGGAATAAACAACCTTGCTGCATTAAAAATATGAAGATATGGAAATCTTGAATTGAAACTCTTAATCAATGCTTAGACATAATTTCTTGTAAGTTGTATGCAACTCTTAAGGGAGCCATCAATGCAAGCTTACAATGGTTGTGATAATTGTTAATCATGGATTCAAATATACAAAAATCATGTCTATGGGTATTCCCCCCTTTGTCAATATTTTCAAGGAAACCATCTTTAGAGTCTTTCAAAAATTTAGTAAGATGTACAACACCTTCTACAAAATAATTTGGTATGGAGAAATATCTTTTAAAAGTATTTAATGCATGGTCAATAGTTATTCCAAACGATGTAACATCCACATTATTTTCTTGAATTTTTTTGTTTAGATTATTTAATTCCTTCAAAACATGAGCAAGAAAATTAAAAAAAAATTGAACTAAAAATATCATTGCCTTATGGTACCATGAATTCTTTCTTTCTCTCTTCCACAAGCTCAAAATAACATAAATTAATGTAACTAGTCTTTCAACCAGTTGAACCCTAGAGAGCCATCGAATCCCATGGATTTGAAGAACCTGAAAGGATTATACTTCCATTATCTCTAATAAATAAATGAGTTCATTATTTCTCTTTTCCAGATTTCCAACCCATGAGTATACCTTTTTTGTTATTTTCTCAACATACAAATACTTTGGTATTTTTTTTTGAAGCATCTAATATTGCAAGTGCTTCACAATGTGCATTTTAATGAGTGCCAATAAGATTTGGTAGATTATTCTTTAGCAATGCGACAAATACATTTTCACATCCAACCATAGATGAAGCACCATTATTTGAAATTGCTATTAGTGTCTCATTTTTTAACTGTCTTGTTTCTTTTAAATTAATGATGGTATCATATATAGTCTTTCCTTTTCCATCAGGAACAATAATTAATTTCATAAATCATGAGACTAGAGGGCACAAGTCTTTTAAGTCTAGATATGTAGAATACACAAGAAGGTGTTTTTTAAAACCATTGTCTATACTTTCATCTAACATTATAGAGAAAAATGGACTTTCTATCTAACATTTTTCTAGTTTGCACCTCTTCAATGTAATTTTACATAGAGTGAATAAATTCAGTAGCTTCTTTTCTATTTATGTAGGAAGATTAATCCACTTGAGAAGGCATATTAGGCACCCACAGATGCATTTAAAGATGAAAAAGATATTCATAAGTAGCAATTGAAATATCCCTTTGTGCAATAAAATATGTTAACTTCATGGTGTTTATGAATCTTTCCTTATTAGCCTCACTTATAACCACTATGTGTTATGTAATGGGTTTTTCCAACTTTTCAATTTTATACAAATTTCTCTGTGTTGATCTTTGATGAATAATAGATTTTGCATGAGTTGCCACGACATCATATTGAATGGTAGTACATCCATCTCCAATACCCCATGGAACTTGAACCTTGTATTCTCACAAATTTTCCACTTCATACGAGTCTTGCCATATTCAACATTGATACTATACACCCAAGGATGTTTTATCGTCCATTCTTCTCAAAATTCATGTTTTGAGAAAGCCTTCCTCCTCGAAATACTAGATACGCCATTTTTCCTTCAATTTCATGGCCAAGAATTTCTAGATCAACAACAAACTCTTCATCCATATAGTCATTAGCATCATCATTCAAATCAGGTATAGATGGAATATATTTAAATAATTTACCTACATGCAAAACAATTACAATAAATTAATAATTTAAAAAAATTACAGAAAAAATGTAATAGGACTAATTTCTAAAGACTAATTTGTAAGAATACTAAAGTTTATTTTTTTTAATTATATATACTATCAATTATTTAAAATATTAAAGAGTTTCATTGATCAAAGGTATTAACATTTACTTTTATTATTTATTAATAATGATTATTTAAATTGGATATATATATATATAGAGAGAGAGAGAGAGAGAGATTAACTATTGATTTTTTTTAAAAACCTTTGATTATGGTTTAATATTTCAATTTATCTTAAAAGAATGAAACTCATTCTTATAATATGAAATGAGATTCTACCACCTTAATTTCAAAATCAACTTAATTCGTATTAAAACATATAGCACCCACATATGAATCCACATGAGAAAACAAAAATTTGAGAAAGATAAATACATTTTTTTCAAGCATAAAAGATTGATAATGCTTTATATAAACCTAAAAAAGGAAAATGACTATCCCGAATATAATCACAATAAATTAATCTCAATATAATCACAATAAATTAATAAAAATCCATTGGATTTTATCTTTATTTTCTTAGTTTTTAAAAACAATAAATTATTTCTTATAATCATTTATTATTATTATAATAATCAAAATTTATTTTATAATAAATTTTACTACTAAAGTTTAAGATGGACAAACTTCTTGGTGCATCTTAATCTTCTTACTCTCAAATAGAAAAACAATAAAGTCGGGAATATAATCTTTAATAACTATATAAATGCCAATTGTTTCTTTAAATTTACGATATTTCTCTATTCTATATTTTTTTCCTATGAGGTAAATAATAAGAGTATGTAGCAAACTATTACAGGAAGTTTTAAATTTTTTTGTAGTTCATATGCACATGAAGGATCACCAATAAGAACAATAGTGATTTTCAACACCACCCCAATGATTCTCAGAAATATATCCTTGGGATTGATTCAATTTTATAGTCCTTATTGAACAGCCATTTGTAATTATTACTGATTGGAATCTAGCTATTGTGACACCTAATATGGTGTATCATGAGCTATAGTGATTATGGTAGGTATCTTGTAGAATAGATACTTAGAGGAGACCATGAGGAGTTTAAAAATGGAGGTGCTCATCCATAAGGTTAATAAATAAAGATTGATCAAGGAACAACACGACATTAATGCCTAGATTCTAAAAAGTTTAAATCAATTACCGAGGAATATGGACAAGAGATCTGATCAAGGAAATAAGAGGAACACAATTATCAAGATAAGAGGGAGGATTTTAGGAGTTTAAATTATTTTAAGAATTTTAGTAAGAATAATCATCACTCGCCAAGACATTCAACCAAGAGGTTTTATCCTTCTTCAAAATCTAGGACTAGTCCAAGCATATGGCTAGTTAAATAAGAAAAGGAGGAGATTTGAATTGAATATCTTGCAAGGAGAACCTAGGAAAATTAAGCCTCCTACCTTTTATGGTGAGCATAAGATGGGTCAGGAATTTCAAGCTTAGTGATTGGACATAAGTATCTTCAATTATATAATTACTCATCCAATTTGGAGGCCCAAATTGTAATTTATCACTTGCAGGGAAGAGCAAACATGTGTGGGAGAATCTCAAGGAAATTAAAAATTTAGATGAGAATATCTCATGGAGCATGAGGTATTTATAGAGGAAATATTTCTTGAAACATTAATATGAAATAAAAATGCAATATTTCCTTAAAGGAAAGCTAGAAAACATGATAGTGGATGAGTATGAAAGGTAATTCATTGGATTAATTAGATATATTGGTTTCATTCAAGATGAAAATACCAAAATAAAAATAATTTTAAGTGTTTTACCATCATTTTATAGTGACAGAATTAAATTTGATGAGCCCATAACTTTGGATGAAGTTATAAGGAAGGAAAAGTACCTTTATGAACAAAACTAAAACAACCCATTCTTCTAGAAAACTTGGGAGGACAAGAATAGGGCCAAGGTGGAACAAAGGAATCAGAGATATAAACCTTCATTTTTCAAGAGTATTTATCAAGCAAAGTAGAAATCTCAACTAGACAAAAATGAACTAAGGAGAGTTGATTCCTTGGGGATAAGGCCAAGATTTTAGCCCATTAAGTGCTAGGGTTTTGAGGGAGAACATAGGCATAGAGACTTCCCTCACAAACGAGACAAAGAGAATTGCAAAACAATTCAAGGAGTTGTTACAATGGAGGACATGTGAAGAAGCATACCCATAATTTATGTGGACTTGGACAATAGGAAAACTAGTGACCAAGATCAAATGATTAAACTTGAAGGTGAGATAAACAATTAGCTCATTTAAATTATAATTTATTATGGAACTAAACATATTTATATTGATCATAAAATTGTTAAAATATTTAATTTGAAGAAAAACAAGCACAGAGGACTTGGTTTAACTAGTTCCAGGGGATAATAGAACGATAATTGAAATAGTAAAGGAATGTCAAATTTTCATGAATGGTATGAATATAATTTCATATTTTAACATTATATTTTTGGGTTTGTAAATTTTTCTCATTAGTATGGATTGGTTGGACAAGAATCATGTTGCCTTGGATTGCTATAATAAGGCCTTTACTTTCCTTGATGAAGAATGGAAGCAAAGACAAGTGCAGGTGATTCCATGGCTGGTTTTTATTATGGAAATATAAACCATGAAAATGAAGATTGATTTTAGAAAGGGGTCCCAAATTTATGCAACTCACATGGAAGAGGAAACCAAGTACAAGGTATCAAGATTTGAAAATCAATAACAAAAATAACATGTGTGGGATTATATGGGGAATAATAACTGTATGGGGCTACATGGGCACAACAGTAAAATTAGGGGGATACACTAAAAATAAAAATAAAGGGGCTACACTAATATTGTAGGGTCCTAACATTATCAAAATTAAATTCATTATTTGGGTCATATCATCATAGAGGAAGGGGTGGTAATGGATTTGAAGAAACTAAAATCTATAAGAGAGTTGTCAGTTCCCAAAATATGATAGAGGCAAATTCCTTCATCAGATCAATGTGCTACTGTAAAATATTTATTAAGGGATTCTCAAAAATTGATGTAACCAATATCTTTATCTTGTTCATTGTTTCCATCTTTAGGACTCTTTCCCCATTCTATTTCTTCTTAACTATCATTCACATCGCTCATATCCCTTTTTCCATATACATGGGGAAACTATTACACTTCCCTAGAATTACCTTTATGCACGTTGATTGTACATATTACGATGTTGTTGCATTAAGGTATCGACACTTAGTTAATCTCAAAACTTTTCCTAGTATACTTATGTCCTAATAAATATGATTATGAGTGACGTAACTCCTATAAAAACTAACACCCTCGGTTCTCGGTCCCTTGTATAAAAATATCATCTATTGTACACACTAGCAAAACACTATCATAAAAAATACTTATATGAGTCCAACCCGGTTTTAAAAAAATTAACATTAGTTGAAGTTTGTTACCTAGGGATATTAAATATCAAGTGTCTAGGTATTGGGGATTTGAATGTGCAAAAAATATCTTTTAGTCCTATCCAATACATAAACCTTGTAACTGGAACTTTTTCTATCAAAGATCATGAGATGGAGTACTAGATGATCAAAGTATCTGATGCCAATGATTGAAGATCCGAGAGATAGGGAACACACCTTTATTTATCAAAACCACAATATGGCTCTATTATGATATTAACAAAAATGATAAATGACTGATTCACTCCTTATCAACTTACATTTAGGCTGTTGGGTGTCAAGGATTTTGTATTAAAAATTAAAGAAAACTCATGAAAAGGCTCAACCTGATCTGGAACTTTTCCTTGGAACCTTGGATAATGGTTAAAAATTCATATATTTAATTATATTTCACAACAATGTGCTTTCTCGACCCTATTTTCACAATAACAAGATTTTAGAAACAAATTTCACAAAGAAGAATCACACACATGTGACTATGACTAGGATATCATTCAAATTCAACAATTTTGATTAACAATCTTCAAAAGAATAACATAATCACTCTATTTCAAATCAAATTACCATTTTAATTCTATTCTCTCCTCTCTCTACTCTATTCTATTAACAAGATATTTTTATAAAAACTCATCTATTTGGCTAACAAATCGCATTCAAATATTCTAAGTTTAGAAATTTCCAAAAATAAAATCCCTAAATACTCCTAATTTTCCTCACAATCCCACTAAAATGGGCTTATTTATCTTATTAAATGGAAATAATGGTATATTTATCAAATCACCGAAACAAACCAAATACTTCTAGAGTTATGACATATTAGGAAAGTAATCAAAATTACAACTTTAAATTACTATGAGGAACCCAGCTTCCTCTCATAAATCTTAGGAACCTTTTGAGATCAACTGTTGACTTGATTGGAAGATATGCTCCTATATTAGACTCTCATGGAAATAAGAACTTTTTCATGGTATTTGTCCCATGAACTCTTCCATATTTCTGCATATTTAGCTATCTCTATTCTTGGAATCCATGTTGAATAATTTACTAGTTAATTCTTCCACTTGACCAAATATTATAATATTATTTACCTCTAATTATTCTCACCGCTTTCTTATTCAACATTTCTTTAATTTCCCTTTGTGTTTCTTTAGGTCATTGACTTTTCCATTCAACTATTTTAATTTTCTTAGGTGCATCTATTTCAATTTTCCCCTCCACCTTATAGGGATAAAAATCTAAAACATTTGAAAAAATAGTGAAATACGACTATAATTTGGAAGTTCAATTTAATAAGTATTTGAAGAATTTTCCTTAATACTTTACATGGCTCAATATTCTTCAATTTTAGTTTTTCATGTCACTACAAGAAATATTTCCTTTCTAAGGTATTCCATAACTAAATACCCAACACAAAAATCTAGTTGTCTCTTTCTAAAGTCTACTTTCTACATGTACTTGTTGATTCTATCATGTAGCTATTGTTTTATTCTTTCCATGGGGGCTTCACTAGGGGAGCAATATCATATCACGTGCATCATATTGCGGGATATATATTGAGGAAAATTTGACATAATATATTGAGCATATAATAGGGTGTAAAGGGTTTTTATATTGGAAGGTATAAAAAATGGAGCTCAAAGTTAATGAAAAAATATAAAAGGGTATTAAAAATGTTAATGAAAAAATGGATACCTAAAATATATAGTGAAAGTAGGGGTTTTTTTAATTGTGAAGGTGTATTGTGTTCATATTGGTAGGGGTTTAAATAATTTCATTTTTAAAGGTATTTTCTAATATGTAGTCAAATTAAGGGTATTGTTTAGTGTGCAATGAATGCATCTAATATGTCAGAGGTTAATTGAGTGATGCCCCCATGACTCTTTCCTACAATTCCTGCATACTTACTACAAAATTTTCACCATCAACACTTCGCAATTCTTCTCTTCCTAAATTCCTTAATTCATACATTCCTTTTGGATTCACTCCTTACAGAATTTGCAATAGAATTAATCTTTTGATTAGGTTAGGTAAATTACTTTAAGAAAATTATGCTCATGCAAGAACCTAATCCCACTATGGGATGTTCACTTACCGAAGCCCTCAAATTATTTCCCAAAATTTGGTTCACAATGTCTATTTTTCCATCCATATATGGGTGGTATGTTGTACTCAAATTGAGGTTAATTCTAGAATTTTTACATATATTTATTTAAAAATGGCATACAAACTCCGTATCTCTATAAAAAATAATGATATTTGGAAACCTATGTAATATAATCACTTCTTAAAAAAAAAATGCAATATTAATTGCAACAATTGCCTATTTGCAAGCCACAATATGTATATTTTTGGAAAATATATCAACAACAACACAAATGGAATATTTCCCCTTTGGGTTATGGGTAATCCCAATGCATGAGCTTACTTAAAAAATCTCATGGAGTGCTACAATAGATAATGGTTGATACAAACCTGCATTTTGGCTCTTTCCATTAGCATTTTGGCATACTTTATTTCTTCAAAAACATCACTTCACATTAGCTCTCATACTAGTTCAAAAATAAAAATAATATAATTGAGAAAAATATTTTTCATGTCCAAAATTACTTCTAACCCTCCACTATCCTTTTGTTTCAACAAATTTTCTCTCATGGAACCTTTTGGAATACAATGTTGATTATTTTTAAACAACATTTCATCGTGCAAAATGTACTCTATCCATGGCCTTTTATATATACTAGCTGGATTCTTGCATGTTTCGAAAGCCTCTTTGAAATATGATAATGTTTATACAACTTTTTCAAAATTTCAAATCCCAACACTTGAATTTTGTATTCCTTCAAAGCCAAACAACTTCTTCTCAAAGCATCTGCAATATTATTATCTTGTCCACTAATGTGCTTAATAAAAAAAGTGGAATTTTGCATAAATTCAACTCACTTGGAATTTCTTTGATTCAACTTATTTTGTGCAGGTATGAATTGCAAATCATATTTTTCAAAAGATAAAACAAATTATTTTGGAATTATATTATGCCTCCACTTTTTAAACATATGAACTATGACATAAAAATATTTATCATAAGATGAATATTTTTTTTTTTTTTTCCATTAATTTTTTCATTGAAATTATCTATAGGTTTATCATCCTAACTCAAAATGACACCAATCATAACTCCACTCGCATCACATTTTACCTAAAATAAGTTATTAAACTCTAGTAATGTCAAAACAAGTTCTTTAGTTATTTTCTTCTTAAGTTGTTAGAATCCCTTTCTAGTTTCATTTATTCATTGAAGTGGTTGTTTGTAATGTACTAAAACAAAATATTGAATCCTTCATACAGTTTGCGGAAACCAAATATGATCGTAGAATCACATAACAAGTAAGAGAAAGAAATAATCAATCAGACAACACAAATCAACTACTCAAAACCCCACTATCTATATATTTCATATGGTCAAGATCGTGAAACAATACAATGTTATTCCTCACAATGAGAAACCTCTGCACTCTATTGACTCTGTCACTCTGATCCTGCTCGAATTTGGCTCTTGATATAAGCAAGTTTGGTCCAATATTTAACCATTGCTTTCCTGGTCCCAACCCGCCTTCCTTACGCATTCTTGGGCTAATTGATCCCCTATTAATTAGGAAAATCCTAAACAATGATTGTGCAATTCATCTAAGGCTACTCGATGACCTTGTGCATGACTTGTACAATTTTCTAATTATACAACCGATAGTTATCTTCCCTTTAAATTAAACTCAACGAAGCATTCCTTAGAACTAATATGCAACAACTATTTATAGTGAATTATCAATTAAGTGATTGATCACTAGTTGTGAATTAAATCATATTTAATTCACTAGACCTATCACTAGCTAATCTCTCGATTATAACTAGTTAAACCTATTTTAACTCAATTAATTGATTTAACTAATTACAACTCACAAATAAATGTAATTGGACCCCCTAAAATCATGGGAGAACTCTACATGCCTCTTCTCTGACCCGCAACTCGAATTTACTAAGGTAATTAAGTCTTCCTGACTTAGTTAACTAGTAGAAGTTGTCATGAGATGAAATTACATTTTTTCTTCCAATTTAATTAAGGGAAAATTAAATCAGAAGCGCCATATGGTACAATTTCTAGGTGCCATTTCTGGATTCCATTTTCATTGTTTCTTGTTGCCAATTTCAACACTTATTGTCTCTAGAATTGGAGCACATGTATGGCTTTGTTTTCTAGATATCTTCTCTTTAGATTTTAAAGCGACTTGATAAGAATCCTTAACTATCATTGGGGATAGAATCTTAATCTCATCCTGGATCTCACAGCTCAAACAATTAATGTACCTAGATACATTTTCTACACCTTCTTCTATATTTCCAATTCTTATATTTATTTTTTCAAATTCTTGAATATGTTTTTTCAAGGACATAATTTTTCTTAAGGTTTTGTATTCTCTTAAAAAGTTTCAATTGGTAATGTTTAGGCATGAACATACTTTTGAATTTTTCCACCATCCTATCCTAGATTTTAATGTTGGCTTTACCTTTTCTTGATTAATCTACTTTCACTGTGTCCCCACATAGTTTTACATGATACATATCTTGTGTTAGTTCCTTTTATTTAAGAAATATCTATGGCTTCCAACCTCAACTAGGTGTATCTCATCTCACCTAGGAAAACCACATTTGCTACAAGTCTTCCCCAACATATTCCTACTCCTCCATGTGTCATATTCTCAAAATGAATACTCCTTCTCTAGTAGTAAATTTGATGTAACCATAATCTTAATCATTTCTATTGTTTCTCCCCCTTGGAATTTTTTCCCTATTTTTTTCTCCTTAACACTCATTCGTAGCACCTCCAACCCTTTTTCCATATACACAAAAAAACCAATACACTTCTTAAGAATTAAATTTATCCACATTGATCACACATGTCAAGATGTTGACCCATTAGGTAATTGGTATTTATTTCACCTCATAACTTTTCAAGGTGTATTTCTATCATAGTAGACATAATATTAAGTGACAAAGTCTCCTTTAACAACTAACACTCCCAATTATATTAGGATATCAACTCTTCACCACATTGATGAAAAACTATCATAAAACTCCTGATATGGATTCATTGTGGTAGGAAAATATTTTCACATTCTGATAAACGAAAACATTAACACTAGTTGAAATTTGTTCTATCAGATTTTGAGTGCTTGGGTATCTAGGATTCTAATGTGGAAACAAAAAAAAATTGTTCCAACTTAATACAAGAAAATTGTAGTTGGAATTTTGATGATTGGGGATTGGGAAATCAGATATTGGATCATCAGAGTATTGGGTGTTGGTAATTGAGGTTTTGGAAGATTTGAGCACACCTTCCTTTATCAAAGTACCAATATGATTATGTCCTAATATTAACAAAATGTTAAATGATATATTTTTTCCTTGTCAACTAACATTTCGAATGTCAAGGTTTTCATCTTACTAATAAAGAAAACTCATAACAAGGCCCAATCCAATCTACAACTTTTTCTTTGAACTTTGAATAATGCTTAAAATCTCATCTATTTAATGATATCACAAGACTATGTTCCTTTCTCTACCTGAATTTCACTAAAACGAATACATAAATCATTTCCACATAGAAGAATCATACACGTGCAATTATGACTAGGGGATAATTCAAATTATGAAATTTCATTAACTATCTTTAAATGAATAACATAATCACTCCTTTGTACATCACATTATTATTCTCATTCTAGTCTCTCCTCTCCTTACTCTATCCCATCACACGTGATCTTTTTATAAAAAAATCTTCTATTTGGCTTACAAATCTCATTGAAATCTTCCATGTTTAGAAATATCCAACAAACCATTAACTCCTAATTTTCCTCACAATCCTACTAAAAAAGACTTATATGTCTTATTATATGAAATTGGTGATATGTTCATCAAATCCTAAAAAAAAACTAACTCCTAGAAATATTAAATTTTAGAAAAATAATTAATATAACAAATTTAGATGACTGTGAGGAACCCAACTTCCTCTCATAAATCCTAAGATCCTTTGGATGTCAATTCTTGAATTGATTGGAATATATGTGTTGTGAAACCAACTCCAAAAATAGAAGAAAATAGATATCAAAGCCTTAGAAATAAGCCACTTTGAGGGGGAAACCTCCAATACATTACATGAATGAACAATTCTTGGATGATACAAATGAAAAAACCTCCTTTCTATATATAGGAGTCCATGGGGCCACAATGTAATCCTAGCCGACCTAACAATAATAATGTAAGGGCACAATAATAACAATATGGGGGTTACAGGGGTACAACAATAACAATAAGGGGGTTACACTAATAACAATAAGGGACTATACTAGTAATATAGGGACCTAACATGCTCCTCTCCTTCAAAAAAGTGTTGTCCTCAACGTTTGAGTAGCTCTGGGTGCTTTTGTATAAAATTATCATCCTCCCATGTAGAATCTTTAGTGGGTAAGTTCTTCCATTTGATGAGATACTCTAAAAATGATCGATTTCGTAACTGTTGAGTTCTTATTTCCATGACTACTTCAGATTCCAATATGGTTTTTTCCATCCTCATCAAGTTCTGGCAATATTGTTTGAACTAGAATTTTGTCTCCTATAACCTTTTTTAAGCATGAAACATGGAAAACTGGATGCACTCGCAAAGAAGTAGGAAGCTCCAATTTTTATGCCATAGTACCAATCTTTTGCAACACCTTGTAAGGACCATAGTACTTTGGCGATAATTTATTATCCTTCTTAGCTTGCTTGAGGGACATTTGTTTGTATGGTTGTAGCCGTAAAAATACCCAATCTCCTACATCAAAACTTCTCTCACTGTGATGTTGATCTACTTGTTGTTTCATTCGATTTTGTGCCAAATTCAGGTTATCCTTTAAGAGTTGGAGAACTTCTTGTTGATGCTCGATGTGATCTTCCACTGCTTGAACCTTCGAATTTTCCCTTAAAGATGATGTGATCGATGGTGAATGATATCCATAAAGTGCCATAAATGGGGTCATTTTTGCTGCAGTATGGAAGGAAGTGTTATACCACCATTCAGCGAGAGGTAACCACTTGACCCATTGTGCTTGCTTATCAGATACAAAACAACGAAGATATCCTTCCAAACATTTATTCACTATCTATGTTTGACCATCGGATTGAGGATGATAAGATGAGCTATGAGCTAGTTGAGTACCCAAACAAGAAAATAATTCCGTCCAAAAATTTCCTGTAAAAATGGGATCTCTGTCACTTACAATAATCTTCGGGTTTCCATGTAGCTTTTGAATTGTTTCCATAAATGTCGTAGCAACTGTACTTGCTTTAAATGGATGAGATAATGCACAAAAGTGTGCATACTTGGTAAGTCTATCAACTACCACCATGATGACACTCTTTCCTTCGGACTTAGGTAAACCTGTGATAAAATCCATTGAAATCTCCTCCTAACGTTGACTTGGAATGGATAAAGGTTGTAGAAGTCCCGGGGTCTTAATTGTTTCCACTTTATTCTGCTGGCAAACCAAACATTCCGCCACAAAATTTTGAATATCAGATTTGAGGCCATCCCAAAAAAATTCTTTCTTCACCCTCTGGTAAGTTCTTAAAAATCCTGAGTGTCCTCCTAAAGGAGAAGTGTGCAATTCCAGAAGAATCTTTTGTTTTAGTTGGGAATTATTACAAAGATATAAGCGATCTTTGTACCACAAGGAATCATTTTTCCAACTAAATGTATCAGATGTACTAGGATCTTGCTGCAACTTTTGAATGAGTGTCCATACATCTTTGTCCTTCTTCCATTCATCTCTTGCTTCGGTTATCCAACTGGTTGGATAATAGAAATGGCACAAAGAAATGCTTCCACCTCTTCATTCTTTCTTGAGAGTGCATCTGCAACAACATTAAGCTTTCCTTTTTTGTAGATTATTTCAAAGTCATAACCTAACATCTTTGTGACCCATTTTTGCTACTCTTCTGAAGATAGTCTTTGTTCCAAAAAGTGTTTAAGACTATCATGATCAGTTTTTACCTTGAAGTGTCTTCCCATTAGGTAAGTTCGCCATTTCTTTAGTGCATGGAGTATTGCTAACATTTCCTTCTCATAAATAGGTTTCTGTAAATACTTTCCTTTGATTGGACGACTTTCAAAAGCAATGGGTCTTCCTTCCTGCATTAAAACTGGACCAATTCCATTTCCTGAGGCATCACATTCCACAATAAAGGTTTTTGTGAAGTCTGGTGTAGCTAAGACCGGTGCTAGGCACATTGCCTCTTTAAGATGTTCAAAGGCCTTACTTGCTTCAGGAGTCCATGAAAATGCATCTTTCTTCAATAATGTTGTTAGAGGTGTTGCTATTCTCCCATAATTCTTAACAAACTTGCGATAATACCCTGTTAACCCAAGAAATCCTCACAATTTCTTTATGGTTGTGGGGACTTTCCATTCCTTAATGGCTTTAATTTTGTTAGGGTCTACCTTAACACCCTCATGAGATACAATATGACCCAGATATTCCACCTCTTGTACTCCAAAGAAACATTTGGATGTTTTTTCATATAATTATTTCTCCTGCAATAGTTTGAGCACCTTGTCAACATGTTCAACATGATCCTTCCAAGACCTGCTGTAGATTAGTATATCATCAAAAAATACTAGCACAAATTTTCTAAGGAAGGGTTTGAAAATGGAATTCATCAACCCTTGAAATGTAGAAGGTGAATTGGTAAGGCAAAAAGGCATGACCAAAAATTCATAATGACCCTCATGAGTTCGAAATGTTGTTTACAGAATATCTTTAGTCTTCATTCTAGTTTGATGATAACCTGAACGAAGATACAACTTGGTAAAATAAATTGCTCCATGTAATTCATCCAATAATTCATGAATCACAGGAATGGGAAATTTATCTTTAATAGTGAGCTTATTGAGCTCCCTATAATCCGGACACATGCGCCATGATCCATCTTTCTTGTGCACCAATACTACTGGGGAAGAGAAAGAACTTTGACTAGGTTGAATTATACCAGCCTCTAACATTTCTGCAATCATACGTTCAATTTCTCTCTTTTGGACATAAGGATATCTGTAAGGCCTGATGTTTGGAGGGAAACTTCCTGGAATCCAATGAATAGCATGATCGTGATCACGAATAGGTGGGAGTTCTTTGGGAGTATCAAACACCTTGGAATGATTGTCCAAGACTTTTTGGAGATCTAGAGAAATAGATGATTTTGATGTTGGAACTTCTAGTGAGCATAATTATGCAATTACGCCTCATTTTTCTTTTTTCATAAGCTTTGCCATGACATTAGAGCTTATTATCTTTCCTGGCTTCTCTGCGATACACTGTAATTCGATTTCCTTTCCTTCCGAAAAAAATTTCAAGAAAATTTCTTGAAAATTAAAAGTTATCGTCCCCAAAGATTGTAACCATTATACTCCTAGTACAACATCAGCACATCCCAATGGGATGGAAAACATTGGAGTGTTAAATACATATTCCCCCATGGCTAGCTTGAGATTATGGCATTTTCCTGAGCAATTTATAGTTCCTCCATTTGCAACCATCACTTGACATTCTGGTGTTGGGCATAGGAAAAAATTCAATTCCTTGGCTACCTTACAATGAATAAAATTATGGGTACTACCCGAATCAATCAACACTATTACCATTTTTTTCTTGATATGTCCTTCTATATTGAGACTTTGAGGAGTGGTAATTCCTGCCAATGCATTACATGATATGGTCGGACTCATTTCTTCTTCTTCTAAGGTTTCTTCCTGGTGTATATCCACTACTTTTGAAGTTTCTTCTTCATTTTCTTCTTCCTCTTCATAATCTATGTAAAGTAATTTCTTCTCAGTGCACTTATGACCTTTAGTGTATTTTCTATCACAACTGTAGCAAAGCCCTTTTGCTCTTTTTTCTTCCAATTTTTGTGGTGTCAACCTTGTAGGTTATGGAAGTCTAGGAGTAGCAACACTTCCATATTTATAGATGTGAGTGGTAGGCTTCCTCGTCGCCATAATTTTACATTCAATTTTTCTTGCCAACCTAAATGCCTTCTCCAATGAATCAGGTTCCCAAACGTGAACTTCATGTTGGATGCTATCCTTTAAAGTCCCTATGAAGACATCAATCCTGTGTTCCTCTGGAATATCAGTTACCCTTATATTCAATTTTTGGAAGTCCTCAATGTGCTCTTCCATTGAACCCTTTTGTTTGAGATTTTTCAATTGGCTAAAGAATATGTTGCTCTTTGTATCCTCATAATGTGCTATCATTCCCTCCGTAAAAATTGACCATGTAACAATTTTTTTACAGGAGCAAAGCCATCGATACCATACAAATGTATTTTGTTCTAAATGTAAAGCTGCAATGCGTACCTTTTGTGTGTTTTGCACATTATTGAGATCAAAATATTGCTCCATTTGTAGTATCCATGTTATGGGATCCTTGCTATCAAACTTCCTCATATCCATCTTTGGAATATGGTGGTTCTTCAATCCAACATTAGAGTTTATGAAATCACGATTAACATGTATTTTATTCTCATCATGAGTTTCCTCTACTATCTTTTCGCCATTAGGAAATATTTCTTGTATCAGTTTTTCCAACTTCCATGCCATCAATCTTAGCTTCCAAACCATTCATCTTAGTTTCCACGCCTTTCTTCAAACCATCCATCTTAGTTTCCATGCCTTTCTTCAAAACTTCCATTTCATTTTTTGTTGGTCTTTGCGATAGCGAAATTTGGTGCACTTGCTCTTGTAATTTTGATATCTCATGTTGTGTTTCTTCGTCTTCATGAGTCATAGTATAACCTTCTGAAGGATTAATTGGTGTTGAATTATTTTTAGAGGACATTTTACAACCCAACACTGATATCTATTCTTCAATATGCCCATGGAATAAATTCAAACTAATTATTTTCAAACGAGACTTATGTAATTAAAAAAAAAATACACATCTTTTTCTTTCTTTTGAGGAGCTCGATATTGAAACTGAATTATATCTATGATTTTAGATCTTCAATATCTGAAATTTGA
Source organism: Pinus albicaulis (assembly GCA_034641835.2). NCBI lineage: Eukaryota > Viridiplantae > Streptophyta > Pinopsida > Pinales > Pinaceae > Pinus > Pinus albicaulis. Next base: position 792,787,173 of record CM076570.1, on the reverse strand, counting down.
CCCTGTGGTAGCCCTCTGAATCCTCTTTCGAATGCCACAGGTCTGACCTGATTTGGATTCTTCAAGGCAAAGTTATGTCCAATCTCCCACAATGACCTAATTATGGACTAGTTCAGTAGAGCGAAATTGTAAGAATTGTGATGTGTCACTGTTTACTCCTTTGGCTCTGAAATTGATAGACAGGAAACTACAGTCTGTGTACTTCCAGCCACTTTTTACAGAATTCCTATATGATGCTTAGAGACAAAGTTATGAAGATTTTCCCACGATCACCTCTTTGAGATGAAATTCGGGAGCCTGAAAAAGAACTAACTTCCACAGACCATATCTCCAAAAATTATGCGAACCAAGCTCGGAAATTTTGCGACGATGTTCCTCAGGATTTTGGCTTCGTGCTCTAAAAATTCTAGCTTCTGAACCTTCGTAGAAACAACGTTATAGTGAAAATGCCACGATGACTTGTTTGGTGCAATGAAACCCTAGAATATAAAGTTGTGATACCAAATGTTGTGAAACCAGCTCCAAAAATAGAATAAAAGAGATATCAATGCCTTATAAATAAGCCACTTCGAGGGGGAAACCTCCAATACATTACATGAATGAACAATTCTTGGATGATACAAATGACAAAACCTCATTTCTATATATAGGAGTCCATGGGGCCACAATGTAATCCTAGCCGACCTAACAATAATAATGTAAGGGAACAATAATAACAATATGGGGGTTACAAGGATACAACAATAAAAATAAGGGGGTTACACTAATAACAATAAGGGACTATACTAGTAATATAGGGACCTAACAATATGCTCCTGCATCAAAATATCCCATCCTATCACTTATTTGCAAAAGAAAGGTGGGAAATTTGTGTGGTCTCATAAATGTGAAAAGACATTTCAACATTTGAAAATGATATTAACAAGTTCACCAATATTAGGGATAGTTGATCTAAGAAGATTTTATTGTGTGCATTAGTGTATGCAAGGATGAGCTTGGAGAAGTATTTATGCAAAATGGTCATGTGATATGTTATGATTCAAGGAAATTGAAGGACTGTGATAGGAATTATTCCACTCATGATTTGGAGGTGGCATCCATTATTCATGCCTTGAAAATTTGGAGACATTACCTTTTGGGAAGAAGATTTGAATTAAGAAAAAACCACAATGGTCTAAAGAATTTATTGGAAATCCAACTTTGAATGCAAAACAAATTGGATTGTTGGAATGTCTAGGTAACTATAATTTTGAAATCAGACATATAAAAGAAAAATGAAAATAGAGTGGTTGATACACTCAACAGGAAGGTACATACAATTGATGCTACAACCATATGTATCTATAATTTTGATTTATAATTTATAATTTTCGAGACTTAAAACTTAGACCGACAATACAAGAAAGTAAAAGAAGAGATACAACAAGGCAATTTACAGCCAATGTACATGAATTATGAGTGAAAAATGATGGATTCCTCATGTACCAATAGGGGAATTTTGAGGTCTAAAATGGGCCTCCTAAAGAAATTATAAAATAATAGTGGAAAAAATAAAATAATATTAGATTACATCACCAAATTTTAGAGGGAAAAAAGATAAAAGATACTTTTTCAACTCGTATTTTCAACTTATCTCCTTACGGGTTTACTCAAATTCGAGGGGAAACACTCGTTGGATGCAGAATTTGATTCCTCTTCTAAGGAGTACCCATGTTGCATCCTTTTGATGGACCCTGTTACAAAAAAAATGAGAAATACATGAAAAATGTGATTGAAATCACATTTTTTCATGTATTTCTCATTTTTCGTGTAGCAGGGTCCATCAAAAGTATGCAACATGGGTACTCCTTGGATGAGGAATTAAATTTTTCATCCAACGAGTACTCCCGCTCAAAATTTGAGTAAAAACTTAAGGAGATAAGTTGAAAATACAAGTTGAAATAATAGTTTTATTATTTTTTAATCTTTTTACTTCTTTACCCAAATGGTGAATCATCCCCCATGGTTGACATTATCATTTTGAATCCTATTGGTTCTTATAAAGTTTATTTTGGTTCTACATTTTTCTTAGGAGCCCCATTTAAGACCTTAAAAGTTCTTTAATGAAATATCTTTATGTGCCAAACTCTTAAAGTCTAAAAAGTATAGTGTTGAGTGACATGTACAAGGTACTTATGCTAGACACTCAAACTACCAGAAAACAATTTTAGCTGTAAAATGTTAATACTTTTTTCCAAGCATGAAAGGGAAGTACCTAATTACATAAACAGATGTTTGGTATGTGAAAAGGTGAAAGTGGAGCATAAACACCTAACCCAGTTACTACAAACAATACCTAATCTTAAGTGGAAATAGGAAATTATTTCAATAGATTTTACTAGAAATTTTCTCAAGGTTGTGAAGAAACATGATTCCATCATGGTAATGTTGGATAACCATAGTAAACTACCGACCTTATTCTAGTGAAGTCAATACATAAGGAAGAAAATATTGCTAAAAGATATATAATGGAAATTACAAAATTACATGGAATGCCTAAGGAAATTATTTTAGACAAAGGTACCAGAAATACATCAAACTTTTGAAAATGATTATTCAAGGATTTTGGAACTAATTTGAACTTTATTATAGAATATCATCCAAAATTAGATGGAAAAAGAAAAAAAAAACAATTAGGTGATTCAAAATATGTTGAGGAAGTACGTGATGAATAACCATCAAAATGTGAAGAGTATTTCCATTTGATAAAGTTTTCATATAACAACAGGTATCAAACATTAGTTAATTTGGGGCCAAGGTACTTAAGTGATTTTAGGCTAGTGAGTCTATGTGATAAAAGGATAGAGAGCCTAGCTTTATAAATATCTAATCAAGCGTATTGATAAAATGCACCATTGTTGCAGACCAAGTCAAACAACAGAGTATGGGAGGCTAGGACTCCAAATGTGGAAAAAGAGTGCTAAGGTCTAAGTGATTAGGGGATTAATCATAGAGGGCTAAGCTATTACTAAAATATACCTAAAATCAATAGCGACGTGCTTTTATCCTAAGTCCATAAAGCAACTTCATGAAGTGCCACTTTTCAAAAAAGGCACATGCACATAAAAGGGGAAATTTTACTACTGTTCCTTTTATTTTGATCATTCAATTCCATCATTCTAACTTGGGTTAGTTACTAGAATCCTCAAAGCGAAAAAGCATGTAACCCTATGATTTTGTTATTTTTAGCATCCTAACTGGATTTATATGAAGATAGGTGTTTTTGGTGTGAAGCTTAAAGGATACCTAGAGAATCATGAGAGAAATCAGAACTCCTAGAAGCCACAAGACTTTGAAACACCCTTTCCAACTTGAATTAGAAGTTTTAAAAGGATAGTGGCATGACTTGATGGACTATTGGTACAAAGAAGGGGGTCCACTCCCTTGGGTTGTGTGGGATGATGGGGGATGAGAGATTGTTGGTTGGAGATTGTTGGAGTCCAATACCTCATGCTATTACCGTGTTGGTGTGATTGTGAACCTTAGTTGGCTTTAGCTAGTGCTTTTGTCTAATGGAGTCATAGCCTAGCTTGGAAGTGACTCATTGCTAATAAATTATGAGTAACATGATATATGGCTGCATGGAATGCCTCATGAGATATTTGTAAAAAAAAATTGTGTTTCATCTAAAAAGATAAATATTTTTTTATTATGTTTCTATATTTTTTAGCGTGCTATTTTATCTAATTACATATGTTTTTTTTTAATAAATTTAATTATAATTTTTATAATTTAATAATTATGTTGTAATTAATTGATTATGTTGATGTGCAATGCATGATAATATGCACTAAACATGCATTACAATGTAAAGAGATAACATGTTCATTGATATTGAAATGCTATTGCGATGTATATTGAATAATATGAGAGATGTATAAGAAATAACTATGTAAAAAAATATTATTTATTTAAAAGTAAATAAAAAAACATAATTATAACTTCTTCTTCTTTTTTATGTTGCTTGAATAAGCGTTGCAAAGCTTCCATGAATGGAAATAATAACGTTCTACTCTTCTATGTACGCATTTGGATTGATAAAAATCCCATCATAGATCCATAATCCTTTTATTCTTTCAATGTTCTAGTCAGCTGCACGTGTGGATGGTTTTCCAAATGATGTGAGTCGACAGCTAACCCTGGAAAATTAGACCATACGGAAACAGATTAGATGCTTTGACCGCCGCAAAAATTGGATTGACCACCGACCACATTACAAAGCAAATGGATTTCTTTGAGGAGTGAGAAGTTGGCAGCTTCAATTCCACATGAATATATGGAAACGTTATTGTCAGATTAGATGCTTTCACCCCCTCAAAAAATGGATTGACCAACGATTACTTTACAAAGCATATGGATAATTGGATTGACCACCGACTCCATTACAAAGCATATGGATTCCTCGAGAAGGGAGAAGTTGGGCAGGTTAATTTCAACATGAAAAATGCAGCAGTAAGTAGGATTCACGTGTTTGGTGTATTTTATCACCATCTATTATTATTTATTGTACAGAAGATTTGTATTTACTTTATAGAAGATTTTTTATTTATTTATTACACAATGCAGATTATAGATTTCAAGAATATTTTGAAATTTGATAATTGGGAGAGGAGTCAATTTTTTTATCATTCTTTTCACCATCGATTTTTAGAATATTTTCAAAATCTACAATCTACATTTTGTTATTTATTATTGTAATAGTATTTTAAATGTAGATTGTAGATTTTTAGAATATTTTGAAACTTGATAATTAGGAGAGGGGTCAATTTTTTTAGCTGTAATTTAATTAGACTGTTTTTTCGCCCTGAAAATCATGGAAATTCCGGTAAGATTTTAAGAAAATCAGGCAGGGATTTTTGTAAATCCACTTTATAACTATCAAAATTTAATATTTTGGGTGCCTTAGAGGTTTTTGATGGTGCTGAATCTATTTCCACCATCAAAATCAGATTCAAACACTGTTACTGTAAGATTTCTTAAAATTTTTTGGCCCCGATTCCGGCCAATTTTAGTCGTCCAGGGAATTCCTCCTTCTAGTTAGACAACTCCATTTTTTTATCTTTCTTTTGACCATCAATTTTCAGAATATTCTCAAAATCTACAATCCACATAAATCCTAGATACTAGAACATATAAGTTGTAACTAGTCAAATAATATTTCATTATTTGGTTTTCTTATTAAATGTTTGATTCTCCAATTAAGCTTCATGTACTCGGGCCTAAGTTATAGGGATATTGAAGTTTTTGGAAGTTTAAGAAAAACATTTTACCACTTAGTACCAAGGAAATTTGTATTATAATTATGGTTGATCCAGGATAAAAATGATTTTCCAATATCTTTAGTCATCAATAAATCACATTAACACTATATTTTCAAATTTGATTTTCATATTTTTCCAAATTTAAATTTAATTTCATATTTTTCCAAATTTAAATTTATATTTCTAGATATATTAGATATATCCATTGTCTAATCTTTTAAGTACCAGGATACTGTTCAAATACTAAAACTTCCTGTGACTAAATCTCACAATGGTCCTGTATTTTTTATCTGAACGTTTCATATAATAATATTGTGCCTACAGTAAACAAAGTTTATTATATTGTTCCTGCATTAAACAAAGTTTTTTGATTTAATGTTTGTATTTCATATAATACTATTGTGCGTCCAGTAAACAAAGTTTGTTTTATTAATGGTTTCATAGAGAATTATTTACGGTTAATCATAATTGTATTACGCTTATTGGGGTGGACTTTGAAATTTTAATGTAATCCGTTTTTAAAAATTAAAAGAATTTAGAATACTCTTCAAATAATGTATTTCAATGAAACAAGTTTAACATGGAACCATGAGGAGAAACTCCACTCCATGGTAATTATCTGCTTTTACATAGCTCAATAGTTATGGGTGAGTGTAACAATCAGATTGAGAAAAACAACACTCTTAAGCTAGTTCTGGGTTAGTGTAACTAGGTTGAGCAAAACAACATTATTAATCTTTAATAGTTGTATATGCTTTTATGAGGCTTTCTTTATTATCCGTGTTTTATATTTTGCTGAAAGAGTGTAATGATTCATTTTTGTTTTTATTTTTTTTTAAATATTTTTTTGAAACAATATAATTTAAAGTGTGTGATTATTTATAAAATTATAATAATAAAAGAAAAAGAAAAATAATTAAAATTATTGGAAAAATAGTTTTATTTTTAAGTATTTGTTATATTTCATTTATTTTTTCTTTATCAAATATTAAGAATGCCAAAATCTACGTAAGTTAATTTAATTTTTTATTTCTTATCAAACATCAAAAAATGTTAAAAAATGTTAAAATGTATGTAGTTTTTTTTAAAATTAAAATTTGAAAAGGTTTACATATACAATTTCTTTTTAATGTTTGATAGAATAATAATGAAAATGGATTTATATTTAATTAAAATGTAATGAAATAAAATTTATTCAATTTTTATATATATATATTATTTTTTAAAATTTTTAGTACATTTCGATTATGTAATATTTTTTTTATAAACATAAAAATACTTGTTATTATCTATTTCACCACACCACTTAAAATGATCAGCTAGGACATATTTTTGCCTTATGTTTGAGGAAGACATTTTAGTAACTTTGAATCACAATTTTTAGGTTGTGCTCTAGTACTAGAATGTGACTTTACCTTAAATAGTATCCAAAAAAATCAATATCCCCTATATCATCACTTACTCTCATATCATTAATCCTATAGCACCTAAATTATGCAATACATTTATTTGGGATATAAAATTTTATGCAACCAAAATTAATTAATTTCTTTTTTTATTCGACTTAAAGGACCCATCTTCAACCCATCTCCTATACATATTTTTTCTTTACACTTTTGAATAAATTTGATTAAGCACAATAGTAACATGTGTTCCTAATTGTATTAATTTTCTTTACTAACCTCCTTTCCTCATTGTATTACCTTTTTTTTTTTTTTTCTATATATTTCCATCTTGGCACATGATAGATTTAGATTTGAGATGGACATACAATAGGTGTGTGTGTGTGTGTGTTTCATTTATTAAGTCCATGTTTAACATTAAAGGAATTACACACCTTCCTCGTAGGATGGACAAAGCACCTGTAAGAATTTATTTACTTTCAATTTTATTTTTTCCAAAGGAAAAATGTACCTATATTTGACATGAAAATAAATGCAATTCTCAGGGGCAAAAGCATGAAAAAATTGTTCCTCTTAATAGAGAATCCTAATATAGTAATTCAAAAAGAGTTACTCCAAACACATTTATCCTAATTGAAAACTTACGCAAACCATGGTACTATTCATATTGGACGATATTGTAACATCACAAATTTCATAATTATAGAATGAAATTTACAAATTTAGGTTACTTTCTTGAGATCATGATTCAAATGTTAACTATGAACCATTACTCATCCACTGAAAAATTATTGTTATATGTAAGGATTCTCAAGTAACTAAAATCCATATTTAAAAAGTTTCCATTGTTTGGTTCAACTTCATAAATACAAGTAAGGAATCAATATGAGTGAAGAGATTGGAGACATCCCAAAGATAATAAAATAATGGATTGAGGATAATGTTATGAAGTTAAACAAATCCAAATAGATAGTTAATAACAATAATGGAGTCACTGAATACCTACGAAGATGATGCACAACTTCATATGTAGGAAAAGAGCCACAAACTCATTGAAATTAGTTGCTTCCCTCCCAACTTATGTCACAAAGTGAAAGTAGTATTGGCCAAATAGAAGCAAGATAAGGCCACAACCACTTCAAGAATCATTTCCAAGAACCATTGGTGTAGCTCCATGAAAGACTTGACAATCCTTGGTTTTCCCACTATCCTTGAAGGTTTATAAATTGAAGAAGTCCTTTAAAAGGAAAGTAAACCCAAACATTGTGCCATGGTTCTAAAAGTGAAGAAAACTTATCTTCAAATAAAATTATGTTGTATGCCGACCATTTTCCTTGGAGTATCAAATAAGGAGGAACTCTCAAATGCTTCAAATATCTATTGATAAATCAAACTACAAAACATTCTTCTACAAATACTACATCCATAAGTTTGAAAGACCCAACTACTATTCTAATTCACTCCACACTTATTGTGAGCATGAACAGGTAAGAAAAAGATGATGAGTGGTTTCTTATTTTTTAATTTAGATTCGAGAGATACCAGAGTTAGCTTTGCTCCTCTTTCTCATCATCTCCCAAATAAGCACTTTGTTGTTTGGTGCAAACTACATAAATAAAATAGTTTTTTTTAACCTTTACCTTCCAAAATTTATGTCACTACCAAGATTCACCTAATACCCTTTTACTAAATAAGGATTCATAACCCAACATAGTAGTATAATTACATCCTACCATATTTATATTGCAAATGAAATCATCTTCAAATGGATAGATTCTAACGTAATATCTCTAGAAAAGATCTATAAAATTATTCCATTCGAAAGCACACTCTCTTGTCAAATTTAATTTAGCAACACTCAACCATCCTTGAGATAGAATGGTAGTACCAACTAGGATTATCATAAGGTTTAGAATTACTTCATCAATCTAAAGAAAGTGGTGAATCAATTATTAGAGAGAAAGACTCTTCTCTCATAGCCCACGATTGCATCAACACCAAATTTGAGGCTTGCTCTTTGTAATATTCAAAGTTGTTTGCAAGATGCACAGGAAAAGATTGAGTTTTTGCAGTTGGAATCTCAGCTTCAACAAGATGAACTTCAGCAAAAGAGTCACCATTCTGAACCTGTTTCTGTTCAGAACATTGTGAAAGACTCCCATCAGCAGCAAGTCAATAAAGTTCCATTTGATTCCCATTCAGTTCCTTGTACTAGAGCAGATTTACATGCAGATGCAGCAATTCAACTTGCACTTCTCAAGCCCATCATTAGACCTTGGGAAGAGCTTGTCCACAACAAGCACCGAACTAGTCTTAGATATGACAAGGATGTGTCCTTTCAAATTCCAGACTACACAAGGCCCATCATATTTCAGAGTGTCGGATTCCTGTATGACAGTTCACCTGCAGTTGTTCCAGATCCTATTTCGCTTCCACAACAACAGCAGATTGTAAAATGCCAACACTGTGATCGAGTTGGCCATATGAAATATCACTATTTTGATCTTCATCCATGCAAGCACTGTGGTCGGCACACCCATTTTTCAGACAGATGCTTCAGAAACAAGCCTCCTGCAAGAACCAAGATTCATCTTGGATGGATCGCTTCTTGGCGATGGGCATCAACAATGAAGAAGATGTTTAAGACACATGTTAGAACTTGTTCTCAGATATTGAGCAAACTTGCAGTTGAGTTTTCTCCATCATCTCACCTTGTCCCTGACAGGGGGGAAAAAAATTTTAAATTTTAAAATGGTTTAAGGATTGGAGGAGGGTTAATTAAAATTGTGGGAGGGAATTATTATTTTTTTATTTTTTATTTTTTATTTTTAAAAACGAAATTATAAATTAGGAGGGGGGGTGGTTTATTAAAAAAAAAAATTAACATTAAAAAGTAAAAGGGGAATGGTCGAGCTGGGAGGGGGAGGAGTCACTGGTTGAGAGGAAGGGCTCGGATGGGGAGCGCAAGAGCACGAAGTGTGAGCTTGAGGGATAGTGTGGGTGGAATGGGGTGCAATGAAAATCGTGAGGAAGGTCAAATGGGCCAAGGGTCGAGCTGCCCAGGGTTTGAAATTTTACTTTATTTTATTTTATTTTTTTATTTTTTAAATTAAAACAACAGAGAGGAGGGCCGGAAGGCTTGAAACAACCCAGAAATTTTTTCTTCTTCTTAAAACAGTAGAGAGCAGTAATTTCACAAATGCTGCAGGAGAGATGCAGTAGAGAATATTTTTCCAGCAGCAGAAAATGCAGAAAATGCAGAAATGAGAGCAACTGCAGAATTTTAGTCTTCAAAACAACAGTTTTTTTTTTTCAAATATGTAGCAATCTACTCCATTGTAGAATTTAACAGTATTCAGAAATATTTTCCATTAAAAAACCCATAAACTTGCAGAGATTTTTCAATAAAAAACTCAGAAATTTTCCTTTCAGAAACCCACTTTGAAACACTATTCCAGCAGCTCTTCAAAATGAAGAATTTAAAAGGAACTGCAGGAAAAATGAGCAGTGAGAAAACCTTCAGATGCACAACGCTGCTTTTCTTCAAAACCAATGCTGCTCTTCTTCAAAATAAATTTCTGAATGCGGCAAAATGTCTGCTACAAAAACTCTCTAAATGCTGCAAAAATGCCAAGGATTTTTGCAGATATGCACAGGCCATAAACACAAATGGCTCACTCAAAGTTGAGTTGGTTATGAACGTATCAGCTCTGATACCATTTTAAACACACACATGGTGTATGAGAAAGATAAACAAACACACAAGAGACTTAACACACAATGAAGGATAAGCGTGAGGCTTTCTTATTTTTTCCATTATACATGATGTACATTTATAGTACAATGGTGTGACTCTTGGTTTCACATTCCAAGGTCACTTGGACTCCGTCGTGACTTTTCGTATTCCACACCTGCCCATAGAGGATTACGTGTTCCAACACAAACTTTCAATGAGATGTAGTTTTCAAGGATCAGAATATCTAAATTCATTGATTTCCATTGATCCAAGACATTTAGAATGAATTGCCTTTCATTTCTTATCAAGTCAAGTATATTGTTAGGGATACTATATTTTCGAAATGGGACCCTTCTCCATAAACTATCTTTTGTGATAAAATTCCAAAGAGATGTTGTAGCCAATGAAGGAATAAATATGTGAATATCATTTAGAACCCAAACTACAAGGGCCTTTGGAATAAAAAAATTTCTCCAATTTACCTAATATACACTTATAGTCACTACAACCCCTGCAAAAAAAAAAATTGAAGCAATACTTCTTAATATTTCCCAGTGTTCCTTTTGAGATGTGGGCCAATGTTTGCAAATACATTGATATGGACTCCAAAACACATTTCATCAGTTTCATTAATGATCGTTGGACAACCAATGGTTACACCATTTTTTAATCCTCTTTTCCACTTTTTTTATTAACCATAATCAATCATTCGTCACATACTTATTTGGTTTCATTTGAACCCCAAAGATTTACACACTCATTGAATCAAAGGAGTCGAAATGTAGGTACCATCCAATTATTGTGTCATCATCAACTAAGTTTTAAGGGTAAAGAGAATATTTTGAATCATTAATTATCATCCCCATTGCATTTTAATAAAGTGGAAGTATGTATTCATAAGTACTTAGTTCCCTTTCAAACCAAAACAAAAATGTAATATGTCATCTACAAATAAAAGGTTTTTAATACTTTCACACGTACCAACCATAACTCCTTTGACATCCTTTTTTCTCAACATTTTCTACGACCCTACTAATACCTTATGCTACCAAAATAAATATATAGAGAGAGAGTGGACACCCTTGCCTCAATCCCTTAAATGGCTCAAATAAATCATAAGTAGCACCATTAATAAGAACAACAAATGAAACAAAAGCAACACAAACCATTATCCATTAGAAAAAAAGGTAGGAGAATGTAATATGAAATAATAAGAGCCTTAAATAAATCTAGGAAACCTTATCATAAGCCTTTGATAAGTCTATATTGAGGTCAAAATATGGATATTTGGATAGTTTAATAGAATGCAAACCTTCTTGTGCAATTCTAATGTCTTCATGGATTTGCCTTCTTTTAGGAAAATCAAATTATTTTTTGGAGATGAAGTTTGACCGCGAGGGTTTCATTATCTAGGAAAAAAAATTAAAATCATCTTCTACAAGAATTGGATAAGGAAATGTGCCAAAATCCCTCAAATTTCTCGAGATAGTTAACCTTTGGGATTTATAAAATAAACATTACATTGATGTTGGACGGGACATTCCAAGAAAATATTACTTCCTTTACCACCTATATTAAATATTCACTCAAAATTTTGAATAAGGAGAAATAAAACTCAGTCATGCACTTGTAACCCAAACTCCTATCCCTCTTGAAGTTCACTAAAACTCGAAAAATATCCTACTTTATAATGGGTATGTACTAATCATATTTCTTTGCTTAATTTATCAATATGGGAAAGTATTTTCAAATTTTCAAATATTTTAGAACCCTCAAGTTCCTCAAATAAATACCTAAAATATTGAACACCCAAGTCTACCAAGATCTAGAAGCCTTGCACCTTGTTTCCTTTAGAATTTGACAATTCCTAAACTATCTTAATGTCCTTATGGTGATTTACAAAATTTAGAAGTATTTTGTATTATGATTACCTATTTCAATTCAATTATCTTGGTCCTTGATGTGCCAATGTAATTCCTTATATAGAATCAACTTAACATGATTATCATTGAGCTTCTTAAGTTCCAATTGATCTAACTTGGAAAACAAACTAAATTTATTATATCAGACCAAATTATATAAACATATTTCATATCTATAAGACATGGTTCTCTTAATATATATGTTTCTCTAGCTCAAGCATCTACCTTCACTTTTACTAATTTTAAAAGTTGAAATCTCTAAACCAAAATAGCACTGGCATCAAATAGTCTTAACTATATTTTGTAATTCCTCCTTAGTATTCTAGTAAGGATAAAATTTGAATGGGGTTATTAGTTGTGTGCCTAAGGAACCAAATCCTTACTAGATAGGAAATAGATCAAAGATTTGAGAGTTCCCAATCCACATTCTAGAATGTTCCATATTTTACGACAAAGAATCTTGAACTAGGAATCAATATAGTATTTTGGCGACCACTTCCAGCCCCAACCTAAGATTGGTCTAAGTATGCCTCAATTGTTTTGGCTCAAGATATATCCACCCAAAAGAACCAAAGCAAGTATAAAAGTACTTATCTAGACAATATCACATCATGATGGCACCCACAAATTCTCTACTATTCAAATTTATATTCATATATCCTATCATAATAGAATTGTTTGACTTAATGTAATATAAAGAGAAGGAAGAGTCCTAGATTGCATGTGTTCCATTTTAAGCTCCATATAATTTTAAAATTGAAAAATATTATCCCAATTTCTTTGAGAATAAATCTATGTATAAACCTAAAGAAATTGAAAAAACTTTATTTAAAACTTTATGTGTGTGTGTGTGTGAGTGTGATATAAATTATTTTACTTATGGTGAAACTTGATATTATTATTATTTTATTAATATTTTTTTTAAATGACATGCATCAACTTGATGTTGAACACGAATGGATTCGCACATATCCCTCATATTGAGCTATAGAAAGCACATTTCGGTGCAATCATAGGACTTATTAATTCAATTTTTTCTATCCTTCATGTACAAATATGCATGGAATAATGAAGTGGGTTTGATAGGAAATCAAAGGTTTATTCATTACAACAATATTTTTGCAACTATGAACTACATACTTTCATATTAACAATCGGCATAGTTGAGAAAATTTAACATGGTTTGGCATTGTTCATTGATCACAATTATGTTCTTGAATGTGAAAAAAAATATATACCTTCTCTTTTTGAATCATAGAGGATGTAAGACTTATGTCATTGCATAACATAGGATGATAAGGAATATTACCAATTACCACCTCCATCAGCACAATTTCCACACTACAAACATCCATTTTCTCTATTGATATCATTAAATAAGCTTGTTCTCATAAGAGCGCATAATGGAACAAATGATAGGGAACTGAAAAACATATAATTTAGGAGATTCATCCTAAATCATATGAGAAATCTAGTACTATCTTCCCATGTGTACAACTAAAGGTGTTCGCTAAGAAGCTAGGATATTCAAGGTTTTCCTACATATAGTCACTAGAGAAGGGTGGATATATTAGACTTGAACAGATATATAAGTCAACAAATACACATTAACTAAGGAATAATAATATTAAAATTATCAAAATGTATGATGTCTTCAAACTCATTAGAATGCTATGAATTTTAAAACTACCATTTCTAAAACACATTGAACAAAGTTGACATTTGTGAGATCATAAATTGTAGTGAGAAAAAAAACATAATTACATGGAAATACTTTTTTCTATAAACTTGGCCAACTGAAATTGTAATACTTAAATTTTCACCATCAAAGAAGGATAAAATATCTATGACCTTATCCTTGAATGGCTTCGGGCACTTCAACCACGTGATCACCTTGGTGGTTACTAGCCAACAAAAATGGACACGAGAAAAGGTTGATAGGTACAAGAGTTTGTTTTGGGTTCCCTTTCACAATAGAAAGGTGCACTATAGACATGTGGAATATCATTGCTTGGACTAGGTGCATTGAAACTTTCCTTAGTATATTGTCATTAATGACCAATGAATGGTTGTTTCCTTATCATTTTGAGACATCCTCATTTTATATGAGAATTTCCTTGCACTTGCAATCCCTTCACTCTAATTTGGACCTAATTGACCACATTTCCAACTTCACTTGTTTTGTATTATCCTCGTCATCATTGGTTTCCAAGGCCACTTTTCCCATAACCATATATTTTTGTGATTATATAATTATAGAAAACTTGTATGTGGATTATGTAGTTTCCTCGATCAATTTTGTGCTTGAAATTATTAGAATCCTTCCCAACTTGCTTCTAATCATCATAGTGACACCATAACTATTAGTTCCATATTAATAACATAAAATAAATCTCATGCAACACAAAACTTCTTTGGAAATCTTCAAAAGTATTTCCCTAAGATGAATGTAGTGTGTATGGTAAGATTTTTTTGGACATGAAGATGTCAATTCTCATGGATTGGATGTGATAATTGGACTAATAACCAAACTATTTTAAGGAATGGGTTAGCTCAATGTATAAAATAATGGAAATTTTCATCAAGTTACTAATGCATAGTATGTTTTAATAGTGCTACACTTCGAAATTTCGATAACCTTAGTGTAAGTTGAATTGTAGTGACATTATAGGAGAGAGAAACAACGAAAAATACAAATAAGAGAAATTTGGTAGAATTTTTGAAATGACACTTTTTTAAAAGGAAGAATTGGATAGTGGGTAGTGGCATAACAATTTTGGCATTGACAGTGCAAAGAAATTGTGGATGGATGCAAGTGTCTAGATACTAAACTTAGAGGATAACATGTCCTTGAAGATGTTACTAAGAATGGAAATGAAATTAAGTGAGGAAGAATGTAAGGACCTAATATTGAATGGATTTAGACATCTCCACTACATTATCACCTTAATGACCATTAACTGACACAAATTCACATGACATAAAGCTTATGGCTAGAATACTTAATTTTGGGAACATTTACATGATTACAAGGAACACTAGGGACATGTTATAACCCTTTACTCATACAAATTGCACCCAAAAACTTGGACACTCATACTAGTTTGACATACCAAGAGAATCTTGGAAGGGAACCTGGAAAGGAAAGGCAAAGTGAATGTTCTGGTACATGATCTCATTTTATCTACAAGTATGATGCATGGCATAAAATATTGGCATAGAGAACCTAACTAGCCTTATAAGATTGGGAACCTGGCCTACATTTAGACCAGAGGAGTTAGGTGTTCCACACTTGTGGGTTAAGACAGACAAAAGAATTTCATTCGACCACAAGTATCTAGGGATAAAAATAATGGGACACAAACATTAGGCTCGCATTCACTAGTTGCACATCCATCATATGCACTTATTTGGTGCACCTTTGTCAGGAACACTCAGATTCCATCGATGTACTAGTTAGGTGTATGGAACTTCATGTAACACCCGTAATTGAATCTTGTATCATAAATACCATGTACATGTGAAACATAGGTCAGTGAGCTAAAACATATTAATTAGGCTAGTGAGCTTAGAATCACTTTATGTGGTAGTGCACTCATGTGTATGGGTTTTTTTGGATCCTCAAATTGTCCTTAAATTTTACACTCATTTCCCATTTTTCCATCCATCCCATATATGTTTTGATATATATTTATAGGTTATAAGGTCATTAATTTCATTCTAGCTATAACAAAATGTGTCAAATCAGTATTGCCTATAATCTAGATTTTCTTTGTGAAATTGACTAAAATATCTCTTTGGCTACTGAATTGTAACATTTTTCATAGCTGACTCAATTTTCCATATCTCAATCCATGGTTAGAAAGGATGAAGAGAATTCTAAGGTGAATAAAATATATGAACAGATGCTAAATCCTAGAGACATGGACATCCACCTATGGAGCTTACTTAGATTGTCATCATGATTAAGAATCTACTTGGTCAAATCTCAGGTCAACATTGTTATGTTCATGTGAAAAGGTTCCAAGAAGCAATTTTTGACATCAAATGAGGATGGAAAAACTTAATAGCAAGCGAGTGAGTATCATGACAATTGATGGCTAATGTGTAGATGAAGAGGATCTGCATGATTTGCTATGACATAAAAAATCATGCAAGATCCATTTTCCCAATTAAGTTTAAATGTTGTGTTCTTGATTTATGAACTTTTGTTTCAACATTTCCTTTTTTAAGTTGTTAAGATTATATGTAATGTAAATATCTCTTACGTTTGAAAGAGGGGAGGAGAGGATAACAAGGTTTTGAAGCACTTTAAATTTGTAATTCGAGAACTCTATTTATCAATACAATTACCATGTTCCAAATTGTGCACATGCATTATTAATTGATTTTATTTGATTTTACCTCACCTTAGACTCAACAAGAGGTCCCCCTAGACATCTATAAGATAGTTGAGCTATTTTATTTTTATGTTAGCTGATTTTTAATTTGCATCAAGTTCAATTTTGTTAGTTCATGATTTTATCCCTACTTATTTATTGTTCGTTCACTCACTGATTTCATTGTTACAGGTCGAGCGCTCTCTAGAAAATCAAAACAACACAAAAACAATTATTTTCTTAGTTCCCTTAATGGGATTTCTTCGCTTAATCTCATATTTAGATGATCAAATTAGTTTTAATCATCATTGAAATCATTAGTAATATATCAAGGCTTGTATTTTCATTGTGCTATTTGATTTATAATTAGATTAGATGTATTATTTAATTCTTCCTTTTTATTCAAATTCTTAGAATAGAATTTTATTTTATTTTGGAATTAGCATAATGGTTTCAATTCAGTTCACTAGAGTAATTTAAACTATGCTCATAGAATATTTTTTGATTCTTTTCAATAGAATAGCATTTCAATTCAAGTCGATAGTATATTTTTCTTTTCCCTCATTTCCAATTCATGCTTTTGGAATGATTTAATTTGAATTTATTTTGATTCCACACGCCTTATAGAAATAACATGTGTTTACTTTTGATGAAGAATTAATCTTGATTTATTTGCATCCCAATAGATTAAATTTGCATTTTAATCTTAGGATTAAACCTAGCACATATGGTGCACATATACTTCATAAGTCTACGACTCCTGAGTTGACAATTTAATGATGTAATTTAACCAACAATTAAATTACCCAACATTTTTGGTGTTGTTGTCGGGAAGTGTATATAGGAATTTATTTTTTATTTTCATATCATATTAGATGCATTCATTCTTTATATGCATTCATTAAAATCATATTAAAATAATTTAGGATGCATGTATAGAGAACGAGATTCTAGGGGTAGATTTATAAGTAGAGGTAGAGGGTGTAGCTTAGTACCAACATCAACAACCACCCCTACCATTCCATGAAGTGCCACACCATCCACTAACACACCCATTCCATCCATAGCAGGTAGACATAGACTCCTTGAGATACATAGGGCTGAAATTCAAACTAGGGACTCAACAACTTCGTCTGTAGAAGTTGTAGTTGAAGAATCTGCATCCCCTACTGAAGGAGTTGTATTTTTCTCTTCAACAGGTGAACAACTCCTTGGATAGGAGTTAGAAGTTCCTAGTGAGGAAGAGGAAGAAAATTTTTCTAATATACCATTAGTAGAAGAAATAGAGGAGAAAGTAGACAACCCTAGTTTTTAACCTTACATTAGCTCTCATTAATCTACAATGGCTAGAGGAGGGGAAGAAGAAGTACACAATGGAGATGGTGGACCAAGGATTGGTGGAGGAAGAGGTAGAGGAGTAAATAGAGGAGGTCAAGGTGGTAGAGGTGAAAGGGGAGATGATCGATATTTTTGTGAATAATAACCTTATGAATTCCCTATCTTTGATGAATATACCGCAACTACCACGAAACAAATCTCAGCTTATATCCTTCCTAATTTTCATGGCTTGAGAACTAAGGATCCTAAAACATTTCTTTTTGAATTTGAAGTATTATATGGATAATATGATTATTTACTTGATACTAAAAAATTGAAACTGTTTCCATCCACTCTAAATGATAGATCCCTTAAATGCTTCATAGGTCTAGGAACACACTCTATTAGAACATGGGAAAAATTGAAGAGAGCATTCCTAGAAAAATACAAAGTTTACTATATACACTCTAACCTTAAGGATGAATTCTATAAGATGGTTCAAAGAGAGGTTGAAAACATTGAAGATCTAGTGGAAACGTTTGCCTACAATGTCAAAAGGGATAAAATGCACAATTTAAATAAAGAGTCACTAAAAATTTTTTTGCTGAAAACTATCAGTTATGAGTGGATTGATCTCCTCAATTTAATGGGAAAAGGAGATGTATCTCAATTGTCATTGGAGGAAATTTTTGAGTTGTGTAAACAGATTTCAAGAGGCAAGGAAAAATATGGCAAAAACCCAAGAGACCCAGTCATGTCGAGAGTAATAAAATATGCATCTGGGACAATAAGAAGAGAAAAATTAGGAAATTTGCTTGATGATTTCAAAAAATATATCCTTGCAAATCTTAGTGAACAACTAGATACTCTAAGGATGCAAAACAAGAAAAAAACCGAGAATTTTGTGTTATCTATTTTATGTACTTGGTGTAGGAAAAACAATAACAACCCCGAGTTAAAGTTTCATGTAATAAATGATATTAAAGGCAAAGAAAAATAAGGCCAAGGTCATGGAACACATATTCAAGATGAATGTTGGGCAAACATTTTAGTAGGAATCACTTATGATTTATTAATGAGAATGGAAATTGACAAAGGAAAAGAGGAAATAAATGGAATTTAATTAAGGAAATAAAGGAAAATAGGAGAAAATGAAAGTGAAGAGACACAAATTTAATGCAAGGGGAAATTGTAGGAAAAATGGAGGAAAATGAATAAAAAGGGAGAACAACGATAAAAAGGCATCAAAGAAATAGTTTAGTTTTGGACATCTCATTTCATTGTCTCTCTCTCATACACTCTTGCACACTTAGAGTATTCTTGGACCACTTGGATTTTGAGAAGGAAAGAAAAGGGGAAGCAAAGGAAAGCAAGGGAACAAAAGGAGAATTTTGGATTAGCAGCTTCAACAAGAAGATTTTGCAAGTAACATGTTGCATGTGCGATTTATTTGTTGGGATGTGAATGCATGGTACATGCATTTATTTAGTTGGTTCATTTGTTTTCATTGGCATGGTTTTGTCCTGGTTTGATAGTGGTTTCATCCTTGCCTTTTCATTTCCTGGATATCCATGGATTCATTCTTGGTTGAGCTTTGGATTTCCAAAAGGTTTTGGAATAGGGTGAGGTGGTATCAAGAATATCACAAAGGTTGGGGGTGGAGATGGTTTTCTTCAGGAAGCCCTCGATAGGTGGGCGGAGACAGGAAAATTTCTTAAGGTGTGGTGAAGAAACTCTGAGGCATCCAAGCTTGGTTTGGTTTTGTGATCTTAGGTCCGATTTAGGTGAGATCACAGTAGCTTGAGGGTGGAGGTGGTTTAACCTCTGGATTCCCTATTTGATTAGTTGTTGGCTTATCCCATGAGATCCCACATTCATGCTTGGAATATGGCATGGGGCTGATTTGATGAAATAAATATTTGGTTCAGCCTAATCTATGGCTGGTTGGTACGTGGAATACCCTGACTTGGTTGGGTTTTGAATAAGTTAATATGATTTATTCTTCTAATGTAAATAATTAGAAAATGTACTTGTTATTATGTGTATTTTATGGCTGATTTTTCATAGCTTCTATTCTTGTTATATGTTGTTCTAAGAATGGTTCTATAATGTGATATATTTATGGCTCTTGCTCGTGATTTGATAGTTTATTTAATGGTTGATGAATGCATGGGCTAACAAATGTTGTTGCATCTAGCTTGAAATGGAATTGAGCCTTCTTGGTGATTCTTAGATGAAGTTCATAAGTTTATGATCATAAGTGTATTCATGACCTGTAGCTTTCATGTTTACCATATGATTGAGAAATTTCTATCTTGTACCAGGAAAGTTCTGGTCAAGATCTTGCTCAAGTATTCATTTTTTTAATCTAAAATGGCATGATTTCAAGAAAGAGAATGTCAAAGATGAAGAAAAAAAATTGTGGACTACAGTTCACATGGCTCCCCTTACAGGGCTGATGTGAATTAGATGGAATGGAAAATTTCAGTTGAGCAACAAGGAGATGGTCATTCTCCTAACATAGCAGATACATTGAGGAGTCTAAGATGAGAATTTGCAAGGAAAATAATAATAGGTTGATTGAGGCACGCGAAAATATTTCCAAAGGTTAGGAAAAGGAGGAAGAGGTTAATGTAGTGATTCTACAGTCTTTAAAATTTGTAGAGGCAAGGATAGATGGGGATAAATCATGTGGATAGGTAGGAGGAAATGACTAATTAGGAAAATGGTAGCACGCCTCAGAGGAGACATATGTTGGATAGGGAGGATACAATGAAGAGTGTAATATTCTTGGATACGCCTGATAGGAGAACTGGTATGTATGGTTTTTATTCTAGTTATCCTTCTAGGAGACATCATCATTATGATCACCAACACCATAGGAGGAGTGATTACTTTCCAGAGGAGTTCAAGAAAGTTAAGCCTCCTACTATTGATGGAGAGATGAATAAATCAGAGGATGCAGAAGTATGACTTCTTAGGATGAAGAAGTTCTTCAGATTTCATGTCTATTCAGAGAACATGAAAGCGAAGATAGCCACTTTTGGTCTCAAAGGGGAAAAAATATCAGGTGGGAACATGTGAAGAATGTCATAAACATTAGAGAAGAGGAGCTAATTTGGGATGAGTTTGTGAGAATTTTCAAGGAGAATTACCTATATGAAAGATACCACGATTATAGTGATAAGGAGTTCTATGAGATGACGATGGATTTTGTGACAGATGATGAGTGCACTAGCATATTCTTGGAGTTGTTCCGGTATGTGCCTTACCTCAAGGATGAGAAAGAAAAGCTTAAAAGGTTCATCAGTGGGTTTCCAGTAGTATTATGGGACCAGATTGATTTTGATGAACCTCGGTCATTGGAGGAGGCCATCAAGAAATTGAAGCATTTTATGAGCAGTCAAAGCATAATCCTAAGAACAAAAATGATTGGAAAGGGAATAAGAAGACTAAGGGAAAATTTCCTCAGAAGTAGGGAAGATCTCAGGATGCGGGTGAGAAATAGAATGTGGCTCCTTACAAGAAGCTCAATTCAACTTAGAAAGGACATGGGTCTCAACCAAGAGAGAAACAAAATAAAGGTAGTGGTAGAGAAATGTTGCAGTGTTGGATTTGTGGCAAGGATCATCGTAAGAAGGATTTTCCATTGTACCACGGTCGTCGACCTCAGATCTACAGTTCTCTGGAGGCACATACAACTGGGGATGTTGGTCAGAGCGTTACTTGTATCTATGCAACACTTGATAACATGCAAGTAGATCACCATACATTCATTATTAAGATGGAATGAAATATTTGTGATTGAGTTGTTTCCATTTTGATTGATCATGGTTGTAGTTATAGTTATGTTAGTCCTAGTTCAATGGATCAGTGTCATTTGAGTGAATAAGTGCATGTAGAATCTTGGTTGGTGCAACTGGCTACAAGGACCAAAAGAAGAGTTCATCACTATGTGAGAGATTTTGCATTTGAGTTGAATGGTATGCCTACATTAACACATCTAAATTTGCTTCCTTTGGGTTCATATATCATGCTTTTTGGTATGGATTGGTTTTTTACTCATACGACCAAGGTAGATTATTATGAGAAAGATATTGAGTTTCTGGATGATGACAGATAAAAGATAATATAGCAGGCAAATAATAAGCATAAATCAATTATAATGGTTACAACTATGTAAGCTAAGCGTAGTAGCAAGAAGGGGTGTCTATTATTTGCAGTGTATATTTGTAGTGACAAAGTGAAGGATGTTTAGGATGATGAAGTTATGAAGAAGTATCTCGTCCTACAAAAATTTCGGGATGTGTTTCCTGCAGAGATTTTAGAGTTACTTCCTCATATGGGAGTGGATTTCTCTATTGAGTTGATATTAGGAGAAACACCAACATCAAAGGCACCTTACAGGATGAGCACTCCAAAGTTGGTGGAATTAAAGTTGAAACTTAAGCAAATTATTGATAATGGATACATAAGGCCAAGTGTATCGCATTGAGGTTTACTAGTGTTGTTTGTAAAGAAGAAGGATGATATTCTCAAATTGTGCATTGATTACGAGCATATTAACAAGATTATGATCAATAATATGTATCCATTGTCGAGGATTGATGACTTGTTTAATTAGCTGAATGGAGCAACGATACTCTCAAATATTGATATGAGATTAGGATATCCTTAGGTGTCCATCAAAGAAGAATATATATACAAGAACACATTTTGTACCAGGTATGGGAATTATGAGTTTGTGGTGGTTCCTTTCGGTCTTACTAATTCTCCAACCACTTTCATGCGTTTGATGAACAATTTTTGTGTCCTTATCTAGAAAATTTTGTGATAGTATTTATTGATGATTTATTGATATACTCCAAGAATGAAGAGGAGCATGCATAACACCTAGCAGCAATCTTGATATTGTTGAGAGAGAATAATTTATATGCCAAGCTTATCAAGTGCAGTTTATTTCAGTCTTAGATTCACTTGGGACATGTTGTTTCCAAGGAAGGTATAACAGTGGATCGATAAAAGATTAAGTATATCATGGAGTGGCCAACTCCTAGTAATGTGGATGAGGTCAAATAATTGATGGGATTAGCAAGTTATTATAGGTGTTTCATGAGGATATTCTTAGGGATTTCCTATCATATCACACCATTGCAGATAAAAGGGAAGAAGATTGAATGGACCTAGGAGTGTACAACTATTTTTTATCAGTTGAAGCATTTGCTTAGAAATACTCAAGTTCTAAAGATTGTAGATCCTGATAAGAAGTTTTTGGTTTGAAAAAATGCTTGCAAGAAAGGATTTTGTGGGGTCCCAATGTAGGAAGGGCAGGTGGTATGTTATGGGGTCCCAATGTAGGAGTCAGTGAAGTTGAATGATCACAAGGAAAACTATGTGACTTATGATCTTCAGTTGGCAGTTATCATTCATGCATTGAAGATGTGGAGAAATTATCTCCTTGGTAGGAGGTTCATTTGGATGAGTGATCATAATGGGTTGAGGTAATTATTTGACCAACCTAATATGAATACCAGGAAAACTAGATGCTTGGATACTCGATCAGTGAGTTTGACTTTTAGATTATATATATCAAGGGAAAGGAGAATCAGGTTGCAAATTTTCTCAATAGGAAAATGTAGGTAAATCTTATTTTAGCTATGAGCTCTTACGGGACATATTTCTAGGAGAGGATTTTGTAGGCAGCGTAGAATGATGACAGGTACTAGTAATTGAATCAGAGGTTGCAACAGGGCGAAGGTGATAGGTATGAAGAGTATCACCTCACGACATATGGCTTGGTTAGATTCAGGAACATGATTTATGTGTCAGATAGTAGTGAGTTAAAGAAGCTTATCTTGATGGAGTTTCATGTCAAGCCATATTCAGGCCACCCAAGATATTATAATACTTTGACATTAGTAAATAAGTTCTAACATTGAATAAACTTGAAAATACATGTGGCTGAGTTTTTTGCGAGATGTTTGGAATATCAGTAGGTGAAAGCTTAGTGTAAGCACCCCACTAGTCTATTGCAACTTATTTTGATTTTGGAATGGAAATGGAAGGTCATTTCCATTGAATTTATTATAGGTTTTTCGAGGACATCGAGACAACATGATTCCATCATGGTTGTGGTTCACAGGTTGAGCAAGTTAACTCACTTCATTGTAGTGAAGTCTACAAATTTAGCTAGTGAGGTAGCTCAGATATTCAAGAGGGAGATAGTGAGGTTGCATGGTGTTCCCAAGAAGATCATATCAAATAGATATGCCAAGTTCACTTCTAAGTTTTGGAAGGATTTGTTTGTAGGATTGGGGACATAGTTGGCTTTCAGTACAACTTATCATCCGTAGATAGATGGACATACATAGAGGGTTAATAGGATTATTGAGGATATGCTAAGGATGTATGTTATGCATCAAAAGAGGAAGCCATTAGAGGAAATTTCAACCTAAAAGTGGTCTCCTAAGGAAAAATAATAAAATAAGAGTTATGAATTTTGGAGGGAAAATAATAAAACTACTTTTTTAAATTGTATTTTTGGCTTATCTCATGACACATTTACTCAAATTTCAAGTGTAGACACTCATTGGACGCAAAATTAAATTCCACATCCAACAATTACCCATTATGCATACTTTAGAGAAGACACACATTGATAAAAAATGAATATACATTAAAAAATAATGTTCAACACGTATTTTTAATGTATATTCATTTTTTATCAATGCAGGTCTTCTCAAAAGTAAGCATAATTGGTAATCGTTGTATGGGGAATTTAATTCTACATATAACGAGTGCCTGCACTTGAAATGTGAGTAAACCTAAAAGGATATAAGCCAAAAATACAAATAAAAAATTTATTTTTTCTTCTTTTCCCTCCAAACAATTTACATGTACCTATTTTTATATCTAAAGGATTTTGATTGGTTTACATATTATGCCATGAAAATTACATGAAAATTTCATGGGCACTTTTAGTCTGAAATTTCCTCTAATGGGGAGGAGTATCTTCCACTGGTGGAGTTTTCATACAATAATGGGTATCAAGAATCCTAGAGGATAATTCCATTTTAGGCTCTTTACTAGCAGAGTTGTAATACTCATATCAACTCGAGTAATATAGTGAACATGTTACTAATATGTTGGCTAAGATGGTATAGGAGATGTAGGTTATCAGAAGGAATTTAAATGCAACACAAGACAAGCATAATAATTATGCATATCAACACATAACATGCAAGGAGCTTCAGGTTGGGGAGAATGTTTACTTATGCATCAATCCCAGGAGGAGCTCCTTGAGGATTGGGTCATGTTCTAATTTTTCACCTCAAATATTGTGGGCCTTTTGAGATCCTTGAGAGGATTGGAGCAGTGGCCTACGTACTTTCACTGCCGCCAAAATTGTAAGTCCATGACGTTTTCCATGTTTCATTTCTTAAGATATATGTGCAAGATGTTTATCATGTGATTGATTGGTCTGTATTATAGGTGGAACCATAGGGAGAATTCTATCCAAAGCCATAGTTCTTTTTTCAGCAAAAGTGTCTCATGTTCCAAAACCGAGCAATACATAAATTTAAAGTGTAGTGGAAACACTTTGGGTTCGATGAAGCTACATGGGGGGTGGTTGATCAGATGTGGGCTTTGTATCCTTCATTATTTGTTGGTTCAATAAAATTAGTTTTTGTGTGTGTGTGTGTGTGTTTTAGCAGGATGTCATTGCAAATACTACATCGAGCTATGTTATAAATCTCCATATGCAGTATGTTTTTTTTTTCATTAGGTTGTTGTTCATAAGTGTCATAGAAAACCAAGGCTGGTGTTACCCCAAGGGGGAGGGGTTTGTAACAACTCTAGGTTAAATTTTCATGTAATAAAGGATATTAAAGGCAAAGAAAAATAAGACCAAGTTCATGGGACACTTATTCCAAGTTGAATGTTGGGAAAATATTATAGTGGTCATCACTTTTGATTTATTAATGGCTATGGAAATTGGAAGAGGCATTGTTAAAGGTAAAGAGGAAATAAATCACATTTAATTAAGGAAATAATGGAAAATAGGAGAAGAGGAAGTTGAAGAGACAAAAATGTGCATGCAAGGGAAAATTAGAGGAAAAATGAAGGGAAGTGAAGAAAATTGAGATAAATGATAAAAAGGCATGAGATAAACAATTCAAAACTTTTGTCAGTTCAATTTTGGCTCTCTCCTTTCATTCTCTCTCTCTCTTACACTCTTGCACACTTAGGTTATTCTTGGTGAATTTTAGCATTCACTTGGATTTGGAGAAGTAAATGGAAGAAAATGAAAGGGAGCACAAGGAGAAGGTTTGATCAACAACTTCAAAAGGAAGATTTTGCAGGTAATAGGTTGCATGTGTTCTTCCTTGATGGGATGTGAATGCATGGTACATGAATTTTTTTATTTGGTTCATTTTTTGTCATTAGCATGGGTTTTTCCTAGTTTTACAGTGGTTTTGGCCTTGCCTTTCAATTTCTTGGATAGCCATGGTGTGATGGGATTCATTATTGGTTGAGATTTGGTTTTCTGGAAGGTTTTGTAAGTGGGCAAGGTGGTCTCAGGAAAATCTCAAGGGTTGGTGGTGTAGATGTTTTTTCTCCAGGAAACCCTCAACAGGTAGGTGGAGACTAGAAAATTCCTCAAGGTATGGTGAGGAAATTATGAGGAATCAAAGATTGGTTTGGTTTTGTGATCTTGGGATCGGTTTAGGTGAGATCATGGTAGCTTGAGGGTGGAGGTGGTTTTACCTCTGGATTCTCTGTTTTATTATGCCTTGGTTTATCCCATGATATCCCACATTCATGCTTGGAATATGGCATGGGGATGATTGGATGAAAGAAAGGTTTGGTTCAACCCAATCTATGGTCGAGTGATATGTGGAAGTCCTTGAATTAGTTGGATTTTATACAATTTAATTTGATATATTCTTACAATGTAATTAATTATCACATGAAATTGTTATTATGTGGATTTTATGGTTGATTTTTCATGGTTTCTATTTTGGTTATATGTTGGTTATAAGAATGGTTCTATGATGTGCTCTAGTTATGGCTCTTGTTCATGATTTGATAGTTTATTGAATGGTTTATGAATGCATGGGATAACAAGTGTTGTTGTATCTATCTTGAGAAGGAATTGAGCCTTCTTGGTTATTCTCAGATGATGTTCAAAGGTTTATGAGAAGATATGCATTCATGACCTGTAGCTTTCGTGTTTACCATATGTCTGACAAAATGTATATCTTTTACTAGGAATATTATAGTAAATATCTTGTTCGAGTATTCGTTGTTTATCATTATTATCATCATGGTAATGATTATGGAATGCTATAGGAAGTTATGGGCAATGATCTAGAGGCTTTCCTGAAAAAAGTGATAGAGACCTTGCGACCACATGCACAAAACATAGGATTTTGGGTCATAACTACTGGAGGATAGGCCTGTGGGTGTCGTTATAACTGCATACATGAAGTGTCAAGGGTGTGGTTTTGGATTTAGTTTAGTTAAAAAGAGTTTCATCTTAGGTATTTATCATGTGGGGTGTTTTCCAGGTTCTTGAGTGATATGTAGTCCCTGAGGGATTTCAATAAGTTGTTGGTTCGTAGGCAACACTTCCATCACTAGAAATTGGAGTTCAGGTCATGTCATAGTAGCACTCAACTCATGTTTACCCTAGAGAGCTTGTAAAAGTGGGTAAATGTGGGAGGATGAGTTAAAAAAACCATGCTCTATGAGAATTTCCTCCGGATAGTGTTGAGATATGTGTCATATGTATAGAAGATCATGATACTAAAGTATTTCCTTCAATACCTCGGCTTAAGGTTTTTTTAAAGATGAAGCTGGAAAAATTCAAGTTGAATCACTTTGTTTTGCGTCTCCTAAGAGACCATGGAAACCTAAACAAATAGGTATGGTACAAGATACCAATGCATAATATCAATCATATGCACAACCAAAAAGCAAGTGTAATGCAACAATTCCTTGGAAAACTTGGCCACCTCAGTCCCAAAACCCATCTTGGTCACAGGGTTAGAAAAATTCTTACTGTGGGAATCCTCAATATCCTCAATTACAACAACCATATCCTCAATAACAACCTCAATATTATCCCTCTAAATCTTCACATCCTATGAAACCGCAATTCCAAACCCAATTGACTACATGTCAACAACTTCCCTTTCCATCCACTCCATTTCCTCAAAAATACAATCAAATACTTGCTGAACCACTTCAAAATCTAAATAATAAATTTCCTCAATAACCTATCTATAATTTTTAGGGTCAAAATTATCAAGCTTGTATGATAACCCCTCTAGGTCTAAATGATGTCCAACTTGGATCTAGTAGGGTTTTGAAAAATAAATCACCACCAGTTGACATCAAATAAATTGAGGATAAAATTCATGAAAAAGAGGCATCTATTGATCAAGAAAAGACTCTTCCAAAGGAATATTTTCCTACACAATTAGATGACAAGGAAATAAAACCAACTCCTACAATTCCTCTAGTAGAGAAACCTTTTATTTCCCTACAAAATCTCCCTTTTCGTGGAAGGCTCAAAATTAATAAGGGAATAGAAAGGAATTTGTTTTTACTTGAATATGATATGCTAGATGAATTGAGAAATATTCGCATCAAGATTCCTTTACTTCATGCTATAAAGGAAATTCCTATATTTGAAAAGAAAATGAAGGAGTTGTGCATTAAAAAACCAATAAGAAAAATAAAAGATGTTAAAAAGATTCAATTGGTAGGAAATATTGCAGATATTATGATGGGGAAACCAACATTTCAAAACTATCTAGATCCAGGTAGCCCTATTGTAAAAATTCACATCTATGGTACTGAGATTCCAAAAATTGTGATCAATTTAGGAGTAGCCATTGATATCACAAGAAATCACATTATGGATCAATTAAAGCTTCCTAATCTTCAATATGCCCCAATTTTATTATAGTTAATAGATGGATCTATTATCAAACCGGATGGTATATTTTAATATGTGTTTGTATCTTTAGATTCATGGGAGTATCCTTTTGATTTTATGATTTTAACTCCCAATAATAATTTAGGAGGCCATCCATTGATCCTTGATAGACCTTAGCTAGCTACAACTGATGCAATCATAGGTTGTAGATATGGTGATATTTTCATTTTTGATGGTAGCTCTACTGATATATTCACATTGTATCCACATGCGGAAAAAATAACTGAACTAGAAACTGAAGCTTGGATTGATGATGATAATGACAACTTTAAGGATATTGAACCAATATTTACCCTTTCACAAATAAATGAAGAGGTTCAATTGATAAACTTGATGAATAATAATGATTCTTCTTCATATTGTGAACAAGATGAACGTTTTTAGGAACACTATAATCTTGAATATTTATCAACTCGTTAATCTAAAATAGCTTTACATTCTATGGAAAATTTGGCAATACTTTAGTATAATTTTTCCCATGAAAAACGTTAAACATTAATAATAACTTGGAAGAATTTAAAAAGAGACAATTGATAAATATTCTATGAAAACATTTCTCTTCTTATGCATGGGAATATACCTATTGAAATGAATTGATCCTAAAACATGTATGCATCACATTTACATTCAGGAAAATGCCAAACTAGTCAAATAACCTGAGAGAAGGATGAATCCCAATCTGAGAGAAATTGTTAAGGAGGAACTACAAAAATTACTTATTAATGTGAATTCCATTTATCCAATATCATATAGTTAATGGGTACCACCTTTAATGATTGTTCCTAAGAAATGGAAAGTGAAGAGTATGCATTGATTATAGAGAATTGAATAAGGCTACTTTAAAAGATCATTTTACACTACCTTTCATTGATCAAGTACAAGATACCTTAGCAGGGAATAAATAATTTTCATTTCTTGATGGTTTCATTGGATATAACCAATCCAATTGGCACTATAATATCAATAAAAAAACAACATTTTCATGTTCAAGGGGTACATATGTTTACAGGGTACTTCCTTTTAGGTTATGTAATGAACCTGCAACATTCCAAACAATAGTTTCAGGTATATTTTTTTTATTTAATTCATGATTGTGTAAAAGTTTGAATGAACAGTTTCACTGTCTATGGAAACACTTTTAAAGGATCCCTTGAAAAAATAAAAAAATGTTCTCATTAAATGTAAAGAAAAAATATTTCATTCAATAATGGGAAACATTTTATGATGTTTAATGAGGGAATTATTTTAGGCTATCATATTTAGGGTGATGGAATCAAAGTGGATGCATCTAAGTTAGAGGTAAGTTCTAAAATTTCAGTTCCTGCATTTCAAAGTTTTGTTAGAATTTTACTTGGTTTTGCAAGATATTACAGAATATTCATAAAAAACTTCAAAAAAAAAACTTTTCCGCTCTATAAAATTCTTACAAAAGATTGTGATTTAGTTTGGAATTCTAAATAGAAGAAAGTATTTGAAGCATTAAAGAAGAAGATTACGGAAGTACCAATCTTAAGAGGTCCTAATTAGTATCTCCCTTTTCACATTTCAACTGATGCTTCAGATACAACTTTAGATGTGTTGGGACAAAAATATCTAACTACTTATGATATTTATTTCACAAGTAAAATTTTGAATATTGCAGAGTTAAATTATACAATAACAGAAAATGACTTTTTAACTATTGTTCATGCCATTAATAAGTTTCAAAATTATATCATAGGTTATGAAACTTTCATTCATATAAATCATTATGTTATTAGATATCTAATGAATAAATCAATTACTAACAGATGGATTACTAAATGGATGTTATTATTATAGGAATTCAAATTACCATTTTGGATAGTCCATGAAAGGAAAACACAATCGTTGATTTCCTTTCTAGGATGTAAAATGATAATATTGATATCCCTATGAAGGAAATTTTTCCTGATGAATATATTTTTCCAGTGCCTACTAAAACTCCTTGGTTTGCAAATATTGCTAACTATTTGGATACAAGAAAGTTTCCCCATAATTATCAACCAAATAAAAGAAGAAATTCATCAAAACTAGTGCACATTACTCATGGATAGAGGGATAAATATACCAAATTGGACCTGATATGATCATTTGAAGATGTGTTTAAGAGGATGAAGTACCAAAGATATTGAAATCCTGCCATGATGAGCCATGTGAAGGACACTTTGATGATATAATAACTTCCATTAGGGGAATTTTGAGGTCTAAAATGGGCCTCCTAGGGAAATTATAAAATAATAGTGGAAATAATGAAATAAGACTAGATTACATCATCAAATTTTAGAGGGAAAAAAAAAGAAAAAACTATTTTTTTAACTCATATTTTCAACTTATCTCCCTATGGGTTTACTCAAATTTCAAGTGGGAACACTTGTTGGATGCAAAATTTGATTCCTCATCCAAGGAGTACTCATGTTGCATACTTTCGATGGACCCTGCTACATGAAAAATGGGAAATACATGAAAAACATGATTGCAATCATTTTTTTTCATGTATTTCTCATTTTTCGTGTAGAAAGTTCCATCAAAAGTATGCAAGATGGGTACTCCTTGGATGAGGAATCAAATTTTACATCCAATGAGTGCTCCTGCTCGAAATTTGAGTAAAAACTTAGGGAGATAAGTTGAAAATACGAATTGAAAAAAGTAGTTTTATTATTTTATTATTTTTTAATATTTTACTTTTTTACTCAAAAAATGGTGAATCATCCCCCATGGTTTACATCATCATATTGAATCTTATTTGTTTATATAAAGTTTATTGTGGTTGTACTTTTTTCTTAGGAGGCCCATTTTAGACCTCAAAATTCCCCCAATATTACAAAGTACATCTTTTGGGATATTCTTGGTCTTCTATTTTTAGGGATGCAAAGGATATGTCAAAATATGTGAAAATTTCTAAATAATTGGAAGACCCATACAATCAGATGAGATGCCTCTACAACCTTAGGTACTTGCAAATCCTTTTGAAAAACAGGCTCTATATTTTTTTGGCCCAATCAACCATCCATCTAAGCAAAAAAGGTATATTCTTGTTTGTATGTATTATGTTACAAAATGGGTAGAAGCTAAGCCACTTCCTTTTTCTACTCAAAATTTTGTAGTTACATTTATTTTTAATGATATTTTCACTTATTTCGGTGTCCCAAGGGAAATTATGATAGATCAATGTACTCAATTCAAATCCAACTTGGTGCATAAAATTATGGATCAATACAAGATCAAACATCAAAATTCCACTCCATATCATCCATAGGCCAATAGGCAAGTGGAATATACCAATAAGGTACTTGGATCAAACCTAACCAAGGTTGTACACTTTCATAAAAAGAAATTGGGCATAAAGGCTTTTGAAGGAACTTTGGGAATATCGTACAACATGGAGAAACACTACTGGACACACTCCTTATGAGATTTTCTATGGGAAGAAAGTATTTCTTTCAATTGAATTCCAAGTGGATACTTTTAGAACATCAAAAAAGTTAGGGCTTGATCTATTGGAGGCTGAGAAACAAAGATTATCATAATTGAATGAGCTAGATGAAATCCGATAAGATGTTATCCAAAGAACCAACATAGTCCAACAATAAATATTGATAGGGCATGACAAATTCATAAAAGTTAATAAATTCAAGAGAGATGACTAGAATCTTATTTTTTACTCTGAATTTAAGAAATTTCAACGAAAATTTCAAACTTGATGGCTTGGTCCCTATGAGATAGATATTATCTTTGATAATAGAGCAGATAGAATCAAGACTATTGAGGAAGAAAATATCACCTTCCTTGTTAATGGACATAAATTAAATCTATTCCATAAGCCCTCGATAAGGGAAGAAGTTTTCAAGTATTTTCATAATAATTCTTATTTTAAGTTGGTTGAAAAAGGAGACTTTTCTCCTCATCCTTCAACTAGATTGTAATTTCTTTGTTTAAATTTAAAAAAAAAAAGAGAGAAAAAATTAACAATAAGTATAGACATGAAAACCAACATTGTTGGCATGTCTATACAAAAATCTTAACTAAAAACCAAGAATTCTTGGTGGTTTAGGTTTCATAGTCCCTTACCTAGTGCCATTTCTTTTTTATCCCTCCTTTTTCTTCTAATAAATTTTTCAGTAATAATAAGTATTTTTGTAGATCTAGTTTTCTTCAAGCATTCTCATAATTTAGCAACACCAATAAAGATCATCCACGATAATTTTTCAAGAAAATTTACAATTTTTAGAAGGTAGCTACAAAATTCGACAATTTTTGTAGCTTAGGTCAAAAAACGCAGCTAATGGCAAACCTACAAGAATAATTCAACCAGTAAGCATCCGAAAGGCATCATATATATGGAAAATGGACAAATGGCTACATCAAAAGGTATGAACAAAGGATATTAAGTTAGTTTTCATTTAAGAAAAGATATATTTATGGGCTTCTATAATGATTTTGATACATTTTATTATTAAATTATGACCACGTATTATAACCTTGATCATGTTCATCACCTAATCACCCTTATCATAATCCACCTCATTATAATAAATTCCTCCCACTGCATTCAAATGATTTGAAACATATCAATGGTCCTATAGAAACAGATTGAATAGATTAATGGGAAACCATTAGTAAAAGAGGAGTTCTACTTATTCTCAATCACTTGTCTATTTTACTCATACCTTGCCTCATCAGCCATAAATCCTATTCTCTGACACTATATCTATCTTCAACCATCCCTGTCAAGAAAGAGGTAATTCTAGGGTACAACTTTGCTATCGCCATGGGTGTTACTGTTAGATTTGAGCCACATGGAGAAAATTTTCTCAGTGCTTACTCTTGAGTCAAAGACCAATTACAGGAATTATGATGGCCTCAATTCTTTGTAAAAATCAATGGCCATGAACTGGATGTCACAAGAGCTTTTGCTAGAGAATTTGATGGCATAGAGGCTGAAATAGGATAAATAAGGCTTCAAATATCTGAATCATTCATAATAGAGGTGACGAGACTTCCTCAATATGGAGAAAGTTGGTTTAATATTTAAGGATGAATATTGGAAGATCTGCTTACATAATCCACGCATGGATACTTCAACATTTAAGAAATTATTTCCAGTCACAACTCTCAAAACTAAATGGAGGAACCTATTGTTAATGCTCCAAAAAATCCTTACTTGTGAAGGTAGGTTCAAGACTCTAATATTTTCCCATACAAGGTTGCTTATGGATTTTATTAAAGGAAAATAACTAAATTTTCCTTATTATTTGATGTGGAGCTTGAAGAAAATGGCCTTTAATATACAAAGAGACTCTAGAAACATTGATAGAGCTTTGTATCACCATGGTTAGATAAAGATTCTTGTTGAAGCCCAATTGAATTCTACCAGTGGTAACTGACAAGATTTTCTAGTTAGAAATCATTTTGTAGAAATTTAAGAGGAGGAGGAATTACCAAAAACAAATAAAAGTAAAAAAAGGGTACCTTGAAGCCCTAACCTTGAGAATATCATGGAATAATAAAACGGTTTGGCCGGAAATGAAGTAAAACAAATGGGAGTGTTACTAGAAGAAATAGAGGATGACATCCCCCTCAATGAGTACCTTGGAAAAGTTAAATAAAAAAATAAGAAACAAGAAGTTATAAGATAGAAATCCATCATGAAAGAACAAGAACCAGAGGCCACGAAGAAGATATAATAAGTTGAATAAAATCAAGAAAATATATAAAGAAAAGGCGACAAAAGAAAGAGTACACAAGAGGTGCCATAGCCAGAGCATAAGTTAAGAAGAAGCAAATGAATTTCCAAGCATTCAAATGAGCCAACACACCAAAAGCCTCTAGAAACTGTTAATATTTAAGAGGAAGATGATGTTTACATAGGAATAAAGGAAATATTTTCATTCCATCAGAGTCTAACTAGAAAACATGTTAGCTCCCTATAATACTAGTGTATCCCATTATTGTAATTATTAGTGTAGCCCCATTATTGTTATTGTTGTGCCCATGTAGTCCCCATACTTCTATTATTGTTCCCCATAGAAGCCCACTATTTTTATTGTTGTGCCCTTTCATTATTATTGTTATGTCGGCTCTGATTATGTTGTGCCCCTTAGACTCCTATATATAAAAAGGAGGTTCTGTCATTTGAATCATCCAAGAATTGTTAATTTATTTAATGTAAAGGAGGTTTGCCCATATAAGAGGATGATTTCTAAGTCGTTGATCTATATTTTCTTCTATTTTTTGAACGGATTGCACAACATTTGGTTTAAGAGATTGGGATTCTAAGGTTCCACTTCTTCAAACAGGCAAACTTGGAATTTTCACTATAATTTTTTTTCTACGAGGCTTCAGAAGCTGTAATGTTTACCATGTAGAGAAAAAATCATGATGAACATCATGTAAGACTTATGATCTGGGTTCACTATATTTTTAGAGATATGAGCTAGGGAAGTTAGATTTTTTGCAGTCTCCAAAATTTAGTCTCAAACTGGTGACCTAGGAAAAATCATCATAACTTTCATTTCAGACATCGGATTGGAATTCTATAAAAATTGGAAGAAATTGTACTGAATTTAGTTTTTCCTGTAGAAATTTTAGGGCCAAAGGTAAAAACAGTGATACGTGGTACTTCGTACAAGTTCGCTCTACTGAATCAATCTATAATGAGGTCATCGTGGGAGATCGGGAATAACTTTACCTTGAAGAATCCAAATTACGTATGAACTGTGGCATTGGAAAGAAGAATAAAAAGGATACTAAAATACTTAAGTTCAAATATTGGGGATCCGAAATCACATAGATACATCAGGTTCAATGTCGAGCTCCTCAAAAGCAAGAAAAAAGTGCGTATTTGTTTTTTTAATTGCATAACTTTTTCTTGAAAAATCAGTTTGAAGTGATTCCAAGGGAATATTTAAGCATAGATTTCAGTATTGGGCTATAAAATGCCTCCCAAAAAGAATTCCACACTCATTAATCCCTCATAAATATCTACTATGACACATGAAGAGGAAGAATTGCAACATAATATATCAAAATTATGAGACCAAGTGCAACAATTTTCGCTCTCGCAAAGAGTAACCAAATATGGTATGGAAGCTAAGGTGGATGGAATAGAAGAAAAAATGGAAGATTTTAAGGATGGATTAAAAGCTGACATGGATGGTTTAAAATCAGACAAGGAAGCTAATATGGATGGCATGGAATCTAATATGGATGATTTGAAAGAAGATATGGAAGTTTTGAAGGAAGGTTTAACAAAGTTGTTGCAAGAAAGGATCCCAGTGGTGACAAGGTAATCCATGAAAATAATGATGAGGAAAAAAGGAAAATTATTTTTTATTTTATAAACTCCAATTTTGGGTTTAAGAACCACCACATTCCAAAGATCGATCTGAGGAATTTTTATGGCAAGGATCCGGTAACATGGATAATACAAATGGAGCAATATTTTGATCTCCAAGATGCGCAACACTCAGAAAAGGTACACATTTAAACTTTATATTTAGAACCCATTCAGTTTGTATGATATTTATGGATTTTTCCTCGTAAAATACTTGTCACTTGGTCCATTTTTATGGAGGAAATGATAGCACATTATGAGGATACAAAGCGCAACACCTTCTTTAGCCAATTGATAAATCTCAAACAAAAGGGTTTAATGGCAGAGCACATTGAGGAATTCCAAAAATTGAATATCAAGGTAGTATATATTCCAAGGGAGCATATGATTGATGTATTCATAGGGACTTTAAATGATAACATCCAACATGAGGTTCTCCTTTGAGAACCTAATTCATTAGAGAAGGCATTCAGGGTGGCAACAAAAGTTAAAAGCAAAATTATGGCAACAAGGAAGTCTACCAATCACAACTACAAAGATGGAAATGTTGTTGATCCTAGCCTTTCAAAAATGATCTGGAAATTGAGTGATC
The DNA here is from genome assembly GCA_034641835.2 of Pinus albicaulis. NCBI lineage: Eukaryota > Viridiplantae > Streptophyta > Pinopsida > Pinales > Pinaceae > Pinus > Pinus albicaulis. The sequence continues at coordinate 792,750,162 of CM076570.1, read as the reverse complement.
TTCCTCTGACACTTTCAAGCTTTTAAAATTATGTCTTTAGTTCATAATTTATTCAGATATGAATAACTCAGTTAAAATTAACTTAAAGATGAAAAAATCTTCAAAACATAAAATTGACATAAAGAAAGAGACACAACCAGTTGATGACGGAGTTCACCCCTCCTGGGAAACGTCTCTGGGACCTGATCAAAGGCTAGGTCATTTTATTGCTCTCAGCTACAAAGAGAGTACATGGGAATTATTCGTTGCTTAGAGTCAAACTGATGATGGAGTGGCATTGTTTCCCTTCAAGAAATGTTCTCCTACGAATAACTCTCACTAGCCATCTGACCCAATTTTACAGGAGATGATTGCGCCAAAACAAATAGGACTATATAGAAAATTTCCTCATACTCAAATTCGAGATTGAAAAGAAATAAATTAACTAATTTAATATAGAAGTGCCATGGACGTATTCCTCTCGGTCATACTGAAAAAAAAACTACTCCAATGAAGAAACAAACCCTTCCATTGTGTCTGGAGCGACTTAAAACCCTTTTCTATTAGTTTGAAACACTCAATTTGGCCTTTGAATGACCGAATTAGGCCAAAACCTGTCTCGCCCTGCCACATAAAAGAACTTGGATCTGCATAATTAACAACAAAGCCACCTTTTCCCTTAATGATGGAGCACCTTTGTTAAAAAGGCAGAGGTTCATTGTTCCAACCTTATTCAGCGCGATTTTATGTGATATGGTGGAGGTGGTTATATACGTATTTTTGCATATGTTTAATTTTTTTAATGAAAATATAGTGATAGGGTTATATCCCTACCCACCACTCACTCCCTCCACAATTAGCTTAACCATAAACTACATTGTTTGACAGTTGTGCAATGTAGATTTTAAAACAATATTTGGTGGCGGAGTCAATGGACCCACCACCCCAACCAACGAATAGAGTGCATTAAATATTTTATATGGCACGTGGCATTTCTTCATTCTTCAACGCATCTCATTATTAGGCATGGTGAATAACTGTGGCTAAGCCAACAACCGTGGCGGGCTCCGCCATTTTTTTTTTTTTTTCTCATAAACTAGATTACCAAAAATAAATGCGGTGGAGTGTGGCCAACAAGCACCGCATTCATGGTGCAACAGTGGAAGTCAATATTTTTTGTGGGGAGTTCTTCGGTTCGAGTCCTACGAAGGCTAGATCGCTAACCAATTTGTTGCATTGTTACTCCTTTTCCATTGCAGTATGGTCATGTGGCATATAGTTGTAACTGACAATTTAAACATAACCTCATGTATATATATGAATATCCATGCCACATGGTTAATAACCATAATTTTAACTTTAGACTTTGGATAATATTAATCATGTGTCCTTCGTGATATGATAGACACCTGTGCTAACTGTGGGAGGCCCCAATAACATGTTTGTGTTGGGAAAAATACTGAGAGCGGGGGGGGGTGAATCAGTATTTAAAACTCACACAGACTTTTAGTTTTCTTTACTGAATTCTATACATGACTATACTTAAGACAACTAGTGTATGTACGCGACTTTCATTCAGGAAACTAGCGTATGCCCAGTGAACTTCTAATTCAAATAAATCTTCAGTAACTTTACTTAGACCGGTGCATTAATGATTCATTAGAAATTTAGTAATAAATAAACATGCACAATAAGAACAGAATAAATCATCACACATAAGCAACACACATGAACACTAGGATTTAAGGTGGAAACCCAATGTGGGAGAAAACCACCGTTGTTATCGTCTATGTCTTCAATATTTATTATATAGAAAACTATTTACAATATTGTACTAGTGCAGACTCATACCAGCACGCAGGCACACAACTGCAGAAAGTTGCTACCTTCACTCATTATCTAGATGCTACTGGAAGGGAGCTCCAACCCCCTGATATCGTTTACCAACCACCACTAGAAGAGAGATTTAACCCCCTTCTCTCATTTACCATCCACTACTACAAGGGAGCTACAACCCCCTGATCTGATCACCAACTCCTACTGGAAGGAAACTTTGACTTCCTCACTGTAGTCTCCAACCCTCTAAACCACTGCAAACCATGTTTCATAAATTTTCACACGGGATCCATCGGCTTCGATACATCACAACTTGTAGGCCTCTTTTCATCATAATTTCAGACTAGACCCACTGCACTCATTTAAGCCCAATATCGTACATCAAACTGAAACATATAACTATACCAAATCATTCATTGAATCATCGATATACCACCCAATCACTAATCTTTAATCACAATAAACTAGCAGCATAATCAATACTCAAACAACCCAGATCTATATGAATACATCATTGACAGACAACAAAAACACATCAAAACCAATCAGACATTTTCTTCAGAATTCTTCAGCAAAACCCTAGCTTGCATACGCGCCTTTCAGTAGACTTATTCATGTATGTATGCACTTATCCTGAAACCAACTCACGTATAGATCTCCACATATTACTGAACATATACCCTACTCTGCAGAACCAAAATCGCGTGTATATGTGCCTTCCTCGTGTCAAACCCACGTATAGATCTGTAAATAATTTAGGATTGTGCAATACTTTAGAACTTCAAATTTACATAGATCATACCCTTCACTCCAACAAACATGTGCCAGAAAACATATCTAAACAACTCATAACCATATCGTGTAAATAAATAGTCATTTCAAGTCTAGAGATCCTGATACATCATTGTATGCATGAGTGCAATTTTATTTCAGATCTATCAATAAAATATAGCCCATACCATACAAATATACTTCAGAATGAAGTATTCATTCATTATCCTTACTCATGCACACATAACACTTTTATCTTCACCTCCTTATATAGTTTGAGCCTTAACTAATACCATGATCCAAAACCACACAAGTGTCGAACATATTCTTGGACAGGATTGAATTAATTGTTACTGCACTCAATATTGTGGGCTAATACCATGGTAAATACCCCTGGTATTATAAAATGAGTGTGCCAGTACATACATGAATTTGTTTCTTCGTACTCGTATGTATACATGACTTTTCCTTGACGAACCCACATATAGATCTTCAAATATTTACCTTGAATATTCTTTTGATTCTGACCTGAAAACCTTTGTCCCATCATTCTGTCATTCTGTTCCATCACTTTGTCACCTCTGGAATGATCTGTGAGCTCCGTTACAAGTGGTTTTCCACCAGGGACAACACCTTTATCATAATTCAAACAGTTTGGTATGGGTTTTAAGTCCTTGCTAAATAATCTGATGGTTTTGTGGGCCACCAGATATGGCGAGCTCTGCCAACCCTTCCCCTCCATAGCATTAACAATTGTTGAAATATAATATTACGCCCTTCATTTAATAAACTCATATTGTGGCATGTTGATAAAGTTTTGGATTGACTGCTCGGTAGTCATGGGTTTGACCCACAACTTGCTCTGCTTGGTTTGACTTGTGTGGGTGTGTTGCATATTTCCATGTGTCCTGTTGACTTGCTGCCACTTGGCCTACTCTGGCCCTTTTTTTCTATTTGGACAAAACTTTAGAACGTGTTTTATCTCTCATACGAAAGCCATTTTGAAAACTAAATATACCACCAAAATCAATGGAATGAGCTCTTCGACTTGGCACTGGTTTCATGAGCATTTGGGACTTTTGAATTTTGAGCATGTCATGATAAAACGTAATCTATGACCATCCCAGTCTCCAAAAACATGACTAGACATAAATAATATTACTAGAATCAAATACGGTTCAAGATCCAATTGGATCATACCTCCCCATTAAAATAGTTTTGGTCCACAAAAATTTTATTACAATAGTGAATTTATTACATCAATCATCAGTAAAAAAATTGTCTAGACCATAGTACAGACTCAACTAGACTTACAGATGTGATGATAAATCACAAACATAATTGACAATTAAACATAAGGCATAAAATATGCCTAGTTCCAAGTAAGCAACTTTTCTAGAGACATACATTCATCATTTCCAATTATCGTTTCTTCCCCTTGTTTCAATTGTGCTGATGCTGATTCACATGGCAGTATTGGACATACATTTTTTGAATGTCCTTTCATCTTACATTGTAAACAAAATCTCTCTTCAGAGTCTGCAACAATCATCTTCTTGCTCGATCTCTCTAAGCTTTGTTTTTGTTAGGTCCCTATATTACTAGCATAGTCCCTTATTGTTGTTAGTGTAGCCCCCTTATTTTTGTGAGTGTAGCCCCCTTATTGTTATTTTTGTGCCCTTAAATTATTATTGTTAGGTCAGCTAGGATTATATTGTGACCCCATGGACTCCTATATATAGACAAGAGGTTTTTTCATTCGAATCATGCAACAATTTTTCATTTATGTAAGGTAAAAGAGGTTTCCCCCTCAAAGTGGCTTATTTATAAGGCATTGATCTCTATGTTTCTTCTATTTTTGGAGTTGGTTTCAGAACATTTGGTATCAAAGCTTTGGATTCTAGGGTTTTGCTTCTTCAAACAGGTCATCGTGGAATTTTTGCTATAAATATTTTTCTATGAAGGTTTAGATGCTAAAAAAAAATCCCATTTGCGAAGAAATCCTGAGGAAGTTCGTGTAAAAATTTCAGATCTTGGTTCGCAATATTTTTGGATATATGATCTGTGGAAGTTAGGTTTTTTGCAGGCTCCCGAATTTCATCTCAAAGAGGTGACCTTGGGAAAAACGTCATAACTCTCTCTTTGAGCATCGGATTGGAATTCTATATAAAGTGGTCATAAGTACACAAACTGTAGTTTTTTGTATATAAATTTAAGATCCGAAGGAGTAAATAGTGAGACGTGGCACATCGTACAAGTTCGCTCTACTGAACCAGTACATAATTAGGTCATTGTGGGAGATTGGGCATAATTTTGTCTTGAAGAATCCAAATCAAGTCAAACTTGTGGCATTGGAAAGAGGACTCAGAGGGCTAATATAGGATAGAAATTTAGATCTTGGAGATTCGAAATAACATAGATAAATTAGGTTCAATATAGACCTCCTAAAAAGCAAGAAAAATGTGTGTATTTTTTAAACAAGTTTGCATAACATTTGTTTGAAAAAATACTTTTAAGTGATTCCAAGGGCATATTGAAGTATAGATATCAATATTAAGTTATAAAATGCCTCCCAAAAATAATTCCATACCCATTAAGCCCTTAGAAATCTCTACCATGACGCATGAAGAGGAAGAATTGTAGTATGATATATCAAAATTACGGTACCAAGTGCAACAAATTTCAATCTTACAAAGAGAAATAAAATATGAAATAAATGGTTTAAAAGAAAAAATGAAGGCTAATTTGGACGGTTTGAAGGATCAAATGAAAGATAATATGGATGATAAAGTAGTGGAAGGTCACATCGAGCATCAACAACAAGTTCTCCAACTCTCAAAGGATAACCTAAATTTGGTGCAAAATCGAATGAAACAACAAGAAGATCAACATCGCAACGAAAGAAGTTTGGAAGCAGTCACATAAACAAGAACTCGAGAACTACGAAATCGATCAATTTCAGAGTATCTCAGAAAGTGGAATAACTTACACGTTGAATATTCCACATGGGAGGGAAAGAATTTTATACAGAAATATCAAGAAATAATCAAGCGTTGAGGACAACACTTGTTTGAAGAAGAGGCACATGTTAGGTCCCTATATTACTAGTGTAGTCCCTTATTGTTGTTAGCGTAGTGCCCTTATTGTTGTGAGTGTAGCCCCCTTATTGTTATTTTTTCACCCTTACATTATTATTGTTAGGTCAGCTGGGATTATATTGTGACCCCATGGACTCCTATATATAGAAAGGAAGTTTTGTAATTTGAATCATCCATGAATTGTTCATTTATGTAAGGTAAAGGAGGTTTCCCCCTCAAAGTGTCTTATTTCTTGGGAATTGAACTCCATGTTTCTTCTATTTTTGGAGCTGGTTTCATAACACTTTTGACGGTGTCGAGTCTTTCCCTTGTATCAAAGCCTTTCCCGAACTTTACTTTACCTGTAGTGTTGCGTCATCCTTCCACGGAATACTTCTTGTAGCATGCACCTTTTTACTGTAAACTTTTTGCTTCTAGCATTTAGTTACACAATGGTTATTACTTCCATAGAAAGTACATGGATATATATTTTTAATAATTTCCATAACAAAATTTTCATTAGATGATTCTCCTTCTGAATCACTGCTAGAATGACACGCCTGCTTACCTTCTGAATAATTTGGCAGAGCACTGTAAAAATTCAATATAGAAAATTTTGGGAAGATGAATCAAGTAAACCTCATTTCCAAATCGACTCTCACATCCTTGACTGACTCCTCAACACAATATACGATTTACTTTGGATTTACTCTCTAGGATTTATAACGCTAGTTTGAATTTGACAGTCGGGAAACCAATCTAAAATGGTTTTTGACCGCATTCAAAACATGGTACATTGTTTTAGTTTAACAATGCCTAGTTCATTGTAAATACCACAAATTCCTTACTCCTAGACACGATGGCACATTCCTCCACGGGTTTTGAAGTCGATACAAAAAAATACACAAGGAAAATGGAAAAATCACACAAATATTAAAGCCTCGAGGTTTAAATTTTTGATATAAATCGGTTCAACAATCTACATGTTTTCATAAAAGTGACCAGTATCAAAATTATCAAGTGCGCATGAATAAACTATGAATTAACAACAATTTACAATGAAAATAAATTTACAAGGTTTGATTCAATCTAAAGCCATTTAACAATCACACAACATACATTCCAAATTGTTGTTCTCTTACGCCATTCACACATAAATACCTTCCAATTCACACATATTTGAAAGTACTGGTGGGTCTACAAAATTTAGAATTGTAGTTACATAGAGAAACAATGAGTTCCTCTCTTCTCCTATTATCTGACCTAGGATCTTCCAAGCACACATTCTTTATTTTTCCCTAAAAGAAATTAATTTTACAACCAAGTTTCATGAAGATGAATCAATTCCATTTCTCCAAAAAACAAGGGAAACTGAAACTATATTTACAACAGAAAATAACTTTCGCAGCGTATTAAAAAAAAAAAAAACTCGATCCTAAACTAAATATTCAAATTTTCAAAACATTTAATTTTTTTCCCAGCATTACCATGTGACCATTCCATCACACTGGTAAAATCCTTCCCAAATTCTTTCTATCTTGTGCTCAACCTATGCACCTGCATCAGGATCCCCATGAAAGAAAGATTTATGATCTCCTACTCATAAGGCCTTCTACAGAATAACCTGTTTTCTATAGAGTTGCATCATTCATACAAGTAGAATCCTCGACTGGGTGACCTTTCCACTTCACTAAGTACTCCAGATATTCCTTTCATCGTGTTTGTTTTGCAACCTTTGTGTCCAAAATCATTTTAGCCGCTAATTTTTTTTTCCGTAGAAATTTGTTTTACCCACTGCTTCTCATTGAATTCATCACTGTCTGTGTTTTTTGTAAATGAGTCTTTGTCACCATCTTGATAAGGATACAAATCACTCACATTGAAAATTGGTGAAATAACTATAGCTGTAGGTAACTGAAATTCGTAAGCATTTGTAGAAAATTTACGAAGTGTCTTGCAAGGAACTATTTTCTTCATCTTAATTTTATTATACTCCTTCCCTAGAAATATCTATAGAACATATCTCACATGTCTAAAGTGTTATTCTTTAGTTTGAATAAAAATCAAGATATCATCTAAGTAAAAAATAACAAACTTACCAATGAACTCCTTCAAGACTTCGTTCATCAACCACATGAATGTACTTGGTGTATTTTTCAATCCAAATGGCATGACCAATAATTCATACAACCCATCATTGGTCTTGAAAGTTGTCTCCTACTCACCCCCCTCTCGGATCTAGATTTGATGGTAACCACTTTTCATATCAAACTTTGAAAAGTAAGTTTCCCCATTCAAACAATCCATCATATCGCCCATCTGTGGCAATGAAAATATGTATCTAATCATGATCTTGTTGATTACTCTAGAAAATTTACACATCCTCCACTCTCCACCCTTCTTTGGGCTTAGTACGGTCCGCACAACACATGGAATCAAGCTCTCTCTTATCAACCTTTTTTCTAATATATCTTGAATCTGTCTCTTTATTTCTTCATTTTCCTTGGGTTTCATTCAGTAAGCAACCTTATTTAGAAGGCTTGCACTTGGTATAAAATCTATGTGATGGTTGATGTTTCTTTTGGGTGGAAACTCGTCTGGTAAATCATCTACTACAATATCATTAAATTCATGCAATGTTTCCTAAACTTAAATAGGTAAATTTGAAATTTCAATGTGCATAAGTATTACCTTTTTTTTGCAGATTGCTGCATAGTTGGCCTCCTCTTTCTCCAGTTGTTGAAAAACTTCTTTACCACTTAACAACATTTATTTTGCGATGCTTCTTTCAGTTGCACTCTCTTCCTCCAATGGCACAAGAGTATGTTTGTTTCCATCCTTTTCAAACTTGTAGCAATTTCTCTATCCATCATGTATCACTTTCCTATCAAACTACCATGGTCGACCCAAAAGGATGTGGTAGATATCCATTGGCATTATATCACATATTACCTTTTCCTTATATCTTACTATCTAGAACTCAACTTCACTTTGTTCATTCACTAACAATGAGTTTCCCTTTTGTGGCCATGATACCTTGTATTGTGTTGGATGTTTAATCATCTTCAATCCTATTTTTTCCACCATTTCTAAGGAAAGAAGATTGTCAGTGCTTCCACTATCAATCACTACCTTTCAGCAATTCCCTTTTTATTTAAACATAGTCTTAAACAAGGACCTTCTTTGGGATGGTTTGATAATTTCTTTTCCTAGCTTCAACAAGATTTTATTCACCATCAATGTTTCTTCGGTTTTTGGCATATTTTTTGCCTCAGGTGTTTGTGCTTATGCCACATCTCGTTGAACTAAGTGTGCACCATGTTGTCCCTTATTCTCATTTTGTAGACACTCAAAATATCTGTGACCCATTTCTCCACATTTTTTACACCAATAAACAATCTCTCTACTTCTTCCTATACCTCTCTAGTAATTTCTTCCTCCTCTGGTGCCACCTTCTTGCTCGCATAGCCATCTTCTCTTACATTGTAGATAGTATCAACTATGCCAAAAGGTTTAATATGATGCCACAAATTGGTGCAACGGGAAGGCCAAGGGGAGAATTCAAACCAAACAAGCAGTCCTCCAATTTTTTTTCTCATTCACTATGAAATGATTTGGTAGCATCTGTTCTCTAATTAATTGTTTAGTCTCTACCAAATGATTTGGTATCATTGTTCGCTACAAGATAATTTGATAATGCACTGTCAAAATTAAATATATCGATTTATGGGAAGATGAATCGACTCAAATCTCTTTCCAAATCGAATCTCACATCCCTTACTGACTCCTCAACATAATATATGATTTACTTTGTCTTTCATCTCTGGGATTTACAATGCTAGTTCAGATTCGACAATGGAGAAAACAATCTAAAATCATTTCTTACCACATTCAAAACAAGGTACTATGTTTTAGTTGAAAAATGCTTGGTTTATTGTAAATATCACAAATTCCTTACTCCTTGACACAATGGTACATTACTTCATGGGTTTTGAAGCTGATATAACAAAATCCAAAAGGAAAATGGACAAATCACACATTGATTGAAGCCACAAGGTTCAAATTCTTAATATAAATCGATTCAACAGGCTACACATTTACATAAAAGTGACCGGTATAAAAATTATCAAGTGCGCAGGAATAAACTATGAATTAGCAACAATTTACAGTGAAAATCAATTTACATGATTTTGTAAGTGTCAATATGTCCAATGATAAAACATGCTCTTTCAATTTATTTGCTAGTAGTCCTAGGTCAAAAAAATTGTCTTTTCAAACAAGTTTTCAAAACAAATTTGATCACAGCATATGGTATAGGTCAAAAATGTTGCTCCCTTCATTCCATTCATGGTCGTCATCATCTCATAGGTCATGTCACTCATTTTCATTTAGAATCTTAGGTCATTCATTCCCTCTCCATCTAAGTTTGTATCTAGGTTTCCTTGTTTTTCTACTGAAAATTTCAAAAATGTCACCAAGGAGGGAAAACAAGGCTTCAGTTTCATCATATCATTATTTTAAAGGGAGTAAGCATTGTTACCAGAATAAAGTAAGACACTTAGTCTTATTTCAAAACTTGTTTCATTTTCAAATTGTTCCAAAAACAGTTGAAAGTGAATTTTATCCAAAGTTTGAGAAACATTATAAAACATTCGGTAATAAGCCTAATGTTTGAGTTAATTATGTCTCTATCTAAATCTTGTAGGCTTTATGAATTTTATCAAAATTTTCCCGATCGAGTCATAAGGTTTGAAAATGATAAAAAACTTGTCGCTTGTGGTTAAATCACAAGCTCATCCCACCCGCTAGATCTTTCCTCTGATAGATCAACTATCAATAAGCCTCTTCTGCTCCCCCTCACCATCCTACCTTTAATGGTAAGGGAGGCGTTCAAAAAGGTGCTTTCCCTCTATTAGGCCCACGTTGATGTGTCAACCTCTCTTCATTTCACATCCCCCCTCTCAATACCACAAACTATCCCAACCCCCCTCCGAAATCTTCCAAACCATCCTCCTTTCCCACCATTTCTCCCACGTATCTCCCTCCACTCCCCTACTGCCACACATATCCTCCTGCCTGATCTAGATTTTCTTACTATTCCATTCCCACGCGATCCCCTCTACCCTCATCCCGACGCCTGGTAAATATGTAGTGTTTTGTTACGCATTTGGAAATTTTGTTGCACATCTTACAGAGTGTGTGCTACGCATCTGGAAGGGTCTGCGTTTTTGGTATTTTTCTCCCGAAATATTCCTCCAAGATCCAAGGTCATTTCCCTCAGTTTTTACAGTTTCTATAATAGTAAGTAAGCACCACATATCCTCCTCAAGTCAAATTATCAAGCATTGTGTGAATTTTCGATCTTACCTCATTTTCCACTACATTTTCACTTTTATTTATCATTGGATGATTTCAGTGAACTAAACATATAATCCTACCATATAATACCCTCATACATCTTCCCTAGACCATACTCTGTAATTCCCTACAATTCACAATATCCCTACACCTCATTCCCATCAAATCCTAATTTCATACTATTTTTCTATTACAAAAATAGGAAATCCTCGTGTTTTCCTAATTTTATCACCTTATTTATATCTGTTTCACCAAATTTCACCTTTATTTTGAAGCCACTACACAACCCTACATCTTGATATTTTTTGGGAAGTTTTCTTGGCTTCATTACCCTTCATCTCATTCTCCAAACCTACCCTATCCTTGTCCTCTGTTTTTCCAAATTCACAGTCCACATAACCACTACATATAAACACCCAGGGTTTCATCCTTTTAATAGAAATTATGGAAAGTGAAAAGAAAATCCAAAAAGGAGAGCGCCACATCAGATTTGAACCCTCCACTTGCAAGAAATTAATTCATCACCTTTTTCCAAAGAATGCTTTGAGAGGACTGGATGTTTGATATTCTGTGAGAAAATTATGGAAGAAGATTGCCATCTCAAATTGAAAAGCTTATTTTCCACTAGTTTCAGTATGGGAAAGGTCATTATTGTAGGTGTAGAGTTAAATTTATCAGCAGATGTGATTTCTTGAACAAAAAGTATACCTAATTATGGACAAAATCAGTTTAACGGCATAGATATAGACCTTGAAAATTATAAATTTTGCCTAGACCTTATGCTAGAGAGAACCTTGAGTACATCTTCCCTTTCAAGCACCTCCTTAACAGAAATGCTCCTTTGATGAGGTTAATTATGAGATATTTCACATGTGAAGGGAGCTTCTCTAAGTTGTACAGATACCATATCATATTATTGATGCACTTTACCTCTAGTAAACCACTTGAATTGCCATATTACTTGTACAAAAGTTTGGTTAGAATGATTGAGAAGGTTGAAAGCAGAAATAAAGATCAACACCCAAGTTTTTTCCACCATGGTCTAGTCAAACTCATCGTTTTACATCATCTCTCAGCCATCAACACGACTTGGGAAAAATTCATGGAAAATGTAACAACAACGTCCACCACTAGTCCTCCTATCATGCATAGCACACCATCACCATCAATATCAGCACAACCAATGGAGGTTGGCTCTTCCAGCATGAAAACTCGTATTTCAAAGGATCCTAGGGTTTTTGAGTTCACTTATACCTATGATATGGGAAAGAGACAAGTATTTTCTCTAATATTCATCAAGTGTGTACCTACACTTAACACTATAGATGAGCAAAGAGAAATATAGGTGCATACACTCATGCATTAGATTGAATCACCATTGCACCGACATGATGAGAAAACACCCTTAGAAGATGAGGTGGAAAATCAGGTTAAATTCAAATGAGCTGAGGAGAAATATTAGGAAATAGTACATTTGAGGAAGATTTTATCCATTGAAAATTCTCAAATTACTTTCCTACAACATGAAAATTGGAAATTGAAGGTGAAGCGGCTAATAAAAAGTAAACCTAAGGCAAACCTAGAGACAGATAAAGGAAAAGGAAAGAAAGTAATAGATGTTGATCAAATGCAGGACATGGAGATTGAAACAAATCCAAGAAGGCCAAAAAGACAAGAGGCCTTAAGAGGGTGCTGAAGCTAGAAAGACAGTCAGCTCATCCACCTAAATAGTTGATCTTTGATGAGCTAATAGCTATGGAGATAAATCAAGACAAAGAAATATGGTTAGGAAGGGTGAATGAACATTTGGAGAAGCTTTTGAAAATATCCAAAAGAGACAACAATATTCAAAGGCATATGGCCAATCATTATTGTACTCGGAACAAAATTTCACAAATCAAGCTTAAACAAGTGAAAAAGAAGCTTAAAGAGGCTCAAATGAAGCTAAAGGAGAAGGATGGTTTATATTTGTTGGTTGAAGCTTCATTTTCTATTTACCACATCATCCACAAGTGCCATAAAACAAATTTGGAGAATTTTTGAGCACTTTTTGTATTGTTAGTGATTTTTGCACTAAACTAGAAATTCAGCCTTCACATATGCTTATCGCCAAGTTGTTATTTTTTTACTAAGGCATCCAAATGATGAATGTTTTACATGGTTGGATGCATTTTGATGAGTACATCACAGATGAAGAACCTTTTATGCATGACAAACTCTAGTTTGGAAGAAAAATCCAAAAAACCACTAGTTTTCTATGCTTCTGCCAATATTTTTGACAATTTGTTACACATCTGGAGTAACCTTGGGAGAATCAATTTTTGGAGGCCTTCCCATAGGTCAATTTTTCAAAATTCAAGATGTTCTGGAAACTAGACACACAGGGCTAGTTGACCTAGTTTTCATATTTGGATTTGAAGTCCTAAAAGTCTCTCAAAATCATCTAGAAAAAAGTGTTAAGCATCTGCAACAGTTTGTTACACATTTGTAAAAATCATTACACATCTGCATAGGATTCCTCAGGACACTTGTCAAGCCCAAAAAAAGTCATAATTTTGAGTTTTTGCTATCCTTTGAGCTGAAATTGGAGTAACTGAGTTGGTTTTTTCCTCTTATCATGAGGAAACATGTAATTAAATGTGGAGGACACACACTCTTAGCCTATATCATGATTTGAGGGAATGGTTTTTAACCTCCCTAAATTCTAGGAAGCGACTCATATCATGTATTTATAATGCATTTTGGATGGGATTTCGAACCCAGGTGAGGTTTCATTGTGTATATTTTCTATAATTAAACACTCTTTAGTATTTTCTTGGATTGGATAGGTTCTTTTTACAGTGGATCTATTAGACAAGCCATTGAGAATGAAATCAAAGACAGTGTTGCAGAAATTTTGTTGAGAATCCTATGGTATGCCTTGGAGCATGTGTTCTTTATTTGCATGTTTATCTTATCATGTTGAATGATATGCTTTCCTCTTTCATATACATTATTCTATGTGTTTATCTTGTCAGTTTATAAGAAAAAAACATGCCTTTTCATGCTATGTTTTAACAAGATTTACATTATGTGTTTACTTTCTTCTAAATGAATGAATTCACCTCACTGCTCATTCAGGTTTTCTATCATTTCATCCTATACACGATGACAAACTAAGCATGATTTCAAGCTACCTACCTGACATCATCCATATCTCTGCAACTTGACCTAAACCCCAGACCTAGTCTCCTTATTGTCATTCCTATTCAGCACAGAAACACCAAACAAAAACCTTATTTACTGAGCTTACATACCTAGCCTAACATCATTAAATATTAATTCATTTAATTGACTACAAATTGAAATTGAGAGAGCCCTCTTTGGTCCTGGTAGGGCTAACTACTTGACCTAAAGGTTTGTCTGTGGTTACCTTCCTTCATGTCCTTCTCAGCCTTGGGAAGCAGGGGGGAGTGATAACAGGTTTGATTCAATCTTGATCCATTTAAAAATCACACAACATACAATCCAAATTTTTATTCGCTTATGTCATTCATACATAAATACTTTCTGATTCACACATATTGGAAAGTACAAACGGGTTTGCAAACTTAAGAACTATAGTTACACCGAGAAACAACAGGTTCCTATCTTCTCCTCTTCTCTCACCGAGGAGTTTCCACGCACTCATTTTTTATTGTTCCTCAAAAGAACTAATTTTTACAACCAAGGGTTATGAAGACGAATTGTTTCGCCTTCTCCACAAAATAAGGGAAACTAAAACTATATTTACAACAACAAAAAACTTCTCCAAATTATTTCAAAACAAAAAACAAACACACTCCTAAATTAAATGTTCAGAATTTCATAACATTTAAAAAAAAATCGCAACACTCCGAAATTAAATATTTAGAATTTCAAAACATCTTTAAAAAAAAATCCAGCCTTACCATGTGACCATTCCATCACATTGGTAAGCTCTTGTCCAAATTCTTTATAGCTTTTGCTAGACATATGCACCTGCATCAAAATCACAAGTTTGAAAGGTGAACTCTTCACATTTGAAGTGCCTCAAGGGTTTTGAGGGTGTTGAATTCATATATGCAATATAAAAACTAGTTTAAAAAACACAATCAAGATTTGGCCAGAAATGTTTTAGCCAAATTCTAACGAGAAAATATGTAAAAAATCCAAAAAGTCTCACTTAAAAACTACATTTGAAATGGCCATTGAACACAATTACAAAAGATGTGGATTCCTCGATAATAGAGAGGTTGGGCAGATTTTTTTCCACAGAAAAGAACATGTAGGATGTGGATTCTTTGAGAAGGGAGAAATTGGGCACATTCTATTCCACAGGGGAAAAAAATGCGGGAGTAAGTGGAATTCACATGTTGGGTGTACTTTATCAGTGAAATTCACATGTTGGATACAATTTATCACTCCTACCGTTGAATTTGTTACAATATTTTTACTATTACGCCATGCAACCGGTTGCAAGTGATGTTTCATTTTTTCGATTTTGCTGATATCGAATCTCCAGTACTGCTAGTTGGGCTGCTTTTCCTACTGTAGAGAAATATTTATCAAAATTAAAATCTAGATGGTATAAATAAATTCAAACATCCTTGAAATACTTGTGCAATATATTCATTTGATGTATGTTGGAGTTCCAACTCCATTATTTTTACGAGCGACAACCAATTTCTTGGCCCATATCCTACCCATATTTTTACTTTGCAGTTCTAATAAATTCGATTAACAATATTGGTGATACCCTTTTCCTCTTCATCATATTTATTTTCTTCTTTGTTATATTGATCTATATAAATTTTTTCTGGTAAATGTGGCTAATCTATATTAATTCGAAAGGAGAAATAGTACATATGCTACAGGTTGAGTTGGTAAGATACACTTAACCAATCCCAACCTTTGTTGCGTAGATAAGGAGCTTCCTCCGTGGAGGAAACCAATCTAGAAAGTACATTAAACAGGATATTACAAAATGTGTTGTAGCACTAGTGAAAATAGAAATTTTGTGGTAATAGCAAGCATGAAAAAAAAAGGAAGAGCTTAGTTGTTGCGCAGTCATTAGTCTTCGGTTTCATCATAGCTATCTGGATCTTCCTCCACTATTGGACAAGCGTACGCCTGCATGGCAGCTTCCTCTTCAGCGGTGGGTAGATGCGGAGGCTTGGAGACCTGTGCGCAAAGGATGGGAGCTACTAGGTATTCTTCATCCAAGATGTGTATCAAGGTACCTTCTCAATCCATTATACAAACATCTGTGTCATCCCCCTCATCTTCCTGAGCCGGAAGAGGCTCGGTCTTACGAGGCAAGGGGTACTCTTGGTGCGTAATGGTGGACTTCCTTGGTCCACTTTTGCCTCTCTATGAAACCTGTGTGGGGGCCTTCTCCTCCTAATCAAGTGCGGTGCTCTTGGGAGCCTCTCTGGCTTGAATTCACGAGGAGGAGCCTTCAACAGATTCTAGATGATTATCCGGTCCCTGGTGGTATCGACCAGGGAGCGCACCTCGCTGACCTCCTCGAATGGTTCTTTGACGTAGCCTGGGTGCCATGGTCAGCTGAAGCAGAGGAGGTGTGGAGCAAGGGCAATTCACGGCAAAGAGGGAGGTGCAAAGCAATATGCAGGGCAAGGGGCGTGGGATAATGGGTGCACCCATGCTTATGAAATTGGCCGAAAAAATGGAGCTGGGTTGAGGTACGTAGTCAGGTGGGAGCACAGCCTGAGGAATTCTTGACAGAGCAGCACTAGGGGGGAGGTTGCGCAGAATACTGGGCACGCATAAGGGCAAGAAATATAACAATAGATAAACCTAAAGGAGAAGACTGTGTGTCTCTTTGTGCTGAAGGGCCTTCCCTTTAATAGGCCCGTGACACATGCGAAGAGGCTGAGCATAATTATGCCTCACATGCAGCTTTGTTTTGTAATGATTTTCATGAGGAGGCACATGCGATGAGTTATGGTCGATCGGCGTGTCAATCTAGGTGATCATTCAGAATGATTGCGGCATAGAGGTACCTAGAGGGGGTGATGTTGTCCAAGCGTGTCTTCTTTATGCCTTGTGGCATTGATCATCACTTTTTTCTTCTTCAGTTACGAATATGCAGTATCTTCAAACATATTGCTAAATGAAATAGAATTAAAAATTAGGTTGGCGAGGAAATCAAGAGCTAAGTTGTTACACCGCTATTATCATGACAACTAGGAACTGATTGGACTCGTATCAAGAGTGAATTCGATCAGTAGCGACATTGAATATTTATTAAATGTCCCGGAAGTGGATATGGCCCCTCTCCCGATCCATACAGGGTGACTTGCGTCCCCTATAATTATTTTCAGTCCCACTTCCGCATCCAATGTCACCTTGAGAAAAGCGTGGGGTCAACCTAGACACAAGAATAAATCCATCTTGGCCAAGGTCATCGATTCTACACTTCCTAGTGGTAACTTTAGAGATATCCTGGTTACACTTTCTTTGGATAGGGCACTTAGAGCCTTGGAACCCTCTAAGCATTTGACATGATGATCCTTTGATCTCATAACATTAAGGGTCTGGGGGGTAGGGATAAATTTGTGTTACTGCGGGATTTTTACAAACAATTGGACCCAAGTCTGATCTTTATTCAGGAAACTATGTCTTTTGCTAATCAAACGATCTCCTTTTTTCGTGCCATGTTTTCAGCTTGGAATATGATTGTGAAGGATGCAGAGGGATGATTCGGGGTCTTGTTGTTCTTTTGGATCTGAGGTGGGCCTCCTTCAAATAATTCCCTTTTTTCAGTTGTATTATATTATCTGGTCATCTGCAGGGCCTCAAACAAAGAGTGAAGTTGGTCAATTTATATTCTCCTTATCTAAATCGGGATGTTTTCTGGAATAGAATGGACAGTTGTGGTATACTCTCACTTGAGAATTCGATCATGCAGGGGACTTGATTTTCACTTTGAATGGTAGGGATATTTGGGGCTCGGGGCATTTGGACCCCCTGTCGGATTTCATCAGTGACTTGTTCCGGGATAACCATCTGAAGGATATCATCCCAAATAAAATGGGCCCAACATGGTATAATGGACACTTGGGAGGAGATTATATTGCTAAGCATCTGGACAGAACCTTGATTCAAGATGATTTACTATCTTTGATTGGAGGGGTAATTTCCCAGGTGGAAGACCTCCTAGTTTCTGACCACCGTCCAATAGTATTGGAATGGAAATTCGAAAACAAGATCCAGGGGTGCCCCTTCAAATTCAACAAGGCTTGGCTTACTGAAGATGATTTCAATTTTATGTTATGGGATTTATTCAAGACTCACAGAAGGGAGACTAGATCCTCCCTAATGGAATACCTTTCACACACTTTGCGTATATTAAAACATAGGGTCAGGGCATGGGAGAGAGTCGAGAAATGAAATATGAAGCACATGATGGAGGTGATTGCGGGTCAGATTTCGAAGCTGTTGAAACAAATTGATAATGTTTTTTCAGAAATTTGAAGCATGGAAAAGTATTAAGAAATTAGAGACAAAAAAAAGGAAAATCCTCCTTATCCAAGAACAAACATGGAGACTGAAAAATCGTGCCATCTAGCTAAAAGAGGGTGATCGAAACACGAAATACTTTCATTCTTATGAAAACAAGAGGAATATGCAGAATTCCATCTGGAATATTTCAACTGATGGAACCACTCACAATTCCACTGAAAAGATTCAAATGGAGGCAATGAAATACTTTGAATTTCTTTTCAAGGCGAGAGAGGGTTCTTTTATGGAGGTACAAATCTGGGAAGTGAATGATTACCCTCTGATGTTCTAGGTGGAAGCCAATGAGATATTATATAAGGGTGTTAGTATGGAGGAGGTCGAGGACATTCTGAATTCTTTCCCACCAGACAAGAACCCTAGGCCAGATGGTTGGACCCCATATTTCTTTTTACATTTTTCGGACCTACTTCTAAGGGATCGCACTGACATGGTTGAAGAGATAAGAAAGGAAGGAAAGATATTAGGGTCGATAAACTCTAGATTTTTGGCACTTATCCCTAAGAAGAAAGGTTCTTTGACTTTCTAAGATTATAGACCTATTTATCTGTGCAATACCCTTTACCAAATTTCATCCAAGTTGATTGCGGAAAGAATCAAAGGAGTCTTATCTGCCCACATATCCCATGAACAATTTGGTTTTCTGAATAACCATATTATCCATGATGTTGTTGCCACAATAGAGGAGATAATGCACTTGATTCATTGCAGGAATTTTGAGGCGATTATTATGAAAGTGGACTTAAGCAAAGCTTACGACCGAGTGGACTGGGCATTTTTAAGAATGGTCCTACACAAAATTAGGATGCACAGGAATGTGGTTGAATGGATAATGGGATATGTATGTAATACAGTGATGGCCATCCTTATCAACGGACCGGCCTCCAATTTCTTTAAATCGTGGAAGGGATTGCGATAGGGTTGTGCATTGTCACCTCTCCTATTTCTGCTTGTCATGGACGCTCTCAGTATAAAGATCAATAAGGCTACTGAATTGGGCTCTTTTAGGGGATCAAACTCACGGAAAATCAAGAGATCACTCATAGTCTATTTTTGGATGACGTGATGATGTTTGGTATGTGGATCCGCCATTATTGGGAAATACTCAACCACATATTTCAAATATTTTATACAACGTCGAGGAGCCAATGGCGAAAAATCATGCATATATTTTTCAAAGGGGATATCAATAACATAGAATAGATCGGAGACATCTTCAATTGCCCTATCAGACCAATGAGTCAGAGGGGTTTACCTACCTGGGCTTTCATCTAAAGCTGGTGGTGTATAGGGTAGTTGACTGGCAATGGATCATTGATAAATACCAAAAGAAGATTAAAGGATGGTCACTTAAATGGCTGTCAAAATGAGGGAAGTTGACCCTAATTCAGGCAGTTCTACAACAAGTCATTGTGTGTTGGGCCCATCTCTTTATGATTCCAATAGCCATTATTAACAAGAATAAGATGTTGGTGACTAATTTCTCATGGGATGGGATCAAGGGAGAGAATAAATACCATATCGCCCGACGGAATCTCCTCACTATTCCAAAGGACCGAGGGGAATGGGGTATCCTAAATATTGATATTTTATGAAAATCATTGTTGATGAAGTCATTATGGAGATGCATGCATATTGATGATATTTGGAAAGACATATTTAGATTTAAATACCTGAAGTCCCTCAAGATGGAAGAGTAGTCTTTTTTTATGGGGTGGAGGAATGCGGAAAAGGGGTCTCAAATCTGGAGGGGTTTCAATAAAATATGGCCATGTTTCATAAAACATATTAAATGGAAATTCAGTAATGGAAAAAATATTATGGTTGGGGAAGGAAACATCAAGGGTTTCCCTATGGATGTTATCCTAGGTGAACAAGTGGTGAACTTCCTTCATTGCAGAGGCATCTTCTTACTTGTATAGGTCATAAAATAGTGGCAAGATGGGACACCAAGATGGAAAGGAGTAGATGAATTGGGGCTACAGGGCTTGATGGCCATCGAATGGATGAAAATCATGGAGCCAACTAGAGGTATAGGCTCGAATCAGAATAATGGCAGGGATATGATCACTTGGGGGGGTAGTTTACATAAAGGAATCATCAGTACATATTTGGAGATAATGGAGAGACAAGATGGACAATCAACAAAGTGTTGGTTTGCAAAAATGTGGAAGGTGAAGAGAAAGTTAAATATCATCATTTTCTTGTGGTACGTGTGGAAGGATAAAAATTTAACATGGGCGAACCTCAAGCGGAGGGGCAAGATAGGTCCAGGCATATGTACCCTGTGCATGAATGGAGATGAGGATAATCAACACATTTTATATAACTATGTATTCTTTGGGGAAGTTAGATCCCTACTATGAAATCATTTCAAGTTCTAGGATTACAACTATCAGACGGTTACTGAATGATCAAAATGGTAGTCAGAAAAAGGTAAGGATTTTTGTGTCATCCCTCTTATTTATCATTGGAGGATATGGAAGTGCAGGAATTTGGAAATATTTGAGGACCGTTACACCACACCTATGAGGATTGTGACACAAATTTTACAGACATGGGAGGACATGAGAATCCAACAAAAGCCTCCAAGAGGCTTATTAGTTAGACTGATACCACATGACATAAACTATCCAGTCGGGCTTTTTGATGGGGAAGCAAAAAATGGTAGGTGTGGTTGTGGAGCATGGCTGATGATTAATCCTTTATGTCATTATAAAATCCATTGGTTCAGTGGTCTCAGATCCAACACCAGGGCAGAGACATTGGCTATATGGGGCTTCCTTTGGTTCACCAAAAAAATATACTTTGATACCATATAGATTTTTGGGGATTCAAAGGTTCTAATTGATCATCTCAATCATAAAAATAATCTGGCTCCTATCCACTTATCTTCATGGATTGATCGGATCTCAGATCGGGTTCAAAATTTCTCCTGTATATCATTCACGCACATTTACCGGGAGAAAAATTCAACTAATAATTGCTTATCAAATAAGGGTCTAAGGGGATCATTTGGGGAGATGCACTATGAACTATTTGAAGCTTCAGGAATAGGGGCGTGAGGAACTGTCATATTTTTCTGAGCTCCTGGAGGTTTGCATGTTTTTGGAATAGACAATTAGATATTTGGACCACAATATTTAAGTGGGAGAACAGCGACAATTGTTTTGGTTTTATAACTGTATCTGAATTTTCGCCAGGGTTATAAGAGTCTATATGAACCTTTTTTATTTTTTTCGAATAGTTGTGACAGGAAATGAGCACAGTTTTCATGGAAGTCGAGGAGCTGATGGAAGATGGATCTCTAAAGATGGCCTATGGGTGAAGTCACTAGTTTTGGAATTTATAGGTTTTAAGAACTAAAGGACATATGTAGTCTAATATGGATATTACTATAACACTGAGTTTCACAAATATGTAATTATTGTCCTGAGAAAACTAACTACTTCATTATGAAATATATATGAATGTATAAAATACTATATATAAGAAACATCTTCTACGGGACTTTGTGCTGGTACATCAATATATACAAGGCATTTTTTCTACTGAAAAAAAAACAAATAAAATAAAAATAAAAATAAATAAATTGAATTGAGATAATTGTGACACGGAGTGTCGGTGTTGGTTGATCACGAGTATGTTCTTCAATATGCAAGAAAGGTAAGGCTTATATTGTTGCATCATATAGGATGTAAATTTTCTATCGTTGCAACAAAAAAGGTGTCGAGGCACCTTATAGTCACCAATTCCGTTAGCATAATTCTCAAAGTTCAAAATTCAGTTAAATATATTTTAAGAAAAGTGTACGATATCAAAACATATAATTATTTAGATTTTTATTAATTTATATTAAAGTAGTGATATAAATTATATAAGTGATAGTGATAAAAAGAATTAATATATGAGTTAAATATTTATATGTTTTAAAAAATATGTAATAATATTCTTAATGTGCAAATAGACTTTCTTACACTACTATGGCCATTATTATGGCTTATTAATACCAAATGTTTAGAAAACCATAATTCATTTCCTGTGACACTTGTTCATATAACATTTTTTAATTAATGAATTTAATTAAAAGGGTAAAAAAAGCATAACTACTTTAGAAATAACTCTCAACCTTTGATTTAACTATATTACTAAGAATATTTTAGAATATTTCAGGGAGGTTAAATCATTGATAATTAAATTAAAATTATGGAAGCTCTATCCAAAATAGACATGTCTATCCACATAAAAATTAACCAAATTATATTATTATTATTATTAAAAAACCAATACATGAGTTTAAAACACATACACACAGATATATATATATATATATATATATATATATATATATATATATATATATATATATATATATATATATATATAATGGTTAACATCATAATTTATCAACAATCGATACCATATGCCCAAAAATAATTATTACTCATTTCATAGTTTAAAAAAGTATTTATTTTATATTTATTTTTTTAATTTAATTTTATAACATTTATTTGAGTGTAAAATTTTGTGATATTATTTGTAACATAGAATTTGATATTAAATATTTATCTGATAATTTGAAGGAAGTCATTAGGCAGGATTTTGCAATTGTTTTAAAGAAAGCGTGACCACCTAAATGCAATATTAGTAAATCTGAGTATAAGGCACTTAAATCCCATAATCAGAACCCTGATATTGCTATTCTAAAATTTGATAAAGGTGGTGTTGTTGTAATCATGGATAAAGATGATTATAAATGGAAGATGTTGGACCATATATGTAACAACGGTAGTTATAGGAAGCTTGCGAAAAACCCCACTAATAAGGTTTCTAAGATTGTGGCGACTGTTATTAAATGAAGTAGCACTATGGGTTCTATTAGCCATAATCTTATTGAGAGCAACCCTATCACTCCTAGGATTTATGGGCTTTCTAAGATTCATAAAGACGATGTCCCCCTCAGACGCATTGTTAATACAATTGGTGGGCCCATTTATCTCCTAGCGAAGTATCTAGCTCGTAGGCTTAAACCTCTTTTTGGTCATTTTGATTCTTTTGTGAAGGATTCTTCCTCCTTTGTTAATGAGTTATATAATTTAAAATATGATCTCAATGAAACTCTTGTTAGTTTTGATTTTGTCTCGCTTTATACCAGCATTCCTATCAATGAGGTTATTGAAGTGATCAATTGCATCACTAATCCAGACACTGTGAAATTGGTAGAGATTTGTCTTACCTACACCTTCTTTAGATTTGAAGGGGAGTTCTATAAGCATACTTGCGCTCTTTCCATGGGTTCTCCACTATATCCTGTAGTGGCCAATGTTTTTATGGAAATTTTTGAATCAAAATCCTTGGCTTCCACTACAGGTTTCAAGGATAATATTTGGAACCGGTTTGTGGATGACACTTTCATAAACTGTTATCATGGTCGTCAAAAGTTAGATTATTTTCATCAACACCTGAATGATCAGTCTAGCTTCATTAAGTTCACTATGGAAATAGAAATTGATGGTAGCCTTCCTTTTCTTGATGTTCTAGTCTCTAGGAAGGATGATGACTCTTTCTATTACCAAGAATTTCGGAAGAAAACCCACACAAAGCAGTATATTCACGCTAGTTCTCATCAATTTCCAGCTCAAAAGGTTGGTGTTATTAACACATTGGCCACCAGAGCTCTTAGGGTCTCGGATGATAAGCACTTGGAGGATGAAAAATCCCATATCCATGGAGTCTTTGAGAGGAATGGCTATAGTAAACGTTAAGGTCTTAGGTCTTTCTTAAATGCAAGCAGAGGTCTTAAACCAAAAAAATATCCTAGTGAATTAGTTGGTAGTGTTCAACTGGCATTTATTCATGGTACTAACAAAATTTATCAGATTTTAAGGAAGAATTTGATCTCTTCCTCCTTTTAGACTTTTGAACACCATTCATAGTTCACTCTGGTTTGTTAAGGACCCTTTGGACCCTAAGAGCATAAAAGGTGTCTATTTGATCCCATGTTCCTGTGGGATTCCTACACTGGTGAAACTGATCGCTCTGTAAATATGAGGATTCAAGAGCACGATGCCAATATAAGGCATTGTAGGACTCGGTCCTCGGATCTTGCTAAACATGCTAGGAAGACTAAGCACCATTTTTGTTTGGAAGATTCCAAGGTCATCGCTAGGGTTGAGAATTTCCACCATCGCAAATTTAGGGAAGTCATTGAAATCGAGAAAAGATCTAATACGTTGAATAGAGATGACAGGTGGAAAATTAGCAGTTGATGGATTTTTTCTCTCTACTCATAATATGATTCATTTTCCTCGGTCCTTGATTTTTTTTCTCTCTTTTTTTTTATTTTTCTAGTATTTGTGTTATATATCTATATATATATATATATATATATATATATATATATATATATATATATATATATATATATATATATATATATATATATATATAATTTTTTTGTGGGTGCATTTGTTGGTTTTTGTTTTCTTTGGTTATTAATACTATCCTTATTAATTTTATTATTTGTATTAGTATTAGTATTAGTTTTATTGAGGTTTCTTTTCTTTTCATTTGTTATTTTATTTTTAGTTTTTATTTTAACCCTTGTTAGTTATAATTTTAATTTTGTTTTGTTATTTTTGGTGTTGGATTAATAATATTTTATTAAAAAGGTAAAATAATTTTGTGGTTTTTATTTGCTGGTTTAGATTTCCATTTGTTTATTATTATTTTTATTTGTTTTATTATTTTTATGATTGTTTACTTATTTTTTATTATGTTTAATTATTTTAACTATTTGTTTCTAATTATATTAACTAGGTTTAATAATATTTTATTATTTGTATTTATTGTTATTTTCTTTACGTTCATTTTTATTAGTTTATAGTTATGTTTATGTCACTGACTATTATGCATCTCTGCTATATAGAGGTATTTGGATCAACACAATCATCATTCTCCCGATGATGAACTACACTGAGTAGTTCGAAACGCGTCGACTCTTTAAATTATAATGTGACTTTCCAAAAGATTTTGATAAAACATTTATTTAATTAAATTGAAAAACAAAAAAAATATCAAATTACCACTTCACTAAGGTTTGCAGCATGCATAAATCGTTCTAAAATACTTTTACTACATTCAGTTCTCCTTTATCTTACGAATTTGATTGGGTGAGCTTTTGGTCAGCCCTCGCTAATTCTTCTTATGAATCCCCATATAGGGAGTGTTGAAACCCCCTCCCATAAGAAGGGGGTCACTAGAGAAAACCACTCTACAGCCAGTGGCTTTAGTGCAAATGGGAATGAAGGAAATCAGGGGATAACTTTCTCTCAGGGGCTTACTAGCAATCCATAAATAAGATTAGATGTCTGTCAAAGACTATAATTAACCCTAAATTATAGATCCTCTTTTACAAAATCGAGGAACATATTTAATTCATCAAATGGCATGCCCTTATCTGCAAATTTGTTGGGGTCTGGTCGATGGAGAAGGACCCGCTAAAACATTAGAGGAAATTTCATCCTAAAAATTGCCTCCTAAGGAAAAATAATAAAATAATAAAATAAGAGTTATGAATTTTGGAGGGAACAGAAGAAAACTAGTTTTTTTTAATTGTATTTTGGTTTATCTCCTTATAGTTTTACTCAAATTTCAAGTGTAGACACTCGTTGGATGCATAATTAAATTCCATATCCAACGAGTACCCATTATGCATACTTTTGAGAAGACCCACATTGAAAAAAACTGAAGATACATTAAAAAAACGTGTTCAACACATTTTTTTAATGTATCTTCAATTTTTATCAATGTGGGTCTTCTCAAAAGTATGCATAATGGGTACTCGTTGGATGTGGAATTTAATTTTTCATCTAACGAGTGTCTACACTTGAAATTTGAGTAAAACTATAAGTAGACAAGCCAAAAATACAATTAAAAAAGTAGTTTTTCTTCTTTTCCCTCCAAAATATTTACATGTACCTCTTTTTAAATTTAAATTTTTTTTATTGATTTACATATTATGACATGTAAATTACGTGAAAATTTCATTGGAACTTTTAGGCTGAAATTTCCTCTAATGTGGATTCAAACAAAACGACATTCAAAAGGGAAGATCAAATGGGGTATGATCCATCAGTCTCTAGGTCAGAGGCTAAAGAGGTGGTGGTTTGTCTATTTGTGTCTTTATTTTTTTGAGGTTCTCTAAGTGGTTGTCTTTATAATTCCCTTTATTCTTCAATTATGTCTCCTCACCAGAGAATGGTAAGCAGAAGAGACAGTGTAAGTAGTGTGAGATTTAAAATATTTTGGCCTTTTACCTACGAATTTGTGGAAACTTTATTTTATGTTGTTCCTCTTGAACTGAGGAAAGAATTCTATTATTGGAGTCAAAAGAATAAAGGAAATGCCATTATCATTATGATTCAAAGATAACTAGTATTGGTATGAAATGGCTTCTATATCTGCACAGATTTTGAAAACAACTTCGTTTCTTGCACTCTTTGTCTTTACATCAACAAATGGACATATTTTTACGTATAATTTTTTAAGACAAGAAATTTGAAAAATATAATGTTTTCTCTGGGTTGGAGGACATTAAATGCATGCTAAGGAACCACAATTTTTTTCTTGATAACATAGACTCTCATTTGGCTCGAGTGGAAAGTTTTTTGGCCTCAAATTTAACTTTTGGTGACCTTATGAATCCTCCTGGTGATCCTATTGATCCACCAATTGAAAATGCTCAAGATCTCATTATCGTTTCCTCATATCAAGATTAGAAATTGGTATTAAATTTTCTGTCACATTTTTTCCAATTTTGTTCTAGTGATGATGATGGTTTTCTTACTTCTCAAAATAGGGACTTGTGGGGGTATATGGTGGTTTTTGTGGCCAGCCTGGATTTGTAATTTCTTTGGTGTGAGTAGGAGTAGGAAGCTAATTATGATAGATGTGTTTACTGCTTAAAGTTGTTCCAACCTTGTTCATCTCAATAACTCTATGTTTTCTACATGTGATTACTTTGTGCTTACATATTGGGATGGTTATTCAATTTCGGTGTGGTCAATTTCTAATGTTGTTTGGTATTTGTATATGTTGGATATGCTATTCTCTATTTGGGTGAATTTGGACTACCTATCTGTGTCTTTCATTTGTCGTGTATCAAAGAATGTTCTATAGTTTCCTATGGCTCTAGGATGCAAGGGATTTGGTTTAAATTATCTTGTCTTTTATGGTGATGTCTCGACTCCTTGGAATATGGTATTTTGTCTATGGTTGTTTTGAGTATATTTATTTTTTTGCGAGGAAAAGTATTTTACTTTCACTATCAAGGCCTTCTAGTTTTGTATGTAATCCTTATGTAATTTTTATTTTAATGAATACCAACTATTACAGTTCACTAAAAAAATTAATATTAAAAAGTTAAAATAAAATTAATCCTTCGAATTGGATCACACATATTTCCTTCAAGTTTTATCCATGAATCCAATTTGAAAAATCTCTAAATCCTACAATGTTTCCTATGATAAATAAGTAATATTATTTATGATTTTGTATACTGAGGATATATCCAATGCATCCCTCACATGCATGAATTATTGCAAGGTTTTTTAAATACAATAATGGTAATGGTAAATTCCATATGTGAGTAGAGAGTTGAGAAAATCAGGCACCTACATATGAATAATTATACCATAAGGGAACACTAAATTGTCTTGTGATATTTTCATTGTTGTAAAAATTTGAATTAGGTTAGTCTCTAAGAGTGACATTTTGAAAAAATTTCTGGTTTGTTTTCCAATCTAATTTGTCTAAAATATGGTAAAGATTCACTGAAATCTAGTGCAACGGGAAGGACAAAGGGATAATTCAAACTAAACATGCAATCCTCCAAAAACATTTCTAAGTCAGTAGGAAATGATGTGGTAGCCTTCATTCTCTAATTAACTATTCAATCGCTACAAAATTATTTGGTAGAGTTGTTCACTATAGAATAATTTGACAGAACACTGGAAATATTTGGTACAGCGGTTTCTGGGAAGATGACTCGAGTAAAATTCCTTTCCAAATCGACTCTAATGTCCCTTACTGACTTCTCAACACAATATACAATTTACTTTGGATTTCCTCTCTGGGATTTATAATGCTAGTTTGAATTTGACAGTCGGGAAACCAATCTAAAATGGTTTTTTAATGACTTCAAAATATGGTACTTTGTTTTAGTTTAACAATGCCCAGTTCGTTGTAAATACCACAAATTCCTTACTCCTAGACACAGTAGCAGATTCCTCAGCGGGTTTTGAAGTCGATACAACAAAATCCAAAGGAAAATGGAAAAATCGCACAAATATTGAAGCCAAGAGGTTTAAATTCTTAATATGAATCGATTCAAAAATCTACATGTTTTCATAAAAGTGACCAATATCAAAATTATCAAGTGCGCATGAATAAACTATGAATTACCAACAATTTACAAAGAAAATCAATTTACAAGGTTCGATTCAATCTAAATCCATTTAAAAATCAAACAACATACAGTGAAAATTTATGTTCACTTACGCCATTCACACATAAATACCTTACAATTCACACATATTGGAAAGTACTAGCAGGTCTCCAAAATTCAGAATTTTAGTTACACGGAGAAACACCGAGTTCCTCCCTTCTCCTATTCTCTCACCCAGGATATTCCAAGCACTCATTCTTTATTATTCCCTAAAAGAACTGACTTTTACAATCAAGGTTCATGAAGATGAATCAACTCTATTTATCCACAAAACAAGGGAAACTAAAAATATATTTACAACAGAAAATAACTTCTTTAACTTATTTAAAAAAAAAAAATCAAACTTGATCCTAAACTAAAACTTCAAAATTTCAAAACATTAAATTTTTTTTCCTAGCATGACCATGTGACCATTCCATCGCATTGGTAAAATCCTGCACAAATTCTTTATATCTTGTGCTCAGCCTAAGCACCTGCATCAGGATCCCCAAGAAAGAAAGATTTATGAGCTCCTTCTCATAACAACTTCTACAGAATAACCTAATTTCTATAGATCTGTAGCATTCATCAACTAGAATCCTCAACCGAGTGATCTTTCCACTTCACTAAGTACTCCAAACATTCCTTTCCTCATTTTTTTTTTGCAACCTTTGTGTCCAAAATAATTTTAGCCTGCAATTATTTTTTCTATAAACATTTGTTTTACCCACTACTTCTCATTGACTTCTTCACTGTCTGTGTTTGTTGTAAATGAGTCTTTGTCACTAGCTTGATAAGGATACAAATCACTCACATTGAAAAGTGGTGAAAAAATTATACCTGTAGGTAACTGAAATTCGTAAGCATTTGCAAGGACCTATTTTCTTCATCTTAATTGTATTATACTCCTTCCCATAAATTATCCATAGAACATATCTCACATGTCTAAGGTGTTATCATTTAGTTTGACTAAAAATTAAGATTTCATCTAAGTAAACATTAAAAAAATTACCAATGAACTCCTTCAAGACTTCATTCATCAACCACATGAATGTACTGGGTGCATTTGTTAGTCCAAATGGCATGACCAGTCATTCATACAACCCATCATTGGTCTTGAAAGTTGTCTTCCACTCACCCCCCTCTCTGATATGGATTTGATGGTAACCACTTTTCATATCAACCTTCGAAAAGTAAGTTTATCCATTCAAACAGTCCATCATATCGTCTATCTATGGCAATGGAAATATGTATCTAACAATGATATTATTGATTTCTCTAGAATATTTATACATCCTCCACTCTCCATCCTTATTTTGGCTTAGTAAGGTAGGCACAACACATGGACTCAATCTCTCTCTTATCAACCCTTTGTCTAATATATCTTGAATCTGTTTACTTATTTCTTCATTTTCCTTGAGTTTCATTCGGTATGATACCTTATTTGGAAGGCTTGCTCTCGGTATCAAATCTATGTGATGGTTGATGCCTCTTTTGGGTGGCAAGTCGCTTGGTTAATCATCTACTACAATATCATTAAATTCATGCAACATTTCCTAAACTTAAATAGGTAAATTTGAAATTTCAGTGTGCATAAGTATTACCTTTTATTTTCATATTATTGCATAGCTGACCTCATCTTTCTCCATTTGTTGCAAAACTTATTTACCACATAACAACATTGATTTTGGGATGCTTCTTTCAGTTGCACTCTCTTCCTAAATGGTACAAGAGTATTTTTGATGTCATCCTTTTCAAACTTGTAGAAATTTCTCTATCCATCAAGTATCACTTTCCTATCGAACTATGGTTGACTCAAAAGGATGTGGTAGATATCCATTGGCATTATATCACATATTACCTTGTCCTTATATCTTCCTATCTAGAACTTGACTTCACTTTGTTCATTCACTAACAATGAGTGTCCCTCTTGCGACCATCATACCTTGTATTATGTTGGATGTTTAATCATCTTCAACCCCATTTTTTCATCCATTTCTAAGGAAACAAGATTGTCAGTGCTTCCACTATCAATCAATACCTTTCAAAAATTCCCTTTTTCTTTGCACATAGTCTTAAACAAGGACCTTCTCTAGGATGGTTTGATAATTTATTTGGCTAGCTTCAACAATATTTTATTCACTATCAATGCCTCTCTGGTTTTCAGCATATATTTTTGCCTCAGGTGCTTGTGCTTATGTTTCTTCTTGTTGAACTATGTGTGCACCAAGTTTTCCAAGTTGTCCCTTATTATCATTCTCTAGACACTCAAAAGATCTGTGACCCATTTTACAACATTTATAACACCAGTAAACAGTCTCTCTGCTTCTTCCTCTACCTCACTGGTAAGGTCTTCTTCCTCTAGTACCACCTTCTTGCTCGCATAACCATCTTCTCTTACATTGTAGATTATATAAACTGCACCAGAATTTTTGATATGATTCCACAAATTGGTTCAACGGGAATGCCAAATGGAGAATTCATACCAAACAAGCAGTCCTCCAATTTTTTTCTTAGTTGCTACGAAATTATTTGGTAGCATTTGTTCTCTATTTAATTTTTTAGTCGCTACAACATGATTTGGTATCGTTGTTTGCTATAGGATAATTTGACAACGCATTTTCAAAATTAAATATATCGATTTATGGGAAGATTAATCAACTCAAATCTCTTTCCAAATCTACTCTCACATCCCTTACCGATCTGAATATGGACAAACTAGTTTTGTTGTGCTAGCTTCCTCATCAGTATTAAATAAAAGTGTGCTTATGGATCATCTTGGATCGTCTCAAGTAGAAAGTTATAAGAGGGTTTATGTTTCAAGTTTGTGTGTCTTTTATGAGAAATTAATTAACTAAATTAGCTTTTAAAAACACAAAAAAATAAGTAAATTGCAGAGAATACAATACACCGAAAACACATAACACAGAGTTAATAACGAAGTTCATCCCTCGTGGGCTACATCTCCATGGACCTGCTTCAATGGCTTGACCCTCTTTCGATTAATCGTCAATTCTTTGATTACATGCACATACAACTCTCCAATGGATCTGCAACCCACTCTAGTGGATTTAGAAGACCCAAAAGCCCCTAAGTAGCCTCTTTTGGCTCTACAAATGGTCTTTAGGTGAACTATACATGGCCTCCTCTCCTGCTGACCCTATGCATATTTAATCTTAAAAGTGGAAAAAATCATTTACAAAAGTGCTCCTCTGCCTCTGCAACCTACACCATCATATTCATAGCATCCAAATCATCTAAGATAGACTCTTTCTGAGCCCAATTTGGTCGAATAATGCCAAAGTTATGGCTTCTTCAGTTTCTCCTAGGAAGGCTCCTCTAAATCTGGAGAAACTCCATTAACTCCACTAATTCTGGAGTTCCCTCTAAAATCGGCAAACTCCTCCAAACTGACCGCCAAGTTAAGTGAAGTTTAATTAATGGTTAAGAATTCTTTAATTAGGAGATAAGTGTGAGTTAGGCACTAATGGTGTGTTTGGTTAAATCTGCATTAGCATGGATAAGCGCATATTTAAGTTGGTTTAGTGCTTAATTAAGCACATAATAATATGTCATTAGACTTTGGCCCTGCTGATGGTTCAGCCCATAGGTCATATACGATGGGTATGGCCCCATGGGGTTGGCCCCCATTTCCTTTCGCCAATACATTTACGTTAACATATATTTATATCGGTGCCCATAGTAATTAAGATCCATAGTCGTGGTCTAATGGTAAGACATGCACGTCGTGTGGGGGATTTTGTGGGGTCGAGCCTGACCTTCGCCCGACCACCATATAAAAAAAAATTCGAACAAACATTTACCAATTTCGACCTTGGAGGGGCACGTGGCGGACTCCACGCTAGCCACGTGTCGACACCTAATTGGAGGAATCAAAACCAATCAAAAATTGACAAATCCAACCAATCTGATAATGCCACTTGGTAGAAAATCATTGGTCCACCCACGAGGGAATATTCCTTGAAATTTTCTTTCTACTGACTGGGTTGTACGGATGCTTAGTCAACATCCCTGTCACCAAAATTTGCATGTTTGTGTAATTTAACAAATCGCTCCGACTTTCTCATACGAACTACGTTTTGAGAGAAATGCAGTGCAATGGAATCAGGAATTTGAGACCTATCTGGTCGTTTTAGTTCCGATTGATTCTAAGCACTTTGAATTTTTCGCAAATTTTTTCCCCCAATTCAGTATTTTATCACTCCTTCCCACTGACAGGCTTTCAGACCCACAAATGTTGGTTATCTGATGAGATTTTAATATTATTCTCCTTTCCAAGTTATATCGACTTAATTCTACTTGGAAAAATCTTCATGACAACCACTTTGGTTCCTTGACATGCCTACTCTTGCAAATGGCTTGGTACTTCAACCAATGTCCTCCTATCACTGTTGACCCAATACAACACTTCCTGGCTACTTGCTGACTAATTAAACACCTTGTTGTACCAAATCAATCCCTCTGTGCTTGGAAGCCTCAATGATGACCTTCCCACTGAGAATCATGTTCTCCCTTTGCAGACACATGCATTCGATGCAAGCTTATCCTTGGAAACCACTTTTCCAACTAAAGCACATCTTAGTGAACTATAACAATGAGTTATAATATCAATAGTCACAAGAAAAGAAATGACCATTCATTTTACCTCCACGGTTTCAAATTCCACATCTACAAAAATGCATTTACCATCTCTTTTGCTTCTTGGCATCAACACATTAAAGGGTCTACAATGGTTGTTGTTTTTGCTACAATAGTTTTGGCATATTGTCCCTCTTTCCGCTTCTTGATTCCATCATCCTCAAGTATTGACATGCTGCTCATGCCATGATTTGAGAATGAAGACTAATCATGGGCCTCTCGCTTAAGAGTGGACCTTCCAAAATCCTGAGACATCTTGTCACAAGCAAAACCATTAAACTGAAAAACACATCATGCAAGAAACACAACTTGACGACCTCTTCCTTTTTCTCCTTCAAAGAAACAAATGTCACATCCTGTGAACATCGCCATGCATTCTTACATCTTGGTGTACAAACAAAACATCTGTGCAATTTGTCGATGGGTTTCGACAAAACATGCATCTTCAAACCATGGACTCTTAAGTCAAACAAAATCATGTATAACAACTTGACGAATCTTTTCCCAAAACAACAAGAATTTCACATCTCATGAAACAATTCGTCAACATCTCCCTTTCATCCTTGCAAAAAAAATCAGCTCTTCCAAGTCGATATGACATACATGTAACAATAAATCTACTAACACAAGTAGATCACGCATGCATGTGCAAATGATAAACACTCTCAAGTTGACAACATACATGATAAAAAATGAAATCAACTAACAAAAGTTAACCACTCATGCATGTTCAAGCATAATGAAACTATCAAAAATTCCATTGTTCACACACACAAGCTGTCATGCATGTACACAATTCTCAACTCTCTCGCAATTAAAATCACAAGTACAATAATCCCATTGGTATGTACGAGTACTTAAAGAGATGAAATGACCAAATTTTTTGCAACATAGTGAGTCAACATACTCCACTTTCAAACACCTTCCTAGCGTAAGCATGCAACATGCATTCTAGAGAAAAATAAATGCATTCACATGCAAATTGCAACTACAAATTTCCATCTTTGTTGCATCTAGGTGAGTCAACATAACTCTACTTTTCCAATGTCTTGCTTCATGCAATATGCAGCATACTTTCAAGAGAGAAGAATGCATTCAATTGGAAAACAAATGCATCAATAAGGCATATTTGCATCAATCATCAAAATAAATGCAAGGCCTTAGTTGGTTAAGAAATCTAACCATCTCTTTCCCAACCACTTCAATGGTGCTTCTTTCAGCTGCACTTCATCATGTGTTTCATCCCAACCCACATCAATTATGGAATCCTCTTTTCCATTCTTTTCAATCTCTCTCTCCACCTTCTTCAAATGTCATGGTTGACTTGTTGGATGCAAAGTCCAACACTTGTCTAAAATATGACCCTGCTTATGGCAATGAGTGCAAAATAATTGCATCTTATTTTCAACATGTTTGCATTTTCCATTGGACCTTTGGCTTTTTGTCTCCTTTGTTTTGAAAGTTTCATGCATATGACTATCTTCTTCCAACACCTCGAAATAGTATGGCTATTCAAACCACAAAAGGAACATGTAAATTTTGTCCAAATCTTATGTGAGGATTTTCCACATTTATCATAATTAAAAGAAACTTGATTAAAGGTATATTTATACCTTGCACATTAACCATTGTCGCCTTCTTGAGGAGGTGAATTTCATAAGGTAGTGGCTCTCTTTGGAATACCAACAATGGCTTCAATGATTTTAGAGCTTTCAACATCCTCTTGTTTGTCATTCTCATTAGTTGCATGATTATGAGAATCTTCTTGGAAAGTCGATGTAAAACTTTTCCAATCCTCATGAACACAAAATTCATAAGGTTTGAGGTATATAACATGTAATTAAAGTCCTTCTTGTAACACCTTCATGTGCCTCCTTGGATTTGGAGCATTCTCCATCATCTTTTCCATAACCAAGACCCAAATACCTAGGCCTTTCCTCTACAACAATTGGCTCATCTATGCCGTGTGCATGTTTTCCTAACCCTTTACCTTTATAGCCCATTTATTTTAACAATTTGGACCCTATTCCTCTAGTGTGTCCTTCAAAAGCACCTATACATTCATTTTGAGAAGAAATAGAAGATAAACTTGAATTGCATACTTATTTTTCATGCACATACTTGGCTAGGGTTTACTTTGCATCATGGAGTTGAATCTCCATCTCATGCATCTTTTCAAGAAGTGTTTGCTTCTCCTCATTCATGGAAATCAACTTCTCTTTCAGTATAGTGCTCTCCTTCTTATCTTCATACATCTCTTGCACCATATATCTCATGATGTAGAGCTTCTGCAACATCTCTTTATCAAAGTGTCTTGCTAAGGAAGATTGGTTAGAAAGAGTGTTGGATGAAGTTGCCACCACACTTGTAATGCATACAAAGCTTATTTCCTATGATTTGAGAGCTGGGTACTCAATATTTACCTTCTCTTGAAGAGAGAGATACACATAAACTTGCACACATTTAAATTCTCCTTGCACAAATACAAAACCAATATATAATTTTCTAGCTAACCTTGGCAAAGCCTGAGATAAACTTGGACTAAAATGAGCTAAAATGTGCTCTAATACCAACTTTATTATAATATGGGAAAACTAGTTTTGTTGTGCTAGCTTCCTCATCATTAATAAATAAAAGTGTGCTTATGGATCGTCTCAAATAGAAACTTATAAGAGGGTTTATGTGTCAAGTTTGTGCGAATTTTATGAGAAATTTATTAAGTAAATTAGATTTTAAAAACACATAACAACAAGTCAATTTCAGAGAATAAAATACACAACAAACACATAACACAAAGCTGGTAATGGAGTTCACCCCTCTAGGATACATCTCCATGGACCTGCTTCAATGGCTTAGCCCTCTTTGGATTAATTGTCATTTCTCTGATTACATGCACCTATAGTGATCCAATGGATCTGCAACCTACTCCATTGTATTTAGAAGACCAAAAAACCCCTAAGTAGCCTCTTTTGGCTCTGCAAATGGTCTTCAGGTGAACTATACATGGCCTCCTCTCCTAGTGGCCCTAGGGATCTTGAATATTCAAAGTGGAAAATTCACTTATAGAAGTGCTCTGTTACCTCTGCAACCTACACCATCATGCTCAGAGCATCCAAATCATCTAGGATAGACTCTTTATTAGCCCAATTCGGTCGAATAATTCCAAATTTGTGGCTTCTTCATTTTCTCCTAAGAAAGCTCCTCTAAATCTGGAGAAACTCTAGTTAACTCCACTAATTCTGGAGTTCCTGCCAAAATTGACAGACTCCGCCAAACTGTCTTCCAATTTAAGCACGGTTTAATTAATGGTCAAGTGTTTTTTAATTAGGATATAATTGTGAGTTAGGTGCTAATGGTGTGTTTGGTTAAATCCGCATTTAGCAAGGATAAGCGCATATTTAAGCTGGTTTACTGCTTAATTAAGCACATAATAATTTTCCATTAGACTTTGGCCCCACTGGCGGTTTGGGCCATAGGTCATATGAGATGGGTCTGGCCCCCATTTCCTTCCACTAATACATTTGCGTTAACATATATTTATATCGGGGCCCATAGTAATTAAGATTCATAGTCGTGGTCTAATGGTAGGACCTGTGCGTAGTGTGGGGGAGGTCGTGGGTTCGAGCTTGAACTCTGTCCAATCACTAGATAAAAAATTTGTTCGAACAAAAATTGACTAGTTTCAACCTTGGAGGGGCACGAGGTGGCCTCTGGGCTAGCCACGTGTCGACACCCAATTGATGGAACCAAAAGCAATCAAAAACTGACAAATCCAACCAATTTGGTAATGCCACTTGGCAGCAACTCATTGGTCCACCTGGGGGAATATTTTGGGAATATTCCAAGGAGTATTCATTGGAATATTATTTTTGCTGACTAGGTTGTACGGATGCCTAGTCAGCATCCTTGTCACCAAAATTTGCCTATTTGTGCAATCAAACAGATCGCTCTAACTTTCTCATACATACTCTGTTTTGAGCGAAACAAAGTGCATTGGAATCAGGAAGATGAGACCTACCCAGTAGTTCAATTTTCGAAGGATTCTGAGCACTTTGAATTTTTAGCAATTTTTTTCCTCCAAATCAGTTTCTAATCACTCCTTCCCACTCATAGGCTTTTGGACCCACAAAAGCTGGTTATCTGATGAGAATTTAATACTCTTCTCCTTTCCAAGTTCTATCGACTTGATTCTACCTGGAAAAAACTTCATGACAACAAATTTGGTTCCTTGACATACCTACTCTTGCAAATGGCTTGGTACTTCAACCAATGTCCTCCTTTCACTGCAAACGCAATCCAACACTTGTTGGTTGCTTGCTAATTGATTAAACACCTTGTTGTACCACAATGATCCCTCTTTTCTTGGAAGGCTGACTGATGACCTTCCCACTGAGAATCATGTTCCTCATTTACACACACATGCATTTGATGCAAGCTTCTCCTTAGAAACCACTTTTCCAAGTTAATCCCATCTTAGTTAACTAAAAAAATGATTTCCAATATTAGTAATCACAATAAAAGAAATGACCATTATTTTTACCTCCACAATTCCAAATTCCACATCTGGAAGAATTCATTCACCATCTCTTTCGCTTCTTGGCATCAACATATCAAATGGTCTACAATGGTTGTTGTTTTTGTTGCAATATTTTTGGCATCTTGTCCCTCTTTCCGCTTCTTGATTCCATCATCCTCCAGTATTGACATGTTGATCATGCCATGATTTAAGAATGAATACTAATCATGAGCCTCTCGCTAAAGAGTGGACCCTCCAAAATCCCGAGACATATTGTCACAAGAAAAACCATTAAACTTAAAAACACATCATGCAAGAAATACAAGTTGACAACCTCTTCCTCTTGCTCCTTCAAAGCAACAAATGTCACATCCTGTGAACATCACCATGCATTCTTACATGTTGGTGTACAAACAAAAAATATGTTTAATTTTTTGATGGGTTTCGAGAAAACATGTGTCTTCAAACCATTGACTCTCAAGTCAAACAAAAGCATGTATAACAACTTGACGATTATTTTCCCAAAACAACAAGAATTTCACCTCTCATGAAACAATTCTTCAACATCTCCCTTTCATCCTTGGAGACAAAATCAACTCTTCCAAGTCAATATGACATACATGTAACAATCAATCAACCAACAAAATTCGATCACTCATGCATATGCAAATGATCAACACTCTAAAGTTAACAACATACATGATAAACAAATAAATCAACCAACACAAGTCAATGACTCATGCATGTTCAAGCACAATGAAACTATAAAAATTTCCACAATTCCCACACACAAACTCTCATGCATGTATACAATTCTCAACTCTCTCGCAAGTAAAATCATAAGTACAAGAATCCCATTGGTATGTATGAGTACTTAAAGAGATGAAATGACCAAATTTTCTGCAACAAAGTGAGTCAACATATTCCTGGCGTAAACATACAACATGCTTTCTAGAGAAAAATAATTGCATTCACATGCAAATTGCAACTACAAATTTTTATCTTTATTACATCTAAGTGAGTCAACATAACTCTACTTTTTCAACATCTTGTTCATGCAATATGTAGCATACTTGCAAGAAAAAATAAACACATTCAATTAGGAAATAAATGCATCAATAAGGCAAGATTTGCATCAATCATCAAAAGAAATGCAAGGCCTTAATTGGTTAAGAAATCTAACCACTTCTTTCCACACCAATTCAATGGTGATTCTTTCAACTGCACTTCATCATGTTTTTCATCCTAACCCACATCAATTAGGGAATTCTCTTTTCCATTCTTGTCAATCTCTCTCTCCACCTTCTTCAAATGTCGTGGATGACTTGTTGGATACAAAGTCCAACACTTGTCTACAAGATGACCCTACTTATGGAAATGAGTGAAAAATAATTGCATCTTCTTTTTAATATGGTTTGCATTGTCCATTGGACCTTTGGCTTTTTGTCTCCTTTGTTATGAAATTTTACTGTGTATGGCTATCTTCTTCCAACACCTCGAAACAATATGGTTATTCAAACCACAAAAGGAACATTTAAATTTTCTCCAAACCTTATGTGAGTATTTTCCATGTTTATCATAATTAATAGAAACTTGATTAAATGTAGATTTATACCTTTCACATTCACCTTTGTTGCCTTCTTGAGGAGGTGAATTTGATGAGGCAGTGGCTCTCTTCAGAATACCAACAATGACTTCAATGATTTTAGAGCTTTCAACATCCTCTTGTTTTCCATTCTCATAAGTTACATGCTTATGAGCATCTTCTTGCAAAGTGGGTGTAAATTTTTTTCATTCCTCGTGAACACAAAATTCAGAAACTTGAGGTAATGAACATATAATGAAAGTCCTTCTTGTAATGAAAGTCCTTCTTGGAACACCTTCATGTGCCTCCTTGGCTTTGGAGAATTTTCCATCATGTTTTCCATAACCAAGACCTAAATACCTAGGCCTTTCCTCTACAACAATTGGCTCAACTATGCCTTGTGCATGTTTTTCTAACCCTTTACCTTCAAAACCCATTTTTTTTAACACTTTGGACCCTATTCCTCTAGTGTGTCTTTAAAAATAACCTACACATTCATTTTGAGAATAAATATAAGATAAACTTGAATTTCATACCTATTTTTCATGCACATACTTGGCTAGGGTTTCCTTGGCATCATGGAGTTGAATCTCCATCTCATGCATCTTTTTAAGAATCTCTTTCTTGTCCTCCTTCATGGCAGTCGACTGATCTTGAGGTATAGTGCTCCCCTTCTTATCTTCATACATCTCTTGCACCATATCTCTCATGATGTAGAGCTTCTGCAACATCTCTTTATCAAAGAGTCTTGCTAAGGAATATTGGTTAGAAATAGTGTTGGATGAAGCTTCCATCACACTTGTAATGCATACAAATATTCTTTGTTGTGATTTGAGAGCTAGGTCCTCAATCTTGACCTTATCCTACAGAGAGGAGATACACATAAACTTGCATATAGTTAAATTCTCCTTGCACAAATACAAAACCAATCGGTAATTTTCTAGCTAACCTTAGCAAAGCCTGAGATAAACTTGGGCTAAAATGAGCTAAAATGTGCCCCGATACCAACTTGATCTAAATATGGAAAAACTGGTTTTTTTGTGCTGGCTTCCTCATCAGTATTAAATAAAAGTGTGCTTATGGATCATCTCAAATAAAAGGTTATAAAATGGTTTATGTGTCAAGTTTGTGTGTCTTTTATGAGAAATTAATTAAGTAAATTATCTTTTAAAAACACATAACAACAAGTAAATTTAAGATAATACAACACACAACAAACACATAACAAAGAGTTGATAATGGAGTTCACCCCTCCTGGGCTACATCTCCATGGACCTGCTTCAATGGCTTGACCCTCTTTGTATTAATGGTTAATTCTCTAATTACATGCACCTACAGTGATCCAATGGATCTACAACCTAATCCATTGGATTCATAAGACCCAAAAACCCCTAAGTAGCCTCTTCTGTCTCTGTAAATGGTCTTCAGGTAAACTAGACATGACCTCCTCTCCTAGTGGCCCTCGACATATTTAATATTCAAAGTGGAAAAATCACTTACATAAGTTCTCATCTAATTCTGCAACCTGCACCATCATGCTCAGAGCATCCAAATCATCTAGGATAGACTCTTTTTTATCCCAATTTGGTCGAATAATGCCAAAGTTATGGCTTCTTCAGTTTCTCTTAGGAAAACTCCTCTAAATCTAGAGAAACTCCAGTTAACTCCACTAATTCTAGAATTCCTGCCGAAATTGGAAGACTCCACCAAACTGACCACAAAGTTAAGCGTAATTTAATTAATGGTTAACGTTTTTTAATTAGGAGATAAGTGTGAGTAAGGAGCTAATGGCGCGTTTGGTTAAATCCACATTTACATGGATAAGCGCATATTTAAGTTGGTTTACTACTTAATTAAGAACATAATAATCTGCCATTAGAATTTGGCCCCGCTGTTGGTTCGGCCCATAGGTCATATGTGATGGGTATGGACCCACGAGTTTGGCCCCCATTTCCTTTTGCCAATACATTTGTGTTAACATATATTTATATCAGCGCCCATAGTAATTGAAATCCATAGTCATGGTCTAATGGAAAGACCTGCATGTACTGTGGGGGAGGTTGTGAGGTCGAGCCGGCCTCTGCCTGACCACCATATAAAAAAAATTGAACAAACATTGACCAATTTCTACCTTGGAGGGGCATGTGACGGCCTCTGGGCTAGCCACGTGTCGACACCCAATTGGAGGAACCAAAACCAATCAAAAAGTGACAAATCCAACCAATCCAATAATGCCACTTGGTAGCAACTCATTGGTTCACTTGCAAGGGAATATTCCTTGGAATATTATTTTTGCTAACTGGGTTGTACGGATGCCTAGCCAGCATCCCTATCACCAAAATTTGTCTCTTTGTGCAATCGAACAGATTGCTCTAACTTTCTCATACAGATGTTTTTTTGAACGAAACGAAGTGTGTCAGAATAAGGAAGACGAGACATATCCATTCGTTCAAGTTTCGATTGATTCTAAGAAATTTGAAATTTGAGCAAATTTTTGCCCCCAATTCAGTTTCTGATCACTCCTTCCCACTGATAGGCTTTTGGACCCACAAAATTTGGTTATCTGATGAGAGCTTAATACTCTTCTCATTTCCAAGTTCTATCGACTTGATTCTACTTGGAAAAATCTTCATGACAACCACTATGGTTCCTTGACATGCCTACTCTTGCAAATGGCTTGGTACTTCAACTAATGTCCTCCTTTCACTGCTGACCCAATCCAACACTTGTTGGTTGCTTGCTGACTAATTAAACACCTTGTTGTACCAAAATGATCCCTCTGCTTGGAAGGCTAACTGATGGCCTTCCCACTGAGAATCGTGTTTCTCCTTTGCACACACATGAATTTGATGCAAGCTTCTCCTTGGAAACCACTTTTCCAAGTTAAGACCATCTGAGTGAACTATAATAATGAGTTCCAATATCAGTAATCACAAGAAAATATATGACCATTGTTGTTACCTTCATGATTCTAAATTCCACATCTGGAAGAATGCATTCACCATCTCTTTCGCTTCTTGGCGTCAACACATCAAATGGTCTATAATGGTTGTTTCTTTTGCTGCAATATTTTTGGCATCTTGTCCATCTTTCCGATTCTTGATTCCAACATCCTTCAGTATTGACATGCTGCTCATGCCATGATTTGAGAATGAAGGCTAATCATGAGCCTCTTGCTCAAGAGTGGACCTTCCAAAATCCTGAGACATCTTGTCACAAGAAAAACCATTAAAATGAAAAACACATCATACAAGAAACACAACCTGACGACCTCTTCCTTTTTCTCCTTCGAAGCAACAAATGTCCCATCCTATGAACATCACCATGCATTCTTACATCTTGGTGTACAAAAAAAACATCTGTGTAATTCCTATTTTTTCGATGGGTTTTGACAAAACATGTGTCTTCAAACCATTGACTCTGAAGTCAAACAAAAGCATGTATAACAACTTGACGATTCTTTTCCCAAAACAACAAGAATTTCACATCTCATGAAACAATTTGTCAACATCTCTCTTTGATTATTGGAGACAAAATCAACACTTCCAAGTCGATATGACATACATGTAACAATCAATTGACCAACACAAATCGATCACTCATGCATGTGCAAATGATCAACACCCTCAAGTTGACAACATGCATGGTAAACAAAGAAAACAACCAACACAATTCAATCACTCACACATGTTCAAGCACAATGAAGCTATCAAAAATTCCATTTTTCACACACACAAACTCTCATGCATGTATACAATTCTCAACTCTCTCACAAGTACAATCACAAGTACAAGAATCCCATTAGAATGTATGAGTACTTAAAGAGCTGAAATGACCAAATTTTCTGCAACAAAGTGAGTCAACGTACTCCACTTTCAAACACCTTCCTAGCTCAAACATGCAACATGAATTTTAGAGAAAAATAAATGCATTCACATGCAAATTGAAACTACAAATTGCCATCTTTGCTGCATCTAAATGAGACAACATAACTCTACTTTTCCAACATCTTGCTTCATTCCATATGCAGCATACTTTCAAGAGAAAAGAAATGCATTCAATTGGCAAAGAAATGCATCAATAAGGAAATATTTGCATCAATCATCAAAAGAAATGGAAGGCCTTAATTGGTTAACAATTCTAACCATCTCTTTCAAAACCACTTCAATGGCGCTTCTTTCAGCTACACTTCATCATGTGTTTCATCATGACCCACATCAATTATGGAATCCTCTTT
Source organism: Pinus albicaulis (assembly GCA_034641835.2). Taxonomy (NCBI): domain Eukaryota; kingdom Viridiplantae; phylum Streptophyta; class Pinopsida; order Pinales; family Pinaceae; genus Pinus; species Pinus albicaulis. The sequence continues at coordinate 792,706,116 of CM076570.1, read as the reverse complement.
TCCATTCTTGTCAATCTCTCTCTCCAACTTCTTCAAATGTCGTGGATGGCTTGTTGGATACAAAGTCCAACACTTGTCTACAAGATGAACCTGATTATGGAAATGAGTGAAAAATAATTGCATCTTCTTTTCAACATGGTTTGCATTATACATTGGACCTTTGGCTTTCTGTCTCCTTTGTTTTGAAAGTTTCCTGTGTATGGCTATGTTCTTCCAACACCTCGAAACAGTATAGTTATTCAAACCACAAAAGGAAGATTTAAATTTTCTCCAAATCTTATGTGAGGATTTTCCATGTTTATCATAATTAAAATCAACTTGATTAAAGGCAGATTTATACCTTACACATTCACCTTTTTCGCCTTATTGAGGAGGTTAATTTGATGAGGTAGTGGCTCTCTTTGAAATACCAACAATGGCTTCAATGATTTTAGATCTTTCAACACCCTCTTATTTTCCATTCTCATTAGTTGCATGCTTATGAGCATCTTCTTGCAAATTGGGTGTAAAAATTTTGCATTCCTCATGAACACAAAATTCACAAGCTCGAGTAATGAACATGTAATGGAAATCCTTCTTGGAATACCTTCATGTGCCTCCTTGGCTTTGGATCATTCTCCATCATGTTTTCCATAACCAAGACCAAAATACCTAGGCCTTTCCTCTACAACAATTGGTTCAACTATGCCTTGTGCATCTTTTCCTAACCCTTTACGTTCATATCCAATTTGTTTTGAAAATTTGGACCCTATTCCTCTAGTGTGTCTTTCAAAACCACCTACACATTCATTTTGAGAAGAAATACAACGTAAACTTGAATTTCATACCTATTTTTCATGAACATACTTGGCTAGGGTTTACTTGGCATCATGGAGTTGAATCTCCATCTCATGCATCATTTCAAGAAGCTCTTTCTTCTCCTCCTTCATGGAAATCAACTGCTCTTGAAGTATAGTGCTCTCCTTCTTATCTTCATACATCCCTTGCACCATATCTCTCATGATGTAGAGCTTCTGTAACATCTCTTTATCAAAGAGTCTTGCTAAGGAAGATTGGTTAGAAACAGTTTTGGATGAATCTACCATCACACTTGTAATGCATGAAAAGCTTCTTTGTTGTGATTTGAGAGCTGGGTCCTCAACCTTGACCTTCTCCTGAAGAGAGGAGATACACATAAAGTTGCACACAGTTAAATTCTTCTTGCACAAATACAAAACCAATAGCTAATTTTCTAGCTAACCTTGGAAAACCCTGAGATAAACTTGTGCTAAAATGAGCTAAAATGTGCTCTGATACAAACTTGATCTGAATATGGACAAACTATTTTTGATGTGCTAGCTTCCTCATCGGTATTAAATAAAAATGTGCTTATGGATCGTCTCAAATAGCAAGTTCTAAGAGGGTTTATGTGTCAAATTGTGTGTCATTTATGAGAAATTCATTAAGTAAATTAGTTTTCTTTTAAAAACGCATAACAACAAATAAATTTAAGAGAATACAATAGAAAACAAACACGTAACACTGAGCTGATAATGGAGTTCACCCCTCCTGGGATACATCTCCATGGACCTACTTCAATGACTTGTCCCTCTTTGGATTAATGGTAAATTATCTGATTACATGCACCTACAGTGCTCCAATGGATCTGCAACCTACTCCATTGGATTCAAAAGACCCCAAAACCCCTAATTGGCCTCTTCTGGCTCTACAAATGGTCTTCATGTGAACTAGACATGGCCTCCTCTCCTTGTGACCTTAGGCATATTTAATCTTCAAAGTAGAAAAATCACTTACAAAAGTGCTCCTTTGCCTCTGCAACCTACACCATCATGCTTAGAGCATCCAAATCATCTAGGATAGACTCTTTCTGAGCCCAATTTGGTCGAATAATGCCAAAGTTATGGCTCCTTTATTTTCTCCTAGGAAAGCTCCTCTAAATTTGGAGAAACTCAGGTTAACTCCACTAATTCTGGAGTTCCCGCTGAAAATGGCAGACTCTACCAAACTGACCACCAAGTTAAGCGCATTTTAATTAATGGTTAAGCATTATTTAATTAGGAGATAAGTGTGAGTTATGTGCTAATGGCACATTTGGTTAAATCCACATTTAGCATGGATAAGGGCATATTTAAGTTGGTTTAGTGCTTAATTAAGCACATAATAATCTTCCATTAGACTTTTGCCCCGTCGGTGGTTCAGGCCATAGGTCATATGCGATGGGGCTGGCCCCCATTTCCTTCCGCCAATACATTTGTGCCAACATATATAAAAATTGGTGCCCGTAGTATTTAAGATCCATAGTCGTGGTCTAATGGTTAGACTTGCACGTAGTGTGGGGGAGGTCGTGGGGTCAAGCCCGACCTCCGCCCGACCACCATATAAGAATTTTGTTTGAACAAACATTGACCAATTTCAACCTTGGAGGGGTACATGGCGGCCTCCAAGCTAGCCACATGTCGACACCCAATTGGAGGAATCAAAACCAATCAAAAACTGACAAATCCACCTGGGGGGAATATTTCGAGAATATTCCTTGGAATATTTTTTTTTTTTACTGGGTTGTACAGATGTCTAGTCAGCATCCCTATCACCAAAATTTGCCTATTTGTGCAATCAAACAGATCGCTCTAACTTTCTCATACGGACTTCGTTTGGAGCAAAATGAAGTGTGCTAAAATCAGGAAGACGAGACCTATCCATTCGTTCAGGTTTCGGTCGATTCTAATCACTTCGATTTTTTAGCAAATTTTTGCCCCCAATTCAATTTATGGTCACTTACTTACTCCTCAACATAATATATGATTTAATTTGTCTTTCGTCTCTGGGATTTACAATGCTAGTTCAGATTCGGCAACCGAGAAAACAATCTAAAATGAATTTTTACCACATTCAAAACAGGGTACTATGTTTCAGTTTAACAATGTCCAGTTCATTGTAAATACCACACATTCCTTACTCCTAGACATAGTGGTACATTCCTTCATGGGTTTTGAAGCTAATATTACAAAATCCAAAAGGAAAATGGACAAATCACACAGTGATTGAAGTCACAAGGTTCAAATTCTTAATATAAATCAGTTCAAAAAGCTATAATTTTACATAAAAGTGACGAGTATCAAAATTATCAAGTGTGCAGGACTAAACTATGAATTAATAACAATTTACATCAAAAATCAATTTACAAGGTTCGATTCAATGTCGAGCTATTTAACAATCACTCAACATACAGTCCAAATTGTTGTTCGCTTACATCATTCATACATAAATAATTTATGATTCACACATATTTTAAAGTACAAGCGGGTCTGCAAACTTTAGAATTATAGTTACACAGTGAAACAATGAGTTCCTATCTTCTCATCTTCTCTCATCGAGGAGCTTATAGGCACTCGTTTTTTATTAGTCCTCAAAAGAACTAACTTTTACAACCAAGGGTTATGAAGATGAATTGTTTCCCCTTCTCCACAAAATAAGGGAAAGTGAAACTATATTTACAACAAAAAATAACTTCTCCAACTTATTTCAAAACAAAAAACAAACTCACTCCTAAATTAAATATTCAAAATTTCATAACATTTAAAAAAATTTCCCAACACTCCCAAATTAAATATTTAGAATTTCAAAACATTTAAAAAAAAAATCCACCATTACCATGTGATCATTCCATCACATTGGTAAACTCGTGTCCAAATTCTTTATATCTTTTGCTAGACATATGCATCAAAATGCTTCAATGGTTTTTGAGAGAGCTAAATCCATACATACAATAAATAAATAAATAAAAACTAGTTTAAACCACACAAAGCAAAATTTAACCAAAAATGTTTTAACCAGATTCCAACTCCAAAAAGTCTCATTTAAAAACTACTCCATTTGAATTGACCATTGAACAAAATTACAAAAAATGTTGATTCGTGAAGAATAGAGAAGTTGGGCAGATTCTGTTCCACAGAAAAGAACGTGTAGGATGTGGATTCTTTGAGAAGGGAGAAATTGGGCACATTCTGTTCCACAGGAAAAAAATGCGGGAGTAAGTGGAATTCACATGTTGGGTGTACTTTATCAGTGGAATTCACATGTTGGATGCAATCTATCACTCCTACGGTTGACTTTGTTACAATATTTTAACTACTACGCCATGTAACTGGTTGCAACTGATGTTTCATTCATCGATTTCGCCGATATCGAATCTCCGGTACTGTTGGTTGGGCTGCTTTTTCCTACTGTAGCTGGAAATCATCCTCTTTCCCTAATATAGAGCAATATTTATCAGCAATATTTATCAAAATTCAAATCTAGATGGTGAAAATAAATTCAACCATCTTTGAAATACTTGTGCAATATATTCATTGGATGTAGGTTGGAGTTCCAGCTCAAGTTATTTTTTAGGGGCGACGGCTAATTTCTTGGCCCATATCCTACCCATATTTTTACTTTACAGTTCTAATAAATTCGATTAACCATATTGATGATACCCTCTTCCTCTTTATCGTATTAATTTTCTTCTTTGTTATATTAATCTATATATTGAATCCAATGCACTGTGGAATTAATTTTATGGCATTGATCCTCACTTTTTCCTTCTTCAGTTACGAATATGCAGTCTCTTCAAACATATTGCTGAGTGAAACGGAATTAAGAATTGGGCAGGTGTGCTGGCGAGGAAATCAAGAGCTGAGTTGTTACAACGCTATTATCATGACGACCAAGAACTGCTTGGACTCGTATCAAGAGTAGGCACAATTGAGAGAATTGTGACACGGAGTGTCACTGTTGGTTGATCACGAGTGCAAAGAAAGGTAAGGCTTCTATTGTTGCATCATATAGTATGCAAATTTTCTATGGTTGCAGCACACAAGGTGTTGAGGCATCTTATAGTCACCAATTCCATTAGTACAATTCTCAAAGTGTAAACTTCACTTAAATGCATTTTAAGAAAAGTATATCATATCAAAACATATAATTAATTAGATTTATATAAAATTATATTAAAGTAGTTGATATAAATTAAATAGGTAATAGTGATAAAAAGAATTAAGAAATGAGTTAAACATTTATATATTTAAAAAAATATGTAGTAAGATTTTTAATAATGTGTAAAAAGAATTTTTTACAATATCATGATTACTACTATGACTTATTAATATCACATGTTTAAAATAACTATTGAGTTATTGGAGAAAATCACTCTGCAGCTGGTGATTTTAGTGTAAATAAGAATGAAAGAAATCAAATGAGAATATTGTCTCGAAAAAAAGCTTACTGGCAATCCAAAAATAAGATTTGATGTCTTTATAAGATTATAAAGAACCCTAAATTAGGGATCCTCTATGACACAATTGAGGCACATATTCAATTCACGAAAGGTCATGCCTTTCTCTGAAAATTTGTTGGGTAGAGAAGGACCCCCTAAATTAGATTCAAGCAAAATGGAATTCGAAAGGGCAGATCAATTTGAAGTTGGGTGCCAAGAATTTTTCAACATTGAATTTTCATAGCCTGGGGATATAAATAACGTGTTTGGAAATGCCCCCTACTTTGGTAACGTGGATTTATTCATCCGCTTTTGGGAGGGTCGATATAATCCAAAAAAGTATCAGTTTATAACCGCCCCAATTTGGGTACGATTGTTCTCGCTACCAGAAGAATTTCGGGAGTCCACAATTCTTGAAAGTATGGACAACACCATCGGTTCATTCATCATGATTTCTGAGGGCACCATGCAAGTTCTATATGTCTCATATGCCTAAATCTGCTTATATATGAATATATCTCAACCCCTTTGCAAAATCGTTTAAACTTTCTTATATGGATGAGGCTTGGCATCAATCGTTAGACTATGAGCATGTGTCAATTTGTTGACATCGGTGCCATGAGTATGGAAATCTCGGATGTTTTGATCACCAAAGCAGAGCAACAATCGACAAATCATCGAGATGATCCTGATGGTTCTCAGTGGCTACGAAATGTCGAAACGATAGGAGCATGCAGGTGAATCTGAAGGTGAACCCACCTCTAAAAGGGAATTAATATGGAAACAATGCAAGATTCGTTGGAGGAAAATTAGTTTCCTGAATATATTATGAACTTGGATCCACCGAAGGACATTCAGAAAAGGGGTAATACTACGTGTAAAGCTACTAGGGAGCTAGAAATTGCGCTAGAGATAGAGGAAACCCAATAGCAAGAACCAAAGGCTATGGACGTCGATGAAGATGTTGAAACCATTAGTCCTGAGGAATAGGTTCTGGGCAATCTACTGCATGAATGGTGAACCAAGGAACCACCGGAGATTCCTAAACTCCAACTGTATCAATCCCAGCAAATATATCGTAGATTGAAGGAAAAGAAAGAGATGGATGGTCGTGAAGGGTTGACATCGTCATCAAGGGATTTGGGAGTTCTTACGTAGGATAGCAAAAATAACGGCAAGGAACCAAAATAAAGCAAGAAAAAAGGGAGGAGATCCATTTGAGAAACGATTCAAGCAATAGGAGAATATGCAGTTAAGTATGGGAAATTCACGATCCTTGAATATATTATCGTGGAATATTTGTGGCCTCAAAGTAAATATATTTTAGTGGAGAAACGATCAATTGATTTAGGAAACAAAAGTTTATTGTTAGAAAACTCAAACTATTGTAGAACGTTACTCATGAGGATGTTAGGTAATGGTGGTGGTTGTTAAAGGAATTGTTGGGCTCTAGTTATATTTTGTAACTCTTTAGAAATAACTTTCTCGGATTGGTTAGCCCTTCTTTGCATTCTTTCTAGGCATTTTCGGTATATTAGCTTGACAGAATAGGGGTGTCTTTTAGCGATCTATGGATCTCATATCCTGATTGAGAAGGCGAGAAGACATCAAGAATATTTGATCCATACATATAGATGTCATATGGATATTCAGAGGGGATTATAACTTAATTAAGTCCTCAGCGGAGAAAAAAGGGGTGATAAGGAAGCTCGACTCAAGGGAACAACAATTTATAGACCTGATGCAAGCTCTCTAGATGGTAGATGTGAGCCCAAATAATCGGATCTTTACTTGGAATAACGAGCGCAATGGAAAACATTAAGTGGCTAGCAGGTTGGATTGTTTCCTAGGGTCAGAAGCCTTGATGGGTAAGGATCTCTTTCTAGAGGCAGTTATTTTACCGACACTTAGGTATGAATCACTGGTCATTTCATCTAGAGTTGGATCTGAAGGAGGGTCCCCACAATTTCCCTTTCAGGTATGAGATTTTATGGTTATAGGATTTAGATTTTATGGAGAAAGACCGAGGTTGGTGGGAGGAGATCCAAACTCAGGGGGCCAACAAGATGCACACTTTCTTACTAAAACTAAAGGAACTCAAATAAAAAATCAAGGATTGGAATAGAAACAAATTTGGAAATGTATTCTCTGAGAAACAACCTTTGGAGAATAGGGTGTATCAGATCCAACAAGAAATTATTCTTAATGGGCGCTTTAAAGAGTTGATTCAAGAAGTAGGGACCAAACTTAATCAATTGGAACAATGTTGAAAGTGGGAGAAAATTGTATGGAAACAAAAGTCTCGTCTCTAGTGGCATAGGGAGGGAGAACACAACACAAATTTATTTCACAAGAATATTATCAAACATAGATAGAATAATAGGATTTTTTTTCTCTCCTCAAGTAATGGGGAACATATGGTCAAACACAATGATATTGATCAGCATGAATTGGTTTCTTATTAGAAAACCCTTCTCACTAATCCTCCACCCAATAGGTAATCAATGATTCATCACATCATAGTCCATATCCCCAATCCGGTTCTCCCAGGACATAACAATGCACTAAAGATATAAGTAGTTCTTTTGAGGACGTAGAAGAGGTGGTAATGGCGATTCCCATGAATAAATCACTTGGTCCATATGACTTTATCATTGACATATTTCAAGATTATTGGCCCTTCCTTGACCATGAGGTTCGCACCTTCGTGTAGGAGTATCGAAAAACTAAATAGGTATGGTCATGCCTTCATGGAGAGATGGAAAATTTTGGATGGAATAGTTTTTTCTCGTAAGGTAATGCATTCTTTGAAAAAATATAAGAAAGTTGGAATGTTGATCAAACTATACCTTTCTAAGGCCTATAACCGACTTAACTAGCAATACATTTTAAATATCGTACAAGCCTTTGGCTTCTCTCCATCATCAATTTCCTAGATCCGGTCCCTAGTATCCACCCCTTTCTATTACATTCTTGTTAATGGATCCTCTTCTATCCCCTTCAATCCATATAGGGGCCTCTCCTAAGGGGATCCCATTTCACCATTCTTGTTAATTATCGAAGTTGAAGACCTTGGAAGGTACCTTAAAAGGGGTATCCATCAATCCAATCTCCAAGGTTTAAGGTTGTATGGTGATGACCTTACCATTACACACCAGCAATTCATGGATGATATATCATTATTTTCCTTGCCCACAGAAAAGGAAGCTTTGAACTTAAAATCTACATTAAATATATTCATGGAGGCCTCTAGTATGCGAATTAATGGGGACAAGTCTAATATACTCTTCTTTAATACGAGTGAGGTGATCTAGCTCCATTTGGTTCATCTTCTAAAGTTCAATATTGGCTTTTTACCCTCCATATATTTGCAAGCTCCTTTAGTCACAAATTCTCTTCAGAAATTCTATTAGCAAAGCATTCTCTAGAGGATTACATCTAAATTGGATAATTAGGCATTCTGAGCTCTAAACTTGGCAGTCACCTTGTTCTCCTCAAATTGGTATTAATGGATCTTAAAATTTATCAGTTATCAATGATGGTGGCTCCAAAATCAATTCTAAAATCCATGTATTCACTTTTGAGAGATTTCCCGTGGAGGGTGGCGAAGAAGGAGAATAAGTGGTATTTGGTGCCATGGGATAAGTTGTGCCTCCCAAAGCTAACAGGTGATCTAGTCCTAAGGGATCCAAAAATACCCAACAATTTCTTGGGATCTAAGTTTTGTTGGTGATGGCTACAAGGGGGATCATAGTTATAGAAATATATTTGGGGCGAAAAATACATACACTCCTCTTCCCAAGTTGAGAAACTGCATAGAGATAATCTCCCTGAGGGCCATTCAATGAGTAATATTGTCGGGAACAATCATAATTTAATCCAACGACACTCATTCTAGGAAATATAATATGGGAAAATTGAATTATTTTTACAAGATGCCTGGAAACAATTGCAACGGTAGGGGATCGCAAGGAATTTCGAGACTTAGAAAGATACACCAAGGAGCAGTAACGTGTTAAGTTGGAATATTTTTGGAAACAAAACCAACACTCTAATATATGGTTTGAATGGAAACAGGTTGAGGATTAGGATCCCCATCCATCCTTGACTTCCTAGGCAATATTATCCAAAGCACTCCAAGACCTAAAAATTTCTATCTCTTTAGACCAATATAAGCTCTAGTGGGGGTATCACCCAAGAGGCATGTTTTCATTAAAGGGGGGGTATTATATTGTTCTAGGTTACCGAGACCTACTTTGTGATGTCATGTGGAGGAAAATTTGGATGAACCACCTTTAGCATAAGGTAGCTCACTTCCATTGGTTGGTAGGTCGACACTGAATTCTGACATGGGACCAACTACGGAGGAAAGGATATTCGAGCCCCTATCTTTGTCAATTATGTTGGAACAAAGAAGATTCCATGGAGAATATATTCAATAATTTCCCATATGTGGATCATGTTTGGGTAAAATTATAGGCCAGTGGCTAATAGAGTGTGGATATTAGCTTCGGGATTTATTCTATGGTCCTTATGGAAAGAAAGGAACAATATAATATTTGCATTAGCATCCACTAAGGGAGACTCGGTGCTTTAGTCTCCTATCAAATAGAATATAAGGGAAATAATTCTCAATGAACCCACGATACAAGAATATTGGAAAGTGAGCCCCCAAGAAGCTATAATTTTATATTTTCTAGATCTATCACCTTCTATGATATCATCTTGGAACCCAAAGCCTACCCCTCGAGTGAGTCTACCCCTTTAGTATTCCTTCCAGCCCCTGATGGTTTTGTTAAACTTAATTTTTATGGGGATTCGAAAGGAAACCCTGGCCAAGGTAGGTATGGGTGAATTTTTCGTAGTTGGGATTATCATGTCTAAAGAATTTACACAACCCATTGTGGACATACTAGTAATAATATGGTATAGTTTCTTAGGTTGGAACGAGGCCTATTGGTGGCTACTGAGATGGGCTTCTCAAAATAGCAGATAGATGGGGACTCTGATTTGGTTATTGCTATGGTAAGTAAGTTGATAGATGGAACTTATGTAGAGAAGCTATCTAAAATTTGGAGGATGGAACTATTTATTTCCTGTATTCAATCTCTACTAAGGTCAATCCCTTATATTTTTTCCTCTCATTCTCAGTGTTCTGGTAATAAGGTGGCGAACCTCCTTAACAATGTTTTCTACTAAAACAATCATTATGATTATAATGTATCCTGGACAAAGGGGGGGTGATATGATTGGTATCTCTATAATCCATTATGGAGGTATATGGAATTCACCAATCGAGGTGAACCAAAAAGTGGCATCAGGAATTGGGAGAGGTCCCCACCACCTCACTGCCTCATGATGCAATTAAATGGGGGGTGATGTGGCCTACCTCCCCCGTGACAATTTCATGTAAAAATTCATGTTATACATCTATCAGGTTTTCTCATTAACATACCGTTGTATGCCATGGTTGATTTTGTGATTTTTTATTTAAGGTGCCAAGGTAATTCTTGTCTGATGCATGTGGGAACAAACCTTCCCTTATTTTTCTTGGTAACTCGGGAAGCCAAGGTGGGAAAACAGATTTTATGGGTTGTCAAGCATATTTGTTTGGCTAAGAATGAAAATATTTGTCTAGAAATTTTGAAGTTGCTCCTGGAGGTATATTTGTTCATCGTGTTATATGACGACATGGCAGTTACATGGCAGGGAGACTCAATGAGCAAGGGTGGCACTTTGATTCCAAGAGTTGGGGCTATCCTCAGGAGGGGTTGTAAATAGGGTCCTTGGCTCGTCGTGGGTTCTCTCTTTGTGTCATCTATCAGGTAATTTCAAGTTTACCATTAGCATATTTATAATTTGTTAATTGTAGTGGTTTGGTGTAAGGCCTTGTTAAGTTATGATTGTTGAAATCCTGATGTTCTATGTTGTAACAAACACTTATTAAAAAACTTCTTTATGCTGCAATATTAGATAAGAAATTTTAGATAGATCATACATCAAATGGACAATATAAGACAACCAAGAATACAATGAGACACATTTAATCTAGGTCCATTAACCAGGGAAAACCCCACAAGGGGAAAACCAAACCAAATTCTTCTTCTATTAGAAATCAATTGTTCAGCAGAGATACAAAGTAAAATGAGAGATCAAGAGAATGATTAAGTTCACCCAAATCTAAATAATTTGTAGCATGAATATCACTAGGAGTAGCAGCAGATGCACACATTGAATCAACCTTCCCTTCAATTGAATCAACACTGAAACACTCAAGCACTAAATCAACCTTGGCTCACCATGTTATGTTCTTATTATTCAAGACTTTCTCTCTCACACACACATAATTCTTCTCTATACTCTTTAACTCTCTCTTTCTCAAGTTCGTAATCTCCTTTCACAATGGACAAGTAATGAGGAGAGAAAGAATGAGACACACATATATAATAGGAGAAATGAATCCATGTCATAAAGGAGGATTAACTTGCATACCTTGAGGAGTGTAACTCATGCCCATTTTGGAAATGTAACTCATGCCATTAAGGAGGTGTGCATGCCTCTGTAAATTATTATTTTCAAAGAGAGTGTAACATATGCATAAAAGAGTGTGTAAGATGAATCTTTTATGACATGCTTTTATTGTGTATAAGAGAGTGTAAGAGAATATTTTATGGCGCGCTTTAATGAGTGTAAGAGCATTAATGAGAGTGTAAGAGGAATATTCAATGCAAATAGTGAGATTGTAAGAGAACATTATTTAGAACCATGATTGAGTGACTTGAATTTCTTTTTAATAATAATATAATAGTATCATAAGAATCAAAATAATGATAATGACAATATTGATGATTAAGTAGAAATTGAACTATTAGGAATGATTGATGATGAGAAGGGATTTTCCATCAAAAATACTTGATTACTAATTGATACAAAGTGATTACTATTTTTGGAAAGTCATACTTGAGACTTTCTATTTTTAGACTTTCCATTTTTAGAAATTCTATTTTTATACTTTCTATTTTTACACTTTCTATGTTTAGACATTCATCCCTGAGCTACCAAATTTTCAAAATTGAATATGTAATTATGTTTATGCCTGGAGTTTTCTCTGGTATTCTAGAGGTTTGGTTGTTATTTGGAGGTGGAAAATGTACTCTGGGATGAGTCTCATCAGAGAGGTTTCAATCTGTTGGTTGTATTCATTTTTACCCATATAATTTATCTTCTTATCATTCCCACTGGGAGGTGGATTCAAGTTATGTGCATGCAATTGTGGTGTGTAGTCCATGGTATGATTTGCGTAGTGTGGTGCTAAGTGTTTCAGTTTTTTGGTTAGGAAGAAGGGGTATTTTTCTCTATTTTTTGTTGAGGCTCTCTTCTAGTATTTGGGAATATATCTATCATTTTTTGTAGACATACATTCAAAGGGAGGGTGATATTGTACTGGGACTTTTTATCTCTCTTCACCATTATCGGGAAACACGTGAGATAAAGAAGGGGGTTAGGAGGAAGAGGTGGTTGTGGCTCCTATGGTAGGTTGTGTTTGTAATCTCAGGCACAAGAATCAACCACTCACTACCATGTTGTGACATCCCCTGACACTAGAGTGGAAATTCGGTAGTTGGAATCTTACATGGAAAATGAACGGAAATATTATTCAGACACAAAGCTTATTGTTGAGGTGTCTAATTAGTTACTTGACCTTGGACACACCAGAGGATGAAGGAACCAATACTTGCATTTTGTTACTTTGCATTGGGAATTGAAGACTTTGGTCGGTCATGTATTGAAGGAAAAAAGAGAAGACAAGAATGATATCTAGAGGATTCAGTCGCACCGGAAATATTTCATGTAAATATCAAATGCTCATATAGCTCATTTGGAGAGTCGTCTCTAATTAGAGGGAAAGATACCAATCCCTACTATAACAAGTTCACAGGACTCAACTTCGGTTACTTTGTCTGACTTTTAGACTCATCCCATGCTTTATTCTCTCTTGATATCTTGTCGATGGTTTCTATTAGACTAATGTTTAACACATATGTAGTATTTTTTGGGGTTTTATTGTATATTATGAGGATGGTAAAGTACTTTGGCTTCCTATGTGTTGGTTTGAGACCACAATCCTAGTTTTGTGGGCATAATGTATATCATAATGTACTTGGGATGTAATTTTGAAAATTACAAGTAATAGAACTTGAACTTACAATAAAAACAAAAACTTAATTACATTTGAGATAGATCTAAACTTTTTATCATTAACTATTACTATTGCATGGATATTATATAGAGACCAAATCTCTATCTCCACTTAAAATTAAGCCAATGGGTGCGTCTATTTTGGAATAGGGCTTCCAGAATTTAAATTTAATTGTCAATAATTATTAGGTGGATTGTATGGATATAAAATTTGTAGAATATTCTAGAGTATTATTAATAGTAGTCATAGATCAAAGGTTGAGATGTATCTCCAAATTAGTTATGCCCTTTCTGCTCTTTTAATAAAATCGATTAATTAAATAAAGATCATTTGAAGAAGTGCCATATGAAATGAGTTATTTTTTTTTTAATAAAATCGATTAATTAAATAAAGATCATTTGAAGAAGTGCCATATGAAATGAGTTATTGTTTTTTTGGATATGTGGTACTGATAAGTAATGATATTAACTCATGGTATTATAGAAAAGCCTATTTACAAGTTATGAATATCCATGTAAAGTAAGTGTGAATCTCCACAATTAAAAACCTTGTTACATGTTTTTTGAAATACATACATCTTTAATTTATATATTAATTATTTTATTATTTATATATAATAATAATTATTTAAATAACAATTTAAAATGTATGATCATGTAAGTGTTGTCATTCATATCATGAATTGATATTTATCGACATTTCTAAATCATTTCATTTATATAATTATATTAATTAAACTAAAATTCTAAAACCTTATTTCAAAATAAGCATACAATCAACTTAACCAAAAACAAAATTAACACTCACTTTCCTAACTAATTACATTTAAATGTAACTACTATGACACTCGAAATTCTACTTATAAGTCACTAGAAAAAAAGTGAGTTAGGCTGAGATAATAGTGAATTTCTCAGGATTTAACATCTATAAATCAAAAAATCACCTTTATTATAATTAACATTAAATAAAAACAATTGCTACATAGCTAATACAAATTGTTTAATTTAAATATAGTTAATTTAATTCGGCAATATGCAATATCGAAAAAATCCAGAGAAATTTATCAGAAAAAAAATTATTGCATGTCAGTAGATTTCAAATGTGTTTGTCAATAAATTATGGTTTCAAAGAAATTCATTAAACCATGAATTGCACTTTCATGTTCTTAAAATGCAACATTTAATAATCGTAATGTTTGTGAAGGTTTTTTTGGTTATATATATATATATATATATATGAATTTATTTTGTTTAGGTATTTTGATCGTATAATTAAGTGTATTGTTTTTTTAAGCAATTCATAAAGAAGTTGGATGTTACAAACATGGACAATATAATTTATCCCATTTTATAAATGAATGTCACGTGACTTTGAATGAATTCAATCTTTTATTAAAATTTTGTAAAACTTTCCGTATTTTATTTAAATAATATGTGAATTTGATTTTTTTTTAAATTAAAATGTTTGAAAATTTCAAAGCGTGAGTTTATTATTCTAATTAAACAAACACACACCTCGCGGATTGTTATTATTATTTTATATAATTGGTAGATTTTAAAAATAGTTGGATAACATTAAATAAATAAAAGTTTAGTTTAATTTATAGATAAAATGTTTTTTTTATAGCATTTTTTTTAGTTAATTTTAATTAAAATTCAACAAATATTTTTAAAAACTTGAGTTTAAATTGTTTACTTTGTAGAATTCAAGAATTATTTAAAATGTTTTAGGATGTTGAACCTATTTATGCATTCAAAAATATATTTTAAACAACTAAAAATAACAATTTTCTTGAAATTGTATAGTTAAATTTCTGTGAAAATAAATATTTCATCTATAAATTAAACTATGCTAAAAATAAATAAAAATACTTAATAATTATATGGTAATTATAAACCAAAAAAAAAAAATTCAACCAAATTTAACTCTATAGGTTATGGCCTTTTTTACGAATAATAACTTATATTATGGTTAAATAACTTAATAGCTTATATTATTGATAAACTAGAGAAATATATAATTTCGTCAATTATAATATTTAAATGTGCAAGTTATAATACAATAATAGTTTAGTTTGTGAATCATTTGACAGAGGCATTAATGGCAATGGGAGCGTAAAGACTCAAGCCTTTGGCACAATTACCAACTTTTGAGAGTTTGTGTACCAACCTGGCTAAGTACTGAATAGAAAACCGAACATACAATAACCATCACTTTTGTCTCGCCTCAAATTATTCACAGAACCTTACCGCCTCAAATTATTCAAAGAACCTTTATTAGCACATGCTCTACATTTGAGTATACTCATTTTCCCCTCTTTAGTATCTTAATATTATTACAGGCTCTTAACTTTTGATATATAATATTTTATTGATTTAGCCATATTTTTAATATTTTGCATAGAGGCTTAATGAATACCACTTCTATTAAGGATATTTATTAGGGATCATCTAAGATATCCACAACCATAAGATTTTATATAGTTATTGAAAGTATTGGAGGGAAGTTTTTTTATAGTTTTCTTTATAATTTTTCCTTTAGCTATTTCAAATTTGAAGGAGATAAGCATAGTTATTTTGATCACCACATAAGCGCTAAATTCTCACAATCCTAGTTCCCAGAAATGAAAGTGACTTCCATTTAAGTTTGTTTCAAATGTGGACACAGAAGGACATGTGTCCATCGCATCAATATTTTAGGCCTCTCCTTGAACTTTCTTATCCTTTTCTTTGTTGATTTTCCTTTATCCCTTATTCTGCTTCAATGGCATCAATATTTTAGGCCTCTCCTTGAACTTTCTTATCCTTTTCTTTGTTGATTTTCCTTTATCCCTTATTTTGCTTCAATTTGTTTTCTTGTTATTTTCGGAGTCTTAGTAATTCCTATTCTTCCACATTCTTTTTTTCTTTGATTTTCTTCCATGATTCTACTATGATGATTTATTTCTATTCAAGCATTAGTGCTTGGACTTCATTTTCTATATCTTCTGTTTCAATTTCTAACTTGGTTGCAACTTATTTTTCTTCCTTATGACTTTATAACACTTTCTTACATTAGAAGCTACCTCTCATCTTGAAAATGGCTTTGTCATAGTTAGTTCCCATTTTAGGGGTTCCTTCATCATTCCAAACTTTAATTTCACATGGCTCTCTAAACTTGAAAATATGATATTTCTTAAAAACAACTTTTAGGGTGTCGTGTGGAACATCTCCTTCGAAAAATGGAAGGATATTGAGATATTAGCTTTTGATCATCCTTCTTTTCCATCCTTGAAACTATAGGCTCATATTGAAAACATTATTAGTGACCATAGAAATTTCTTATCCTTGGAAATGGTTGATTTAACTCCATGCACAAGAATATGGTATGCAAATTCTTATAAATATCAAGTTGAAAAATTTATATTTTAGGAACAAGTGAGGGGTTATTTTATATTCATACACAGTTATTATGTAATTCCCACTCTATAATTCATGTTAATGTCCAAAATATTTTATTTCTTACATTTTCTTTTATGACATATAAGACATTGAAGCATAAAATGATGAAGTCATTGGTCATCAAACTCCATCAGTGATTTGTGAGATGCACCATAACAATGAACTCAAGCAAATCCACATTGACCTCTACCCATATAGGTCTTTTTCTAAAACCGAGGCCTTCACAACACATCGTAACATTCCCAACTCCAATATAAGTCATGTCATAATAAAAAAATTCTTTGATACCAACCCTTTTCTAGCACTGTTATTATTTCATATTAAATAATACAAGTATTTAAATCCATTTAACTTTAATTCTTGTTAGATGTCAATAATCAAGATTAATATTAATAACTAGTCCTCTTGTATATAGGACAATGGCACCAAAAAAACCCCTCCAATGACCCATTTTCAGGAGGAGTTGTCTCAGGTTCCAACAAACATATTAGATGACATTCTGAGGGGTCTCTTGGGCATACATAGGTACACATTTAATCGCTATTAAGCATGTTCAATTCTACGTTATAAATTCAATGTTTAACATGTGAGTAATCTTCTTTGACACATGTTTAATGTGAAAAAATATTTTTGTTGATAGGTGCATGGGCCTCGCTTAAGGTTGGAAATAATGATTTGAGTACTCCTCCTTCAAGAACTATCCAACTTTATGATAGAGTTGTTTTAGGTAAAACCTGAATATAAATCTCGAGTGAGATGTTTAATGCACAAATATTTATCACACGTGTCTCATAATTTTTATTGGGAATATGATGTAAATTTTATATCCCGTGCATATAGATCTGTTGACAGGGATTCAAGAATGATTATACACGATTCTAAGGGGTTTATTTCACATGGTAGAGGTATACATTCGATTTCTAGTTAACATGTTCAAGTCTAGACAATATATAAATTTAATGTTTAATAACATATGAATATTTTCTTCTTTCAAACACATTTAATGTGAAAACATATCGTCATCCATAGGTGAATTATCTGAGCTTAGGTTGGCCATGTTGATTTTTAGCGAGTTGTCCATGAGCATTCAAGTGAAATTTGAAAATAAATATTATTCAAGATATGTTTAATTTTAAAATTTATCACATATCTCATACTTATGCATGATTGGAAATTGATGTTTTGTACAGGGAATAATAGATATGAGTTGTTTCCTCAGAAGGGGACAATCATTCTCCAAATGGTGGCTTAGAGAATGAGAGAGTTCATGGACCATGTAATTTTAAATGTAGACATTTTTTTAATACAAATTTTCCAAGTGATATTAATTTATATTTAAATAATATGTGAACACTTATCATGTTACATGTTTTGATCGTGCTCCTGTGGGACGTTGTGGTGGTGGGATAGGTTGTAGGGCTGAACAATATGTCCACAATGAAAAATATGAACCTCTTTACCCCCATCCTCGAGATGTTCTTGAGGAGGTTCCTTGGGAAGACTATATATCCACTCTTACTCTTGATGAGTTCAAGGTGTATTCAGTGAGATTGTAAAATGAGCTAGATAATAGAAATCTCTCTAGCTCTAATAGAGATTGTTTCCAAATGATTTTGAAAAGTTTGGATAATCTCATAGCGATGTATCGTGGGATTGAACCAATGATTAAGTTTTTTTTATGACATGTACATAGGAGGAGAGCATCGGTTATGGGTATACACTCCTTTAAAGAAGTGAGAGAAAGGGTCACTAAAGAAATTGCCTTCTCATTGTTTAATTTGCAACCTGAACATATAAATTGTATGAAGGTTGCAATATTTAATGACCTTAATATTGCACCACTTCTTTATCAAAATTTCCTATACGCATATGGAAAGTTCCCCAATAATGATGAAATGTTGTAATATTTTGCAAGGATGATGTACGCCTAGTTTCAGTAGCACATGGATCCTAATTATATAAATATGGGATCCATATTCTATGGAGTTAGGAAAGGTTGTACATATGAATGACCTAATGTTATGTGAGATGTTGCATTTAGGGCTCTAGCACCTCATTTATCACCTCAGACACCTAGAGTTGTTGCATTTCGAGATGAATTAGACATTTCATCCAACATAGGAGCTCAGGGAAGGGAGAAGATTAGGGAGGTCATTTAAGATGTTTTGTGAGTGGTGTCATTTGGATTGGGAAAGAGGAATCATTGAGAGAGTGAGAAGAAAATTACACAATTTATTAATGTTTCGGATGAGGCGTTGAGAGAGATGGATCGACTAGAACTCGAGAGATATGAAACATCTTGTAGAGATCATGTGAAGTGATCCTCGACTTGCGATAGTCAAAGCCTTGTTGAGGCTTGTTATAGGAAGCTATGATTATTGAAATATAAAATCACATTTACAATATTAGTTATAATGCATGTTACATATAAATTTATTATGTTGAACTGTATATACATTTTGTCTCCAAAAACCACATATATTTATTCAAATTTATTAAGTTTTAATCATTTTTTAATGACGAAATACTTAACTCAGTGGAATAATTTCCGCTTAATCAACTTGTTGATGTACATATACCCCAAATATTACCATGTATATAGATTTTTTGCTTCAAATTGTGAATGAATTAAAGTCACATAAATTTTATGTTCACTTTTTAGGTTAGCATAAGAAATGAAAGAATCAATCAGGGAACTAAACCCCAAGGAGATGGTACAAAATATCCACAATACAGTATTTTCATACCCTAGTAGCATATTATCCATCCATTTTTTGGTCTGACTTTGCTTAATATTGATTGTAAGCTGTAATTGATGGCATTTTCTTTTAGAAATCCCATATATGACATGTTTGGTATTTATTAGTTTCTTTTGATTAATTAAATTATGTTCTTATAGTTTAATCATAGTTCTCTCAAGGGATGTACATGAGGAGTTTATGTCGTAAGTGTTTTTCATTTTTATTTGAAGGATAAAAGGTATAGTTTCCTATTTCACATTATGTGATCCATTGATCTATATAGATCTCATAGATACATGGTTTCAAGCCAATTATTCTGTCATTTTTTTACATTGTATTACTAGCATTTAAAAGTCATGCTTATGTTTAATACTCTTTTGGGGAGTTATATACCCTATTAGCATTTAGCACTTCGTGGATTATGATTTTTTTGGCATATGAATGTAAAATTTCACTACATATTCCTCTATTTGATGAGGAATCATTTGACATTATGCAATCCCATATATCCATTGGAAGCAAAATTGAAACTCTCTCATTAGAGAACTTTTGAGGTCTAAATTGGGCCTCCTAAGAGAAATGTACAACCAAAATAAACATTATAAGAACCAATAGGATTCAAGATGATGATGTCAACCATGGGGTAGCATTCACCATTTTTGGGTTAAAAAAGTAAAAAGATTAAAAAATAATAAAATAATAAAACTACTTTTTCAACTTGTATTTTCAACTTATCTCCCTAAAGTTTTACTCAAATTTCGAGCGGGAGTACTTGTTGAATACCTCATCCAAGGAGTACCCATGTTGCATACTTTCGATGGACCCTACTACATGAAAAATGAGAAATAAATGAAAAAACGCGATTGCAATCACATTTTTCATGTATTTCTCATTTTTCGTGTAGCAAGGTCCATCGAAAATATGAAACATAGGTACTACTTGGATGAGGAATCAAATTCTGCATCCAACGAGTGTTCTCGCTCGGAATTTGAGTAAACCCATAGGGAGATAAGTTGAAAATACGAGTTGAAAAAGTTTTTTTTTTTCATTTTTCCCTCTAAATTTTGATGATGTAATCTAATCTTATTTTATTATTTCCACTATTATTTAACAATTTCCT
This sequence comes from Pinus albicaulis, assembly GCA_034641835.2. Taxonomy (NCBI): domain Eukaryota; kingdom Viridiplantae; phylum Streptophyta; class Pinopsida; order Pinales; family Pinaceae; genus Pinus; species Pinus albicaulis. Next base: position 792,685,361 of record CM076570.1, on the reverse strand, counting down.
CAGGAGGCCCATTTTATACGTCAAAATTCCCCTAATGAAGAGATAAATCAACAATTCTTACCAAATGCATGAATTGACATTGGCATTAGATGGAAGAGATGCATGGCGTAGATTAACATCATGGGCCATCTCTTTCCCATTGGATTTGATTCTAGAATTCACTAACTTCTTTATCATAAATTCCAATCCCTGTGTTAGCATGGATCTTACCTTTCATGAACCAGTAAACATCCTTAATAAAAACATATGCTCATTGTCTCACATCCTTGTGGACTCTACATCACAAACACTATGGATGTGTTGTGGATCATTATCTACATATCCTTTTTATATTTCATTTTGAAACTTTAAAAGAAAAAATAAAAAAATAAGAATTCGAAAATATGCTATAGTATGAAGTTTTTAATACTTTAGCATAAAAAAGAGAGGAATGCAATGTATTTCCAATTTTTTATATACATGAAGCGGTCGTCAACCTTAGGTTGATATATATATATATATATATATTTCAAGGTTAAGACCCGAGCAACTTCCTGAGCGGAAGTCACAATCATACAAAGAAGCTTACGGATATGCTATTGCGGGGGGTGAATTAGCTCGTCAGTTATCAAATCCCGACCCCCCGCAGTTGACCGATCAGATCTTGGAAATGTTGTGATCAACGGTTCAGATTGATTACGGGGGGTATGGATCAAACTTCTCCGCTGTACTCACAGACCCCCCGCATGACATCATCAGCCGAGATGGAAGACAACTGTCATCCACTGTCAACTGTTTCTCTGCGTCACCCCTGCATTTATTATGGTTTTCGTAGTCTATAAAAGGGGTTTTTCCGTCCCGTTTTGATTTATTTGTGATTGTTTGCCCTGTTTAACCGTGTCCCGCCACCTTTGCATTATCCATTGCCTCACGAATTGCTTTTGAATTCCTGTCAGCCATGGCCAAGCGAACATCGTTGTCTGGTTCATCAAGTCTCAGTCCCCTCCTGGATAGCGAGAAGGATGTTCATGATACCACGTCGTCCGTCAATCACCCCCTATCAGACACAAGTAACGAAACACTGACAAGTCCCCTGTGTTCTCTGCCATGAAAATTTTGGGTGTGTTGTCTGCTTGTGTTCCAAAAACCCATTTCTTCCCCGAATTCATTTCTTGGTTAGTTGCGTCCATGTACCCTGGCAAGTGTTTTTTCATGAATTCTCAGGGGGAAAATATCCTGCAGGTTTCAACACAATTAATGCATCAAGCATTATGTTTTCCAGAAGATGAGTCTCCATTGCAGTTCTCCGAAGACTCGTTGGTTCAGTATTTCGAGGATCTTTCAAATGAAGAGTTAATCGTTTCATATCGTTTTTGATACCAAGTCCAGAGAAAACTCAATTTGAAGCAGAAAAGTTCAGTTTGGAGGCTTTCAGTGTTCAGTATAGGCCAGTTCTTAGCTGCATTACGGAAATTTTGGGAAGAGATGATGATCACGAAATTGATAAAGCAGTCTTGGGGATGTTCACTCTGATGATGAAACCAGGTGTGGTGCTAGACATCCCGTCTTTTTGGCAAGAAGTAGTAAATTCCCAATTGATCGCCTTCCCTCTAACAGGGTTTTTCAGATTTCCATCATTGGTAGTCTACTTATTTTTATATCAAAATGTTGAAGAGTTCATGAGTGTGGGTTTAAATATAATGGATAGTAATAAAAATAAGCAGTCAGTTTTTCTTTGGACCGATATGGTTAGAAAAGAAGAGAACGAAGCCGGGCTGTTTGAATTTGCTGACCATTTCATGTCTACTGCTTATAAAATTCTGAATGGAACTCTTCCTCCATGCTTTCTGCCAAAGCCCCAGGAGTTCTTACAGTTAGGACCCAATTGTAAATTTGGAGATTGGTTTATATTTGAAGATTACTCTGAGATAAGGCTGTATGGAGTTAGTATTGAGCCCTATAGGCTCCCAACCTTTGTTCCCATGAGACTTTTTTCTTTGGAATTTATAAGGCAAAGTCTTAATGTAGATCAAGTTCATTTTCTGCCCATGAAGAAAGGATTGATGTACAAGTTGCCTATGAGTGTAGGCCCTTTTGTTGTTAACACAAGACAAGCTTTTGAAGAAGTATCAAAAATATTGGAAGGGACGCAGTTGTTGTTGGGAGAGAAGTGGTCCTATGTTCCACATGGGATAATTTCTCAGAAAAGGGTTGAGAATCGGTATGCTGCGTTTACTCATGTAAGTAAACTTGATTTGGAGAAACTGGCTAATCCAGGAGGGTCAAGTTCATCGAAGACCAGTATTCAAACACCTGCAATTTTGGAAAGAATGAGCAAAAGAGGTAGAGAGGATGTTATTGAAATCGATGATGAGGAGCCCTGAGAGGAAAAAAGGACCAAACTAGCCGAAGACCATTCTTCAAATTCACTTGGTTTTACTCTCTAGGTCAATGAGGAACAAGATTTCCCCTCATCTCCTAGTAGACAGGAACTTCATTTGGAAAAGGCTCCTTCAATGAAGCAAGTGTTCACACAGATTGAGGAAAGGAACCAGAGGATAAAAGCCAATATAGAAGCACAAGCATAGCACCATATACCTGCTAACCAAACCAGACTATTGACTGTGATGGATCTGGAGAAAGATCAGTTTAAGATGGCTCTGTCACATCCGACAGGAATGTCCCTTGGACCTTCGGGCAGCTTTAAGGAGTTAAACATAGTTATGGATGTCAAAAAGATCCCCTTGTGGGACAAAATGAATCTTCACATGCAGACCGGTCAGCTGATTGTAAACGATTTGAGCAAGACCAATGCTACAGCAGTCAAGACTAAAAACATGCTTTCTAAGGTCATCAAACAATGCAAAATGGAGAAAGCTAATGCAAGGGCATTAACAACTCAAAATGAAGAGCTGAAGAAGATCATTATGAAAATCGGTGTAGATCCGAATGATAAAGTCGCAATTCAAAAACTTATGAAAAGTGCAGAAGCAGAAATATCTTCATTAAGGAAAAAATTGAAATTACCAGCTACAGAGCACTCATTGGCAGCCGAAGTAGCTGAGGTTGAAAAGGAGAAAGAGGAATTGCGACAGCAGTTGATGAAGAAGGACGAAGAACTCTCTAAGGTAAAGCAGACTGCTATAACCTTACATAATCAAATCGAGAAACATACTTGTACTTTTGATTTTTCTGCAGGTGAAGCTGACCCTCAAGCCCAGGTTATTCAGCTAAACACAGAATTAAAGATGGCGAAAAGAGATTGTAAACAAGCCCAGTCAGAATTGGCCACAGTTACCAAGATGATGCAAGGATGGGAAGGAAAAGCACATGAGAACGAGCAGAAGCTACAGAAAGCTGAGGATGAAATCAAAGAGCTCAAGGAGAAATTAAAGGGAAATATTTCCCTTATCAAAGCTAAGGATATCATCTGGAACGAGATCATTTCAGAAATGCAGTCAAAATGGGATTCCATGAATATAATTTCCAGAGAGAAAAGCATTGTTTCAGAGCATGAAAAGGAACTTTTATCTGAGAAGCAGGCTGCTATTAAAAGAGCGAATTGGGCTAGAAAATTCATAAACTTTATTAATTCCAAGACAGATGAAGAGTTAGGAGATATGGGGATACAGGATAGGTACTTCTATGCTGAAGAGGTAAATAAAATGATAATAAAAAATGACCTTCTAAAGGCCGCAGAGAAGCGGTTACAGGGAATTAAAGAGATAATTAAGAAATTTGATATATCATTTGACAAGTTGATGAGAACAGGTTTGCCCTCATGCTGGAAGGAGAGAGGGGAGATTATGTCCTGGAAATTCTATGAAGATCAGTTGATATTTGCAAAAAGCAGAGCAGATGGAAGACATGAGAAGACACAGATTTTAAAGGGAGAAACGGTATTTAATTTCTTACAAAGGCATTTCCTTCTGCTATGGATGGTGAAGACATTATTTACAGGTAATATTACTCACAGTCAGGTTGTTGCATTTACACTGGAGTGTCATCGTTATAAGAACGCTCCAACGACCCAAGATAAACTCTGGAAAGAATGCAAAAGATTTTCTATGGACACAGAAAAGGGAACTCCAGCCACTCAGCCACAAGTAGCCATTCAGCCACCAATAGTCATTGAGACAGCCACTATTTCAGGAGCATCAGCTCCCTTAGATTAGGAATTATCACATTTTATCATGTTTTAAATGAATTCATGTAAATGTAATAGAACTTTACGAGGCATGTACCTCCACTATAGTGAGCAGTTAAGCAGTTAGAGTTAGTTAGAATCGGTTTCATTACTAGAAATCATTTTGATCATATTGTATTTGAAGACAATCGAAAGAAGTAAGAAGGTTCCGAGTTTTGGACCTTGAAGGCTAATTTTGTACTGAACAATATTGAATGAATGAAAAGTTTTGCAAGTTTCCATTATTCCATCTGTGTTGAAGAGTTTTCCTGGTTTTCATTTCATTTCCATATCTGTGAATAAAGTAGAGTGATTTGAGCAGCAGGTCTCTTGATATTTATGTATCTAAGAGTTAAACATCCTTAATGGGCGCTCCTCTATTTTAGATTTATTGTTACTCACTTCTTTAGGATTTTATAATGGTAGTTTATGTTTTAAGCAGCATGGCAATTTAAAATCCTTTTCTTTCTTCGTCTTCCATTCACTCACTTCAATATAAAGGGAACATGGCATTGCAGAACGTGTAAAGATTTGATATTTGGGAAATATATTATTAATATTTGAAGGTTTAATAAACAGAGACAGACATACACTTTTTGTGACATAATCTTTAATGTCTTGAGCAAGGATTCCTGTACACAGCAAGGAATTGTTTCTCAAGGAACAACATTAATTGGCGCCGTTGCCGGGGATCGAAGAGTCGAATATTTTCCCTGGGTTTTGTTTTACATTACCTCTGGTTGTTCAGAGAGGAGGAAATAGTACACTGTGATTGTTTGAAAATAGCTTTGGCTCCCAAGAAACCTCACACGAGGTCAGATACCTCTCAGCAAACAGTTCCCGTTTTGTCAGATCCTGAGAAGCTTGTTTCAAAGAAGGGCTAGAAACCAAAAATATTAGATACACCTGAAACTACACTGCTCGCACCTGGCAGCAGTTTACACATTTTCTCATCCAAGAAAGCTTCCAAGAAACTCATTTTCTCGGAAGAAGAATCATCACCATCACCCATTCATTTTCAAGAACCCACATTAGAAGAGCAATCTTTGGATTTTGTGTCTTTTACTTTTATAGAAAATCAGCCCCATACAGCTGCCAGCTCTTCTGCAATCGTTCATAGTCCAATTCCTATATCAGTTGTTTCACCTCATTCATCTTTTCCTACAACTGGTATTCATTTTACCCCCGCTCAAGGAGCAGTTAACCCGGGCGTAAACATGGCAGTTCCCGCAGCCCCTGCTTTCTTGATGAACAGATATGCACCATTAAATCTACCACAACCACTGCATGATATGCCTCAGGAGTATCTCAAGTTACTCCCTAGATTTACTGGTGAAGATGAAATAACTGCAGAACAGCACCTGCCCCTGTTTTGCACTTTTGCAGAGAATTTAAACGTTGAACATTTGGATGTTGTTATGAGACTCTTTTTTCAGTCTCTAAGTGGAGAGGCAAGGAAATGGTTCAAAGGATTACCGAATGGTTCCATTAATGATTGGGATGCCCTAGAAAGACGTTTTATTGAGAGATGGGGCGAAAAAAGGGACCACGGCTATTCTTTGACAAAATTTAATGCAATCAAGAAGAAATTCGATGAAAATATGAATGATTTTGTTAAAATATTTAACAAATTGTATAATAGTTTGCCTGTTGAAATGAAACCCCCTCCTATTGGAGCAAGGGTTGTTTTTGCTGGTGCTTTTGAACCAGAATTCAGTTTCACATTGAGGGAAAGAAGGTCTCCTACGTTGGAACAGATTCAAACTGATGCTTTGGAGATTGAAGCTAATATGTCTGCTACTGGTAAAGTTTCAGATAAAGGAAAAGCTAAAGAAGAAGCCTCAGCTCAAGATCAGAGAATTGAAGACATGACTAAGGTCATAAAAAATCTTTCAAATAAATTGGTAAAGTTGGAAATAGATAGTAAGCCTGCAAGACAGAATAGAGGGGTTTTTAATCCCCAATTTAAAAAATAGCCCCTGCAAATTCTACAAAGAGAAAGAAAAGATCAAGATCAGGTGCAAGCACCTTTGTACATAGAAGTAGCCCCGTCCCGTTCAGCAGATGAAGATGACGAGAGAGAAGATGATGCTCGGATCTCTGCTGTGTATATGGAAGATGATGAAACAGAAGAAGAAGTTGATGAAGAAGGGGAGAAGGAAGAGGAAGAAGCTGATCTCTCATTCGATCAAGAAGAGATGGATGATTACTGCAGACAATTCACAGACTTTATGCAATCTGAGTTGCATAAAAAGTATGATTTGAGGTCAAAAAAGAGGTTGAGGACGCAAGATAATGAAGAAAAGGAATCAGAAGTAGCACCTACTCCAATGGCGACTCCATTACAGAAAGGAAAGTAGCAAGCTGAAAATTCCCATCCGAAAGTTAAAGATTGTAACATTTTGGAGAAAGTGGTTACGGTTTCTAATCAGAATCTAAATTCCAAAAAAGATCAAGAAGAACCTGAAAAGTTGACAAAATCAAATCAAACTTTCAGCTTGTCGAAAGAGTTAGAAAAAGTGAAAATACAAGTACCTCCTCTTGAAATAATAAAAACACCGAGTTACAAGAAAGAGATCACTAAATTTATCAATCTGTCTCAACCTGACGAAGTGAGCGATACAGTGAATATGTAGGAAGAAAAGCCAGTGGTGACATTTGGACCTCATGTGGAAGAGGTAGATTCGTCTGTTCCTCCTTTTTATATATCTCTTCTCTTGCATGATTTCGTTTTGCACAATTGTATGCTAGATTCTGGCGCATCACACAATTTGATGCCATTGAGTGTGATGAAGGAGTTAAATTTACAAATCACCAAGCCATACAGAGATCTTTACTCTTTTGACTCGAAGAGGGTTAAGTGTGTAGGTCTTATTAAAGATATGGTTGTTTCATTGGCTCAAATCCCAGCCAAAAGAATTATGATGGATGTTGTAGTGGCAGATATTCCAGCTAGGTTTGGTATGTTATTATCTAGATCATGGGGGGCAAAGCTTGGAGGAGTTTTGAAACTGGACTTTACATATGCTATTATTCCCGTTTTCAATGGTGAAGAAAGAAGGTTGTATAGAGAGACTAGATTTCAAAAAACTGCTACCAAGAAAGATGCAAGTAATTCACCAATTTATGGCCAAGAGAAGGACGACCTGTCTTGTTTCATGCTGCATGAGGATGTAGAATTTGCTGAAGAATCTCAAGGGAAGATCGATTCAGCAAGTGTACATAAGGAACTACATTCAGATAAGCCGTGGAAGTGTTATTTTGATGGCCCGTTTTCCAAAGAAGGCACGGGAGCTGGTTTCATCTTTGTTTCTCCGAAAGGTAATCTGGTACCTTTTTCTTTCAAATTGGAGTTCGAATCCACTAATAATGTCGTAGAATATGAGGCATTAATTATTAGTTTGCAGACAGCTAAGCAGATGGGAATTAAATCTATGACTGTGTTTGGAGATTCAGAATTAATTATAAGACAGATCAAGAATTTATGCCAAACCAAACATCCCAGGTTACGAGCATACCGGAATGAAGTATGGGATCTAATTGAAAATTATTTCGAAGCATTCAATTTACAGTTTGTTCCAAGAGAAGAGAATAGACTGGCTGATTCTTTGGCTGTTGCAGCAAGTACATTCAAGCCTCCTATCAGCTTGAAACTAAGGTATGAAATAGAGATGAGACATAGACCTTCGATTCCTGACAATATTAAACATTGGGAGGTCTTCGAAGATGATGAACAGATTAAACAATTCCTGTTGATGACTGAAGATTTTGAAGATCATCACATTGATTTGGAAAGTGATGAAGACGAACTGGCTGGTGAGACCCTTAAAAAGAAGATTGGTGGTCAAGAAATTATTCAGTTGAAAGATAATATCTTGCCAAGAGGCCTAGTACCTCTCGAAAGACTGTTCGGGGCTAATGACGTTGCCATGAATAAAAAGAAAATGAACCAAGATGAGAAGGTGGAAGATTGCAACTTGGGTACTCAACAGGAGCCTAAAATGGTCAAATTGTTCAAAGGGATCCCGAAGGAATATAAAGAAAGGTATGTAGATTTGTTCAAACAATTTAAAGATGTATTTTATTGGTCGTATGATGATTTGAAAACATATGATAAGAGCATCATACAGCACAAAATTCCACTCAAGGATGGAGTCAAGTCACATAAACAGAAGCTTAGGCAGATTAATCCATTGCTGTTGGCTCCGATCGAAAAAGAAATAAAGAAATTGCTGCAAGCTAAGATAATCGTTCCACTCAGATATTCAGATTGGGTTTCTAATCTTGTACCCGTCTGAAAGAAAAACGGAGAGATAAGGTTGTGCGTAGATTTCAGGAATTTGAACAGGGCTTCATTAAAAGATAATTATCCTTTGCCGAAAATGGATTTTGTCTTACAGAAAGTGACCGGTGCTTATATATTGTCTATGGTGGACGGGTTTTCAGGGTATAACCAGGTAGCTGTGGAGAAGGAAGATCAGAAGAAAACCGCTTTCACTACGCCTTGGGGAACATTCATGTACGCCAGGATGCCATTTGGCCTGATGAATGCAGGGGCCACATTCCAGAGGGCGATGGATATCGCGTTTTTGGGAGACGAGTTTGTGGTGGTTTATTTAGATGATGTCACAATTTTTTCGAAATCTGATGAGGAGCATTTACAGCATTTGCAGAAAGCCTTCATGAAATGCAGAAAGTTTGGATTATCACTGAATCCTAAAAAGTCTTTGTTTGCCATGGAGGAGGGTAAATTACTTGGCCACATTGTTTCAAAGGAAGGAGTGAATATTTATCCAGCGAGGGTCGAAGCAATTTATTCAATTCCTCTGCCGCGAAGTAAGAAAGATATTCAGCGATTTCTTGGAAAAATTAATTTTCTAAGGCGGTTTGTCCCTAATTATGCAAAGATCGTTAAAAAGATAACAGACATGTTAAAAAAGAACGCTGAGGTGAAATGGGACAAGGAAGCGAGGGAATCTTTTCAGAGAATCAAAGAGGCTTTAAAGGAAGCACCTGTTCTAATCAGTCCAGACTATTTGAAACCGTTTCAAATCTTTTCATTTGCTTCTTCCTCAACTATTGCAGTCGTGTTATTGCAGAGAAATGAAGAAAAGCAGGAATAGCCAGTTGCATATTTCAGTAAAGTTCTCCGAGATGCAGAATTGAATTATAATATATTGGAGAAACAGGTGTACGCTCTGGTAAAAGCACTGAAAGCTTTCAGAACTTATGTCCTTCATTCTCAGATCTTAGCGTACATTCCCAATTCGGCTGTAAAAGATGTGCTAGTACAAAGCAATGTGGAAGGTAAGAGGGGAAAATGGATTGCTAAAATTCAAGAGTATGATTTGGATGTAAAACCAACCAAGCTGGTTAAAGGATTGGGATTGGCCAAATTATTGACAGAATCCAACTTCCAAGCATTGGGAATCAATTTGCTGGCCCCTGTAGAAGAAGCCGATGGAGAAACGCGTGATAATCAATCAAAGACAGCAATTAAGTATAAATTTCTCTATTCAGAATGGTATAAAGATATTGTACATTATTTATGCTTTCTTTCATGTCCCCCTTCAGTAAATAGAGCTAAATACAGGGCTTTGAAACTTAAGGCTCAGCCTTATTTCATAATCGAAGAAAAATTATGTTGGAAGGATCCGACTGGTATGTTGTTGTTATGTCTAACAGAGGAAGAAATTTCAGAAGTGATTAGAGAATATCATGAATGCTTGTGTGGAGGACATTACAGCTGGAAGGTAACTGCTCATAAAATCTTCAAATCGGGTTTCTATTGGCCATCTGTGTTTACTGATGTTTACAAAACAGTCAAAAGTTGTCAAAAATGCCAATTATTTGCAAAGAAGAAAAAGCTAGCTCCATTACCTCTTCTCCCTGTTTTTATTGAAGAACCTTTTAGACAATGGGGGTTGGATTTCATCGGAGAAATCAATCCACCATCCAGTGGGAAGTTTAAATGGATTCTTACTGCTACAGATTATTTTACAAAGTGGGTGGAGGCAATTCCCACCAGAAAGGCAAATGATTTGGTTGTTATGAAGTTTTTGGAGGAGAATATTTTTAGCAGGTTTGGATGCCCAGTGAAGATTGTGACAGATAATGCCCAGGTTTTCAGTTCACTCAGGTTTATTAATTTTTGTCAAAATTACAATGTAATATTGTCACATTCTACAGCTTATCATCCGCAGGGAAATGGATTAGCAGAATCCTCCAATAAAACATTGGTAAGAATTTTGAAGAAAACAATCAGTGAAAATCAGAAGAATTGGGATACGAAGTTAGTTTTTGCCTTGTGGGCAATAAGGATGACTACTAGGAGGTCTACTGGCAAGTCTCCTTATGAGCTCGTATACGACATTCAAGCTTTGTTCCCCACACAATTGGTAAAACCTATGATTTCTTTTCTCCAAGATGCCCAAGCAAAACCAAATGCCATGATAAGAAGAATGAACAATGTGATGGAACTAAGTGAAAACAGAAATCAAGTTCGGGACAACTTGCTCACTTATCAGCAGAAGATGAAGGTAGTATTTGATAGAAAAGCAAAGGAAGTTTTGTTTCAGAAAGGAGATTTAGTATTGAGATGGGATACACGAAGGGAAGAAAAAGGCAAACACAGTAAATTTGATCCCTTGTGGTATGGCCCATTCAAAATTAATGAAGTCAGAGGAAATAATACTTTCATGTTGGAAAATCTGGAAGGAGAAGTGCTGGATATGCCTGTGAACGGGCAATATCTCAAGCATTATTTTCGACATTAAGCAGTTGCTGGTTCATCATTGTATATATCCGGTGTGGTCATTGTACATTTTCATCAAGCAATATGTGACTCCATGCCCGAGGTGAAAGCACTAATCTACAGGTTCTTAGTGTTTCGTGGTAAAAACACTATCCCCAGGTGGAGCCAGATGTTGTGGATCATTATCTACATATCCTTTTTATATTTCATTTTGAAATTTTAAAAGAAAAAATAAAAAAATAAGAATTCGAAAATATGCTATAGTATGAAGTTTTTAATACTTTAGCATAAAAAAGAGAGGAATGCAATGTATTTCCATTTTTATTTATATACGTGAAGCGGGCGTCAACCTTAGGTTGATATATATATATATATATATATTAAGGTTAAAGCCCGAGCAACTTCCCGAGCGGAAGTCGCAATCATACAGAGAAGCTTATGGGTATGCAATTGCGGGGGGTGAATTAGCCCGTCGGTTATCAAATCCCGACCCCCCGCAGTTGACCGGTCAGATCTTAGAAATCTGGTGATCAACGGTTCTGATTAATTACGGGGGGTATTGTTAGAACTTCTCCGCCGTACTCACAGACCCCCCGCATGACGTCATCAGCCGAGATGGAAGAAAACTGTCATCCACTACCAACTGTTTCTCCGCGTCACTCCTGCATTTATTATGGTTTCCGTAGCCTATAAAAGGATTCTCCCGTTCCGTTTTGATTTATTTGTGACTGTTTGCCTTGTTTAATCGCGTCCCGCCACCTTTGCATTACCCATTGCCTCGCGAATTGCTTTCGAATTCCTGTCAGCCATGGCCAAGCGAACATCATTGTCTGGTTCATCAAGTCTCAGTCCCCTCCTAGATAGCGAGAAGGATGTTCATGATACCGCGTCGTCCGTCAACCACCCCCTATTGCATTACCAAGTAACCCTGAACACTGACAAGTCCCCTGTGTTTTCTGCTTTGAAAAGTTCGGGTGTGTTGTCTACTTGTGTCCCGAAATCTCATTTCTTCCCCGAATTCATTTCTTGGTTAGTTGCGTCCATGTACCCTGGCAAGTGTTTTGTTATGAATTCTCAGGGCGAAAATATCCTGTAGGTTTCAACACAATTAATGTGTCAAGCATTATGTTTTCAAGAAGATGAGTCTCCATTGCAGTTCTCCGAAGATTCGCTGGTTCAGTATTTCGAGGAACTTTCAAATGAGGAGTTTAATCGCTGCATGTCGTTTTTGATACCAAGTCCAGAGAAAACTCAATTTGAAGCAGGAAAGTTCAGTTTGGAGGCGTTCAATGTTCAGTATAGGCCAGTTCTTAGATGCATTATGGAAATTTTGGGAAGAGATGATGTTCACGAAATTGATAAAGCAGTCTTGGGAATGTTCACTCTGATGATGAAACCAGGTGTGGTGCTAGACATCCCGTATTTTTGGCAAGAAGTAGTAAACTCCCAATTGATCGCCTTCCCTCTAACAGGTTTTTTCAGATTTCCATCATTGGTAGTCTACTTATTTTTATATCAAAATGTTGAAGAGTTCATGAGTGTTGGTTTAAATATAATGGATAGTAATAAAAATAAGCAGTCAGTTTTGCTTTGGACCGATATGGTTAGAAAAGAAGAGAACGAAGCCGAGCTATTTGAATTTGCTGACCATTTCATGTCTACTGCTTATAAAATTCTGAATGGAACTCTTCCTCCATGCTTTCTGCCAAAGGCCCAGGAATTCCTACAGTTAGGACCCAATTGTAAATTTGGAGACTGGTTTGTTTTTGAAGATTACTCTGAGATAAGGCTGTATGGAGTTAGTATTGAGCCCTATAGGCTCCCAACCTTTGTTCCCATGAGACTTTTTGCCCTGGAATTTATAAGGCAAAGTCTTAATGTTGATCAAGTTCATTTTCTGCCCATGAAGAAAGGACTGATGTACAAGTTGCCTATGAGTGTAGGCCCATTTGTTGTTAACACAAGACAGGCTTTTGAAGAAGTATCAAAAATATTGGAAGGGGCGCAGTTGCTGTTGGGAGAGAAGTGGTCCTATGATCCACATGGGATAATTTCTCAGAAAAGGGTTGAGAATGGGTATGCTGTGTTTACTCATGAAAGTAAACCTGATTTGGAGAAACTGGCTAATCCAGGAGGGTCAAGTTCATCGAAGACCAGTATTCAAACACCTGCAATTTTGGAAAGAATGAGCAAAAGAGGTAGAGAGGATGTCATTGAAATCGATGATGAAGAGCCCCAAGAGGAAAAAAGGACCAAACTGGCTAAAGACCATTCTTCAAATTCACCGGGTTTCACTCTCCAGGTCAATGAGGAACAAGATGGTCCCTCATCTCCTAGTAGACAGGAACTTCATTTGGAAAAGGCTCCTTCAATGAAGCAAGTGTTCACACAGATTGAGGAAAGGAACCAGAGGATAAAGGCCAATATAGAAGCACAAGCAGAGCACAATATACCTGCTGACCAAACCAGATTATTGACTGTGATGGATCTGGAGAAAGATCAGTTTAAGATGGCTCTGTCACATCCGACAGGAATGTCCCTTGGACCTTCGGGCAGCTTTAAGGAGTTAAACATAGTCATGGATGTTAAAAAAATCCCTTTGTCGGACAAAATGAATCTTCACATGCAGACCGGTCAGCTGATTGTAAACGATTTGAGCAAGACCAATGCTACAACATTCAAGACTGAAAACATGCTTGCTAAGGTCATCAAACAATGCAAAATGGAGAAAGCTAATGCAAGGGCATTAACAACTCAAAATGAAGAGCTGAAGAAGATCATTATGAAAATCGGTGTGGATCCAAATGATAAAGCCGCAATTCAAAAACTTATGAAAAGTGCAGAAGCGGAAATATCTTCATTAAGGAAAAAGTTGAAATTACCAGCTACAGAGCACTCATTGGCGGCCAAAGTAGCTGAGGTTGAAAAGGAGAAAGAGGAATTGCGACAGTAGTCGATGAAGAAGGACGAAGAACTCACTAAGGTAAAGCAGACAGCTATAACCTTACAGAATCAAATCGAGAACCATACTTGTACTTTTGATTTTTCTGCAGGTGAAGCTGACCCTCAAGCCCAGGTTATTCAGCTAAACACAGAATTAAAGATGGCGGAAAGAGATTGTAAACAAGCCCAGTCAGAATTGGCCACATTTACCAAGATGATGCAAGGATGGGAAGGAAAAGCACATGAGAACGAGCAGAAGCTACAGAAAGCTGAGGATGAAATCAAAGAGCTCAAGGAGAAATTAAAGGGAAATATTTCCCTTATCAAAGCTAAGGATATCATCTGGAACGAGATCATTTCAGAAATGCAGTCAAAATGGGATTCCATGAATATAATTTCCAGAGATAAAAGCATTGTTTCAGAGCATGAAAAGGAACTTTTATCTGAGAAGCAGGCTGCTATTAAAAGAGCGAATTGGGCCAGAAAATTCATAAACTTTATTAATGCCAAGACAAATGAAGATTTAGGAGATATGGGGATACAGGATAGGTACTTCTATGCTAAAGAGGTAAATAAAATGATAATCAAAAACGACCTTCTAAAGGCCGCAGAGAAGCGGTTACGGGGAATTAAAGAGATAATTAAGAAATTTGATATATCATTTGACAAGTTGACGAGAACAGGTTTGCCCTCATGCTGGAAGGAGAGAGGGGAGATTATGTCCTGGAAATTCTATGAAGATCAGTTGATATTTGCAAAAAGCAGAGCAGATGGCAGACATGAGAAGACACAGATTTTAAAGGGAGAAACGGTATTTAATTTCTTACAAAGGCATTTCCTTCTACTATGGATGGTGAAGACATTATTTACAGGTAATCTTACTCACAGTCAGGTTGTTGTGTTTACACTGGAGTATCATCGTTATAAGAATGCTCCAACGACCCAAGATAAACTCTGGAAAGAATGCAAAAGATTTTCTATGGACACAGAAAAGGTAACTCCAGCCACTCAGCCACAAGTAGTCGTTCAGCCACCAATAGTCATTGAGACAGCCACTATTTTAGGAGCATCAGCTCCCTTAGATTAGGGATTATCACATTTTATCATGTTTTAAATGAAGTCATGTAAATTTAATAGAACTTTATGAGGCATGTACCTCCACTACAGTGAGCAGTTAAGCAGTTAGAGTTAGTTAGAATCAGTTTCATTACTGGAAACCATTTTGATCATATTGTATTTAAAGACAATCGAAAGAAGTAAGAAGGTTCCGAGTTTTGGACCTTGAAGGCTAATTTTGTACTGAACAATATTGAATGAATGAAAAGTTTTGCAAGTTTCCATTATTCCATCTGTGTTGAAGAGTTTTCTTGGTTTTCATTTCATTTCCATATCTGTGAATAAAGTAGAGTGTTTTGAGCAACAGGTCTCTTGATATTTATGTATCTAAGAGTTAAACATCCTTAATGGGCGCTCCTCTATTTTAGCTTTATTGTTACTCACTTCTTCAGGATTTTATAATGGTAGTTTCTGTTTTAAGCAGCATGGCAATTTAAAATCCTTTTCTTTCTTCGTCTTCCATTCGCTCACTTCAATATAAAGGGAACATGGCATTGCAGAATGTGTAAAGATTTGATATTTGGGAAATATATTATTAATATTTGAAGGTTTAATAAACAGAGAAAGACATACACTTTTTGTGACATAATCTTTAATGTCTTGAGCACGGATTCATGTACACAGCAAGGAATTGTTTCTCAAGGAACAACAGGACGGTTGTGATAAATGGGTTTCACCTACAATTGCTTTCATCCTTGCACAAATGATAGGCCTTTTCTCAACACCTCTAATGCATTTCCTTGACAATGGTACTCTTATTTATAGATTCGCCTAACATTCTTTCCATTTTCATAGTGTTCATGGAAATGGTGCTTGAGGTCCCCTTTGCCGAAATGAATAGATATCTCATTTATTATGATCAATTTCTATAACTTAAGCCTTGTTAACATGCACCTAGCATTGGGCCCAGATGGGAAATCCATCATATGTGGGATAAGTTCACTAATTCAAAGAAAGGGGAACCCATCCTCCTACCTTACAAGAGATTGAATATAAAAGCAATGAAAGTACACATGTTATCTCTTTCTTGTATCAACATTATTTATATAAACATCATGTAACTAGGTATTTTAGCAGGATAAATCCATCATAGGGCTTAGTCCATAATCCCTTAACATAATCCTTAGGATTTATTGACTAGGGTTTCATATTTGAACCCTAAATTCATACAAACCCTAGAAGTGTCATATCATATTCAATAATCCTAGGGTTTTTTCCACAAACCCTACATTTTCATGTTTTGACTAATTTAGGGTTTACAATCCCTAAAATTAAAAACCCTAGATATTCAACCTAGGTTTTAAATATTTATTAGCCAAAACCCTAGGGACTTTCCAAGACATGCATGGATCCAACCTTTCATGAACTAATAAACATTCTTGAGAAAAAAACATTTTCTCCTTGTCTCACATCCTTGTGGATTATAGATCACAAATAATATGGATGGTTGTGATCTTGCACCTATCACAATTTATTTCAACCTTGCACATATGATATTCCTTTTCTTGACACATATAAAATGCATTTCCTTGATAATTATCCTCTTATTTTGAGATTCCCCTAGCATTATTTCCATTTTCATTTGTGCATGGAAATGGCGCTCGAGGTCCCCACTGCCAAAATGAATAGATATATCATTTCTTATGATCGATTTCTGCAATTTAATGCATGTTAACATGCACATAGCAATGGTCCCACATGGGAAATATGAACCTCAACCCACAAAAACCCTGGAAGTGTCATAACATCTTCAATAGTCCTAGGGTTTTGTCCACAAACCCTAGATTTTCATGGTCTGACTCATTTAGGTTCACAATCCCTAAAATTACAAACCTTAGATATTCAACCTAGGTATTCAAAATTTATTATCCAAAACCCTAGGTAAATTCCAATACATGCATGGATCTTACCTTTCATGAACTAATAAACATCCTTAAGAAAAAGAATTTTCTCCTTGTCTCACATCCCTATGGCTTCTAGATCAAAAACACTATGTATGGTTGTGATAAAGCGCTCATTAAAATGTTTTTGGATGTCACCCAAAATTTCTTTCAAACTTTCACAAATGAATCTAGGCATTTTCTCAACACTTCTAAAATGGATCTCCTTCACAATGCTCCTCCTATTTTGAGATTCACCTAGTGTTATTGCCATTTGCATAGTGTGCATGGAAATGGTGCTCAAGTTCCCCTTTGCCAAAATGATTAGATATCTCATTTATTATGATCAATTTCTACAACTTAAGGCATGTTAGCATGCACCTAACATTGGTCCCACATTGTAAATTTGAACCCTAAATTTATTCAAACCCTAGAAGTACCATAACATCTTCAATAGTCCTAGGGTTTTTTCCACAAACCCTAGATTTTCATGTTCTGACTCATTTGGGGTTGGCAATCCCTAAAATTACAAACCCTGGATATTCAACCTAGGTATTCAATATTGATTAGCCAATACCATATGAACTTGCTAATACATGCATGTACCCTACATCTTATGAACCAATAAACATCCTTGAGAAAAAGCATCTACTCCTTGTCTCACATCCTTGTGGATTCTAGGTCACAAACACTATGGATGGTTGTACTTCAACATTTACGGTCACCATATTGTTGACCAAATGTAAAATATTATTTTAAGGTGTGTTGGTGCTTGCAATAATAAAATAGCTTAATGTTACAAACCAAAGTATTCAACTACCCTCATTAACAATTTTGCTATTGTTTCCATTTGGGAAGCCATCATGAAAAGATATGCCTAGCTACACATTTGAAAAATTTTCAATGAAGAATATATTTTTTGTTTTAAATTTACTATCTTGGCCCATATGTATATTTCTATTATAATTATAATAATAAGAAGACTAATTCATTATGCTCACCTTCAAAGTTATTTCAAGAATTTATTAATCTTCTATCATACATTTTCTACAAGCATCAGATTCATTTATGATGGCGGCTTATTAAAATGACAAGCTGGAGAAATCATATTGTATATGTAGCAACAATTTTGAAGTTCTTGTTCTATTTCTTGAAAGATCACCTTATATTTCTAGAGAAGTTCAAACTTCAGAGAAACATGGAAAATTACATTGGTGAGAAAGTTATTCCTTCATGTAATATAGGGAACATATGAAGCAAAAGTGACTATATTTTGGTGGAGGGTCCCTAACCAACATAGTTATTTAATACTTAAGATAAAATACTATATATATATACACGTTATAGACATCAAAGTGTATTTTATCTTAAGTATTAAATAACTATGTTGGTTACTCAAGATAAAATACACTTTGATGTCTATAACATATATATATATATATATGAGAGTATAATATATCAATGTGCCATCATAAATTTATGAGAGTATAATATATCAATGTGCCATCATAAATTTCCACATTATAAATAGTGGCTTACCGTAAAATGTGTCTTTATTCTAGGATGTTAATGGGGAACTATTTAAAAGTATCAGTACAGAGGTCCAATATTTTAACCTATTTCTAGTCATTGCAACAAGGAAGACTAAATTTTCTCCTACCTCTATGGTGATCGAGATTGGTCTTCCGCCTCAAATTCATTCTCTAATTGTTCAACTGTGGTATCCCCATCAGTTTTGGATTTTGTGACAGGGTGACATAAATTTTCAACCATTTTAAGTTTCGTAAGGGTGCATTATGACCTTGAGGATAGGGTTTAGAGTTTGAAACACAATTTTGGATTTGGGTGATCTATAAACTTCCATATTGTTAACATGGATGCCTTGTGAGTGGTTACTTCGATGCAATGTTTTTGGCCAATAAAATAAATTTAATTAATCCACAGTCTCTATGGTCGCAGTAGTACACACTCTCTTTGGTTGCATTAATATAGTCTCTATGGTCGTAGTAATACACAGTCTCTTTGGTCACATAGAGACACCATCTCTCTAGTTGCATTGATACACAATTACTTTGGCTTATTTATACAGTGGCTTGCTCTATGATCCCTGTAGCTCGCATTCATTTTCTTATGGTGGCTCTTATTTCTCTATGGATCAAATTTATTTATTGACTCACTTGATTATATAAGCTTTGTGGCATCACTTGAATGTGGCATCATTTGACTGTGGCATAACTTGATTTTAGTGGCAAACCTTATACAGAGTGGCATAGTATTTCATTATAGTGATATACTCCAAACTATGTGCCATTGCAATTTTTACAGTAGGATTGTTTATACTCTGTGACATCTCACTTTATAGTTTGTGGCTACTACTTACAATGGCATTACTTATACTCTTTGACATTTTTGTGGCATGATATATATGTCAATGTGTGTTCCTTGTATGGACATATTCATGCCAGTATGACTGTATATGGCCTAGTGACCTTGATGTATATAGGATAGTGATAACATGATATGGAAATGATCTTTTTGTGTGTGGTTATTTTTGTGCAATTATTTTGGACAATCAAATAACCTTAAGTAAACCATTGTTGAAAAACTAGATTCATTTTAGAGATAGATAACATAGGATATGTCCACAGAAATTCACATTATTTTCATTGCAAAATTTAGATTGTGTCTCTATAGGAATTCACACCATCTTCATAGAATTGGAGCTTTTTATCATATATAAGAATGGAACTCACATTATGTGTAGGAACATGACATGTATAGGAACTGAATTTGTAGGAACAAAACTTTCATTAGGATATTAACTCGCATAAAACATAGCCTTGAATATTTATGTATGATAGATGTTTGAGAGTCTTTGTTTAAGCCATCATAAATTTCATATTTACTCACATAACATCATCATAGTTCATAAGTAGCATCATAGGTTTATATTTGCTTCATTTCATATGCCCAGAACTTTTATTTCCTTGTTTTATCATTAAGAGCTATGTCATCATCAGAGTAAATCTTATCAACATGGAAATATATGTACCACAAAGACTTGAAATTTTATTGCAAAAATAAGTGGCTTAATTTTATTGCATTGCACACAAGATGCCTCAAATTTCTCACATATTGCTTTAGATACTTATTTCCATAATAATGTCATAGATTTTAAAATAATTTTATTTTTACTATGATATTTACACTTCAAAGGTCACTATTAGTACATGAGATAACTTACATGTATGCCTTGTAATGGTTCAAATTGTTTCCTCAAGAGTATTTGTATCACAGAGAGAAACATATGGCACCAAAAATTTGCTTTACAAAGATAAGATATGACTTGAAATCCATATTGTAGGAATAGATGATGCCACTGAAGATATACTCTTTTAATGTCTTAGATATATATTATAAATGATGCAACAATTTTTTGTTACAGTAAATTTGGATGACTCTTTGCCCAACCAATCCTTCTTTCTTTGCTTTGATAAAGCTATATGATTGTTGCAAGGGTGTCCTAAAATGAAACTGTTGAAAATGTGTATTGAGAGGGAGATAGTTGTTGTAGGAATGGTTTTGACATTTTCTTTTGTCTCCTCTTTGGCCAAGATTTTATTTTCCTTTTCCCTTAATTTTTTTCTCCAAATATATGCTCATAATCCCTACTACTCTACAACATTTGAGTTTTCCCATGTTGGAATAGAATCACTCCAATTTCAGCAATCATTAATATTCTATTTTGAATATTAAAGATAGGTTTCTAACAAGCACTTCTATGAATTGAGGCAAACTATTAAGTGCACCGGTGTTTGAATCCCCATTTTTAATCTTATCATTAACTATAATCAATTGGTTTCACCAAGTAGCCCACGTGGTGTAGAACAGTCGGTGATGGGGTGCACTGTTAAGGCACTCTGTCTGCAAGGTCACCAGTTCAAAACCTGTGGGTGATTAGGATTAGTCTAAACTAGCAACAACAACAAAAAATTGGTTTCACCAAGTACAATCAACCAATGTCTAAATTTTTCTTTATTGACAAGCGATTTTCGACCTTGCTGACTATGGATACTTTTAAATATTATCCCCCATAGTTGATTGAGTATAAAAACCCTAGATCCTTTTAGTTTAACCCTTTTCTAGGGTTTAGATATCAACATGTTCAAATAAATAAGACCTTGTCTTTCATATTCCTCTCAATACACTGTAATTTTAGATTCTTAATCAACAATAACCCAAATAACAATTAACCAATGTCTAATTTTTCTCTATTGATAAGGAATTGACGACCTTGCTGAGTATGGATACTTTTAAATCTTTGCCCCCATGGTTGATTGAGTAGAAAAACCATAGATCATTTTAGTTTAACCCTTGTATATGGTGTACATATCAACATATTCAAATAACTAATACCTTGTCTTTCATATTCCTCTTAATACATTATAATTTTAGATTCTTAATCAACAATAACCCAAAGAAAAAAAACCTTAAACTCAACCAATATATGAACTTGAAATCATCAAGCTTAAGTAATCAGGTTCAATATCTAATAGACTATCAACACCAAAAGAAATTAAAAAGAGGAAATACTTATCCTTTCAAGAAAAACTAACTTCCTCTAAAACTTGGGTTGCGTGATCATTTTTTCACACCTGTCATTCCCAAGAACTAGATCTACCTTCAATAACATGGATGGTTTCCTTAATCATCCTTTGCAAGGGTCAATATCCAAATCCCGATAACCACACAATATAATTGCAAGTTCTTCAGTAGATGAATGTCGTCATCCTTTAATAGAGACACCTCTGACTTCTAGCCATCGGACCGTCACAAGATTCCTTCAATTTTTTAGCATTATTCTTCTTAGTTAACATAGATTTTCATGTTCACAATAATAAAAAGGTAATCTTCCAAGATATCACACAATTTTCCTCTAGTCCTTATAATTATAATGTTACAGGAGCTTGCTCAGCCATAGAGATAAGTGTCTCAGTTTAACTTTTCCTTCACAATGCCATAGGAATTTAGTTCTCATCAGAAGAAAATATGTCCATAGGAAGATCTCAACATGAACAAGGATAAAACAAATATATCTACTCATAGTGAGATAAACTCGGAATACATAGAGAAAATGAGATGTTTCTTTAAGGATGCCAAACAAATTTCGATTTTACCATAGTGACTTGAAATATTACTTTGCTAGGAGCCTACTTTAGATTTTTTTATATCTCAAAGATATTTAGTAATGTTTTTATGATCAGAAATATACTTTATATATGTCTCATATATACATAGAGATATTGCTTCAGATTTCATATATATTTCATAGGGACGAGTTATATAATGTCTCATATTTTTACTTCTTGTCATGCGGGCTTCACTAGTGGAGCAATATCATACCACATGTGTTCATATTGGGGGATATATATTGAGGAAGAAATAACATAATATATTGGGGGATATATAGGGGGTAAAGGGTTTTTATATTGGTAGGAATAAAAAATGGAACTCAAAGTTAATGAGAAAATATAAAGGGGTATAAAAAATGTTAAGGAAAAAATGGATACATATAATATCTAGTGAAAGTAGGGGTTTTTTTATTTGGGAAAGTGGATTGGGTTAGTATTGGTAGGGGGTTAAATAATGTGATTTTTAGATGTATTTTCCAATATGTAGTCAACTTAATGCTATTGTGTAGTATGCCACAAATGTATGTAATATGTTTGAGGTTCATTGAGTGAAGCACTCGTGCTTCTTGTTTGGTCTTTCAAATTTCCTTGAAATTTTTTTCATTGTCCTTGATTTACAAAGATTTGAACTCTACTCAGAAATAAAACTTGATCTTTTTAGAATACTTTAGATAAACATGGTCTTTCATTCAAAGATAATTTGGATCATTCATCCACAGGTTCATACTTGTTGCACAGACCTTCGATTTGCTACTCGATTTCGTATGCCCAAAAGTTCTATCTCTTGGTAACAAATACTCCTTCAATACTTCTCTTAGAAATGAAAATTTAATCTAACTTGATTTCAGATATTTCACTTCTATTTCATATATCTTGAGTTGGCATTTACTTGTACTTATTTTCTTATATTTCTTCTTGAATATTTTGTTTTTTTGGTGTGATTCTAGTGCTTTCTTCAAACAATGGTAATTGTTTCCATTGGTGGCTACAATGGAATGTATTTCCTAGGAAAAAATAAATTTGAATTTATAACTACATCAACATCCCCACTCCTTACATTATATTTTTATTTCTTACTATTGTTTACCATCTAGCTTGTACCATTACTAATATGTATGATTTTTTATATTGTTGCACCATCTAGCTTGTAATAGTACTAATATGATTTTTTGTATTTGTATGCAAGAATCATATTCTTTTATGGTTTTTTATATTCACATGCAGGAAACAACATTGTGTCTTGAGCCTAAAACTGGTATGTTTTTCCTTTTTTTAATATTTGTACGCAGGAAACACATGCTTTTATGATTATTTCATTATGTATCTTGGCTAGGATGTATTAATTTGGGTACAAGGTACCATTATGTGCCTTGGGCATGAGGTATCATTATTTTCTAGTTTTATTCCCAAGGTTCCATTATATATATGTTGAGTATCATGTGCTTCCATTTTTGAACAAATGGATTGTTTGACAATTTTGACTACATATAATTGTCTTTAGACATGCACTAACTTTATTTATGTTATTTTTAAATAATATTTTATTATATAAAATATTTAGTTTTTTTTTTATGTTTATGAATTGAGCCATTAGACAAAAAATTGGACAAGTTTGGAGGAATTTTTCCTTTTATTATGCAATGGATCTTTCAAAAAATAGAAGTTTACATCTATGTCGATTTACCATAATTACAATCTTGCAATAAAAAATTTGAAATGTTTCTTTATATGTGGCTAAATTCTCCTTGAACTACTTGTGGCTACTACAACTTGAAATATTTTGTAAAAGAAACATTTCAAATTGTTCATGAATGCAATATTGACCCTTGAACCCCATAACACACAAAAACTACTTCATCCCCCAACACCAACACAAAGGGATAAATTCCAATAAGTAACTCAATTAAAGACAAATAAGATACATAAGACACCAACAGTCCCAGGACCAGCATATACCGCCAAAAACAACTGAAGAATGATAAACTCGGAAACAGATTCGCAGAACAAAGAAACAACAGATGTGGAGAAAACATTGGCCTTAAAGCGCCAAATTTTCACCCAATGTAGTGATTACCCAATGAAGAAACTCTCAAAATATTTAATTGAATCCCCTTCGTAAAACCAGACTTGTCTAAAAAAGACGCCACCCAAACCAAGGAGGAGGGCAAGCATGCAGCCCCATTGTCCTTCCCACAAGTTGCATACCTTCGCCACCCAAAACATATTACTCTGCATTTAAAATTATAGGACCTTTGGACTATCTCCCAAGGCTCCCCTCCATCGAATTGCCACGCCATACCAAGATTAAGCCAAGTGTGTAGGAGTCGCACCTCCCAATGAAATATTATCACATTGCAAACTCTCACTCCCATCTAGGAGTTATGTTATATATTGTGTGTTATATATTATTATGTAATATATATTGTTATGTTATTCTTATGTTATTTAACTATTTTTATGCTATATTTTTATTGTTATATATTATTCTATTATGTTATATATTTTTTATGTTATGTTGGATATTTTTTATATTGTTATGTTATATTGTTGTGTATTTCTTATATTGTTAAATGTTATATGTTATTTTTATGTTATATATTGTTACGTTTTTAATGAACTATTTTGTTTTTGAACTTGTGGCTACTGCGGCTTGAAATATTTCATTTTGGTTTCTTATCGATGGCACACTTTTATAAACCTGGCCTCTAGTTTTGTTTCATGGAATATGGCTAAGACTTTGATGGAAGGAATATGTCCTACAGTCCTCTTAGGTTTTCAATTGCATTAAATTGATTCAAAGTTGTTATGTGCTCTTATTTAATGTTTTCATGTCTCTTGGTACATGGATTTTGTTTGTCAATGAGTAACTTGTGATCTGGAGGTTTTTCTCAAGTGCTCTTCCTCACATATTTGTTTTGAGGACAATCTAGATATGGATGTAAATGTATGCAAATGTTTCTTCAAGTAATACAAAGTTTTATTATTTACAAAAAAATAACAATATCTAACATAGCAATAATATAAAAATTTAACACAAACCGTATATATATCTACAACAGGCATGAGACAACTAACCCAATTATCATGTTTTTTTGTAGACATATATAACTGTATATTTTTATCTTGTATTTATCGTCTATTATCAACAGACTATTTATAATTGTATTATCATGTACACCCCAATAGGGGAACATTCTGGACTTATTTTTTGTATGTGACTAAGTCACAATTTTGATAAATATGCCATGGGCATCTACAGCATGTAATTTTCTTCTTAATGAAAATTACGATTTTTTCACGGGAGAAAAAATAATGATTTAATATAACAATACAAGAAATATACAACACAAAAATAACTTCGCATAAGAATTATATAACATAACATAAAAATAACAATAAAAATAAGAAATATAAGAAATATAACATTAAAATAACATATAACAATAATAAATATAAGAAATAACATAATGTAATATAATAAATATACAACAATATTTAAGAAATATAACAACATAACAAGAAATATAACATAACAAAACATATAGTTCATATAATAAATATAACGTAACAATAGCAATATATATAACATAATAATAAAAATACAATAATATAACAAAAAATATAATCTAACAATATTAACCACATATATATAATGTAATTAATACATATTAAAAGAAAAAAATTAAAAAATGTACAAGTATTTGTTTCCATAAGTTCAAGACAACATAATAAATAGACTATAAATTTATGGTCCAATATTGTATCTATCTAGGAAAAAAACAACATTAAATATAATTTCATGTGTTACATTCACATGAAATGTGTTAGTGGAAATTTTTCAAGAATGGTATCATGATCTTTTATCGATAATTTCCATTGGCGTGGCTTTTTCCTACTCTTCACTTCTTTCAACTGTAACTAAGCTACTATGACCAAATGACTATATTGGACACATATAACATATGGTTGGTAGTATTGAAAACTAATCTGGGCTTTACATTTATTTACTTATTCAAAACAATTCCCCAATAACACCAATGAAACAATTGGATATGTATCATTTGAAGGGTATTTATACTCTCGTAACAATGTTCTTTTCAACCTAGTACATTGCAATAAATTATAATGTAGTTTCTTTGAATTATCTTCTAGAGCAATTGAAGAAAATACACCACCCTCTCTAACCATTTCATAATCCTTATCAATCATGGCCACTTCATTATCTATCTCCTCATCAGCAAACTTTGGATGTGGGGTCAATAGTGTCAGTTTTTCGTGTATCCATGTTTTGACATATTTGTTATTGTGGTTTACATACTCAATGGTGGTGGAGTCCATATCATCAATACATGTAGGAAAAAATCAAGAGTACTTTAATTTTTTAATTGATTATATATTTATCATTTTCTAACTTCTAATGCAGTGCAGACATCTTGTTTCATGGATTTTTTGAAAATTATATGGCATTGATCACTTCACCCAATGCAATATTCCAAAAGTGCTTGAAAAAAAAACTCATGTAAGTCAAATTTAGTGATTTATAAATATATCATTTCGATAGAAAATCACATATATATATATACACACACACATACATCTAGATATATGGTTACCTATGCACATGAGTCATCCTCGGATTTGATACATGGCTCAAAATTCTGTTTACACCAATTTGAATCTACAAGCAGGAAAGCCTCTTGATTCAATTGATGCCTCCAAAGTGCATGTTTTATGCATGCCCCAACACCATCATGATATCCTTTGATATGCCATGTCTAAAAAAATTTCCATGTGTGATGAATGTTAATTTTTTATGAAGGCGATACAACCAGATGAATGAAAATGATGATTTGATTATTTAAATTGACCAACACAACCATCTAACCATACCCAATGTTCTTTGAAAGTGATATGTCATTCCAATAAATCCTTATAAATAATATCAAAGAAACGTTGAACAAAACATGTATCATGTGTATGATCATCACTGATGTAGTAATGGTACTCTTAAATTACTTCAAAATTATTTTCATTACTATCAGAACCATCGATACCAAGCTCTGCATGCATATAAAAAAATTTCACAAGTATAGATACCTCGTCTAAATGATAATAGGGTAAAAATGCGAAGTTGGGTTACACTTTTGTGAGAATCGGGGGCGGAAAACTTTTTTTCTCAATAATTCAGCCGAACTTTTATAAAAGTTTGACTAAACTATTCGAGAGTTCGGCTGAACTCTCGAAATCAGTTCGACCAAACTCATTCTTCCGTTTACATTGATGGCATACTGACGACGTGGACAAACATATTTTTGGCCAGAGATGGGAAAACCAGAAACCAAAGTTCGGCCGAACTTTTAAAATAGTTTGGCCGAACATTTAAAATAGTTCTGCCAAACTTGTTCTTATAAATATATCGACCCGCAAACCTTAATATGTTTCTTATGCGCATGTGTCTCGCGTCTCTGTCTCGTGTCTGTGACGTGTTGCTCTGTTGTGAGGTGTTGCTCTATTGCTCTGTGACGAGGTGTTGCGTCTGTGAGTTGTTGTGGTGTTGCTCTGTTGAGGTGTTGCTTTGTTGCGGTGTTCCTTTGTTGCTCTATAACGAGGTGGGGTGTTGCAGTTGCATCGTGATGACGAGGTGAGGTGGTTTTTTGTAATTTTGCTCTGTTTTTTTTGTAATTTTTTTTTGTTTATTTTTTTTGGTTTGATTTTAATTTAATTTTTTTTGTTCGCAGGGAATTTGGTCTGCATCCTCCATGACGTCTTCAGCGATTTCCCAACTTCATCCTCGTTGTGGCTTCGTTTGCGAATTTCTGCAAATTTCCAGGTATGAAATCCTCTATCATTGTAATCCTCTGTTAAACATTAAATGGTTAAACATTTAATAAGAAATTAGATTTATAGTACATAGTAAACCAGTCCCGGTTGGAAAAATCACCACAACAGCAATATTAAACATTAGACGAGGGATGTTTATAAGAATTATAAAATTTTATTTTTCTGTTTCTGTATTTCCTTATGCTTATATGTAAGAAATATATGGATCAAACATGCAGATATAACATTTTTGTAATTCTCATAAGAATGGATGGTTCGCATTAGAGATATATCTTTTAACAAAGAACACTGTAAGGTTTTATAAAGAAGTTGACATGAACTGGAACATTATATAATCCAGAGTTTTTTCTTATTTGAAAAAAAAACTCTAATTTCAAGTTTTCATTTCAAATATGACAGAATGATCACTAATCAGATATGTCAGAATTTTCTATTCTTGCAAAAATTACTTCAATGTACTTTTATTATCCCAATTACAATTCTACTTTAAATAGCAATCACATTAACCATTAGATCAATCTTGACAGTAATTGTATATAGAACATAGAAATAAAATGTAGAAGACAAAACAGATAAGGGAAAACCCAACAGATATTATTCTTCTTAATAGATATAAATGTTTAGAAAGAGAGATAATCCAATATTTTACAACGATAATGAAGTCAAATTCAAGGCTTTGACTTCCAAATTGTCCTCCAAAATCCGAGCGACAGTTGACCAAAATATGCTCAGAAAACCAATCGAAGCAACCAAGTGTCACCTCTGAAATCTCTTAGGAAACCCGAATTTAACCCTCTGCAATTTTGGTCAAGGAGTGCATAGTTGAATTTCCTTCAATGTAGGTCAATAGAGGGTCTAAACCTGCAATTGATAATCCTAGAGCTTCCTTCTTTCATCGTTCAAGAACTCACTCAAGGTTCCTCTCAAAATATGCTTCTAGAAAAAAGATAATATTTCTTATGCATGCACAATTATAGTAGTGTTAAAGGGAACACTTTTTTCTTTATATGTATTTGAGGTATGTTACACTCTTACCTATCATATCAGATAGTTTGGATTCTTGAACTTCCTTCATGATATCTATGGTTGCTCACCTTCGTTTAATATTGGGTAAAAGGTCATGGTCTTACCTTAATTTATATTATAATTCCCTTTCCTAACTTTGATTTTCCTTTTGACCTTGGAGATAAACCCAATCATTAAATATGATTGTCATCCCTTCTAGGGAACTTACTATGGGTTGCTTAGTGGCTTGCAACCCTTATGATGATGATAGGTGGTGTTTCAAACATGGGAGTAACTTGTGTTTGCATGTGATTCTCAGGGGCCATGGTTTCTTTTGTGGGTTATAGACGATTTAGTTCTACCTCATAAGATAAAATTTCTAAGAAACATGAAATATTCCTTAAAGTCAAAATAGATCTATACTAAGGATTAATCTTTATACGTATTTCTACCATATAAATTCTAACGATAATTAATCACATATGTGTTAAATTAGAATATGAAATAAGCCCTTTTTACACTTGGCTTGGCTCTTACGTACATAGATGGGTGGGTTTGGGAATGTGGTTCACATGAAAAGTAATAGGGAATGGATTTATCAGAAACCTTTTATAAGATGAGGACTCAAACAATGAGAGAGAGAAAAAACCTTTTATATTCAATGTAAAATGCGTGCATTAACATATAAAAGGGATATTTTCCCTTCTTTCCAACTTAGTCCATCCTTCTAGAAAAATCCCTTTTAATGAATCAGATATATCCATAGTGATCCACTAATATTTGTTCACCAACAACTATTCCATTTTGGAATTGTATATCTCAAAACTATGCTCATTGAATTTATGCATCTATATCTTTAAACTACTCAACTATTCTATTACACTATAGGAATCATTTCGATATATCTCCCATTTTAATCGGGTCTATGACATTTTGATAAAAACACATTAGCCATAAAAATTTCCCATTAAAACCAAAATTAATTTGATACAAAACATAGGTTTTAACCTTATATAGTTAATTGTTTCAAATAGATTCTTAATAAAATGAAAAATATTCAATGTAAAACACATGCACATTAACATATAATTGTGATATTTTCCCTTCTTTCCAACTTAGTCCATCCTTCTATAAAATCCCTTTTAATGAAGCAAATATATCCATAGTGATCCACTGATATTTTTTCACCAACAACTATTCCATTTTGGACTTATATATCTCAAAACTATGCTCATTGAATTTATGCATCTATATCTTTAAACTACTCAACTATTTTATTACACCATAGGAATCATTTTGATATATCTCCCATTTTAATGTGGTCTATCACATTTCGAGAAAAACACAATAGCCATAGAAGTTCCCCATTAAAAGAAAAATTAATTTGATACAAAACATAGGTTTTAACCTTATATAGTTAATTGTTTCAAATAGATTCTTAATAAAATGAAAATTATTTAATGTAAAACACATGCTCATTAACATATAATTGTGATATTTTCCCTTGTTTCCAACTTAGTCCATCCTTCTAGAAAAAACCATTTTAATGAAGCAGATATATCCATAGTGATCCATTGATATTTGTTCACCAACAACTATTCCATTTTGGACTTATATATTTCCAAAACTATGCTCATTGAATTTATGCATCTATATCTTTAAACTACTCAACTATTTTATTACACCATAGGAATCATTTCGATGTATCTCCCATTTTAATGGGGTCTATCACATTTTGAGAAAAACACATTAACCATAAAATTTTCCCATTGAAACCAAAAGTGATTTGATACAAAACATAGCTTGTAACCTTATATAGTTAATTGTTTCAAATAGATTTTTAAAAAAATGAAAAATATTCAATGTAAAACACATGCATTAACATATAATTGTGATATTTTCCCTTCTTTCCAACTTAGTGGACATCCTTCTAGAAAAATCCATTTTAATGAAGCAGATATATCCATAGTGATCCACTGATATTTGTTCACCAACAACTATTCCATTTTGGACTTATATATCTCAAAACTATGCTCATTGAATTTATGCATGTATATCTTTAAACTACTCAACTATTTTATTACACCATAGGAATCATTTCGATATATCTCCCATTTTAATGGGTCTATCACATTTCGAGAAAAACACATTAGCCATAAAATTTTCCCATTGAAACCAAAGGCGATTTGATACAAAACATAGGTTTTAACTTTATATGGTTAATTGTTTCAAATAGATTCTTAATAAAATGAAAAATATTCAATGTAAAACATATGCATTAACATATAATTGTGATATTTTCCCTTCTTTCCAACTTAGTGGACATCCTTCTAGAAAAATCCCTTTTAATGAAGCAGATATATTCATATTGATCCACTGATTTTTTTTCACCAACAACTATTCCATTTTGGACTTATATATCTCAAAACTATGCTCATTGGATTTATGCATCTATACCTTTAAACTACTCAACTATTTTATTACACCATAGGAATCATTTCGATATATCTCCCATTTTAATGGGGTCTATCACATTTCGAGAAAAACACATTAGCCATAAAAGTTTCCCATTGAAACCAAAAGTGATTTGATACAAAACATAGGTTTTAACCTTATATAGTTAATTGTTTCAAATAGATTCTTAATAAAATGAAAAATATTCAATGTAAAACACATGCATTAACATATAAATGTGATATTTTCCCTTCTTTCCAACTTAGTGGACATCCTTCTAGAAAAATCCCTTTTAATGAAGTAGATATATCCATAGTGATCCACTGATATTTGTTCACCAACAACTATTCCATTTTGGACTTGTATATCTCAAAACTATGCTCATTGAATTTATACATCTATATCTTTAAACTACTCAACTATTTTATTTCACTATAGGAATCATTTCGATATATCTCCCATTTTAATGGGGTCTATCACTTTTCGAGAAAAACACATTAGCCATAAAAGTTTCCCATTGAAACCAAAAGTAATTTGATACAAAACATAGGTTTTAACCTTATATAGTTAATTGTTTCAAATAGATGCTTAATAAAATGAAAAATATTCAATGTAAAACACATGCATTAACATATAATTGTGATATTTTCCCTTCTTTCCAACTTAGTCCATCCTTCTAGAAAAATCCGTTTTAATGAAGCAGATATATCCATAGTGATCCATTGATATTTTTTCACCAAAAACTATTATATTTTCTCATTGAATTTATGCATCTATATCTTTAAACTAACCAACTATTTTATTACACCATAGGAATCATTTCAATATATCTCCCATTTTAATGGGGTCTATCACATTTCGAGAAAAACACACTAAGCTATAAAATTTTCCCATTGAAACCAAAAGTAATTTGATACAAAACATAGTTTTTAACCTTATATAGTTAATTGTTTCAAATATATTCTTAATAAAATGAAAAATTTTCAATGTAAAACACATGCATTAACATATAATTTACTCAAGAATAATTTTTATTAGTATATTAATTTTTAGACCATCAGACACACACACACACACACACATATGTATGTATGTATATATGTATATATCCCACGACAATTATAAACTACCAATCCATTACCTTGGATCAGATAAAACTTTAGTTCTTTAACTGAAACTGTAGAACCATGGGGTAAATTACCATGCACTCGAAAAATGCTAAAAGAAAAAACCATGTGATGAAATAGTCATAAAGGGAGAATTTTTTTTCCAAAAAATGTTTTTTTGGGGCACTACCCCTGAACACCTATATGTGGGGAATTATTCGTCTATATTAAACCCTAAAGTGGGGGTACTTTCCTCCCATTTTATTCCCACTACTATGCTTAGAAAAATATATAGTGCATGGGGGTATTCACATAAATAATATAACACATACCAAACATCCTATAATTCTCCTTAATGTGACCATCAATGTTGCAATGGTTATAATTATTTCTACTACCCTTGCATGGATGTGTAGTGGCTATTTTATTCTTATCCTCTTATTTCCAGTTCTTATTCCCCTCCTTCAAAGGTTCTTGGTGCTATTTTTTCTTCAAACCACTTAAGTACCATTTATTTTGGCCTATGGTTTCTAGATAATGTGCGTATACACATGGTTCATACATTATCCTTAGCTTGGAAAGAATCACTTGTTTTTGTAGATGGTTATATAGACCCCACATATACTTAAGGATTACATTTGGGCTCTTGGGAAAGATATCCAATAATATGACCATATATTTGATCTTAGTACACTCTTATATAGCCTTATGTCTACGTAAAGTAGTGTGAGTGATTCCACGGGTCCTCTACACACTTCATAGGGTATAATTGGGATAGGTAGTGTTAAATTCTACAAGTTCTATAGGGAGAGTCTGTAAAGGGCCAAGTAGCATCTGGATCTCATTTTTTATGAAAGGTGACATATCCAGTAAATTCCCCTACAATCAATCTCTGGAATAGATCTAAATAGAAGTTCTTCATTTTAATATCCATAAACCACAACCACTTTAAGGAAAACTGTGTACATGTGTCATTTCTCCCATAAATTCTTAGGCAAAGTTTTTAAAGCATACATGTCATGTTGGCTTTCTCCCATTAACTTTAAAGCATGTTTTTTGTAAGTGCATAAAATAATTTTTAAAACCATGTAAATTTAATTTCTCCCACAAACTAAAGGCTTTCTCTCATTAATTCAAGGAAAACTTTAAGGCCTAAAAAT
This sequence comes from Pinus albicaulis, assembly GCA_034641835.2. Classification (NCBI taxonomy): domain Eukaryota; kingdom Viridiplantae; phylum Streptophyta; class Pinopsida; order Pinales; family Pinaceae; genus Pinus; species Pinus albicaulis. The sequence goes on along the minus strand of CM076570.1, from coordinate 792,651,745 downwards.
TGAACCTAAAGTGGCTGAACTCTCATAGGATTTTTAACTTCCATAGGATTTTAGGCTTTTTTTTTAGTGTTAACTTCTACAAGTTCTAAAGGCAGAGTCTGTAAAGGGCCAGGTAGCCTCTGGATCTCATCTTTTCTCAAAGGTGACATATCCAGTAAATGCCCCTACATTCAAGCTCTGGAACGGATCTAAATAGAAGTTCTTCATTTTAATATCCAGTGCATGTCATTTATCTCATGCACATGTGTCATTTCTCCCATGCATTTGCACTAAATTTCAATTTAATATATTTTTATTGAATTTTTTTTTTTCCAAGGATAAAAAAATCCACTAAATATGGTTGAAAAATGGAAATTATGCATAGATGTTTCTTGCTATCCCAATCTAGGGAAAGCAGTGATTACATATGTTCTTTCCAATATTGCGACTAGAAAAGTTGTCCAAAGGAAAATGAATATACCGAGAAGAACAACAAACAACGAGGCATATTATATTACATTGATAAAAGGCTTGGGAACAGCGATGGAGTATGGATCAAATGGAATTGTAGTTTTTACCAATTCTGAACTTGTGTGCAACTAGACGAATTGCATGTACCAAGTTAAGAAGGAGAGGCTAAAATAATTGCATGGAATAGCAATCATTATTGTTAGCCAATTTCATTTTTTTATTATAAGACATTGTACAAATTTGAATAAGATGTCTGTTGATCTATTGCGTGGGGCAATGCCAATTCAGGATTCATCTATCAAAGATGAATTAGAATTATACGGGGCAATGCCAATGCAAGATTCATCTCTCAAAGATGAATTAGTTTTGAGACGCCCTTCTTGAAAAATTCAAGATTCATCTCTCAAAGATGAATTAGTTTTGAGACTCTCTTCTTCAAAAATTCAAGATTCATCTCTCAAAGATGAATTAGTGCTGAGACGCTCTCCTTCAAAATTTATTGATGGACATTGTAACATATCTTGGATATATGTGTGCTTTGTACTTATAAATTCATATTTTTTAATTACCATGTGTTTTTTTCAATTATATGCCAAGTGTGCTCCCACCACACCATGTAAAGCACAACTTGGTGAACTTCACATCTACAACAAGTGGTGAACTTCACATTTTTATAAAATTAAAATGCAGGGACTTCAACAATTTTTTGTTTAAATGGAGTTTCACGCATCTTTTTTAATGACCATGTGTTTTTTTCAATTTTATACCAAGTGTGCTCCCACCATGTAAAGTGCAATTTGGTGAACTTAAAATTTTTATTAAAAAAAAATCTTAAATTGAGTTTCACACATCAATTAGTGCTTTGAAATTTTTGTTTTACATAGTTTTTGTACACTAAATTACATTAATTTTCTAAAATTTATTTTGAATTTATTTTAAATAGTAATTTAAAAAATTAATTGTAAATTTCCACTGTAGATATATATATCATGGAGGATGAACAACGAATATCAACAGAATCTCATATCTCTATGAGAGAGGGGGATCAAGGATCGAGGGTTGTTCATGGTATTTAAAAATAATCTTAAATCTCCATACATATACATACATGTTTGTACAAATGGAATTGATTTTTTTATCAATTCTGTGAGTTAAATAAGTTGTTAATAAGTTTCATTTTTAATTTTTTAGGAGCCAGGAGGAGAAGGGTGTCTACACCATCAATGGAGCATGCCCATGGTTCACGCAATCGTGGTATGGTTCACACAATTTAATCAATCAATATGTACATGTATTCATACATATGAATGTATTTTTGAATTGATTATGAATTCATATTTTTTATGAAGCCTCTGTCTCATCTCGTGAGGTTGGTGGTGGTTCAGATTCCCTTAAAGGGCCATCAATAAGTGCTGACGGGTTTCATGAAGGTGGTGATATGTACTCCCCTAGAGGCCAATCAACAGATGGTCGTGTTGGTTCTTAGCAGGGTCGTTCTGGTTCTCAACAGTCTCAGGGTGGGAAAGATGCTAGCCAACCACATCGAGGTGGCCATCAATTTGAATATTTTTTTTATTCAATTTGCACAAATTTGTTTACATGTGTTTTTTTAATATACAAAATTTTATATATTGATGCAAAGGCTAAAAATGCTACTCCAAATGTTGCTTAAAAAAGACGTAGGGAAGAACTTTTCATTCAAGAAGAAGGTTGTCCACCAACCACGACTTATCTGGTCGACATTTCCGATATACCTTGGGAAACAAACATGCAGCAATGTATCTTAGAAAGGTGTCAACATATTCATGCAAATTTGCAGAGATATATCATGGCTTTGACTCTACCTGTTGAGAGTCGACAAAGCTTGGAAATTGTTACACACTCTTTAGGCGAACTAGTATATGTGTACCAAAACCTTGGGACAACCACTGATACTTTTGTAGAAGTCATGAGAAAAAGAAAGGAAACAGTGATGGATCCCAATAAATGGGAGGTTGTTAAACAAAGAGTTACAACAAATATGGCCAAGTCTATGTTTAATTTCAAAAAAGGGTCAAAAATAAAGATGTTGAAGGTGCAATATTTCAAGCACCCTAATATAGCTCATTATTTGTATGATAGACACCTTGTGGCCTATGGAAGACTCCCATGGAACGACGAGGTTCCGCTTTATTTTGCAAAATTATTTTATACAGAATTATTTTTGCAAATGAAACCCAATTACAATGACCTTCCCTTTGAATTTTTTGGTCCTGGAAAGGTCGATTGTGTGACCATAGGGGCATTAGGCGTGATGTTGAGTTTCCTTGCCCTGAGCCACCATTGGTTACTCGACCTTTTCGTGTCGAAACTTTGCGATCAGAGATGGAAGCCACTTCTCAAATTAGTCGAGAAGCAAGGGATGCCATCATTGACAATGTTCACAGTGGATTGGGTGGAGTCAATGTTTGTCTGAATCGACAAAGAGCACGTGAGAATGCATGCGCTAATTTTGTGTATTATACAGATGAAGAGATTGACAACATGAGTGTTGAAGATCTAAAAACATATGCAAATAATTGTCGCAATGGTTGGCAGGACCTAATTGTTCATAAGGAAGAGGGCATGGGAACGGTATGTGTTAATGATTAGGGTTCAATTATTTTAACACATGTACAATTTGTAATAAATACATATATACATACATTTGTTTGTATACATTAATCTAACAAAAATGTATCATTATATGTTAACACCATTTGCAGTTGCCATGCTTAATGAATGAAGAAAATGTTAGTATCACGGTCGGAGCCTCTAGTTCAAACAATCAATATAGGTCCCACCATCAATCATACAATCAATATGGTTCTCACCATCAAGATACGTTGGCAAATGTTAGTGTTTTTTAAGTGAACATGATCATGTACAATTATTTTTTATCTATTATATTATATATCGAAACATGATGAGATATTTTTAAAATAAATAACTGTGCACACATGTACATGTACATATATATAATAAAATGTTTTAACATATTCTGATTCCATCCAATGTTTTTGGGATGGTGATACCTTCTTCTTCTTTGGGAGATGTACATTCTACTTCCTTAGGCGCTGTGCCAAATCCACAATCACAAGTATGGAAAATTTTTCACTTTTAAAATCTATGTTTTTACATTATATTTCCACCTCAAAAAGTTCCATTAAAAAATGAGATATATCTATATCTTGAGTTATTTTAAATTTTTTTAATTTTAGGTTTTTGGAGATTTTCTTTCCGAACCACTCTTAGGAGATGTGCTAAATCCACCAGCACAAGTATTCAATTTTTAACTTAAATATATATATGTTTTTAAGTTACAAGTTATAAATTGAAGTTTAAAAGTTTTATTATAAATTGAGATCTAGAGATTTTGAGTTATTTTAAATTTTTTGAATTTTAGGTTTTTGGAGATTTTCTTTTGGAGCCTCTCTTAGGAGATGTGCCAAATCCACCAGCAGAAGTATTCAATTTTTCACTTAAATATATGTTTTTTAAGTTATCATTTATAAATTGAAGTTTAAAATTTTTATTATAAATTAAGATCTTGATCTTGAGTTATTTTGTACTTCTAAATTTTTTTAATTTTAGGTTTCTATAGAGGGTTTCTTTTCTCCATGGACTCTAGCGATAGAGATAGGAACATCCACACCATCTCAACCATTAGAACAAGTTGTATAAATTTTTTTTTAATATTATTGAAAATAAGTTTATATATATGTGCATTTTCATTTGAAATTTTTTAATATATATATAACTGTACATGTATATTGTACAGTTTACTATTGGAGATGTTCCTATGGAAGAAGTTGTAGTGGATGAGCAACAGATGGAGAGGGAACCTCATGAGGTATTGCATGATTTTTTTTTACATTTTTTTTTTATATGAAGTTCTATATATTCTCACTCAATTTTAAAACATCAAATTTTAATGTTTTTACACATTGTGGACAGGTTCCCCATGCTTCGCAGGATAGCTCCAGGATTGTGACTTTGCTGGGAAAGGCACTTCATCCATCTATATTTGATGAATGATGCACATGCACTATTTGATGGATGATGCACATGCACACGTGCAACATTATATTTTCAATATATTTAGTCTTAAATTTACTTTTCTATATATAGTCTTATCTAGATGCAGTCATATATAACTTGATACTTGATACTTGTGAGATCTACAATTTTTGGACATATTTTATGTGAACTACATTTGGTACATGTGAATGTGATATATAATGTTTTTAAAACTTAAGTTTTGGATGGTTGAACTACATTTTGCATGTGAAGTAATGTTACAGTGTTATATATAATTTGTTTTGTTTTTAAAACTCAAGTTTTGGATGGTTGAACTACATTTGGCATGTGACGTGAAGTAAGGTTGTGTTAAATAATTTGTTTTGTTTTTAAAGTGTTATGGTTGAACTACATTTGGCATGTGAAGTAATGTTACTTGATACTTGATACTTGTGATCTATAATGTTTTGTTTTTAAAGCTCAAGTTTTGATACTTGTGATCTATAATGTTTTGTTTTTATAACTCAAGTTTTGGATGGTTGAACTACATTTGGCATGTGAAGTAATGTTGTGTTATAATTTGTTTTGTTTTTAAAACTTAAGTTTTGGATGGTCAAGAACTACATTTGGCATGTGAAGTAATGTTATGATCTATATTAATGTTTTTCTTTTGAAAAACTCAAGTTTTGGATGGTTGAACTTCATTTGGCATGTGAAGTAATGTTGTGTTATAATTTGTTTTGTTTTTAAAACTTAAGTTTTGGATGGTTGAACTACATTTGGCATGTGAAGTAATGTTGTGATCTATATTAATGTTTTTAATTTGAACTAAATTGGCATGTGAAGTAATGTTGTGTTATAATTTGTTTTTTTTCTTAAACTTAAGTTTTGGATGGTTGAACTACATTTGGCATGTGAAATAATGTTGTGATATATAATGTTTTGTTAAATTAAAACTTAAGTTTTGGATGGTTGATCTACATTTGGCATGTGATATAATGTTAAATGTTTTTATTGGATACTTGAACTACAATTGGCATGGCATGCGAAGTAATGTTGTGATATAATCAAAAAGTTTTTAAAACTCAAGTTTCCTTTGAAAAACCCTAAAAACTGATCTTTTGGCCTTGACACGACTAGCCAGTTCAGCCCTCACGCCAATGCGGAAAACCCACCAAAGAGGGGGCGCCAACTGGCGCTCTGTCCCAGTGTCTTGCTCGCGCCAAGATTAATAAGGATTGTTTTTTAAAAATAAATGGCGGAAGTTTGATTCCAACAAACTCCTGAACGAGTCTCTAAAATGAGTTGGGAGGTTTGGCTCCGGATCTCCATGTAGGTGAGGTAGTTTTCCACCTATCATGGAAGCTTCCTTGAGGATAGGGCCAATCCCACCATTGTAGGGATCCAACTCACCTTCCACCATATATATAGCTTGCCATTTTCCCTTAGCAAGCTAGAAGCAAGAGCTAAATATGTAGCAAGGAGACTATCACCAGACAGCCTTTGAGAGCCAAGCTGAAGAGAGAGAGATTTGTCCCATTCCCGACGAGCTTCATTGAGACGTGCTCTGTTGTCAACCTGCCGAAGGAAGATCCAGTGTCAGAGCCTTGGGTTGTATCTTTCTTTCGTTATTATTAATGATAAGGGACTTTGATTATGGTTTCATTCGTGTGCCTATTTCTTTGATGCAATGAATTACATCTTCTTTGACTTATGTATAGTTACAAGAATTAGATTTTATGCTATGTATCGTTGTGTTTCTTCACGTGTGCAGGTGTTCGAACGTGTTAAGTGGGAGGATCATGATCTGCCAAAGCGAAGGACGGGAAGTGTCATCCTTTCTCCAATGACCATTGTGTAGGACCTGAGGTAGGCAACTCATCATGTTTTGTCGTTTTTGTAACTAGAGACCTACATCACTGTGTGTCTAATTGTTGCTAGACCCGATCTGGGCTAGCAGGGATCGCCTCTATCCATAGAGGGGATTTACATCTCCAACAAACTGGCGACTTCGCTGGGGAGATTGATTGGAGTTTGTCTTGTCTCTTTTGATTGCGTTTGGCTTCTGTCTGTTTGATTTTCTCTTCTGGTTTGTCTCTTTCTGGTGTAGAACCTCTGTTCAACTCCCAACATACATGATTTACTCTCTGTTTGCTTTTTTTTCATTTATGTCCATAGTAAACTCGATTGGCACACTTTTTAGCCTGACAGTCGCGCCAACTGGCGCTTGTTGCTAGTTAGGCCCCCGCGCCAACCCTGTTTTGGCGCTAGATGCAGCCAAACAATCACACCAATCCTGTTTGGTGCTAGGGTTTGATTGTTCTGAGCCTTCTGAGTCTGATTTTGGGTTTTTGGTGCCTCTTTTCCGACTGCCTGAGTACCTTGGAGTCCTTGTTGACTGTGATTGACCTCTATCCTCTGGTTATTTTCCCTCTACTATCAGTTTTAAATTCTAGCCCTAGGGCATCTAGGTGCTACTGTGTGCTGAGCCTCCCGTAGGATTTTTTGGTTTTCATTTGTCTAGTCAACTTTGTTTTGCTTCCTCGCATTCGTTTGGTTGGTTTCCATCGTATCATTATGTTATTTGAGTGGTTTCTCTCTTTTTCATTCTAGTCTCGCTTTGTCTCATTTCGATCCTAGATCACACGATTTGCATGAGTCTATTGGGATTCCTCTTCGATTTGAGGGATTTATTCATCAATTTGAAGTCTAATTGTGTGTTTTGCGTTGAGTGAACTTGCTTGTTTTTATTCCTTTGCTATCGTTTCTCAAATTGATCTCTTTATTAGTTTTCATTTTTTTTAAGCGCATCTTGCTCTAAACCATTGAAAATACAAAAACAAATCTTTTTGCTTTTGATCAGTTAGTGGAAATTGAAAACTTGTCTGCACTATTAGTGTTATATAACTCTAAAGGACAAGCTTTTAGTTTCATTAGCATGCATTAGAGACAGTAGTGGTTGTTTTGTGATCATTTTGTTATTGTTTGAAAATCTCTCAACCTTCCCTTAGTTAGCCATTCATCGAACAAAGTGATATATGGTGGCATGTAGTGTGCATTTAGAGGATTTTTGAGACATAACATTCGGTAGGGCTTGAAATTGAAGCATAATTGAAGATAAAATCTAAAATTTATTCAATTTACCTTAAGGCGGCATTGATAACATTAACAAAATATCTAGAGGTCTAGGCTAGTGACGTGTTCCAGCGTCGTTAAACCTAGTAGTTGTCATTCGCCTCTTGGCTTTAGATAGTGCTAGTACGGACTTGTGCTCCCTGTACCGTCGCATATATAAAGGGAGACCCCATTAGGTTGCTATCCTTTATCCGTAGGAAGCCGAGTCTGCCGCCTTATACCCATGATACACTGGACACAGCATTCAGGGAGATTGCCTGCACGTACGTCAAGTCCTTGGTTGATTTCTCTTTCATTTTTTAACCAAGGTGTATATTGCAGCTCACGAATATCTGGTACACCTTTTTGCATAGAGTTCCAAAGTATTCATTTTGATCTTTTCTTACTCATTAAATTTGAAAGGATCATCAAGCACTTGTCCTTTCACGCTTGTTTTCAAATTGAAAGAGATAGAGTCACCTTTTACTCGTTTCTCAACTCTTAAAACATGAAATGGTGAAATTTCCAAGTTTCAATGCGGTAAAATCAATCACCTACGATCACACTCCCTATTAGAGATTGTTTGTTGTTCGTTTGATTGTTAGCCTTGGTTTTTGCCTGTGTGTTTTTGTTTTGATCTTTTCCTCTTTTCGTTACTGTCACAGTGGCAGAAGCATTAGTTTCATCTACTGGTAGTCCTTACACATATGATTCATCAAAGGGCTCTCAGTCCTCTGCTGAACATCAGCAGCCTATTGTATCCAAGTTTCCCGACGGGGGACCGATTATATCTGAGCTTCCCTTTAGTGGACCAGTTGAATTCAATTGGCCTTTATCCAACGCTTGGTTTGGATTTGGAGTAGGGGAACACTTCCCTCCTCTTACATCAGGGTCGCCTTTCTTAGCTACTGTTATACCTCCTTGTCATCTTTTAGAAGATCTAGCAGCAGGGTCAGATATGGACTCACCCAGTCCTTCTCCCAATGAGGAAATTCCTACATCTAGTGAAGATTACTAGCTTTTCCCAGAAAACAACCCCGAGTCTTCTGTCATGTCATCACCTAGTCTGTCGCTTCCAGCAGGATATAGGTCCTTAAGTCAGATTGCAGCCGCTGTGGATTCTATGGGAATATCGACTCCATCCACAAGACCAGTTATTCCTTCATTGGGGATGTCGCCATCGACACCTCTCACATCATATCCTTAGGTCACGTCGGTACCTATTAGGCCTACAGTCTGTGTAGCTTCATCTACATCCGCTGTCACTACTCAGTCTACCAGGACTTTATCACTTCCTGAAGACATTTACATAGCATCTGCTATTCCAGAGAATGTCTCTCCTTAGGAGTATCGGTTGTCTTTACAGCCATCGAACTCCAAGGTTGGTCAGTCCTCACAAGATCCCAATCATCCTTATTTTTCCCATTATGGGCCGCATGGTACCCCCATCTATGTTTTTCCATATCAGTACGATGAGCAGGGTAACCCTCTCCATTTTCTTGCTCCAGAGGCTTATCAATATGTTAATGGTTTTCTGTCTGCCCAGGCTGGGAAACTTTTGAACCCGCAAGGACAACCCTTCCAGGGTCAACCTTCGGGCCAACTTGGTTATCTGTATGACCCGCAAGGACAACCTTTCCAAGGCCAACCTTCGGGCTAGCAGGGGTTGTTGTACGGTCTGCAAGGACAGTCCTATAACCCTCAAGGTCAACCTCTTCAGCCTCACCCTGTGGTCCAATCGGGGCAACCTCAAGGACCCACAGGCCAACCGGGGTATCAACCTGGACCATTGTACGGTCTTGGGGGGAAATTCCACCCTTCTCAACCTATGGTGCAACCTCAACAACCTCAATTTCCTATCGATCCGAATGTTGCACAACCAAGGCCATCTTATGGTCCTGTCACAGGTCAACCTGGTTATCAGGCACAACCTGGCCCTATCCCACCACCAGGCCAACCGACTCACCCGGGACAACCTGGTGTCTTTCATCAGCCAGTTCAACCTGTTCAACCAGGGTATCTCGCCCAGCCAGGCCAACCTGTTCACCCAGGACAGCCTACACAGCCAGTTAACCCTGCTCAACATCCGATTTATTCTATGCCGCAGTCGAATCCACCTATGTGCCCAACTTATCAAGCTCAGCAGGGTCCCACTTACCAGTAACCTGCTTGACCCCAAGGCGGTTATTACCTTCAAAGTTAGTCTCGAACAGTTTACAACTCGACCCAAGGTTCTGGTTATTACCTTCAACAACCAGGCTATACCTATACTCAGCAATCAAATCCATACACTACTCAGACGGGGCCTACATATAATTAGGGTCAATACCCTGGTTATCAAACCCCTTACACTGGTTATCAACAACCGTATCAACCTAATTACACAGCTTACACCCCCTATGGTCAGAACCCTCTAGGACAGAACCAATGGGGGCAAAGTTATGCTCAACCAGGGTGGAGTACAGGTACAAGTCCTTATCGAGGGCCTGGCATGCCTTTCAATCCTCAGTTGCCTTTCCTTGCCACATTGGAGTTGCCGGATGTATCTAAATTAACCAATGATCCAATTCTTCACAATCCTTATTGGCCTCCGGTTCCGACCAAGGTGCCTGGTGACTATCCTAAATTTGAGGGTAAAGCTGGAGAGGACCCCCAAGCTCATGTCATGACCTACCATTTATGGTGTTCCTCGAACTCTTGGGTGGATGATTCGATTCGTCTACGTCTTTTTCAATGTATGCTTACCAGTGCTACTGCTAAGTGGTACATAGAGTTACCCCGCGGTATCTTTCAAGACTTTAATACTCTAGCTATGGCTTTTCTGACACATTTCCAATTACTGGTTCGTTATGAAGCCAGGATGCATCTCCTGACTTCTCTGAAGTAGGCTAAAGCCACTCACATATCATATCATATCCATAGGTGGCGACGTCGTCGTCAATTGATCAAGTTCGATATTCCTGATCAGCTTTTAACTCACTGGTTCACTACCTCCTTTGTTAACAAGATCGCTCAAGATATTTCTATGGGGGCATGTGTGACCGAAGAACAAGCCATCACTCGTGCCCAGTACCTCGACTTGGTTTACTCTCAATCTAACACGCTATATGATATCTTTACTGATGCCCCACGGCCAGGGACCTCTAAAGCACTAGCTACCCCATCGGTGGATGGTGTTATTGGTTCCGTTTCTCAGACTTCTCGGAAGTCCTCTAATGGGAAGCAGAAGTCGAATTCTTCTAATAATTCTGCTCTTCCCGCCCCTCCAGATTCTGGTAATACCATGGAGGTCAATTCCATTCAGGCTAATCCTGTGGAAAAGACCTCCAAGGGGAAGAAGAAAGGCAAAGGCAAATCCAAATCTGATGCCTCGAAACCAGAATCCTCTAAACCTCGTGCTGACGATGGTTCCCAACAGAAACCGAAGTACCCCTGCCTTATCTGTGAAGGAGACCATTATACCAAAGATTGTCCCCGACGATATGAGGTTAGTCAACTTTTGAAAGGCTCCAAAGGGACTCCGGCAGTTCTCAAAGAACCATTCCCGTCTCAGCAGACCCATATGGTTGAGCAGCCTTCACCATCTGTGCCATTTGGGTCCCAAGCTTTTATGATGAATGGTGTTGCACCTGTTTCGATTGATACTCGTTCAAAGGATTATGCTGGATCTTGCCAGGTAGCCGGGAAGGAATTTGTTGATGGCCCACCTCCCCCACCTGTATCTAGTCCGTTAGAAATTGAGAAGCCCAGCGCTGAACCCGTTGTAAGGCCACCTTCCAAAGGTGTTCGGTGAAAATATTCCTATAATCCAAACGCTCGTGCCGCTCAGCACTACAAAATTGTTGAGGATTTGGCACAGGCGCCTTCCACAATGTCTGCGCTAGAAGTGCTTCAAAGTTTCCCATCGCAACAGAAATCTCTGTTTTCCACAATCGGTGGAATTGATCCCGCCGATTCTTGTCTTATCACCTTCGACCTAGAAAATTTTGTCCCTCGACTTCCGCATCAGATTGCTCTCGTTATACAAGTCGGTATAAATGGCCTCAACATCCACAGAGCCGTTGTGGACAAAGGTGCTTCCACCTGTGTTATGTCATCTGCCTGCTGGAAGGCCATTGGCTCTCTAGCTCTTGCTTCATCTCCCAATGCCCTAAAGGAATTTGATGGTAGGGAATCAAAACCCTTGGGTTTTCTCGAGATTTTACCGATCACGTTACAAGGTAAGACATTCAACATAGAAGTAGAAGTGATTGATGCCAAGCTCAACTACAATCTTCTTCTTGGTCGCAGTTGGACCCATGCCATGCTATGCATTCTGTCCACCCTCTTTCGGCTTCTGAAGTTTCCTCATGAGGGCAAGATCATCACTTTCGATCAATTGTCTTTCTTCACCTCATCCTCCGAGAACAACGTACCTTACGTGGATCAAATCCCCAATCCCCCTAACAGTGTAGGACCCGGTCTTTTCAAGGACCCCATCCTCATGGGTATTTTTCTCGCACCACCACCGCACACCATTCAAGTTAACATGATCTCTAGGTCAGATGACCCTTGGATCATCCCTTCGCCTGAACAGGTGACCTCTTTTGGGGATTCGATTCCTTTGACTCCAGTTGAGATCAATTATTGCAAGATCGTTGCTGCATCAGATCCTCCTCCTTCTAAGCATGCTCCTTCGAGCATGGCTCTAGATGTATATTCTCAATCCCCTTGGCTCGACGATGCGGATTCGCCCAATCCTTTAAGAAAATTCTTCCCCTCTGATGAAGCTATCATTGAAACAATGTCTCTTGAAGATCTGTCATAGAGCGATGGACATCATCGTTCTTCGTTCATGCCCGGCCTGGGGACAATGTCTAATTGTCTAGAGTGCTTCACATCTCAGGTTCCCACTCCACCTCTTCAAAAATCGATATTAACTCATGAGGTTCTTTCGGAGGGAAATATGAGTAAAATTACACAAACCATGCCTATCGACATCTCCATTAAATCGAGGGTAGTTGAAAACCTTCACGTGGGAGTTACTTTTTCTCCCGAAGAGATTCAAGTATACGCGAGCCTTTTTCGCGAATTCAGAGATGTTTTTGCATGGTCCTATGAAGAGATGCCTAGGATTGATCCCAGCATAGTCGTGCATGAGATTCCCACCTATCCAGGTGTGAACCCCATGCGTCAGCATCTGCACCTAGTGCATCCCCGAAAAGCCGTAGCTATAAAGGTAGAAGTTGAAAAACTTCTTAACGCGGGCTTCATATATCCAATTCCCCTCACATAATGGGTTTCTAATATTTTCCCTGTAGATAAGAAGCAGGGCACTATACAGGTCTGTGTTGATTACCGAGACATTAATTGGGCTTGTCCTAAGGACAATTATCCCACTCCTTTTATAGATCAAATCATCGATGACTACATAGGAAGTGACATTTATTCCCTCACGGACGGCTTCTCGGGTTACAATCAGATTAATATTTTACCTGCTGATCAACATAAGACTGCCTTTATCTGTCCATGGGGCACTTTCGCTTACAAGAAGCTCCCGTTCGGCTTGAAAAACGTTGGGGCCACATTCCAGCGTGCTATTTCCTATGCTTTCCACGACATACGTCATATTTTTCAGCCCTATCTAGACAATTTTCCGACCCATTCAGCTCGGCATGAGGACCATCCTAAACACCTCCACCAGATTTTCCTCCACTGCAGACGTTACAATATTAGGCTCAATCCCCACAAGTGCGTCTTCTGCATGGATTCTGGTCATATTTTGGGATTTATCATCTCCAAATACGGAACTCGCCTTGACCCCCTCAAGGTCGAGGCCATCTTTAACCTCCCATCCCCATCCTCGTTGCATCAACTTCAAAGTCTACAGGGGAAAGCCAACTTCTTACGTCGCTTTATTCTGAACTATGCGGAAGTGGCCAAGGGGTTTACGCTACTTTTGAAACAAGATATTCCCTTCCATTGGGATGAGATTGCACAGAAATCCTTCAATAAGCTTAAAAAATTACTCTTCAACGCTCCGTTAATACATCCTCCCAACTATCATCGTGATTTTACCCTTTATTTGGCCGTCGCGTTTAGCACGATAGCTATGGTTCTAGTACAGGATGACGACAATGTAAATGAACATGTAGTTTACTATCTGTCTCGGAATATTCTCGACACTGAAACGCGCTATGCTCATGTCGAGAAGTTGGCGCTTGTCGCGGTCCAGGCCGTTCAGCGATTCCGCCATTACATTCTGTTGCGTACAGTAACCGTGATTTCTGACTGCAACCCCATGACATACATATTGTCTCAAAAATTGTTGGGGGGCAAGTACTCCAAATGGATTGTCATCCTTTAGGATTTCGATTTAGAGTTCACCACTGCTAAATCGATGAAATCATTGGTTTTTGTTGATCTTATCTACTCTCTCCCAACAGACTCCATTCCATCCCAATCCGAGGATCATATCTCGAATGAAACACTCTTTCTTATCAGCACTCATGATCCATGGTACGGTGACATCATCATGTACCTTCAAACATCCACATTCTAGTCTGAGTTGACAAAATATGCTCGACGTCGCGTTCGGCATCAATCTCAACCATACCGCATTGTCGGAGATACCTTGTATCGCGTCGGAATTGATTTTGTGCTTCGCCAATGCTTGACCCTGGAAGAGGCTGAGAAAGTCCTGAACGACTGTCACAGTGGCGCCTGTGGTGGTCACATGTTCGGATATGCCACCACCCAGAAGATTCTGCATGCGGGTTATTTCTAGTCATCTATATTCAAAGACTGTATTGTTGCAGTTCGAAAATGTCATGCGTGCTAGGTATTTCAGCGCAAGATGCGTGCACCACCCCTACCTTGCCGTAGACTACTTCACTAAGTGGGCTAAGGCGATGCCTACATTAGTTTCTGACGGTAAGACAGCCGCTCAATTCATCTTCAACCATGTAATTACATGTTTCAGAGTTCCTCAAGCCATTTTCACTGATCATGGTACTCATTTTCAGGATTACATGATGGCAGAGCTGACATCAAAGTTGGGCTTGTGTCATGACAGCGCAACACCATACTACCCCCAGGCGAATGGCCAGGTTAAGGTCGTGAACAAGGTATTGGTCACGATGCTTCAACGAACGATTGGTATCCACAAATCCAACTGGCATCTCCAATTATTCTCAGCTCTCTGGGCCTATCGAACGTCAGTAAAGAGTGCAACCGGATTCACACCTTTCTAGTTGGTGTATGGTCTAGAAGTGACTCTCCCAGTTGAATGTGAGATCCCTTCGCTGAATTTGGCTATGGAATTACTGCCCAACACTTCCATGGAGGAATAACGTCTCCTTTATCTGGAACCACTGGATGAAACCTGCCGCTTAGCTGCTTTGGTTATTGAGGCACAGAAAAAGTGGGTTAAAGCCCATTTTGATCAATCGGTTTCTCCACGTTCTTTCATTGAAGGGGACCTCGTCCTCTTATATGACCAAACACATGATAAACTTGGAGTGGGAAAATTACAACCCATGTGGCATGGGCTCTATATCGTCAAACGAGTATTAAAAAATGGGGCCTATGAGCTAATCAACTATGAAGGTATTCCTCCGGCGCAGCCTAGAAATGGGATGCACCTCAAGAAGTACTACACTTGAATTATTCTTGTGTGGTGTGTGTACATAAGTGAGTGATTTCATTTTTGTGCATGTGTGGTGTAGTGTGCTTTGTAAGTGTCTTTCTGTTGATTGGGTCTTCCTGATTGTGCAGATGTCTATTACTCCTTTTGTCGGTTTCGTGGATGGTGCCTCCTGCAGTACCAGGAATCTGTCCTCGGCAACCTGGGTAATCTACAATCCTGTTGGTGAGTTAATTAATTTACAAGGTGTTTGTCTAGGGCCTACCACAAATAATGTCGCGGAATATAGTGCCATTTTGGAATTATTAAATGAGGCTGTTAACCTCGGTATTCGTGCATTACTTGTATATCTGGACTCACAACTTGTAGTATTAAAACTCAATGGTCATTATTCAATTAGGAGCCCATCCATTTTATGACTGTATCTATGTATTCGTTTACTAGAAAGAAATTTTGATTACATTACATATCAGCATATACCCAGACACATGAATGCGTTAACAGATGCAATAGCTAACATGGTTTTAGATAGACATTTATGAAACTTGTAAAAACATCATCATATGTCAAAAGATCCATTCAGAAATATATATATATATATATATATATGTCGAAATGTTTGCAGTTTTTGTGCATCACATAAAATCTAAAAAATATACATGTTTGTTTTAATAATAGCCAGAGACAACATGTCTCTCAAAAATGTGCAAATGAAAATCCTAGATGACTAATCAGCGTGGTGTGTCTCTCAAAAATGTGCAAATGAAAAGCCTAGATGACTAATCAGTGTGGTGTTGCCCACACCATTCGCCTCAGTAAACGATGTATGCGACTAGGCACCCTCACAGTGTGCCTCTGATAAGCCATTGGGACGTCCGCTAGGCGAGCGTAATCTGGGATCCCATGGGCGATTCCCTCCAGGTTCTGAACTAGCTCACTCCCCTCACCACCCTCGCCTTGAGGGTCATAGGCAAGTGGGGTCCTCCGTGCGATCGGCGACATCTCGGTGGGCCTCTCTGGGCCAACATCTGCATACACGTAGGATTGTTTGTTAGAACATGCATGTATACCAAAAAATTATAAAATACATAAAATCAAAAATATTCTTACCCAGATCCTCATCCCAGTCATCTCCCTCCGGGAGTGGAAGATCTAGGTCTCCTGTGAAGTCAGTACCGGCATAGGGCCAGTCTTCTATGACGATCAATTGTCGTTGAAGCCATGCAAAGAACTTTGGCCTCCATGACATTTGTTGGCCCCCTCCTGATCTGGGCATGAGTGATGCCCATCGAGCCATCTATGGCTCTCTCAATGGTGGATCATCGACTATCGCCCCCTAACCCTGGAATATTGGTAGTCGTCCGAGGATGAATGATACCAAGATAGATCCGTACCCAAACTGCTTTAGTTTGGTCTTCTTACACTTTTTCAACTGTCGTTTGATGTTCATTGTTACGGAAGTGGCCCAATCGAATAGTGTCGGGTTCATGCATTCTGATGCTAAGAGGAACTGTGCTTTAGTAGCCTCATGCGACACCTGCAACCCCGCAGCCCGCGTAATGGTATGGAGCACCACCCTGAGTGCTAGATCGGGAACCGTGTGGATGTCGACTCTCCCACTTCCTGATCCTGTCTATGCCCCTGGGCACACTCTTTCCATCACCATTGACATTTTATCCCCCGAGGGCCTAGTACCTATCATGATCGGGATTGGACCTCTCTGAGACAATCTAGTTATGAAGTAAATGTCAAATACTTCGAGCTCCAACACTTGGTCTCGAAGCCTAAACTTCTCCTCGTTCTCGTCCCAAATACTGACTAAATATTGCATAAATTCAGGTTTTTCCCTGAGACACAATGTTAAGAAGAACTTTTTTAATCCACAATCCCGAAGAGCATTCATACATGCCTCGTTCCCCATGGCCATTTCGTCTTCTTCACTATGCTCCCTTTCTTTCCATTCGATCACCATTGTGGCTATGTATCTGCACCAAAATGGTAGCAAACACTTCATTAGATCCCTTGAACTCTCAAAAATCTAGTTGATTGGTTCATTTTTTATAAAAAATTGAGCGGAAATTTAGGTTCTGCCATTGGCGCGACCCCTTTGCAAAAAGGAGCCAATTGGTGCAGGTCCGTGCCCGATACCCGTTCCAATTGGGCGAGCCCTAAATTTGCAAATATCCCCTCAGAGATCCAAAATCACAGTGGAATTCTATTAAAAATGGATTAAAACATATCTAAGGGTATCGCCTCTTACCTGGAAAAGACGGGAACTGAAATGATGCACTGGATCATCCACAATCATCGTCGCAAGATCGCACAGGAAAAACTCACTATTTCTCTCCACAAGAGGTAAAAAGTAAAAGTAAATATGTTTTTACTATTTTTGGCATATTTATAAATTTTCAAGATCAAATTAGGTTTTGAAGCTTATTTTTCCAATATTTTGTCATATTTTGTCGAAAAATGGGTTTTACGCTTGCTTTCTTGTGCAGCAACAGGTTCTCACATGGCTAGGACGACAATATGAGTTGTATTTTATAATTTTTCGGACTCGGTAAAAACACGAAAAAGTCACTACTGGATTCATCTTTCGGCTTTTTTCTGACTCTCTAAACATGAAAAGATTATCAAGTCACTTGTCTTTTTGATCTCGTTAAATTGGCTGCGAAACGAAATCTACCCAGTATATGTTTACCCCTTTTTCGGGATGGGATAGATTATTTACAAAAAAGGAATACCCTAGCCTATCGTGACTAGGATATTTTCTCAGAAATAGTTTTCTACCTTTTCGGATCTGAGGAACTATCTATGAAAAGGGACTGTCGGAGTTTAATTTTCCGTTGTCTTTTCAAACTCTCTAAACATGAAAAGACGCCGAGTTTTTCCTTTGTAGGAATCGTTAAAACGTGATGACATCGGATTCTGTCGTAATGACAATACTCAAGTTCCTCCTTCCTAGGGCTCGTTAAATGTAATAGGTTGGATTTTTCTGAAGGACAAACTTATATCGCAAGCATATGATATCCCATTTAAGCTTGTTTTAAAAAATAATTGGGGTACTCGCCAGAAATGGTGGGGATAAATGAAACCAGCATCATCGTCATGTCGATAGTATGTTGCTCTTGAACATGGCACTTGTCTGCATTCATGTCGGGTTGGGAACATCTCATCTCGCTATTTTCTTGCCTCCATGGGTTTGGGTAATCCTTTTTGACCACTCATCTGCTCTTTTCCTCATCATCATGACCTCAGATATTTTGATGTCAAATACTGCCAAATCTAGTGTCATGTCGCTGATATGTTCAAGAGAAGTTGACCTCTGCAATTTTTCAACCCTCCTCTGATTCTCATCTGATCCTGATTCACAAACATTATGTTCCTCTGTCTCGTTTCGATGATATGGGAAACACTATGGCCCACCTTCGATCAAGGTCACTTCCTGTCGACTCCAACTCATTATCCAGGAAGATGACCTAGAGACTCCCTTCAGGTACCTTAGAGCCTGCATGCCTCAATGGCAAGTTCTTCGCATTCGACACAAGGTTTTCATCATTGGCCTTTGATCGAATGATTCTGCAGGTGTTCAATGCCAGCTCACTGTTCACATTCCGTGGATTGTACCTATAATACCTTGAGGGCCATTGTCATTATTGGTGGTTCCTCTCGCGTTTGTTAACGGCTTTCATCATTGGTTGGTAATCAGACGCTGTTCTTGCATGTTTGACTTCAGCTCACTTATTCACATGCTTGGACTTGTACTCTGTTCGGGTCGAGATGGAGCGCAAGACCCTGGATTTTGTCTCATGGAATCCAGGCTACGGATTTTGTGGATTATTATGATTGGTTACATGACTCATTGATTGGATGGCTGCGACCATACCTGAGTCTACTTACTGATCCTTACTGGATGGCTACGTCCATACCTTGGATCCTGATTATTGTATACTCTGTTATGGATGGCTACGCCCATACCACATATCATGTATTTGAGATATCAGTTGTATTTGTCTACGCAGGTTTTCTGACAGCAGTGTTTTTAGTTGGGCACGGTCTCATAAATCATTTCACCCCTCTCTCTCTCTCGGGCCTCATGCTTTAGGGGGAATCTGTTACACAGTAATTTGTCACCGTCCCTGCAATCCCCCATCCCGCATATTGGAGGGCCTTTCCCGTTACCTGTGAGTAGTGACATAGCCTGAAATCACTTTCATGGCATCCCCCTTGACAAGGAAAATCATTCCTCTGAAGAAAGTTTCCTTTGAAAAACCCTAAAAATTGATCTTTTGGCCTTGGCACAACTAGCCAGTTCAACCCTCTTGCCAATGGGGAAAACCCACCAAAGAGGGTGTGCCAACTGGTGCTCTGTCCCAGTGTCTTGCTCGCGCCAAGCTTAATAAGGATTTTTTTTTTAAAATAAATGTCGGAAGTTTGATTCCAACAAACTCCTGAACGAGTCTCTAAAATGAGTTGGGAGGTTTGGCTATGGATCTCCATGTAAGGGAGGTAGTTTTCCACCTATCATGGAATATAGGGCCAATCCCACCATTGTATGGATCCCAACTCCCCTTCCACCATCTATATAGCTTGCCATTTTCCCTTAGCAAGCTAGAAGCAAGAGCTGAATCTATAGCAAGGATACTATCACCAGACAGCTTTTGAGAGCCAAGCCGAAGAGAGAGAACTTTGTCCCATTCCCGACGAGCTTCATTGAGACATGCTCCGTTGTCGACCTGCCGAAGGAAGATCTAGCATCAGAGCCTTGGGTTGTATCTTTCTTTCGTTATTATTAATGATAAGCGACTTTGATTATGGTTTCATTTGTGTGTCTATTTATTTGATGCAATGAATTACATCTTCTCTGACTGATGTATAGTTACAAGATTTAGATTTTATGTTGTGTATTTTTGTGTTTCTTCACATGTGTGCAGGTGTTCGAATTTGTTAAGCGGGAGGATCATGATCTGCCAAAGCGAAGGACGGGAAGTGTCATCCTTTCTCCAACGACCATTGCGTAGGACCTGAGGTAGGAAAACCTCATGTTTTGTCATTTTTGTAACTAGAGACCTGTGTCACTGCGTGTCTGATTGTTGCTAGACCCGATCTGGGCTAGTAGGGATCACCTCTGTCCGCAGAGGGGATTTACCTCTCCAACAGTGTCAAACAATCATAAAATTTTAAAGATGCATTCTATAATGTATATATATCCAGTACGTGCAACATTTTTCATCAATGCATGTATAGAAAAGCTACTTTCAGTTAATTCCATTCTAGAACATATATATTCAGTACGTGAAATATTTTTCATCAATGCACATAGTAAAACTACTTTAACAATTAATTGCATTCTAGAACATATATATATCCAATACGTGCAACATTTTTCATCAATGCACATAGAAAAGCTACTTTCAATTAATTGCCTAGAACATGTATATATCCAGTACGTGCAACATTTTTTATCAATGCACATAGAAAAACTATTTTTAGTTAATTGCATTCTAGAACATATATATCCAGTACTTGCAACATTTTTCATTAATGCACATAGAAAAGCTACTTTCAGTTCTAATTGCATTCTAGAACATATATATATATATATATATATATATATATATATATATCCAGTACTTACAACATTTTTCATCAATGCACATAGAAAAGCTACTTTTAGTGAATTGCATAGTAGAACATATATATATATATATATATATATATATATATATATATATATATATATCCAATACATGCAACATTTTTAATCAATGCATGTATATAAAATCTACTTTCAGTTGATCCTAGTGTGTTTGTACCGAAACAATGTACATGTGCAAACACTTGCACAATGCACAGATAACATAAAAAGGAAACTCAATTTTTAGTTGAGTTCTGGAAGTTCTAAAACATGAATCCAAAGAGAATAAATTGTTGGGCAGTTCAATCAAAAAAATTCCAATGGAATGCCATCTTCAATGATTCATTCATGATCAGATTTTGACATTTTCCATTTCTTAATTTTCGTTTTTCCTTTAATTGAACCTCTATCAACTTTATGCGTGTTGCACACACAAAGTGACTATATTGAAAACTTATAACATTAGGTTCATAGTCTTCAAAGTAAAAAAAATCCCCACTTTGATTAGTTTGTCTAAAAAAATAACCTTTCAGTATAATAGATCCTCTTTCATATGGAAACCCATGATCATTATAGTTTTCTAATAATTTAATTTTTCGTTCAGTGCAACACATCAAATAATACTTTACATTTTCATCGTTTTCAGTAGGTGCAATTACAACAAAAACATCTCCTGTACAATAAAACAAACTTAAAAAACTTATGTATTTAAATCTATTTCTAGATCTCTATCATTTGAAATAAATTCAAATGTTACCTTCTCTAACAAGATCAGAAACTCGATCACCATCAGATGATATTGTAGTCTCCTCTGATTTCATGTCTTCAAACATAGCAACGGAAATTTTCCCCTTTGTATTTAGCTCTGTATGTTTCCAATCTTTTACATACATTTTATTTTCACAAACGTCATTGGATTTTGTGTTGTCTATGCAAACATGACAAAAACAAGAATATTTTCTTTTATCCAATGCAAACACATTTGTGGAAAAAAAAATTTAATTGAATGCAATTTTTGAATCCCTTTTATTGTCTCAACGTCATTTCCAATTGATCTATCTACATCTTCGATCCTAATATGCCAAAAAAACCTATATCTGGAAAATTCAAAGAAGAATGTAAATATGATATCAAAATACCATCAAAGATAGTCATTGTGATAAATGTATACTATTTAAAATTAGATATCCAATAAAAAATAAATTGAATGTACCTTCACACTTCCCTTGATCGGTTGGTCTCATGGCTTAGAGCAGCGATGCACCATTGAACAACTTCTTTAGTGTCCACAAGTCGGTCTGCAGAGGGGTTCATTTGATATCTTTGAAGTGCTCGTTTTATGCATTCCCTTGCACCGTCATGTTCTCCTTTTCCATGGCCAGTCTCAAAGAAATTCCAACAATGTTTAATATAGGTTTTCTTATGAAGACAACACAACCAAAATAATGATCATGAAGATTTGAATTTACTTTTGCATCCATCTAACCATATCCAATGTTCATTGAATTTTATTCCACGACTTTTCAAGGAGTCATAAATCTTTCTAAAACAGTGTTGTATGAAATATGTATCATGTGTACGATCGTCACTGATATAAAAGTTATATTATTTAATAACATGTTGATTTTCACTAGTGCTTTCTATATGGTCGAAGTTTTTTTCACCATGTCTATATAGAATATGAACGAGCATGGAGACTTGGTCAGAATGATAGTATTCACTCTGAATTTCTTTTTGTGGAATAAATGTGTAGTTTTCTGCAAAATCTATTACTGATAAAATGGTCCTTGGTGGAAAAAATTCACAGGAATTTTTGAATTTCAATTCTTTCCATTGAGATCTATGGGAATGCTTGGTGTATTTATAAATTTTTTCCTCAAACTTTCTCAGAAAAATCTATCATTCAATTCTTTTTGCACTATTTTAACCTTGAATCGATGTATGGATATATTCATATCTCTTCCATTTCACTTTCATGTTGGACAATGATTGATCATTTATATCAATACGATATTTGTTTTAAAATTTAGTCAAATTTCCACAATCATCACATTTTTTACCACCAACATATTTCTTTTCGTAAAATAATTCATCTATTTCTCTTTCACATATAATTTGAGATATGAAATCACAGATAGTGGAAGGAGGAGGTGAATCTTTCCAAAATTTTCTACCAAAATTAAGGAATGTGTCATAACATAACTCAAATTCCACATGATAACGACAACAACAAGTGTCGCGTACAGTGATAGGTTTTACATACCATGGTTTTTGTTGAACAAAAGCACTGATTGAGACATGAATTTCATGATTCTCTTCTTTGAACTTGTTCAACAACTCTATCTGAGTGGTTTCCAAGAAATGTTTTCCATGTTGTTCGTACTGATTTCGTGTTATTCTTCTTCTCATCACATCCCTTGCATTTGGCGAAACACGTGAATTTTTCTTCCAATATTAATATATTTTTTTTTAACATTTTCTCCAAGTCTATCTTTTTATGGTTGCCTACAAATATCTCTCCAACAAGCGAGTTCATCATTTACATCTATTTCCAACTGAAATTTCTGATGTTTGTGCAAAGTTTTTTGTGAGGTTCCTAATGCTCGTGCCATAGATTTTACCAATCAATTATCTTTAGTACTTGATGAAACCACTGCCATATGTATTGCTCTACGTACAACTGAAACATTTTTCTGTCTAGATCTTCTAATTGAATTTATAGCACTATTTATATTTTGTATCACATTTTCCTTCATTTTTTTATCTGTTGTTGATTTTCGAATACCCAATAAAGTCATAGCTTCTTTTAATTTTCTTAATGATAGGAGACCTTTCAACATTTGGGCTTGAACTGTCACATTTTCCTTTATGAAGTAAGTATCAAAAATGTGTTTAACATGATATCTTATAACATGGTCAGCTCTTTTATATCCATATGTGTAAGTGTCAACATTTTCTAACATATCATCATCGACATTGATTTCATATGTACATATTCAAATGAATAGTACATAATAAGTTTACATATTCAATAAATAACCCAATTAATAAATATTTATAATTTCAATAATACGCGCATGTGTTCAATCTATATATATACATATATATATATATATATATATATATATATATATATATATATATATATATATATATATATATATACCTTGTGATTCAATTTCTTCAATTGAATTTCTTTCAACATTTTCACTATCTTCAATCATTGGTTCAATATCTCTCACTTTATCTTTCAAAATTTTGTATCTCACCATCAATTTTTTGAGGAATATCTCTCTCTGTTTACATTGCAAAATATTTTTCAAATTAGTTCATCAAATAAAAATTAAGCTTCACATTTTAAACTAGAAAAATTTTAAATATAAAATTCATAATATTTACATTTACATACCTGCTTCAACTTCTAGTTGAGGTTGATTTTCCCTTTCAATATTTGAGAGTGCTTCTCTTTTGCGAGATTCTCTCGTCTCTTCTCTACGTTCCTCAGGGTCTCTTTTTCGATCATATTTTCTCGCGCAATTCCTTCGATTTCCCATGATAATAGACTATGAAGTTCAAAACTTTTCTTTCAAAAATTTAGACAAAAACTCAATTAAAAAAACCATCACAAAAGATTTAATTTAAAAAAAAAACTCATTTTAAAAATTTTGCAAAAAATACATACTTCAACCCAAAACACTTACTTTAAAAAATCCAAGAAAAAAATGTCTTATAAAAATGAAACAAAGCCCAAAATATTTCCTTTCAAGTCCTGCAAAAAAAATTCATTTAAAAAGTTAGACAAAAACTCATTTTAAAAAATCATTATAAAAGATTTACTTCAACCCAAAACACGTACTCCAAAAAAATGCCACTTCAAAAAATACCTCCAAAAAATGTCCATTGAAAATTAATTTTGACTTCTTAAAAAATGTCACTTTAAAAAATACTATAGAAAAGCCTCTAAAAAAATATCACTTTAAAAAAAACCTCCAAAAAATGTCCTTTGAATATTAAGCCTAAAAAGAGTCCATTCGAAATTAAGCCTAAAAATATTCCTTTGAAAATTAAACCCAAAACCTCTAAAAACAATGAAAATTAAGCCCAAACCCTCTAAAAACAAAATACCTTAAAAAAAAATGAAGCTCAAAAAACATACAAAAAATGTATCACATACCTCCAAGAAATGTTCGTTGAATGTACCTCCAAGAAAAGTCCTTAAACCCAAAACAATCCTTTGCAAAAATGACCTTTGAATGTACCTCCAAGAAAATTCCTTAAACCCAAAACAATCCTTTGCAAAAATGTCCGTTGAATGTACCTCCAAGAAAATTCCTTAAACCCTAAACAATTCTTTGCAAAATCAGACCAAATGTGCGAAAATAATGAATGCTTTTACGTCAATTTATATTGATACGAATTTTTTTTTTGGAGGGGCTTTGTGGTATTTTCCGACCGACGGAAATTCAGGTAAAAGTTCGGCCAAACTTTTACAAAAAATTCAGCCGAAATTTTATGTCATTAGACTTGACGGATCATCGGCGCAAAAAACAATTCGGCCGAATTTTGTTTAAAAGTTCGGCTGAACTGACACATCTGCAATTATGCATAGCCAAGCTCTGAATACATATCTTCAACTTTGGACTGATTAAAATCCATGAAACATTCTGAATTAAATGTCGGAACCAAAACAAGCATTTGCAGAATTCAATCTACTTTCAGGAAATATAAATTTTATGGAATTTCATAAATATTTACTAATTTTAATTAATTTTGTAATCAAACAGGTGCAAAGAATTTTTGGAGGTCATTATGATTCAGTGAAATCATAATTCTGTATCTTCCAAAATACACTGTAAAAAAAATTAAAAAAATTATGGTGCATTACATTTGTCCGTCATTTGTAATGGGTAGTTTTTAGATTTTTACTTTATAACTTATATGTTAAGAAATTTCATGTGCCACGAAACATATTCAAAATATGTAGTTTTTTCATATTGGACCAATTCAAGAAATTCTAGTAATTATGATATGCATCAGTTGGCTTTGTAAATATAACGAAACCGAAGTAGACTCTGTCTAGATTGTTGTAACACATTTTGTTTCTCAAAAACACAAAGTTTCAAAGAATACAGCAGTGTGTATTAACATGACTTCTTATGAATCCTTTGATTGTTAAAAAACACACACTCAAAGAAACGCTAAGTTGACATATCAAATGTGTATAAAAAAATTCCAAAAAATAAGTAATAGAAAGCTAGTAAAATTTCTGACAACTTTTTTTTTATTGCAAAATGAAATTCTCAATAGAAAAATTGTTTTGGCTTGCAGAAAGTTGAAGAGCAGAAAAAAATGAAATTTTTTTCTCAAAAAATGGCAAAAAGTGTAACCCAACTTCACATTTTCACCCATTTATTTATTTATTCACTTTGTATTTCCATTTGTGGATAGAACGTGTAATTCTCAGCAAAATCAACAACTGACAATATTTCTCCCTTTGGGAACACATCGTGTGATTTCTTGAATTGTAAGTCCTGCCATTTTTCTATATGAGAGTGATTAATATATTTATATATTTTCTCCCTAAAATTCTCAGTAAAATATGTCACATAAATTCCGTCTTCAATTAAATTAATATTTCTTGATGTTAACATTGAATTTGAAATGACAGTGTATGTAACATATTCATATCTTCTCCATGTGACAATGAAATTTGACAATTGCCAATAATTTATATCAATGGGATACTTATCATAAAAGAGTGTCAAATGAGAGCATTCTTTGTATTTTATTTTTGATATTCAACAAGATGATGAGCTTAGTGAAAAGTAAGCACCTTCGCTAAGTGGGGCCCATGGGCTATTTTTAGGTGTATGTCTATTTTTAGACATGGTGAGAATATTCTATAAGTTGTAGGATGCTATTTGTAGATGGTTGATCAAATGTGAAAAATAGATGAAATTATATTTTTAGAATATTGGGCGAATTCTATGTATATATCGTCAATCTAAAAATAGGTGCATGTCGATTATTATTAGCCCTTAATAATAATCCGACAATAAATATCATCTTATTCTCTTGGAGCACTTTATTTCAGTTAACAGATTTGGAAAATCAGTGGGCTGAAGGAATTACGCAATTCCTAGGGTTATTGATGACTCATGCATGGAGGACTCAGTTAGAATTGAAGTGGCAACGTTATTACAGAGTTGGAAGAGTAGTTACAGGAGTTGTTATTTAGTTTAACTCAGTTAAGTGAGTTAAACTCAGTTGAGCTAGTTGTATCTAGTCTAACTGAAAGATACACTAGTGAGAGTTTAGTGAATTAATTAGTTAACTAATTCACAACTAATAACTCACTAACAACTATACAAATACAGCAGTTAACTACTTGCATGTCAGTTCCAGTCCACCGAGTGGAGAGATAGGTGAAAGGGTGAGATGGACTATTTGTTGTGACTATAGTTATGCATTCAATGCATCTGACACACATTGGAGATGCCAATGAGAATTGCGCAGTCAAGGCAAGGCCAATTCGAATTCATTCAGGGGTCTTCTTCAGTAGGGATTGCGCAGTGGAGGCAGGTTGTTAGGAGGCAAGAAATTGGTGCATAGAGATGCAAATTTCTGCATGACAGTGTGTAATGATTGTTGATTGTACTGAGAGTTTGATGTACTAAGCTTTGTATGAGATTATTACATGATTCCAATGATATACATAATATATGATAGTGGGTTTTTAGCTTTAAAATTTCCCGATAAACAACTGTGTTTATGTGCGATTTATTTTCTTCACATGTGTTTGCAATTGAGATTTAATTTATGCAAAATTAACAGTGGAAGGATTCTATATTTAACATAAGATTAATTTGTTAGATCAAGAGAATCGGGTAATACATCAGTATTAATAAATTTCTACATTTATTCCACCAGCATATTCTTTATTATAAAATAATTGGTCATTTTCTTGACCACATAATATCTTAGATAAAATTTCATGAACACTTGGAGGGGATCATTGGACCAATATTTTACGCAAAATTTTATAAATGTCTCTTAATATAATTGGAGTTATACATGGTATCGATAACAACATGTGCCATGAACAATCACGGGCCTAACATACCATTGTTTAAGCCTCACAAATGTGCTAAGGGAAATATTTATATTAATTTTACTCTCCATAAAATTCTGAAATAACTCCACTTGACTAAACGTTGTTATTTTTTTGGGATAATTTTCATAATTCCATATAAATATATGATATTGCACAACGTCCTTTTCATTTGGTAACATGCGGGAATTCAAATTCCAAAACTCTTTCACCCTATCTCTCACACTATCTAGAAGTCTATCTTGATAAGATTGCCTACATATATTAGCCCATCATGCAAGCTCATCAATCTCCTCTACTTGAATCCCAAATTTTGTATGCCTCCATAGACTTTTTATTGATTTTTTGTATATTATTGTTGCCACTAACAACAACCGATGTGATGTGGTTCCTTTTCTGGCAATACCTATTAACAATGCTCTACTATGGGAAGTTTTGACATCTCGAGATTGATTTTTTGCAAGTATGACAAGGGTCGATGTCATATTTTTTCATACCAACTTATTTACCCACATCTCTTTGGAATCTCTAATGCCCATTAATTGAACTGCATCTCTTGTAGATTGTGCTTAAAAATTTTACATAAAATTTGAGCTTGTGTTGTGATATATTTACCTTCAAAAGACATTTTGATCACCTTATTTACTTTACTTTGAACTATTTGTTCATTCATTGATGACCCAATTTCTGCCATTGTAGTTGGATCCATATTCTCTAGAAAATTATAATAAAAAATAATATTCTTAGGTGATAGCATGGATTTGGGTTACACTTTTTTGCAAGAGAGGGCGTGTTTAGGTGGAAAAAAAAGATGGCTCAATCAAGCAATTTAAGCACTCGGTCGAGCATTTTTAATTGCTCAATCCATCTCCTCGAGCACTAAAAAAATAGTTCGATCGAGGATTAAAATCAAACCCTCGATCAAACTTCAGGGCTCGATGGAGCTCTAGTGCTCGATCGATCATTATGGATTGATTGAGCATTATAGCTCGATCGAGCCATTATTTCCTATTAAATTTCCCACCTGCGGTTTGCACGCGCCATTTGCACAGACCACGATACATTTTAGAGCTCAACCGAGTGTTTGAAAAGTTTGACCGAGAGTATTGGAGATCAATCAAGCAATTGGAGCATGAAGCATTCAAAAAAATCTCTCCAGTGACCCTGCCAACATCCCAAAGGCTCAAAATAAGGTAGGTATTCTATCATTTTTGTCTTTTTTATTTATTTATTTTTGAAAAATTAAACAAATTAATTTGAAAAAAATAACTTACCATACAAAAACCATGGAAACCACAAAAAAGCCTTCAAAACAACTTATAAAACGAAAAAAAAACCAACTTATAAAACCACAAAAAACCATCAAAAAACACTTTCAAAACAACTTAGAAAACCACAAAACATCCTAAAAAACCCACAAAAAAAAAAAAAACCTAGAAAACACTTCGAAAAGCTAGTTGTTGGTATGTCGAAATGCTCTATTTTTACCCCCTTCCTATTATAAAACCATAATCGTTAACCTTTGTTTTATCTCCATAAACCTCCTCATTCCTACACTATTCCAAGAATACTGTCTATTCTTACATAAAATTCATGTTTCATGTTTAAGGTTTATTAGGTGCTTAATTAATCATTTTAAATAGATTTCGTGCCTTTAATATTTCTTGTAACTTATATTTACTTTCCTAAAGTATTTAAGCTAAAGTATTAATCATTATATTAGCTTGATATAGTGCAAGTAGATTCCTACACCACCGAAAACTATCTGCTCCATGATCTCTGCAACATCTCGATCACTTCAGGCGGGCATCTTGGTCCATGTCATCTAGTTCAGTTGCGGTCCTCCAAAGTTGAACTCAAGAAAAGGATAGCCAGGATATGACCGAGGATAAGGTCTACGACCAATGATTAGTTCGCATATTATTATAGTTGTTGTCTTAATTTTGTAATTTTGTTTGTTATTTTGTTGTCGCCCTTGTTTTGGGTTGGACTTGAACTCATAATGTATATTTGTCGATCGGAATTAATACAAGGAACTGCGCCATGATTTTCTCACTCTGCTTTTAATCTTTCATTGATGCGTTGTTAAAGTGTTGAAGAGTTCGTTTCCTAAAACAGGAAACGAGCTGGTTGGCTAGGACCCAGCCAACCCAGCTCATTTACCCTCGTGCTTTCGTTATCTTAAGGTGTGTGTTAACTTTGTTTATTTGCAAAAGCATGGTTTAGATATTAATTTCATTCTTGCTTAAGAATTTCCATTTATTTCGTTAAATAATCAAAGTGTGAATGGATCCGTTGTGTGGAAGTAAAATTGAATTAATTTATTTTCTGCAATTTCTTTCCTGGTTTTCTTTCACTTGGATCGTGCAGATAGATTATTCTTGCACCAGTGCATGTAGGATTCTACACTCTTGTTTGTTATTTTATTTACAACAAGTATTTTATTCTTTTTCCTTTATACGATTTAATCTATTTCTACAAGTGTGAATTTATTATTAGAAGGAAGCATTTCTAATATTAAAAGCCAAACTCTTGAAGATTAAGAATGACTTCATGAAATGGAAAAAAACATTGTTGCAAATCTTAATTTATGTCTGCACCTAACGATTTAAGGAGATAAAAGTAGTCTGAAATATTACAGTGAACCCTTTTTGAGTTAAATTTGGTCGCATGCAAAATCTCTTTGACTGAAGAAGTTCTTATTTAACTTTTGAAGATTGTTTTCATGTTACAAGTTTATTTCTATTGCAAGGTTCAGTTGATTGAAGCATTCATTTTCATGTGCAAGTTATTTCAGAATTTTGCTCGCATTTGCAATTCTTTTTATATTTAATGCGCCCTTTTATTTTTCGAAAGTAAATTGGAAAACTTGGTGTAGGAAGCTCTATTCCGGTACAAGAACTAGTGTCTTGTTACAGGTACAGAGTGCTCCAAGCCTTAAGGCTTAGAGCCCCTACATGAAGACATAAGTCTCCAGTATAAGTGTAAAATATACTTCTCACATAAGTTCTATACCTGTACTAGTACAAACAAATTGCAGGAGTACAAAAACAATAGCTTAATGTGAGAAGGAAAATCATTTAGAAGGCAGATCTTTTCAAGGGCCCACTTGTTAAACTACCATCACTTCTACCGAGGATAGACACAGAATTTTAGTTCAGCAGTTAAGATTATTTAAAACAGTGTGAAAGTTCCTTTATTTTATTTCTTCGCAATTGCGTTCTTTTACATTCCAACACTAGAATTACTTTGGTGTTAATTGTCTTTGAGATTGTTTTATGTTTGATTCTGCAATATTTCAATTGAGAAGTAGAAATAGAGATTGGAAAAGTTCATACCACTTCTGGAATTACCTGTGCTTCATCTCTAAGTTTATGAAACCCCTGGGTTGACAATTAAGTGCTGAAGGAGCTTGCTTAAGTGCAATTCCTGCACCCAAAATTTTGGCGTTTTTGTTACGGAGGTGATTTGAATTGGTAAGAATTTTCCGTTTTTTCTGCAATAGGGGTAAGTCTACTATTATTTTTTCTTCAATTTTCTTCTATTGATTGAAGGAATTTTTAGGTGTTAAGTTACTTTTTCATTGGAGCATTTTATTGAATTCTTGTTTTGTCATTTTTTGAAATGAATGTCTTAAAGAGGTAGGGGTCTGAAGCCCACTAAGGGTCGAGGAAATACTGGTAAATCTGAAAAGAAAAAAAATCTCATATTGGGCCTTCTTTTGCAGGAAAAAATTCCAAACAAACCCAGACTCATCACGCAGGAATTGTCCACTTGGATTCTGGCAACAGTAGTCCAGGAGTAACACAACCCCCGAAAGGGGAAGAAGCAAACTATCAGAACACATAGCCAGCCTTCCCAGACTATTAATGAGAGTAGTTCGATTAGAGGAACAACAATGGCAGATCATGAGGACCATGCCAAGGGATCTAGTGACAATTAAGTAAATGAGGAACAATCCACTTTTGGATTCCCAATTTTGGATCCGAATGTAACTGTGCAAATGAAGAATATACCACCATCAGCTCTTCCTCATTTATATGGTAAGATACATGAAGACCCGGAATCTTTCCTATTTTAGTTTGATTTTTTGTGTACGAGCCATGATTATTTATCTGATGCTCAGAAATTAAAGTTGTTTCTTGCAACTCTCAAGGATGCAGCATTGTGATGGTTCATGGGACTAAGGGGAAACACTATAGCTTCTTAGGAATAAATGATGATAGTGCTCTTGTCAAAATATCAAGAATATTGTAAACCGAGAGATATTCAAGATGAAAACTTTAGTATTGTGAAAAATGATGATGAGACCTTAGAGGACTACTTAGAGAGATTCATGTATATCCTTCAAAGGTCAAAGAAAAAATTTGATCTAAGTACCATTAGTACCTTGTTATTATGTGGAATTACTGATGATGTTAGGAATAATTTGAATTTATTAGGACAAGGAGATATTTCCCAAAAACCTTTTGATCAAATTTGTGACTTGTGCAGGAAATTCTCAAGGAACCAATATAGATCTAGTAAAGGAATTCGAAACGAAATAAGAAAACTGAATCCACTGATGCTATGATTGTTGGACTGGAGAACAAAATGGATAACATGAAAATTGAAATAATTAATACTGTTAGCAAACAAGTAGACTCTTTGAAGTTTCAGCAAAAACTTGTATAGAAACAAGAGTCATTATCTATTTTTTGTCCAAAATGTAGAAAAAAGAATCTTTTAAGGGAATGTCCTCTTGATGTTAAAAAAACTAATAAATGTGCAATTTGTGCAGAAAACCATGCCACGGAGAAATTTCCTTCCATACCTGGGCTGAAAGTTGTACTTGAGGGAGGAAAACCTAAAGCCGAATCATTACATGCTATGGGAGCATGAAGGAACTGGGCTCAGGTAAGTGCAGGTATGGCTACTGAACTTCCATCACATTTTTTTGGTTATAATGCACATCCATACTCCTATCCTAACACTAGTCACTCTCAACATTGGCAGCATGGGAACCAATATCATTAGGAAAACCCTCCCAATATTGGAAACAAGGATGGAGAGGGCCAAACCATTCACACCATTCCTATCCTGCACCTATTCAGTCATACCCACCTACATATGCACCTTACCCAATGCCACAACCATCATTACCTCAGCTAAGTCAGCCAATGCCACCATTGCCTTTACCTCCACCATTTCTACCTCCTCAACTGCCTTCCCAACCCATACCAAACCCCAATAACAAAGCGGTACAAATGATCCATTCTATGAACCCGATTTTTCCATCCAGATACCAGTCTATGCCAATTGGAGTCAATGATATTCAATTGAGATCGAGGAAGATAGTAACCTCAGAAAAGAAAAAGCAGCCCATGGTGATTATTGAAGAGAAAGGTGAGGAGGAAAATCATGACCATTCTACAAAATATTACACCATTCATCCCATCCCCATATCCTCAGAGCCTTTTCCATCTTCTTCCAACCAACCTCCCTACTCAGAGAGGCTAGTTGTGGAGAGGAATGACCCCATTCCTGAGTCTAGCTTGGCTCTTGAGCTTAGGAATATTTTTATAAAGGTACCTTTGCTCCAAGCTATCAAATATATCCCCATTTGTCAAAAAATCATTAGGGAACTCTGTCTCAAGAAGACAGGAAGCAGAAGATTGGAACCTCAAACCATTCAATTTGTTGGTAGAGCAGCAGAGTTAATGATGGGGTGTATGCACATGGAGAAATATACTAACCTTTGAAACCCTGTTGTCTCTGTCCAGATAGGTGATGCCCTTGTCTCTAATGTAATTATAGTCCTAGGGGCGGCCATTAATGTTTTTACCAATCAAACCATGGATCAACTTGATTTGGTCCATATTCGTCCTACTCCCACTGTGCTTGAATTGGTAGATAGATCTAAAATCAAGCCGAAAGGGGTGTTGGATGATGTGGTTATTTCATTAGACTCTTAAGAATATCCCGCAAACTTCATTGTGATTCAGGCAAAGAATCTTGTGGGAGTAAATCCCTTGATCTTGGGATGACCATGGCTTGCTACGGTTGATGCTTATATTGGATGTCGTTCTGGTGACATCTATATTTCCCATGGAGATTCTAGGAAGAAGGTCACCTTATATCCACCTGCTAGATCCATTTAGGAGATCCAAGAGACTTTATGGTTAGACTAAAGTTGTGATGAGGAGACTTAGTATTTTTCCATGATACATCAGTATGCCGAGTCCTCACAGGAGGGTGAGATTCAATACTTCTTGAAAAATCTAGACACCATGCCCAATTTTGAGTCATTGACTCAGATTTTTAGTCTAGATTTTCAGGAAAGTCACGATTCTCTACCTCCCTCACCACCATCTCTATAAAAATCTATTTTTACTCTTGAGCCTGATACCACTCTTGTTGAGATTAGTCCGGGAAAATCCTTGCATATTAGTTCAAACTTGGATTCATCCCAGCAAGAGCATCTTGTGAATCTATTGCGAAACCATCTTGATGCCTTTGCATGGGGCTACGAATATATGAAAGGCATCCCTCCTGAAAATTGTACCCACCATATCTATATTCAGGATGGATCCTGACCAGTCCGACAACACCAAAGGCATATGAACCCAGCTCTAAGATATGTTGTAAAGAAATAATTGCAAAAGCTCTTGGATGTTGATTTTATCTATCCTATTTCTGACAGCCGGTGGGTATCTCCATTGGTATTAGTCCTAAAAAAATATGGTAGATGGTGCATTTGAATTGACTACAGAGAATTGAACAAAGCCACTCTTAAGGATTACTTCCCCCTTCCTTTCATTGATCAGGTACTCGACACCCTTGCTGGTAAGAAGTAATTTTATTTTCTAGATAGCTTTAATGGTTATAACCAGATATAGAATGCACCTGGGATCAAGATAAAAACCAATTTTACATGTCCATGGGGTAAATTTTCTTACCGAGTGCTTCCCTTTGGACTATGTAATGCCCCAACTACCTTTCAAAGGGCAGTCCTAGCCATTTTTGTTGACCTTGAGTGTGTAAAAATCTATATGGATGACTTCTCTGTGTTTGGTAATTCATTTCAGGATGGCCTCAAAAATATAGAAAAGGTGCTTCTGCGTTGCCAAGAATCTCACCTTGATTTGAGTGAAAAAATGTGTAGATTAATGTGCAAGGTAGGAGTGGTTCTTGGCCATATTATTTCCGAAAAAGGTATCCAGGTTGACCCTGTAAAGATAGAAATTATTTTGAGTCTTCCTGTACCCAAAACTAAAAGGGAAGTGAGAGGTTTTCTAGGACATGCGGGCTACTATAAGAGATTCACTGATAATTTCTCTAGGAATGCTACCCCCCTTTTCTGACTTTTGGCTAAGGATAGTGAGTTTTCTTGGTCCACAGCTTGCCAACATTCCTTTGAGACATTAAAGGAAAAACTAGTTCAGGCACCAATTTTGAGAGGACCAAATTGGTCCCTGCCATTTCATATTTCCTCCGATTCATCAGATACTACTATTAGCGCAACTTTAGGAAAAGAAGAATACAAACAATCCTATGTTATTTACTAGTAAAAACTTGTCTCCTACTAAACTGAATTACACAGTTACTGAGAAAGAGTTTTTAGCTATAATTTTTTCCATTAATAAATTCAGACATTACATTAAAGGATATGAATTCTTTTTGCATACTAATCATTCCACAATAAAATATTTGATGAATAAACTATTAACTAGTGGTAGAGTGACAAGGTAGTTATTATTGTTGCAGGAATTTAACATTACTATTGTTGATAGACCAGGAAAATCTAATGTGGTAGAATATTTTCTTTCAAGATTAAATAATCTTGGTGAAGCAATTCTTGTTGATGATGATTTTCCTGACGAACATATTTTTCCTGTTTCAACAGAATCCCCATGGTTCACTGACATAGCTAACTATTTAGTCACTGGAAAAACACCACCTCACTTATCTGCTCATGAAAAGCGAAGCATTATACAGAAAAGTGTTACATATTCTTCAGTTCAAGGAGACCTCTTTTACACTAGACCAGATCTTATTATCCATGGATGTGTAAGAGAGGAAGAAGTGTTTGATATCTTAAAATATTCCCCTAACAAACCTTGCGAAGGTCACTTCGTTGATAAGCAAACTGCATACAAAGTTTTACGAGCTGGCTATTTTTGGCCCTCCTTGTTTAAGGATGTTAAATAATATGTCAATCGATGTGATGGCTGTCAGCAAGTGGGCCAACCTAATCAAACCAATCAAATTCCTTTATTTCCTCAGGTTATGATTGAGCCTTTTGAAAAATGGGCCATTGATTTTGTAGGACCAATAAATCCAACATCATTAAATAAAAAGCATATTTTGGTTTGTACAGATTTCGTTACAAAATGGGTAGAAGCTAAAGCTGTTTCTTTTGCGACTGAAAATTTTGTTGTTGATTTTCTCTTTAATAAAATCTTTACTAGATTTGGTGTGCCTAGAGATATTTTTTCTGATAATGGTCCGCAATTTATTTCAAATCTGATACAAGGAGTGATGGAGCAGTAAAAAATCTGGCATAGGAAATCTACACCATATCACCCGCAAGAAAATGGTCAAGTGGAGTCCACAAACAAGGTGATTGAGTCCATCCTCACAAATACAGTAAATATCCATAGAAAGGATTGGGCTAAAAAATTACTAGAAGCTTTGTGGGCATACCGAACCACTTGGAGGAACAACACGGGACAAAACACGATATGAGCTAGTGTACGGGAAACAAGTCCTCTTGTCGATAGAGTTCCAGATCAAAACTTTCAGGACTGCAGTCCAATTATGGCTAGATATCTCTGAAGCAAAACAACAACGTCTTCTACAGTTGAATGAGTTAGATGAATTTCGAAGGGATGTTGTTCAACAGAACATGTTGGTTCAACATCAGCGCAAGAAGTGGCATGATAAGTCTATCCAGAAGAAGTAGTTCCAAGCAGGGGATTGGGTACTCCTTTACGATTCTAGATTTAAATATTTTAAAGGGAAATTCCATACACGTTGAATGGGACCTTATGAGGTATTCAAAGTATTTGAGAATGGAGCGGTAGAAATCAAAACTATTGATGGACGGAATTCTGTGTTCCTAGTAAATGGGCATAGATTAAAGGTGTATTTTTAGCCCCTTACTAAAGGAGATTTTTGCAACAAGTCCAACATCAATCTAAAAAGGAAATGGTAGGTGGCAAACTGACCTGTTGAAGATCTGTTTCTTTCTTTTCCTCATATAATAAAATAAAATAAAAAGAAGAAAAAATGACAAATATATATATATATATATATATATATATATAAAGAAAAAAATTTCATGTAATTATGAAAATCATTTGACTGACATGATTGCAAAAGGATCAACTTGAAAACCAACATGTTGGCAGGAAGATAGAAATTTACTTGATTTTTAGATATATTGGTTGTCACCAAGAAGAATCAGGTTCAAGAACCCAAACCCTTACCCAAGTTTGGGATAACTAGCATGGAATTTTTTATCCAAGTAACGATTAATTCCCGCTGCATTTACTTTTTCTGGCACTAGTGCAGGCAGATCTTGAAGGTAAAATTCTGCCTTTCTTATATTTCTCATTTCGTAATTCCCACTATTTTTCTTTTCTTAATCCCATAATTAATTACCCTCCTCTTTCTTCTAAGAAACTATCCCTACCCAATTTCGTAAAATCCCTCTTTTCCCTTGAATTTTTTTCCACATCCCGTTTTCATTTATCCCCCTTGGTAGTATTATTCTTGGAATCCCTGCAATAATATTCCTTCCCATTCTGAAAATTACCCCTTTTCCCACTTCTTTGTTCCCTCATGGATCAATTGCAAGATATGATGCAGTTAGATCAAAAGGCATGCTCATGAAACACCAAATAATGGCGAATAAAACTTCTCTTGTATATTCAGGCAATTTTTTCATCCAACCAAAGAACTATGTTCTATCAGAATTTTTTATCCCCTCTTTCTTCGATTTTATAGAAATCCCTGGTGCAGGAACGTGCATGATCGGTGCAGGCAGGTTCAGTGCAAGCACGTTGCAGTGAAAGCAAGATCAATGCAAGCACGTTGTAGTGTAAGCAGGTTCAGTGCAAGCACGCGCCCAACTGTGAAAACACAGTGCAAAAATGTTTAATGCGGTACAAGACCACTTGATACAAAATTTTTATTGGAAATTTACTTTTCATTTCTGTAGATGAATGACTACCACAGTTATAGATCATAGCATTACATTATTCAAATTTTAGTTAACACTTTGCTTTATCATTTACTGACTTAGGGAGAAATTATTTAAGTGCAAGATATTTTAGGGTTTGAGGTCTAGATTTTTAATTAGTACCGAAGTACATCTTATGTGAATTATGAGGAAAAAAGTGGGATAGTAAAGATCTACCCAAAACCCCACACTTACCTCCTTTTGAAAATATCCTCCATCACTTGTTCATGATAGCATTACCTCATAATCCGATCATCCATGACTGTTACGCCACCGCCGTAACAACCTCTGCCTCCTCCAATTATCATTATCTGCTTATAGCGGATTGATACGTGTGTGAATTTGTCTCGAAGGGACAATTTTAATTATTAAATGTGATTGGATGGATGGGACCAATAAGGCATTGGATGGACAGATCTCCGTCATAAAATTCTTAGCATACCTTTGTCATTCCTCAGTGTGAAATATTCGTGAGGCCGTGACAAAGAATTGAGGTGGATTAAAACAAATTTGGCACCCGTGAGAAATGAACCATCATCTGTGAAGGAGATAGAGCAGACCGCAGAGTATCGAAATAGTCTTACACTATTGCAAGAATCGGGATTTCTCCAATTTTTGCAGAAATTCAATGGGTTCGATATGGCCGTGGCTCTGGAATTTGCAAAGACATTTGAGGAAGGTCGAGCTAAGGTAGGCTCACTAGAATTTGAGGTCACGGAAGAATATATAGCGCAAGCTACAGGCTTGTCAACCATATGGGAACAATGGTTCAAAATGGAGAGGATCGAAAATAAAATATGGCACCGATTTATGGTCAACTGGAAGCTCAAAGTCGATTGGAAGAAAGGGCTTCCACGCAGTGCCATGCTTGGAAAATGGTGAGACCTCCTGTACATATTACAGAAGTTTCTGACCTGTGAGGGACATTATTCATTAACATCCATGTACCATATCTAATTATTGCTACATTTTTAATCAGGGAAACACATCAATTTCCCTTATTACCTGCTCTGAAGTTTAGAGAAAATGGCGAAAGGAGTGCAGAAAGGGGATGCGAGCCAGGTTGCATACAAACTATACCATCACGGGCTCATTGCAATAATGGTTAATAAATAGTTGGAGGTGAAGGAAATGACCTGGGAAGCATTCTTGAAATAATTTCGGGAAAGAAGTGTAGGGAAGTCGGCTGGAAAGAGTGCAAGGAAGAAAAGAAAAGCAGAGACCCCGTGCCCTGCCAAGACAAAGAGAAAGAAAAAACAGGTGAAAGCAGAGGAGAAGTCTGTTAAAGAAACTTCATCCTTAGCAAAAACAAAATTGACCAGGACCTCAACTAAGAAAAGGATTGTCTCTTTGGGGAAAAGTTGCACTCAGTTAAGCTCCCTGATTTTGATTGGTGAGTCACCCCAGGCTTCACCTGAAGATCACAACCTCTCGGTTCTTGCGGATGCAGCAACTCACACTATGGTGAATGAAAAAAATGCAGAGAGGGAGGACGAAATATCCTTGTCAGTCTTCCTTTATAAGTTGAATAAGAAAAGAATGACACTGAGTACAAGCAGAGACCTGGTAGAGGGTCAGCTAGATGGCAAGGCGCAGCACATAGAAACAGTCGACGATTTTGATGAACAGGGTATAGAAGCCCCTGATGAGTTTGATGTACAGGGTACTGAAACCCCTGATGAATTATTTGCACAGGGTACTGAAGTCCTTGGCACAATGGACGTGGAGGATACTGAAACCCTCGGTGATATGGACATTCCTAGAACAGAAACCCTTATTGATATTATGATGTAGATACTGGATGGCCAAGATAACTTTAATATTGGCAACGATGGTACATTATTTGAATCCATTGTAGAAAAGGTGCATGCACCAAATGAGCTGGACATAGATACCTCTACCCTCTATCTAAAAAACCAGATAGTAGGGCTATAATATCAAGTTCATGACTTGGAGGCATTAAACCAGGTCATGAAGGAGAATAACTGGCAGAAGCAAGGCAAGATAGAATTGGCAGAAGAGGTTAAACAACAAAAACGTCAAGTAAAGGTATGGAAGTTTCTGGCCCTCTAAATGCTACAAGCGCCTCAAGAAGGTGACCAAAGAACTTAAGGAAGCCCGAGGTAAGAAGACGAAGGTAGTGAAAGCAGGAATCAGTATCCAAGTGTAGGATTGAAAGATGGCTCCTTATTTTGAAGATTTTTTTGTAGCAGGTAAAGGTTGTGTGAGGACACACAATAGCTTAGGAATGGAAGGATTTTGGTATGTCGAAATGCTATATTTTTACCCCCTTCCTATTATAAAACAAAAATCATTAATCTCTGTTTTATCTCCATAAACCTCCTCATTCTTGCACTAGTCCAAGAATAATGTCTATTCCTACATAAACTTCATATTTCATGTTTAAGGTTTATTAGGTTCTTAATTAATCATTTTAAATAGATTTAGTGCCTTTAATATTTCTTGTAACTTATATTTACATTCCTAAAGTATTTGATAAGCTAAAGTACTAATCAGTATATTAGCTTGATCTAGTGCGGGTAGATTCCTTCACCGCCGGCAACTATCTACTCCGTGATCTCCGTAAACGCTTGATCACTTCATGCAGGCATCTTGGTCCGCGTTGTCCAGTTCAGTTTCAGTCATTCGAAGTTGAACTCAAGAGAA
The DNA here is from genome assembly GCA_034641835.2 of Pinus albicaulis. Lineage (NCBI taxonomy): Eukaryota > Viridiplantae > Streptophyta > Pinopsida > Pinales > Pinaceae > Pinus > Pinus albicaulis. The sequence goes on along the minus strand of CM076570.1, from coordinate 792,610,878 downwards.
GGATAGCCAGGATATGGCCAAGGATAAGGTCTATGGCCAATTATTAGTTCACATCTTTTCATAGTCGTTGCTTAATTTTGTAATTTTGTTTGTTATTTTGTTCAGCTGAAAGGCTCGATTTGGAATGATTGTGTAATTTTTTATTATGGCTATAGACCGAAGGGATGTATAAAGTATAGCTCTTAGATAGAAATAGGTTAGCGATAACAAGTAAAACTATAATTTTGGTCAATTGGTAATCTCATTGTCGCCCTTTTTCTGGGTTGGACTTGAACTCCTAATGTATATTTGTTGATCGGAAATAATACAAGGAATTGCGCCATGATTTTCTCACTGTGCTTTTGATCTTTCATTGATGCGTTTTTAAAGTGCTAAAGATTTTTTATTGTTTAATAATCACACACCATTAACACACAAAAAAAAATACACAGATTTATACCCAAACACAGTTATGGTGGAAAAGGCTTCAGCCTCACAGCTTCCTCACATATTTTCTCATTATTAAAAGAATGTAATATTACAATTAAATAGATGGGGATACTATGTCTCAAGATAGTGCATTCTATCTTAGACACTTTGGTTGAGACAATTTCTCAACCATTCACACACCAATATAGGAGCCACCTAAACTAACTCCTAACTTAGAGGAACAACCCAATCTAGAGAGTTAGGCTTAAATTCATAACTATTAATATTTAATTTATTAATTTATTTTGGATTTATTATTTTTTTATGAGAGACACTAAAATTACCCCCTTAAATGATAAATCCAAAATAAGAACGAGGAACCATCTTCCAAGTTCTCATGTTGATCCTCAAAAACATTGCCTGAAAAACCGCCAAAACTGGATGCTGAAAAAACTCCAATCTAAAGCGACCATGAGTCAGGTGCATGTCTGATTCATCTCTGAATTTCACCTGAAAACTCCATCACATTCCAAGTTACAAAAGGATCCATCTGTCCTTTGCGTGAAATCAGCATCCTTTGTCTACTGACAAAATCTGTTGAACGCCCACTGGCTGATGATGTCAAAAACAACTCATTGTTTCTTTTGTTCTGTTGAAAATTGCTCACTGCTGCTTTGCTGTTGACTGCCCACTGGCGAATTTTTTGATGCCCACTGGCTGCTTTTGTTGGTTTTGTATAGACTTTCAGTCTGACAACCACCGTCAATTTCATTGGCATTTTCCCCCCTTTTTCAATTGAAAGGAGAGACAATCCTCTGCAAATTATTCTCAAATTCCCCTCTTCAGGTGTAGGAGTGGTGCACTAGTGTACTCCTCTATTCAACTGCATGAGAGTACCATCTTCTTTTCACTATTGGTTGTAGTAGGTGTGATTGTATTCGGTTGTAGAACTGATACAATCTCTTGACTGTGGACGACCATTCCCAAGGATCAATCCATTCATAATTTATCTTCAATCTAGTTGATTTTTGTTGGTTGCAACATTTCTCAGATGAATGATTTGGCTTGCCACAATGGCGACAAGGATGGAGATCAAAACACTGATCTTCCATATGACCGGTTCTTTGGCAATGAGAACATTTTGGTTTGACTGCAACTTCTGGTTGCGTGCATTTCTGTTTGTCTACAACTTTCTCAGAACGTGCTGAGGTGATTTCTTCAATAAATCCTGCACTAACGAACTTAATGGGCTTTGAATAATTGGGGATATGCAATTTAGCATCATCATTGACATATCCTAAGCCTCGTCGATTCCTGTTACTTTGGATTTCTTCCCATGGCTTGATGATTGGCTTGGAAGAAAGTTGAACTAGAACAACTTCGATACTTGAAGTTGTTTGGATGAATGAATTAGAATCATCTTTAATTGTATGGTTCAAAGACTCGGAAGCATCACTCTTTTCTTGTAACTCATTTCTTTGTAGTTGCGACTCCAATTGAAGAAACTCAATGGTTTCATTTTTCTGTTGTAGATGCCATGAAAGATCAGCGAGAGTTTCTTTGCTAATTTGCGCCATGTCTTCATAACTTGAGAGGATCAATTTTTGAAGAATTTGTAACAACTAGATGTGTTGCGCCATGTGAACTCACTCGCTTGAATTTAGGCTCACTTGTCTTGAACTTGATTTGAACTTTTGTGAATTGAATGCACTCGCTTGATGTGAATGACATGCTCGCTTTCTTATTGCTTGAATAGTAGGGTTTCTTGTACTGGCTCACTTTATTGTGTTTATCACGCTTGCTTGATTTGGAATTTTCTCGATTGCTTGCTTGGTGAAACGTGTCTCTCTTGTTTCAAGTTCACTAGAACTCATGCTTTTTTTTTGTAGATTTCAACTTGCTTGATTGTTGTTAGAGTTGAACTTGCTTGCTTACTTTGATGGTTGTTGCAATGAACTTCACATTGGCTCGCTTGATGTTTTGAAATTTGTACTGACTTGATGGAACTTGCTTGAATGAAAACTCACGCTCACTTGTAGAAGATGTGAACTTTTTTTTTTTTTAGAGTTAAAACTTTCCCACTTGAGGTACTCACTTGATTGTGTTTTAAATGAAGGTGTCAAACACTGTCGAAAATGCACCCAAAAAAGCTTACAATGATTTTAATGACTCACATAAAACAATGAATTCACTTGTCTTAATTTGACTTAGTTGAAGAGAATTGACACTCTTGACTTCTTATCAATTCAAAACTTGGGTGTCGTTTTCAACCGAAAGTGCACCCTTACAATCCAACTCAATTTGAATTTGATTACAAGTTCTTAAATTTATTTGCAATAATATTGAAGTAGATTATGCTTTGAAACGCATTAACTTGATTTTATTGAGTGAATTTGCTTGTTGAGGTAGAATGTTGATGTTGACAACTTTGATTGTTTGTTGTAGGGGCACAAATTCATGTGTTGATCCTTCCTTGCAACTACTTCATTACAGGTGTTGTGCTTTCTTGCATTGAACTTTATGTGTGTGTTAAATGAGATCATCTATGTGTCAAAACTAAACACAAATCATAAGCAACACCATGAAGCCATAAAAACACACGCCATCAAAAACACACACATGGTGTACCTAAGATCCCCTTGTTCAATTTCGGGTGAATCTAGGACACAAGTACCAAAAAATGATATCTTTAGTAAGTATTTAGTACATAAGAAATGACCACCTTCAAGTAATGAAAATAGCAAGTTGGAAACCCTTTGATGCAACTTGACTTCACAAAACTAAATGGACAGTGACACAGTCTCTCTCAAAGTAAAACAATGCTTTAAATTACAACAAGGAATTGCTCTAAAAAATTCCACATATCACTCTAAATACAAAACACTTATCCCTCCAAAATCACCTTATCTCTCCAAATACAAATGAAAACACACCTTATCTCTCCAAATTACAAAAGACAACTTATCACTCCAAAAAATATCACCTTATCACTCAAAATTAAAAAATTTCATTCACCCTTTATAACTCCAAAAATGTTCATAAACAAAAATCACCTTATTACTACCATTGAAAAACAATTTAATGAAATCACTTTATAAAGTGAATTGTTTTCCAAAACTCAAATTTAAAACACTCCTTATCACCTTTCCATTATCTTATCACTCCAAAAAAAAAACATTTATGATAACCTTTTACATACATAACTTTTAAAATTGAATTTATCATCCCTTTATGATATCACTTCATAAAATGTAAATTCTCGTTTATTTCTGAACTTTTAAGTTTAGTGGATAAATGTTTAAGTTTAATGCATGTAAAAAAATTCTTCACCATTCTTAAAACTATCCACGTAAATCTTTTCATAGTATCTCCTTTTTGTGATATGTGTTGCATAATACCAATATCAAAAGAATCAACCATAAATATATGAAAGTATTAAATGGAAATAATACTTCCTTTAAACACGTCCACGTCCTCGTCCTCCAGTTTTCTTAATTTTCTTCATGAAATTCATTGACCGAGTGTTTCTATGGCCTTTGCTCCAGGTCACAAGTAAGCAGTATAATGTCATATCATTCACAATTCATATATCATCTCCTTCATTGAACTATCCTACGTTTCATTTCTTTATAGTCTTCGGAAAACATTGAAGAGGTATGTTGACTGCTCATGATCTGAAATTGTGGATCAAATTTAAGTTTGAATGTGGTGAAAAATAGCTACTTATGTTGAGTTGATTTTGCTGGGCGTATGCTTCAGAGCCTTTAGAAATTTCTGGATCTCAATACAGTCAAAAGAAAATTTCTTCGGAGGACATGAAAAAGAAAATTCTGATGGTGTCATGTTTAGAGGTATGGATGTGAACAGAAAAGCTCCATAGTTGGAGCGACTGTGTTATTTCAATGTCGGCACAGTTGTGGGTTTGTTGTCTACAGAGTTTGTGGACTTTTTTTTGTGGATAAATGACAAACATCAAGAATGGCAGAAACTTGGAGCAGATATTAATTATGGTATGAAAGTGATGGGCAATTCATCTCAAATATGGGGTGTAAAATAACCTCTTCATCAAATTTAGAAGATGAGAAGTTCTACGAAAAAAAATGCATGTCCAGCGTAAATGGTGCTAAACACTGGACAAAGATACCCACTCATAGATATAGTGATTCGAGGAGTCATATAAGGTCTTCAACCTGGATAAGTCTGTAAAATTCCATGCTCACAGCACCAGGTAAACATTGGATACTCCACAGGTGCTGCATTGTATAGTTCTAATGTTTCAGAATTTTTCCTTCTTCAACATACTTTCCTCCCCGTGGATGGAAGCACTGATCTACACAAAATAATAAAAATAATAATGATTTCCAACTTTGACTACGACTAGATTGACTCCTCTCCTAGCTCAAGCTAGTTCTCTAGTGCCAGGATAATCAGGATTAGAGTCTCGCAGAATAGTTGTTATGGAATGCCAGCGCTCTCTTCGTCTCAGTAGAATGGTTGTTCGACCACTGGAGAAGGACTGGATTTAGGCATTTTGTTTGGATTCAAGGCAGGCCTCACTATTGAAACCATCGTTTTCCAGAGTGTGCACATCTAACTTTGATATGAAAATACATACTTACATACTGAGACAACGGAATCTCAGATCAATCCTGAGTGTTTAAGCTTGTTGGAAGTGCCATAGCTTACCGACGCAATCTTGGTTGAAATTGGTTATAAACACTCTTGGCATTTCTATACTACGCTAGAACTGCTATGCGAAAACTAGTCCATAATTTCTATCATATGATTGATGAATGACGGTGTCACGGCTTACTTTAATCAGAAGCATCTTTGTGATTCTACTACTTCTTCATAATTTGGATCCCTATACGGTTGTGTCTCTTATCGTGTTTTTACGCAATTGCTGATATTTGAGAAACGTAGATAATTGCTAAGAGCTACTCAGAGGTGAGCGTGTGCCCTTCATATTCACTGTCAAGCAAATTGTTCAGATCTAGCTCTTGGAGGCAATGCCCATGTCTACGGCAAGTTGAGAATTCAAACTACAAAATAAAATCACTCTTCCACCCATGACGCATTGAGATGAACACTTTCAGGTGTATGGAAGTTCAATAGATTTCTGACATTGAGATACTAATTTCTTTCTAATCGACATCCATTGAAAATATTGGGCGAAAAATCGTATATGAAGAAATAAATTTCACAAAGAAGCTACCTTTGGATTTTCTATGTCTGCTTCAACTTCATCGATGGCCAACGACTTTAATTTTCTTATATCCTCGCTTCTATTCCATTGATTGTGAAACTGATATATTCACACAGGTTTATTTGGCACCTTGTGGCAGCAACCAATTTCTTCATGAACTCACACCAGTCAGCACCAATGCTCCCATTGTGAATTGAAATCAAATCTCATGCATAAAACGGTAAACGAGTTGGTTGGCTAGTGCCCATCCAACCCAACTCGTTTACCCTCGTGCTTTGGTTATCTTAAAGATGTGTGTTAACTTTGTTTATTTGCAAAAGAGTGTTTTAAATATTAATTTCGTTCTTGCTTAAGAATTCTGATTTATTTCGTTAAACAGTCAAAGTGTGAACGAATCAGTTGTGTGCAAGTCAAATTGAATTAATTTATTTTCTGCAATTTCTTTCCTTGTTTTCTTTTGCTTGGATCATGCAGATGGATTATTCATGCACCAGTGCATGTAGGGTTTTGTACTCTGGTTTGCTAGTTTATTTACAACAAGTATTTTATTCTTTTTCCTTTATACAATTTAATCTATATCTACAAGTAAGCATTTATTATCAGAAGGAATCATTTCTAATATTAAAATCCAAACTCTTGAAGATTAAGAATGACTTCGTGAAATGGAAAAGAATGATGTTGCAATATCTCAATTTATGTCTGCACCTCACAATTTAAGGAGAAGGACTAAAAGTAATTTGAAATATTACAGTGAACCCTTTTTTAGTTAGATTTGGTTGCATGCAAAATCTCTTTGACTAAAGAAGCTATTCTTTAACTTTTGAAGATTGTTTTCATCTTACAAGTTTATTTCTATTGCAAGGTTCAATTGATTGAAGCATTCTTTTTCATGTTCAATTTATTTCAGAATTACGCTCACATTTGCAATTCTTTTTATAGTTAACGCGCCCTTTTATTTTTCGAAAGTAAATTGGAAAACTTGGTGTAGGAATCTCTGTTCCGATACAAGAACTAGTGTCTTGTTACAAGAACAAAGTGCTCCAAGCCTTGAGGCTTAGAGACCCTACATAAAGACATAAGTCTTCAGTATAAGTGTAAAATATACTTCTCACATAAGTTTTGTACATGTACTAGTGCAAGCAGATTGCAAGAGTACAGAAACAACTGCTTAATATGAGAAGAAAAATCATTTAGAAGGTAGATCTTTTCAAGGGCCCACTTGTTAAAATGCCACCACTTCTACTGAAGATAGACATAGAAATTTACTTCAACATTTAAGATTATTTACAGCAGTGTGAAAGTTCCTTTATTTGATTTCTTCGCAAATGCATTCTTTTACATTCCAACACTAGAATTACTTTGGTGTTAATTTCTTTTGAGATTTTTTTCTATTTGATTCTACAATATTTCAATTGAGAAGTAGAAATAGAAATAGGAAAATTTCATACCACTTCTGGCATTACCTGTGCTTCGTCTCTAAGTTTATGAAACCCCCGGGTTGAAAATTAAGTGTTGAAGGAGCTTGCTTAAGTGCAATTCCTGCACCCAACACGAGTTTTGCAACCACTTTTGTGTATCATAGATTCATTGGAGCTTGGGGCTAGTTCCTCCACCATGACCAGGTTGCCATTTATTTTTCCAAGCATTTATATGTAAATTTTTTGTTACATATGAGGCCAGATTACACTGATATTGGATCTCATTATTATGGACTCGGCATGGGACATACCTATGATCAAGAGGGGGCTCGCAGGGACCCTGGGAATGTACCACCACCTCTTATATTCTTGCCACTACCATCTCGGAGCTTGGTATTACCAATAGTTCTAGAGGAGTTGCCACATCTCAGTGCTAAGACTAGGGATACTATTGTAGACAACATGCAAAAATCATTAGTCAGTGCGTATGTCACATTAAATGGATATATTAGGATACCACCAGCGCTACCTCATCACCCACTAGTGCCCTTATATGATTATTTATTTCTCGCAAGTTTACCCATTGACCATATTTTGACATACGCATGTATGTATTGTGATGTCATTTGTGGCACTTGGAGGGTGCACGACCCGCGTGCCACAAACCAAGTATATATATATATATATATATATGAAAATTTTGACTCTTATTGCCAAAGTATGCATAATTTTTTATACTAATTTCTAGTTTGTATTAGATTTCATTTATATTAATAAGGTCATGATAACACGTAGGCACAAACCAACTACATGGATGAGCTTATGAGGTCATCCAAGGGGGTTATTTTATTAGTGAGGTCATCCTCCATTAGAGCATGTTTCCATGGATTCTCCTCCACCTTCAACTCCACCTCATAACACTAATGTGGAGGAGAGTCATTATGTACAACCACATGGAATAGAAGTTGTGGTAAACTTTCTTATTCCCAATATTTCAAAATTTCCTTTTTTTAAGTTACACATATATGTTAATTAATTTGTAGACTAATTATAATATATTTATTCCATTGTGTACACAAGCCCATATTTAGAGTGTTGTTGATGGGTTTAAAGGCACTAATGATGTGGGTCCATCAATGTAGGCCCCAATCATTGAGCCACAAGCAGGGGAACACCAAACCCAGATTCATCAGACCCCCATCCTATATGACTTGCATTTGGACTCAATTGAGGTTAGTATATTCATGTATATGTAAGTAGAAATGTGGGTCAAAATAATTTATTTCCATATTTCTTATTTTGTACAAATAATTATCTAAGTAGTTTGAATTTGAATGTGTTATATTGTAGTTCCAACTTATGGACACTTACATTGGGTGTCAAAACTCACATAGGAGTTCTGGTGGTACTTAGAGTGGATAGTTTGTATATTTTCAGGCTCAATTCATTCGAAACATTCACATGTGATACAAAATATGTATATTTTCATACATGGAAAGTTTATGGATGTACATGAACATTATTTTAGTTTATGGATGCTTATTATTTCAGTTTATGGATGTTCATGTGATATTTGTAATTTGTATATATTTTCATACGAAAAGTTTATTGATACATTCACTATTTATATTCATGGACTTCTATTAATCTTGTTTATATATGTTCATTAATTTTTGAAGTTTATGGATCTGTTAAAATTATTTCGCTAATTTTTTAAAAAAAAATCTATATATTATAACTTTTATTACAAAATATAACAATTTTGATTTCCAGTTTCATATACTAAGAAAATAAGCACAATCTTAACTTATGATCCAAGTGACATTGATACTTAAAATGAACTAAAATATATCATGTATCAATTTAATATTGAACATGGAAAGAATTACAATCATGCTTCATATTGGCTTGTAGAAAGTGTCTTTTAGTGCAAATATGTATATTATTATAATTCAATTTTAAAAATAACTTATTTGAATTATAAAGTCATCCATATATATATATATATATATATATATATATATATATATATGAAAATTTTGGTGATCCACCCATATACCATTGCATGGACAACTTTTTTAAGTATTTTAGTCAATTTCTTATCTAAAGGTTCAATTTAAAAATACAAATAGGATTGAAATAAGTTTTATTAAATTTTAAAAGATGTCATGTAAACAACAAATAGGTTTTATTTAATATTATTTATTTTGAGACTATCTACTAGAGCTTAGTCATAACATGATATAAGTCAATCATATTGAAATTTAATATATCGGTCAAAAAACAATACATCACAACATGTCTATAAATCTTTATAATGTTAAATCAATTTTCCTAAATTTACAAGTAGTTATCCAAGTATTTCAATGAATTCCTTATGATTGAAATATGTTTTATTCTATTTTAAAAAAACTCAAAAATGATTGAAATAAATTCTATTCAAATTTAAAATATGTGGAGATGTAAAATCTACAAATACAAGTTTCATTCAATTTTATTTTGTTTGAGGTGATCTACAAACGCCTAGTCATAATGCACATCATCAATATTTTTTTGTGCTAACATTGAAATAAATGCACAATGTTAAACTAATTAACTTGAAATTAATGTACACCATACATCTAGTTACATCAAATCAAAAATCAACATATTCATTTGAAATCAATGCATCTAATGCAAGAAATCAAATAGGATGAGAAATCAACATCTACACTAAAATCAATGCATCTAATGCAAACAATAAAATAGGATTAGAAATCAACATCTACATTGAGATTAGTACTTCTAATGATACAAGAAATAAAATAGGATTAGAAATCAACATCTGCACTGAAATCAATGCATCTAGTGCTAACAATCAAATAGGATTAGGAATCAACATCTACAATGAAATCAATGCATCTAATGAAATCTCAGTCAAACAAGATTATAAATTAACATATTTAATGAAATTAATGCATCTAATGCAAGAAATGAAATATAATTATAAATCAACGTCTACACAGAAATCAATGCATATAATGCAAAGAGTCAAATAGGATTATAAATTAACATTTATACATTGAAATCAATGCATCTAGTACAAAAAAATTGTCTTCACTTTCTCTCCCCCATCCATCTATATCATATCCCTCCATCTGTCCTTCTTTGTATCTCTACCTCACCCCCCTAGACACACTCTCTCTATCTATCTCTCTCTTCATATCTATCTATCTCTCCCTCCCTCCCTCTATCTCTCTCTTCTTCCTTCTCTCCCCCTGACATCTATATATCTATATCCCCCTGTCTCTCCTTCTTCATATCTGTATATCACCCCACAAACATACACATTGTTTCTACATCTCTCTCTCTCTCTCTCTCTCTCTCTCTCTCTCTCTCTCTGTATTTCTTCTTACCTCCCTCTCTCTCCCCCTCTAACTCCATCACTCTCTCTCCATCCCTCTCAACTCCTCTCTCTCTCCATTTCTCTCCCACCTCCCTCTATATCTCCCCTTCGTGTTGAAATTCAACAAGAAAATGCAACACACACACTAGTGTGGGATCATAGGTCACACAGTGATGGATCCTAGTGACACATTAGTGTGCAACCAACTTTTAAATAAATTGAAAAATTAATTGTAATGTTATCTCATAACACCTTGTAATAGTTAACTAAGTGTGATAGACTTAGTAAGCTCAAGAATTTCGAGTTGGGGATCAAAGGATAGTCATGTAGAGTGATTATTTAATTAACAGGGTCTAGTTTCAGTTGTAGCACTAGTGTAGTGTGAGTGGGATCAGTTAACTCACATTAATTGAGTTAAAATCAGTTTAACTAGTTCTTACTATTTGATGAGCTAGTGGAAGATCAAGTGAATTAAAATAGATTTAATTCACCAGTAGTGATCTACCAAGTAACTAATGATTCACTATTTATATATGCATGCATGCTAATTCTAGTGGAGACCCAGTTGAGACAAAGGTTCAAGGCTAGTAAAATATGAGTTGTATTTTAGTCAAACTGCCCAGGTGCATTTATAAAACCACAGGAAGCCCATGATGAATTGTGAAATCAAGGAAGGATTAATTTCCTATTTAATAGGGGTTTGATTCTCTAGGGATTGCGTGAGCAAGGCAGGCTGAGGGTAGGCAAGAAATTAGCTATGTGTTTGTCCAATTTTGCCTATATCAGTTTGAAGTAATTGGTAGAGTGTATGAGGTTGTTGTTGAGATTCAACAAGATGATGAGCTTAGTGAAAAGAGTCGCCTTCACTAAGTGGGCACGCAGGCTATTTTTGGCGCAAGTATATTTTTAGACTATGTCTATTTTTAGACATGGTGATCATATTTCAGAAGTTGCAGGATGTTATTTGTGGATGGTTGATCAAGTTGGAAAAATAGATGAAATTCTATTTTTATAATATTGGGTGAAGTCTATTTATAGATCGTCGATCTAAAAATAGAAGTGTCGATTATTATTAGCTCTTAATAATAATCCGACAATAAACAACAACTTATTCTCTTGGAGCACTTATTTTCAGTGCACAGATTTGGAAAATCAGTGGGCTGAAGGAATTATGCAATTCCTAGGGTTTACTGGTGGTTTATGCATGGAGGACTTAGTTATAACTGAAGTGGAAAAGTTATGACAGAGTTGGAAGAGTAGTCCATGGAGTTGTATTCAGTTTAGCTCAGTTAGACTCAATTGAGCTAGTTGTATCTAGTCTAACTGAATGATACACTAGTGAGAGTGGAGTGAATTAATTAGTTAATTAATTCACAAATAATAACTCATTAATAAACTGATAAATATAGTAGTTAACTACAGTGCATGTCAGTTCCAGTGGAGACCCAATGGAAAGATAGGTGAAAGGGCAAGATGGACTATCTGTTGTGACTATAGTGATACATTGATTGCACCACACACACATTGGAGTTGCCAATGAGGATCGTGCAGTCAAGGAAAGGGTAATTCGAATTCATTCAGAGCTATTCTTCAGCAGGGATTGTGCAGTGGAGACAGGCTAGCAGGAGGGCAGAGATCGGTGCATGGATTTGTAGATTTCTTCTATGTTAGTGTGTGACGATTGATTGTACTGAGAGCTTGATGTACTAAGCTTTGTATGAGATTGTTACATGATCTCCATGATACATAAAATATGATATTTGGGGTTTTCAGCTTTAGGGTTTCTCGTTAAACAACCGTGTTATGTGCGATTGTTTTTATTTATGCTTCACATGTGTTTGCAATTAATTTTCCACAAAAGATTAACAGTGGAATGATTCTGTATTTTGCAAAAAGTTAAATATTGTGAGATCAGGGGAATCTGGATGTATGCATGTTAGTGTATACTAATTTCTACATGGTATTGGAGCAGTGTTAATTCTTGAAGGTTGCAATTGTGAAGAATTGTTGATTTTGTGCTGGTGAAAAATTCGAATTTGCTATAGGGAATTCTTGGTGCAGAAGTTGAGTATCCATTGAAATGTCTTTCAATGGGTTGCGATTGGAGTATGTCCTTGATGGGAGCTCAAATTACATAGCCTGGAAGGATAGGATGGACGCGGTGCTGGAGGATAATGGACTGAAGGAGTTCATCGATAACGATGTTCCTAAGCCAGGATCTAGTGATGTTCCTAAGTCGGGATCTAGCGATGCTGCATTACTTGATGCATGGAAAAAGAAGATAGAAAAGACAAGAAGAATTATGTTGGAAGGTGTGAAGGACCATATTTTATCCAGCCTTCATGGGAAATCCACTCCATTCTTAATGTGGAAGGCTTTGACATATTTTTTCCAAAGCAGCAGCGACCAGAGGAAGTTGGCGCTGAAAGACAAGCTCAGAAAAATAAAAATGGAGAAGGGCGACAATATTCCAAAATATCTCACAAAGTTTTTCCACTGTAGGGATGAACTGGGAAGTGTGGGGATTACTATTGATGATGAATACTTGGTGAGCTTGGCTCTCCTTGGGCTTCCGAAGAGTTGGCTAGCTACAAAGACTCTGTCAATGGATGGGAGAAACTGTCGGGATGGGAGCGACTTTGGTTGGATCTTGTGCAGGAGGAGATAAGGTGGGGTACCAAGGATGACTCTTCATCGAAGAATGAAGATGAAGATAATTGCGCTTTGGCTGCCAAAGCAGAGAAGGGAAGGGGAAGAAATTTCTTCAAAATCCGATGCTAAAGGCAAGAAGCAGGATTTTTCCAAAGTGAAGTGTTTTCACTGTCACAAACATGGGCATTTTGCCACTAACTGCCCGCAGAATAAGAAGAACAAGAAGGTTGTTGGAGCTACAGCTGGAGAGGCCTTAGCCTCGCAATTTGAACTTTATTTCTCTTTGATTGAATGCTTGGTTTTAAGCTATATGGGATCGGTGTGGTATCTTGATAGTGGTGCGTCTTTCCATATGACGGGAGACAAGGAGTTGTTTAGTGACTTGGAGGAGAAGGACCTCCAGATGCATATAGAGATGGGAAACGGTGGTCAATACAGTGCGACCGGAATTGGGACCATTACCTTTAAGAGGGAGTCCAGTAATCCATTCTTGTTTAAGGATGTTATGCATGTTCCAGGTCTAAAGAAGAGCTTGGTCTCGGTCGCAATGTTGGAAGACAAAGGTTATGATGTTGTTTTCAGTGAGGGAAAAGCCTTCATTCGAAATAAAACAACAGGTCAAACCAAGAAGATAGGGATTCGAGTTAAGAATCTCTACAAGCTGGAGGTAGATGGCTGTGTTGCAATGGTGGGAAAAGCAGAAGAAGTGGTGAGCCGGGATGAGGGCGAATTATGGCACAGGAGATTAGGCCATCTTCACCATGGCGCTTTGAATATTTTTCAGTAGATTTCTACTGGACTTCCCAAGGGTACTATTGCGCAGTCAGACCAGTGCAAGGGATGTACTATGGGTAATTTTGTGAAGACCACCTTTCATGAGAAGGAGAACCGTGCTTCGGTGATCATGGAGAGAATTCACACAGACGTGTGTGGACCTTTCTCAGTTGCTTCAAGAGAAAAACATAGGTATTATGTTATATTTGGTGATGACTATTCTCGTAGATTCTGGATCTTCTTCATGCAGAAGAAGAGCGAAACATTCTCAAAGTTCAGTGAGTTTAAAGCATTGGTGGAGGAGGAGTCGGGGAAGTAAGTGAAGGCTCTACGGAGCGATAATGGTGGTGAATACATCTCGGGTGAATTCAAAGACTTCTGTAGCGAAGAAGGAATTCGAAGAGAACTCATAGTGCCTCATAACCCACAGCAGAATGGGGTCGTAGAGAGGAAGATCAGAACGATTGTGGGTGTTGCACGAGTGATGCTACATGACCAGGGCCTATCAATGCACTTGTGGGTGGAAGCATGCAACACTGCGGTTTATGTGCAAAACCGTTGTCCTCATAGAGTACTTGGCATGAGTACACCTGAAGAAGCTTTTCTTTGATGAAGGCTTTGATATTTCTCATTTGAAGATTGCCAGCTCATCTTGTTTACATTCACATGACAAGATGGAAGAAGGCTGGAGCCGAATGCGAGAAGTTGGGATATTTGTGGGGTGCCAAAAACACCCCATAATTATCATGTGTATTTCAGGCAGTCAGAAGAGCCAGGCGTAGTGCGACGAGATATAAAATTCAATGAGGTGAAAGCCATGAAGTTGTCGCTTGAGAAAGGCTTCACTTGCATCTGGAAGGAGGAGCTACTTATTCCCAAAGATGAGCCTCTAGATGTGGATCAGCCACAGGAGGAGATTCATGGAGTGGAGGAGTCCACCCATGCAGAACCAAACATTAGATAAGGCAGAAAGTGTACCACAGAAGCTGAGTGACTGAAGCTTGATGCGGCATATAATTTAGGAGTCCCTACATCACAGCGCAAACAGAGATAGTCACCTGAACAATTTACAAGATACATGGCTCTTATGAGCAAGTGTATCGTGACAGAGCCATCTTCTTTTGAAGAAGCAGTGCAGGGGCCCACATGGGTAGATGCCATGGTGGAGGAGTATGACTCCATTGTCAGAAACAATGCTTGGGAGATTGTTCCAAGGCCGATGGGTAAATCAGTTGTAGGATCAAGATGGATCTACAAGGTAAAGCAAGCTGCTGATGGGAGTATCGAGAAGTATAAAAGGCAAGATTCGTTGCCCGAGGCTACTCCGTTAAGTTTATTATGAAGAAACCTTTACACCTATACATACATGCTTCTTCCATAAGGATGTCCTTACTCTCTCGGTGTACAGATGGTTGGCACATTCATGAGATGGATGTAGAGCGCATTCCTTAATGGGATCATTGAGAAGAGAGGGTACATTCGGCGGCTTTGAAGAGTTTGAGATCTGTTAGTCGCATGTGTGCAAGCTCAAAAAGAGCATTGTATGGTACAGAAGAAAGCACCATGTGTGGTACACTCGGATCGACGACTATTTACATTGGACTTGGATTACGAAGTGAGGTGGATGCAAACTGTGCCAGTGTGGTGGAGGGTAAGCTTTTAATCATTGTTCTATGTGTTGATGATTTAATACTAGGGTGATGAGCGGTTGATGTACTCATTATGGCCAGAGATCTTTTGAAAGTTTTTCGTCGTATTTGGGCCTCCTTCATTATTTCCTTGGATTGGAAATATGGCAGTGGGAAGGTGAATTTTTTGTGTCTCAAGGCAAGTATGACTAGGAGATACTGGAGAAGTTTCACATGCAAGGATGCAAGCCTATTGACACTCCTCTTCCAAGAAATTGGAGGAAAGGGGATGATACATCGGCAGAAGTAGTGGATGCCACTGTTTATCGACAGTTGGTGGGTTCGCTCATGTATTTAGTTAATACAATACAAGACATATGTTATGCGGTGAACCAGCTTTCACAAGTGGTGGTTAAGCCTACCAAGCTCTTTTGGAAGGCATGCAATCATGTTTTGAGATATCTCAGGGGCACATATGAGTATGGTTTGTGGTACAGATAGACGGATGAGGTTAATTTGCATGGCTTCACAGATGCAAATTGGGTAGGTAGCCCAACAGATAGAAAGAGCACATCAGGAGGGATTTTCAGTATTGAATCTACGACAGTTTCTTGGTATAGCAGGAAACAAATATCTGTGGCACTGAGTTCAGCAGAAGCAGAATACATGGCAGCAATTCAAGATGCATGTGAGGCTATCTGGATGAGGAAGATCCTGGTCGGTTTGTTCGGTTCACATTTAGATCCCACAGTGATGCATTGTGATAATCAGAGTTGCATTAAACTCTCGATTAATCCTGTGTTTCATGATAGATCTAAACATATTGATATCCAGTATCATCATATCAAAGATTGTGTGCAGCGGAAGATCATGTTGCTTCAGTACATTCCTACGGAAGATCAGGATGCAGATATTCTTACGAAGGCGCTCACCAGGAGCAAAGTCAAATACCATAGAGGCAGGATCGGGGTGAAGGATAATCCCTATCTTGTTGAGAGGGAGTGTTGAGATTCAACAAGATGATGAGCTTAGTGAAAAGAGTAACCTTCACTAAGTGGGCCCGCAGGCTATTTTTGGCGCAAGTCTATTTTTAGACATGGTGATCATATTTCAGAAGTTGCAGGATGCTATTTGTGGATGGTTGATCAAGTTGGAAAAATAGATGAAATTCTATTTTTAAAATATTGGGCGAAGTCTATTTATAGATCGTCAATCTAAAAATAGAAGTGTCGATTATTATTAGCTATTAATAATAATCCGACAATAAACATCAACTTATTATCTTGGAGCACTTAATTTCTATGCACAGATTTGGAAAATTAGTGGGCTGAAGGAATTATGCAATTCCTAGGGTTTACTAGTGGTTCATGCATGGAGGACTCAGTTAGAACTAAAGTGGAAAAGTTATGACAGAGTTGGAAGAGTAGTTCATGGAGTTGTATTCAGTTTAACTCAGTTAGACTCAGTTGAGCTAGTTGTATCTAGTCTAACTGAATGATACACTAGTGAGAGTGGAGTGAATTAATTAGTTAATTAATTCACAAATAATAACTCACTAATCAACTAAACAATACAGCAGTTAACTACGGTGCATGTCAGTTCTAGTGGAGACCCAGTGGAGAGATAGGTGAAAGGGCAAGATGGACTATCTGTTGTGACTATAGTGAGGCATTGATTGCACCACACACACATTGGAGTTGCCAATGAGGATTGCATATTCAAGGCAAGGGTAATTCGAAATCATTCAGAGCTATTCTTCAGCAGGGATTGCGTAGTGGAGGCAGGCTAGCAGGAGGGCAGAGATCGGTGCATGGATTTGCATATTTCTTCTATGTTAGTGTGTGATGATTGATTGTACTAAGAGCTTGATGTACTAAGCTTTGTATGAGATTGTTACATGATCTCCCTAGTACATAATATATGATAGTTGGGGTTTTCAGCTTCAGGCTTTTCCGTTAAATAACTGTGTTATGTGCGATTGTTTTTATTTATGATTCACATGTGTTTGCAATTAATTTTCTGCAAAATATTAACAGTGGAATGATTCTGTATTTTGCAAGAATTTAAATATTGTGAGATCAAGGGAATCTGGATGTATGCATGTTTAGTGTATACTAATTTCTACATTTGTGGTGAGTGCACATGCATTGTATTGTTTCATGATTCCTTGGTTGACAATATAATAAATATGGAGGGGTTTTGAGAAGTTGCTTTCCCCAGAAATATCGCGTGTTTTGTATTGATTTTATTCTTTTTATTACTTACATGTGATTGAGTGATCGTGTTTTATATTCCGCAAATATTGTAGAAGGATTCAGTAGCTTGATTTAGTACATTTCATGATCGGATTGAGTCCATTGATATAATTTCTACATTGTATTATAGTTGTGTTAGAGATTTTATACATGGTATCATAGCTCCATGAATCACAATAGTGGAGAATAAATTGAGTTTGTGTTGAACAGTATCAAATTTGTAGGTACTTTATTTGGAGCTATAAGCTGATCAAGATGTTTTTCAATGTCTTGAGACTCGAATATGCACTCGAGTGCAGTTCGAATTATATTTCATGGAAGGACAGGATGGAGGCAGTGTTGGAGGAAAATTGGTTGAATTAATTCATAGATAATGATATTTCCAAGCCCGCAGCAACAGATGCCCAACTTCTGGATGCATGGCAGGAGCAGGTAGAAAAGGCGAGGAGGATCTTTTTAGAGGAAGTTCCAGATCATATTGTCTTAAGTCTCCATGGAAAGGAAACTCCATATGCTATGTGCAAGGCCTTGACAAATCTGTTTCAAAGCAATAGTGACCACACAAAATTGGCATTCAAGGACAAGCTTAGGAAAATCAAAATGGAGAAGGGCAACGTAATCTAGAAATACTTCACCAAATTCACTCAATGTCGAGATGATCTTAGAAGTGTTCGGATTAATGTATATGATGATGACTTGGTGAGCCTAGCACTTATAGGCCTTCCCAAGAGTTGGCATAGTTACTGGGACTCTATGAATGGGAGGGATAAGTTACTAGATTGGGAGTGACTTTGGTAAGATTTGGTAGAAGAAGAGTTTCGACGGAATACTAGGGATGGATCCACATCCAAGACTGATGATGAGAAAAATTGTGCCTTTGTTGGTAAGGAAAACAAGGGGAAGGGGAGGAAGTCCCATTCCAAATCTGAGACTGGAAAAGAAGGCAAGAAGCGTGACATGTCAAAAGTGAAATGTTTCCACTGTCATGATCATGGACACTATGCCACAAATTTTCCACAAAAGAATAAGAACAACAAGAAGGCTCTGGGAGCTGCAATGGGTGAATCTTTGGCCTCACATTTTGAGTTGGGATTCTCTCATCGCATGCATGGCGTTAACTGTGATGGGATCTATGTGGTACTTGGATAGTGGAGCATCTTTCCACATGACAGGAAACAAACAACTCTTTAGTAGCTTGGAGGAGAAGGATATTCAGATGCACATCGAGATGGGTGATGACGGGAGGCATAGCGCTATCGGGATTGGTACAGTTACTTTCTAGAGATATTCAAGTAAACCTTTATTTTTAAAATATTTCATGCAAGTACCAGGCTTGAAAAATAATTTAATTTCAGTTGCTATGTTGGAGGATCTTGGATATGATGTGGTTTTCAGTGAAGGAAAGGCATTCCTTCATCACAAAGCCACAACACAGGTAAAAATTATTAGGGTTCGTATGAAGAATATCTACAAACTTGATGTAGATGGTTGTGAAAAATTGATCAGTAAAGCAAAGAAGGTGGTGAGCTTGGATACAGAAGAGTTATGGCACAGGAGATTGGGCCATCTACACCACAGTTCTTTAAGGATCATGCAACAGATTTCTACAGGTCTTCCAAAGGTTACTCTTGCATAGATAAACACATGCAATGGATGTACCATGGGAAGTATACTAAAGCCACTTTTCATGATAAGGAGAACTGAGCAACAACAATCCTTGAGAGATTTCACTCATACTTGTGTGGACCATTCTCTACACCTTCCATAGCAAAGCACATGTATTATGTGATTTTTGTTGATGATTTTTCTAGAAAGTGTTGGATCTTCTTTTTGCGGAAGAAAGATTAGGTGTTCTCCAAGTTTTGTGAGTTCAAAGCATTGGTAGAGAAAGATACAAGGAAGGAGGTGAAGGCTCTAAGGAGCGACAATGGTTGTGAGTATATCTCTAATGAATTCAAGTACTTTTGTTCCAAAGAAGGAATTCAGAGAGAATTGTTTGCACCTCATAACCCACAACGGAATTGGGTTGCGGAAAGAAAGAACAAAACAATTGTGGGAGTAGTACAAGCTATGTTACATGATCAGGGCCTAACGTTTCATATGTGGGCAGATGCATGCAACACAACGATATTTTTGCAGAACCGTAGTCCTCATCGGATACTTGGCATGAGTGCACCAGAGGAGGCTTTTTTAGGTAAGAAACCTGATGTTTCATATTTTAAAATTTTCAGCTCATATGTCTATTTCCATGTAACAAAAGATGCCAAGAAGAAGCTAGAACCAAGAACAGAGGTTGGGATATTTGTGGGTTACACTGATACTCCCCCCAACTATCGGGTGTATTTTCTGGCTAACAGAATGGCAGTTGTCAGGAGAGATGTTAAATTTGATGAGGAGAAATCCATGTGATTCTCCCTTGAGTTGGAGCCTGACTTGCATGTAGATGAGGAACTCTTAGTTCCAAAGGATAAACCTCAGGATGTGGAGTAGCCACAAGCAGAGGATCATGTAGTGGCAAGAACCACTCATGCAAATCCATCCACCAAAAATGGAACGAAGTGCACCATAGAAGTTGACATATTGATGCTAGATGTGACAAATCATGTAGGAGAACCTACATCGTAGCACGGACAGAGAAGGTCCCCAAACATGTATATTTGATACATGGCTCTTATTAACGAGTGTAGTGTGACAGAACCATCCTATTTTGAGGAAGCAGTGTAGCAGGCAACATGGGTTGATGCCATGGTTGAGGAGTATGGCTCCATTATCAGAAACAGTGCATGGGAAGTGGTCTCAAGACCTATAGCAAAGTCAATGGTTGGATCCAAATGGATCTACAAGGTGAAGCAAGCAGCAAATGGGAGTGTGGATAAATACAAGGCTAGATTTGTGGCCCGAGGATTCTCACATGTCGAGGGGATTGACTATGAGGAGACTTTTGCACTGGTTGCAAGGTACTCAATGATTAGATCTATCCTTTCACTCTCAGTGCAGATGGGGTGGTAGATACATCATATGGATGTAAAGATATCCTTTCTCAATGGAGTAATTGAGGAAGAAGTGTACACTGAGCAACCATAAGGTTTTGAGACCTTTGATAGTGAATCACATGTGTTCCGAGTCAAGAAAGAATTGTATGGGCTGAAGCAAGCACCTCATGCTTGGTGCACCAGGATCGACAGTTATTTCACCAGTTTGGGCTTCACAAAGAGTGAAGTAGATATGAACCTATATCATATTGTGGTTGATGGTAAGCTTTTGATAATTTTACTTTATGTATATGATCTTAAACTAATAGGTGATTAGCAGCTCATAACTTCTTGCAAAGAGGATCTTGCAAGAGATTTTGAGATGAAGGACATGGGGCTCTTGCATTATTTCCTTGGCTTGGAAATATGGCAAAGAGATGGAGAGTTATTTGTATCTCAGGGCAAGTATGTGAAGGAGATATTGAGGAAGTTCCACATGGAGGGTAGCAAACCCATGGAGACTCCTCTTGCAGGTAGCTGGAGGAAGGAGAATGTTACTTCAGGTGAAGTAGTGGATGCTATTGTTTACAAGCAGCCTGTGGGTTCACTTATGTATTTGGTGAACACATGACCAGACATATTCTATGTAGTTAAACATCTTAGTCAAGCTATGGTTAATCCTACCAAGCTCTTTTGGAAGGCGGGGAAGCATATTTTGAGATATCTCAAGGGCACTACAAAGTATGGATTATGGTACAGACAGAAAGAGGGAGTGAAGCTTCAAGGCTTCACTGATGCAGATTGGGCATGTAGTCCATCACACAGGAAGAGAACATCAGGGGGAATCTTCAGCATAGGATCAGTAGAAGTTTCTTAGTACAATAGGAAGCAGATATCAGTTGCACTCATTTCATTTGAGGCAGAGTACATGGCAGCTAGTCAGGCTGCATGTGAGGCCATCTGGATGAGGAAGATACTTTTTAGTTTGTTTGGTCATCAGATGGATCCGAAGGTGATACATTGTGATAACCAGAGTTGCATGAAACTCTTGATTAATCCAGTATTCCATGATAGGTCCAAGCATATTGATATATGGTACCACTATCATAGAGATTATGTGTAGAGGCGCATTATGCTGTTGCAGTACATTCCCACGGAGGATCAGGATGCAAATATCTTGACGAAGGCGCTTGCGAAGAGAAAATTTGAATACCACAGAGACAGGATTGGGGTAGTAGATAATCCCATTCTTGTTGAGAGGGAGTGTTGATCACAGGTCACACAGTGATGGATCCTAGCGACACATTAGTGTGCAGCCAATTTTTAAATAAATTTGAAAATTCATTTTACTATTATCTCATAACAACTTGTAATAGTTAAATAAGTGTGATAGACTTAGTTAGCTCAAGAATTTTGAGTTGAGGTTTACAGGATAGACATGTAGAGTGATTCTATTATTAACAGGGTCCAGTTGTAGTTGTGGCACTCACTTAGGGGAATTTTGAGGTCTAAAATGGGCCTCCTAAGAAAAATGTACAACCAAAATAAACTTTATAAGAACCAATAAGATTCAAGATGATGATGTCAACCATGGGGGATGATTCACTATTTTTTAAGTAAAAGGGTAAAAATATTAAAAAATAATAAAATAATAAAAGTAATTTTTCAACTCGTATTTTCAACTTATCTCCCAAAATTTTTACTCAAATTTTGAGCACGAGTACTCGTTGGATGCAAAATTTAATTCCTCATCCAAGGAGTACCCATGTTACATACTTTCGATGGATCCTACTACAAAAAAAAATAGAAACACATGAAAAATGTGATTACAATCACATTTTTCATGTGTTTCTCTTTTTTTTGTAGTAGGATCCATCGAAAGTATGCAACATGGGTACTCCTTGGATGAGGAATTAAATTTTGCATCCAACGAGTACTCCCTCTCGAAATTTGAGTAAAAATTTTAGGAGATAAGTTGAAAAAGTAGTTTTTTCTTTTTTCCCTTTAAAATTTGATGATGTAATCAAATCTTAGTTTATTATTTCAACAATTATTTTATAATTTCCTTAGGAGGCCCATTTTAGACCTCAAAATTCCCCTAATCAGTGTAGTGTGAGTGGGATCAGTTAACTCACATTAATTGAGTTAAAATCAGTTTAACTAGTTCTTACTTTTTGATGAGATAGTGGAAGATCAAGTGAATTAAAATAGATTTAATTCACCAGGATTGATCTAACAAGTAGCTAATGATTCACTATTTATATCTGCATGCATGCTAATTTTGGTGGAGACCCAGTTGAGACAAAGGTTCAAGGCTAGTAAACTATCAGTTGTATTTTAGGCAAACTTCCCAGGTGCAATTATAAAACCACAGGAAGCCCATGATGAATTGCGCAATCAAGGAAGGATGAATTTCCTATTTAATAGGGTTTTAATTCTCTAGGGATTGCATGAGCAAGGCAGGGTGAGGGTAGGCAGGAAATTGGTTGTGTTTGTCCAATTTTGCCTAGATCAGTGTGAAGCAATTTGTAGAGTGTATGAGGTTGTGGTGAGCACACATGCATTGTATTGTTTCATGATTCCTTAGTTGATTATACAATAAATATGGAGGGGTTTTGAGAAGTTTCTTTCCCCAGAAATATCTGGTGTTGTGTATTGATTTACTTCTTTCTCTTACTTCCATGTGATTAAGTGATAGTGTTTTATATTCCACAAATATTGTAGAAGGATTCAGTATCTTGATTTAGTACATTGCATGATCGGATTGAGACCATTGATATAATTTATAAATTGTATTATAGTTGTGTTATAGATTTTATACTTGGTATCATAGCGCCAGGAATCATAATAGTGGAGAATAAATTGATTTTGTGTTGAACATTATTCAAATTTGTAGGTACTTTCTTTGGAGCTATAAGCTGATCAAGATGTCTTTCAATGTCTTCAGACTCGAATATGCACATGAGGGCAGTTTGAATTATATTTCATGGAAGGATGGGATGGAGGCAATGTTGGAGGACAATGGGTTGAACTAATTCATAGATAATGATATTCACAAGCCCGCAGCAGCAGATGTCCATCTTCTTGATGCATGGCAGAAGAAGGTAGCAAAGGCGAGGAGGATCTTTTTAGAGGGTGTTACACTGAAATTTGTCACCATGACATTTTAGTACTCCCTTAGAAGTCTACAACATCAAATTTCCTAAATTCAAGCCTTGAAATTAAGAGAAAAACTCATAAAAGTCTTAAAAACACTTGTACCGCACTTTCTCTTAACATTGCCTATGGTGCCGCACTTTTTTGCTCTAAATCATGCAGAGCTAAGCACACTTTTTATTCATTAAAGGTGCAGACCCCTGTAAAAGGTAAAACAAAGGTGGAAAGTAATATTTAGAAGCCCAACAGTCAAATCCGGAAGCTTCTAGAAGCAGTTATCATATCGAAGGTTCGCTCCTATCATGTATGTTCATTCCTCCATTATGGGAGCCTACCCCTTGATTTATGGAGCCCAATCTCTTCAAAAGAGAATTATATCCCTTCTTATGTGGAACCATAACCTCCTCTCTTTTCCTATAAATTGAAGCCATATTGCAGCTTCAAAGGTGAGATTTAGTGAGTTAGACTTGGAGAATTTTTGAGGAGAAATGCTGTAGAGACTCATACTCTCATAGCCAATCATTATATGGGAATGATTACACACCCATGTGATTTTAGCTGAGAGAGTGCAAGGCTTGTCAGAGTAAAGGAAACGCCTGTTCCGAACCCCATGAAGGCCTGTATGACATCAAGGCGGAAATGGTTGTAAGGCTCTTCTTTATTTAAGTTAATACAAATGAATATTGTTTTCTCAATGAGCTTGTTAAATTAAGTGGCTGGTTTATTATGTTTTATCAATGGCTTATTTAATTAACTGTCTCATTTCTTGAATTCCTTGATCATCAAGATAGGTTTATATTTTATGAATTAATCTATATCATGTAAGTGCTTCTGATTCTTTCGTGTTTGTGATTGCAGGTCCTAAAAGGAGATATATTCAAAGCGACGAGACACTCGGAGCGACAGGAAGGAATATTAGCGCTGGATCACAAGTAGGTTTCCAAAACTTGTTATAGATAATTCTAAAACTAAATCTAGAGAAAGTAGTCTTTATTTTTTTTTTTGTTGCTAGCTATCTGTAGGAAACTTGGGAGGTCTATCTTGTCAGCAAGAACGACTTATCCGTCCAACAAAATGGCGACTCCGCTGGGGAAAGGTTTTTGAATTTTGTTTTCTTTTACTTTTGACTGGTGAATTTATTTTTTCTGATTTTGATTAATTTATACTAGCTTGGGTAGTTTATCCATGTAGAATCTCGGAGAAATGATTTAGAGTTTTTTATTTTTTCTTTAGTTTTCTTGTGTCCACTCTTTTCTTTTATAAACAGTGCGGGCAGCTCCGCATTTTTCTTGTACTCACAGTGCAGGACCACACTGGTTTGCGTTGAATCCTGCGGACCTTGTGAAAATTTTTGGAAAATCTTAAAATCCTCTTTTCCGGATTATTTTTTTAGATTCTCAGTGAATACCCAGACTTGTATATTCTATCAGGAATCTTTGGTTAAGAGTTTATTTTATCATTTTTAGTTTTGAAGGATTTTCTGAAAGATCTACATGTTATAATGATTTTTTCTTTGTCTTTATCCCGCTCAAAGATTACAAACCTTGGTATACCTTTAGATCACTGGTATTTCCTTGCTTTCTTGTTGAGTCTGACATCATAGCAGAAATTGTTTTATGAGATTTAGATCCCATTTTTCTCATTTGCAAATCTTTAAAAAACTTTTGTTGATAAGTTTAGAATTTCACTTAAAAAACCAAAATTGGATGTTTTTTGAATTCTTGTTGATCCAAGCAAAGAATTTCTTAGTTAGATAACAATCTAAGCAAGGCATCCTCAAAATATTTGAAGTTTTAATTCAGATTTAGTCTTTACAATTTTTAGATCTCAAAATTAGTGTTTTTAGTTTTGAGTGTTATTTCTAGAAATTATAGTGTTCTTTTGAAGACAAACTTTATTTGTAGTTTCGATCTTGAATGATAAAGGGATTTCTTGCTGAGCAAATAGATCATTTTGAGTTCTCATAAAATTGGATTTCTTTTTATTTATTCTTGTTTGAAGGAAAGGATTGTTTTAAAAGATTGCATTTCTCAACTCTTCCTTTAGATAGAATTTATTGAAAGAACAAGAATTGTTTCTCATAATATATGCATTTTTAGTGTGTTTTGAGTCGGGTCACTACATATCATCAGTTTCACTTTCGTACCTATTGTCCTAAGAAACAGCCTTTTAAAATCAATGCTTAAATTAAAATCAATCTAGTAATTTTTATATTTCTAGGGCTCTTTTCACCAATATAGCTTAGGCTAGTGTCTTGGAGAGGGAGTAATTAACTCTCCAAGACAATTAAAAAAAACAAGTAGTTGATCTTGCGGTAGGAAAAATCAAATAGTTTCTTGTATGCTCTGGGAAGCTCCTTTTAAAGGAGTCAAGCATGAGTTCATATATGAACCAGTGGGATAATCAATTCTATCTCATTGAGAACGATAGCAGATGT
Organism: Pinus albicaulis; assembly: GCA_034641835.2. Lineage (NCBI taxonomy): Eukaryota > Viridiplantae > Streptophyta > Pinopsida > Pinales > Pinaceae > Pinus > Pinus albicaulis. The sequence continues at coordinate 792,584,587 of CM076570.1, read as the reverse complement.
GCACGTATTAACAACGGTAAACCTCGGATAGACCATTGTCGAGGAGCCTGGGGCCACTTGTCGGTATACCTTGGATTATGTCAAGGAGCCTTCAAGGGGATTGAGCTTTGTTACTCTGCCCTTGTGCGTATGTCTGATCGTAAACTGTTCCCCTAGGTATATTAGTTCCTATTGGTAACCATAGTGGCCATAATCTTTACGATTTTTTCCTAAGGTGACGATGGAGGAAAGATCCCACTGTACCTGGAGCAGACATCGACTAGACTCACTTGGACTCTTCGGAGGGTTATCTTCACTCAAGATGGTTTAAGTGGAGAAACTTGCACCGGTCTGTTTCATTAAGCAGGTTGTCGAGGTAACTGTTCCAACTGCCCTTTCTACATTAAAATACTATGATGTTGGATTTCATCACCAACTAGTGTTTTTAGTGTGGGAAGTTACTATTTGTGTGTGGTTTGATCTTCTAGATTTTTAGGCGTATGATTCATTTGTTTGTTTCCTTAGCGACTCTAGGAGTTTTCGTTGAAATTTTCTTTGATTGCGTGTGATTAATAATTTTTAATTGTGGCTAAATTACCAAGACAATCACGTAGACTCCAGGGGAAGCCCCCTGAGTATACACCAAGCCAACTTAAAGGGCTACAAAATCTAGTATCGCCTAGTGACAGTAGAATTAGATCAACAGAAACAGGAGAATAATCTGCAGTTATTCATCCTAATTATCAATCACAAACAATAGAGCATATTCAAGAGCCAATTTCCATTTCTGAAGTTACTGGTAGTATTTCTCCTTCCAGTGAATTAGCTGAAGAACCTGAAATTTCTGAGCCTGACACTGAACCTACTGTATTGGAACCATCTTCAGGATTTGTTAGTCCGACTTCTAGTGATCCTGGTTCACCTAGGGTAAGACATCACATTACTGAAAATCTTCCTTCTAACCTCATATCTATTGAAGAACTTGTTGGTCCAGACGAAGACGTCACTCTTCCCGAAACCCAAGAAACTTTGAATCTTAGGGAGCATGAATCAATATTCTACAGTCCTTTTAGAACTGACACTTGGTATTTATCATTGACAGATTTTTTTAGAAAACCTGGGTCTTAGTTATTCACCACCCCGAATTCCTTTTCATCCTACACCAAGAGGTTATTATCCTTCATAAACTATGTCAGGTGAGTCATTAATGTTTTCCCAATCTCCGGAAACATTTTTATACGGTAGTCCTTCTGTTCCTTTGGTGTACCATTCACTCTCTGGTACTTTCTCAGGAGCAACTCCTCAACCAACTGAACAAGTGTTATCATCTGGTACAAAAACCAGGAACTGAGCGCTTGTTAGGCAACGGATCAGAATTTTTGTGATGTACGAATAATATTCCAAATCTGTCAACTCAAGGTGATCAGTTCTTTCGCACAGGCAACCTCAAGGTAGTCCAATTACCGCACAGGGGGGGGGGTGTCTCAAGGTTGTCAGTGCACTTTTGGGAGGTAACCTCAAGGTAGTCAATTCACACTGAGGGGCAACCTCCGAGTAATGCGATTCTGCTTTGGGCTCAACCTCGTCGCGTTTTACCGAAGGAGACAGCTGTGGGACATTATTTTTACGAAACAACCTGAGAGATAGTACATACCTCAAGGTTATGTTATAAGACGATACATACCCAGGTCAACCCCGGAGACTCGAGTATATTCCTGGGGTCACCCATCAACCCCAGTTTGGCACATGTGCCTCGAGTTCTCTTCTCAAGGTGGAGGTACCCAACTCAAGGTTCCAACACAACTAGGTCAGCCATTGGCACGAGGTTTGGAAATTTGCAGTTAATTATCCAACCTACATTCAACAGTTGCCAATTCTTCATGTGCACAGCAGCTAGGTCCTTTTAAGGAAAACTGACATGGTGTGGTCCATCTCAAATTCAACGGATATGCAACTTCTGGCGGGACATGCCTAATCAACTTTGGAAGGCATTTCACACGTTTGGTCCAGCCAACAACACCGCCCGGGCTACGGCTTGGTCACTGTGAACATGTTCGACGACCTTGGGCTAGTACACCTCGAGACTGCGCGCCAGACTCTTGCGACTCTGCACCGCTCCGTGGCCTACAACTTTTGTTTGCGGGGTGTCTATAGCTGCGGTTCTTCTGTCAGCACGTAGGTACAGAATTCTCAAGTATACATTACCACCATAGTCAGGACCTACAATTCAGACTACAATCCAGATGCCTATAGGACAAGCTGGTACTAGTACGATTGTCTCTAGTCAACCACAGTTTATTTATCAACCGTACCAAGGACAATATCAATTTGGACAGGCTACAAAAAATCCAGTATATCAGTATCAGTCGTACCCTGGGTATACTTATCAAGTACCTCAACAACCCCAGTATGGTCTGCTTAATCCTGGTTACCTAGGAGGTTTCATGATTCCAAATGCGCATCCAATTCTAGGGTATCCTGGATATTCTCCTCCTGGCACTGGTTTGATCACACAAGGTTATCAAGACCCTAGCCATCGGTTACCATTCATAGCAACTTTAGATTTACCGGATCTATCGCACCTTACGAACGATCCCATTTTTTATCTTCCATATTGGTCGTCGATGCCTAACAAGTTGCCCAGTGATATTCTGAAGTTTGAAGGTAATTTAGGAGAGGACCCATCTAATCACGTTATGACTTATCACCTCTGGTGTGCATCCAATTCACTAATCGATGATTCGATTCGATTACGACTTTTTCAGAGAACTCTCATTGGTCTAGCTGCCAAATGGTACATTGAGTTACCACGCGGTTATTTTAATAATTTTAATGCGCTAGCTACTGCTTTCTTAACCCATTTTCAATTTCCTGTCAGATACGACAATGGCATAGAATTGCTGACTTCATTAAAACAGTCTACGTCTACGTACATATCTGATCACATTCATGAATGGAGATGTAGAAGGTGTTTAGTGAAAATCTTTATTCTGGATCAAATTTTGGTTGAATGGTTTATTAAATCGTTATTGCCCAAAATTACTGAAGATGTGGCCAAAGGAGGCGTTGTTACAGAAGAGAAATTCATTACTCAAGCTCAGTACCTTGACCTTGTATATACTCAATCAGGTACTCTGTATGATAAAATCCCCGATTTACCAGGACCTGTTCAATTAACTACAACTCCTTCTGGCTCTCATGCCGCTGATTGTGTAATTGGTTCTGTTAGCACTGGTAAAAGTAAGAAGAAGTCTTCCAAGACCATATCTCCTATTATCACTTTACTCGATTCACCCAAAGGAGATTCTTCCCTAGAAGCTTCCGCCGATATTCATGTTGTAGATTCATATACAACCAAATCTAAAACTGGTGGTAAGAAGAAAGGTAAGAATAAAAAGAAAAAATCTTCAAAAGATAAAAACGATACAACTGAACCAACTGACGAAAAACATAAACCTCGATATCCTTGTCTAATATGTGATGAGGATCATTTTACAAAAGAGTGCTCGCATAGAGCCGAGGTATCAAAATTCATTAAAGGTTTTCCTATACCTACTATCTTGAAGGATCCTTTTCCTGATCAAGATAGTAACATGGTTGGATCTTCCTCAAATCCGCTTGAGAATATCTTGATGGTTGCAACATGATCGCAAGATTACGGTAGTAAAAATATTGGTAAAGAAGAATAAACATCTAATTTAGCATCAACTACATCTCCCTCAGTTTCTGATCTGTTACAGATCGAGAAACAAAATCCTGACTTAGTAATCAAACTGCCTACTAAAGGTGTACTTCGTAAATCATCTTTCAATCCACATGATAGAGCTGCTCAGAATTACAATATTGTTTAATATTTGGCAATTTCCCCTTCAGCAATGTCAGCTTTGGAAGTATTGCAATCATGTCCAGCCCAAAGAAAATTACTTTTGTTAGCCTTAGGAGCCGTAGATCTCCAAGATTCGAACCTCATGATCTTCGATTTAGAGAATTTTACACCCCGCCTACCCCATCAAATGGATTTTCAGATTCCGGTAATAGCCAAAAACAAACATATCTTTCGTACTATTGTTGATGAAGGGGCTTATACATGTATTATGTCGTTAAAATGTTGGAAATCACTTGGTTCTCTGACCATTAACCAATCACCAACTATTCTCAAAGCTTTTGACGGAAGAGGTTTTCAGCCGTATGGTATCTTACAAGATCTACCAATAGAGTTTGAAGGAAAAATGGTTAATCTAGATATGGAAGTGGTTGATGCCCCTCTGGATTACAACCTTCTCCTGGGTCGCAGTTTGTCCTACACCATGATTGTTGTTGTATCATCGATCTTTCGTCTCATCATGTTTCCTCATAAAGGAAATATCGTTAAAATATATCAACTCTCATATTATTCATCTGACCCAGCCTCTATTGATGGCATCCAACATATTGGAAAATCGACTATCCCTTATAAGGATGTCGGAGTAGGTTTTCTTAAAGATTCAGCTTTACTGGGAACTTTTTCCCTGCCTGCTCCCAACGTACAACATCCTATTGCTAATATCAATATGATTACATCAAGTACTATTTCCTTTGATGATCCTTGGATAGTACCTTCAGAATAATAATTGGACTCTTTTGATGGCCCGATGCCTTTGAGTCCTTTTGAGTTAGCATATCAGAATGTATAGTCATTTTCTGATACTCCTTCAACTGAGTTTGATCCAGTGAATTCGATCAATCAGGAGTCATTTTCAATATCGAGCTTAGCTTCGACACCAATTCCAGATCCTGCTCAACAAGTATTCAATACTGATGAACCTATTCGTGAATTCTTGTCAGTAGATGAGTTACCATGGGAAGATCTTCATCATAGGTCTTCGTTTTTACCTGATCTCGATCATTTTGAGAATGATTTTTCCTCCATTTTTACTACTCATTATGTCAAAGACCCTCGAAATCCTCTTTCACATTTCGATTCTGAATTTAATTTAGAAAATATTTCTACAATGGTTCCTCTTGACATTTTAGTAAAACCTAGAATTGTTGAAAACATTCATATAGGTGATTCTTGTACGACTGATGAAATCCAAGCATATAAAGCCCTATTTCAGGAATTCCGCGACATTTTCACCTGGTCATATGAAGAAATGCCAGGAATTGATCCGTTGATTGTTTTCCATGAAATTAAGACATACCCAGATGCTAAAACCGTTAGACAGAGATTATGTCAGATACATCCGAGAAAAGCTACCGTTATTAAAGCCGAAGTTGAAAAATTACTTCATGCAGGTTTTATTTATCCGATCCCATTAACAGACTAGGTATCTAATATTGTTCCGGTCAATAAAAAACAAGGAACAATACGATTATGTATCGATTATAGGGATATAAATCGAGCTTTTCCAAAAGACAATTATCCAACCCCTTACATTGATCAAATTATTGACGATTGTGCTGGAAGTGAAATGTTCTCGTTCATGGATGGATTTTCCGGCTACAATCCAATCAACATAATCCCTACAGATCAACCTAAAATAGCTTTCATTTGTCCATGGGGAACTTTTTCTTATCACAAACTACCTTTTGGCCTTAAGAATGTTGGCACCACTTTTCAAAGGGCTATGTCTTATGCATTTCACGACATTAAGCACATTGTGCAACCCTACCTCGATGATTTTCCTGCTCACTCTTCGCGCAGAGCAGATCATATTACTCATTTACAAGCCATTTTTATATGATTTAGGCATTATAATATTCGTCTGAATCCTCACAAATGTGTTTTCTGCGTACAATCTGGACGATTATTGGGATTTATTGTCTCAAAGGCAAGCATTCGTGTTGATCCATCGAAGGTTGAGGCAATCATCAATTTACCTCCTCCTTCTACTCTTCACCAACTCCAAAGTTTGCAAGGGAAAGAAAACTTTTTACGTCGATTCATTCCTAACTACGCTGAGTTAACGAAAGGTTTCACTAGGTTGTTGAAACAGAATATTCCTTTCTTTTGGGACGACGTTGTCAATAGATCTTTTGATGCTTTGAAACACACATTGACCCATGCACCATTACTGCATCCTCCCAACTACAACCAAGATTACTTTTTGTATCTCGCTGCTTCCGATTCCACGATAGGGATGGTTTTAGTTCAGGAAGACGAATTTCATGGTGAACATGTGATTTACTATCTTAGTCAAAATTTGCATCTGACTTAAATCAAATATTTACATGTGGAGAAATTGGCCTTGGCAATTGTTCAAGTTGTCCAACGTTTTCATCATTACATACTGTTACGCAAAACAGCAGCAATATCTCATTGTAACCCTATGGTGTATATATTGACCAAACAATTGCTAGGGGAAAAATACTCCAAATGGATTGTTATCCTACAGGAGTTTGATTTGGAATTTGAAAATTCCAAATTAAAGAAATCATTGATATTTGCTGAACTTATGTGTGATTTCCCACGTACTGATACAGAAACTATGACGGAACAACCAATCGCAGACGAATCCTTGTTTCTTATTAGTACCATTGATCCTTGTTATGGAGATATCATTGTTTATCTTCAGACCCAATATTTTCGGCTCGAACTTTCACGGTCACAATGACATAAAATCTGTTTCCAGTCTCAACAATATCATATTGTTGGTGACACACTATACTGTCGCGGTGCAGAATCTATTTTTCGACGTTGTCTCACTCATGAAGAAGCCGAAAATGTTTTAAATGACTGTCACTCTGGAGCATGTGGCGGTCATATGTCTGGGTACACCACAGCCCAAAAGATATTGCGTGTAGGTTATTTTTGGCCGTCTTTATTTAAAAATTGTATTTATGCGGTTCGAAAATGTCATAATTGTCAAATATTCGATCGAAAAATGTGTGCACCACCTTCTCCTCTTCACCCTATCATTTTTGTCGGTCCTTTTGCAAAATGCAGCATTGACTTCATTACATGTAACCCTCACTCGGCCGGGGGACATGGGTATATTATTCTAGCAGTAGATTATTTTACCAAATGGGCCGAGGCGATGCCTACATTTGCGGCAGATGGAAAAACTGTAGCTACTTTTGTGTTAAATCATGTGATTTCTCATTTTGGTGTACCCTAAGAGATAATTATTGATCATGGGATCCATTTTCAGAATATCATGATGACCGAGTTAACGAACCAACTTGGCCTACGCCATGATAGTTCTACACCATATTATCCACATGCTAATGGTTTAGTTGAAGCAATTAATAAATTTTTAGTCACCATGATCAAATGAATCATTGGAATTCATAAGTCGAATGGGCATACCATGCTCTTTTCAGCACTTTGGATATATCGAACCTCAGTAAAAACATCGATAGGTTTTACCCCTTTTCAACTAGTTTACAGTTTAGAAGCAGTATTACCCATTGAATGCGAGATACCGTCACTCCAACTAGTCATAGAGATACTATCACCCACTTCTGAAGAGGAGAAATGTTTTTTATACTTGGCTCAATTAGATGAGAATCGGTGAACCGTTGCATTAGCTACCGAGACTCATGCGAAAAGAATGAAAGCTCAGTATGATAGAAGTGTTACCCCTCATAATTTTTCAGAAGGAGACTTAGTTTTAATTTATGATCAAGCCAACGATAAACTAGGGGCTGGGAAATTCGAACCCATGTGGCATGGTCCTTATATTGTCAAGCGACAGCTTGCAAAAGGGGCCTATGAATTGATTGAATTTGACAGGGTCTCTTTAGGTAAACTCAGAAATGGACTTTATCTAAAGAGATATTATGCTTGATTTTTGTGTGGAGATCTTCTATGTATATTAGTTACTTTCTAGTTGGTGTGCTATAGATTAGAAACGTGTGCCTAGCTTAAGTGTGCTTTTACTACTATTCCTACTTATTTGGATTACTCTTGATATCGCAGATGTCGACGTCCTTTCAAACATATATTGGTTTTGCTGATGGCGCTTGTCTTAGTAAACAGAACATCTCTTCCACAGCTCGGGTTATTTATTCACCCACTGACGAGTTATTATCTATGCATGGGGCAAGCCTCGGTCAAAAAATGAACAATATTGTTGAATATAGTGTAGTTATTGAATTATTGTCGGAATCCATTTCATTTGGAATTCGGAGTTTGATCGTTAGATTAGATTCTGAACTCGTTGTGTTACAGTTAAACCGAGTATATACCATTAGAAACCCAGTATTATTAAGATTATTTTTAAGGGTTCATCTCTTGGAACGAGAGTTTGATTATATTGAGTATCAACACATTCCAAGAAATTTAAACACATTAGCAGATGCAATAGCTTCTAGTGTTATAAACAGACATTTGCAATAATAAAGTAATAAATCAACATTCGATAACATGATTGAACAGGTAACTAGAAATAATAGTATATCGTAGTATAGATGTAGTGTTCAAAAAATAGTACATCATCTTCGATCATAGGTTCAAAATGCCTTATGATCGGAAAAAAAGTGATACAAAAAATGAGTCTATACAGTCAATCATTCATTATCCGTGGTAATGATCATGATAATACACTACTGCTCATGCCACTCTACTCAGAAATCTCCTTAATGTTCCAGGAACACCAATGATGTATCTCTGTAAATGGAGTGGAATGTCATCTATGGTGGTCTCAGAGATGTCCATAGTTAGCCGCTCTAGGTGGTGTTCCAAATCAGTCAAGATTTCTGCTATCTAATCTTGTGGTGGTGGTTCTGCTGCAGCTGCATCCCTTTGCCTCCGATCAAAGGGGCAGAGAGTGGCTGGTCGACGTGGACCCACATCTGCATTTGAAATTTTTGTTATTAGTTTTGGACGATTTAAAAAAAAAATTAAAATTAAAAATTAGAACATGTTAAAGAGAATTTTTACTTGACTCATCCCACTGAGCTCCTGGAGGAAGTGGCATATCTCGGTCACCGCGGAAATCTATGCTTGTATAAGGAAAATCCTCTATCACAAAAATTTGGTGTTCTAACCAATGAAAATAAGTCGAGGGAAATTGAACAATCTCCCCACCCTCACTGTGACGGGCCATCAAAGCAACCCATCAAACCATCTGAGGCTCTTGAGGTCTACCAGCATCAACAGGAATATGTTGCAGGGCTAACAGAGGAATCCTCTCTAAATAAAAGTTAACCACAATAGATCCATATCCGAAGTTGTTTAACTTCCCTTTTTTGCTCTAGTTAGTTGGCCTTTGACATTAGCCAACACTGTCTCGCACCAGTTGAATATGGTGCCTCGGAAAAAATCTACTGCAATCCACATATGAAATCCAGTAGCTACATGCAAAGCTGCACTTCCGCATAACTTGGTAACGGTAAATGCAGTCACTTTTAACTCAGGACGGATGATAGTTTTAATATCAATCCGTTTGTCTCTAGGATTGGCTTCATCATTACAAAACTCTAATTGTAGGTTAGCAACAGACTGGCCACTTGGCCTAGCCCCAAATAGAGAAAGTGGTTCGCTTATCTTAGACAAACTAGTCAAAAAATATATGTCTTTCAGCTCAATTTCGAGCCGATGGCCTCCAATCACGAAACACTGGTCCTGAACATCCCACTTGTTTACCAACCAAGTGAGACGATCTACTTGAGCTCTCATGCCACTGATAGCCCAGAATTTGAATAGCTCACATGCTCTTAAAACTTGCAATGTAGGTTGATGAATCATTGTTGCTTCATCTACCTCCTCATGTTCACGTTCCCGCCAAATGAGCATTGTAAATATCCTACAATGAGTAAAATGAAGGATTATAATCATTTTAAAACAAAAATTTTGGGTAATTTGGGAGAAAATTATGTTTTTAAATTTTTTATGGTGCCCCCGCACTTTATGTTCAGAGACAATGTGTAACTCCGCACGGGCTCTATGCTAAAAGTGCGAGGCCCCGACATTTTCCTTTGTAAGAAAATGACGGGGTCCGCAGGTACCTAGTGTCCTACCTGCGGACCCCTGAGGGCAGATTTTTGAACCAATTTTCTTCTCAAAAATGAAATGTAGACCCTAATTTAAGAAAATGAACAGATGAAAATCAAGGAAAAGAGGATGTGGATTACCTGGAGCAAACGGTTTTCAATTTCAACGGTCAGTTTTTCTGAAATCTTCTCCAAAGTGTTTTTTGCCAAAAGCTCTAAAATTTTCACTCCAAACTCAAATGGTAAAAATGAACTTGAAAAACTCCTTTTTATAAGTTTTTTCGAATAAATGAAATTTAAATTTGTTTATTTTTCACTTTAAAAAGATGGTTTTTCAAAATATTTTTATTATTTAAATAGGTATGTTTAATTATTTGAGTTTTTTGTGCAGAATACCGGATTTTTCAGGAAAAATGATCATTTTTTACGAAGAGTATACTTTTATCACTTTTTTGGGCTCTTTAAAATTTACGAAAAGTGAAACCTTGGAGTCCTCTTTTAAGCCCTTTTCAGACTCTCTAAAAATGAAAATATTGTTGAGTACTTGACTATTCGAACTCGTTAAAGGAAATGAACAATTATCCCTTCAGAATAAGTTTACCCCTTTTCCGGACTGAAATGGACTATTTACGAAAAAGGTATATGTTGACTAATCATGGTCAATAGAGTTCTCTCTTGCATTATTTTATCCTTTTTCGGGCCTGAGAGACTAAATTTACGAGAAAGTACACCGATGGAGTTTCCTTAAGTTTTTTCTTCTGACTCCCTTAAAATGAAAAACACCGAGTTTCTCCTATACTGGACTCGTTAAAATTTAACAGTAAAGGACCTGTCAATTTCAAACAGGAACGGACCACTCCTTCTTAGGGTTTGATTTTAAACTAAGTTGGACTCATCCGAAGGATGAGCTTATAAACAAGCAAATGTTATCCTCCTCAAGATTGTAAAAAAATAAAGAGGTACTTGCCAAAAATGGTGGGGGAAAGAGAGAAAACAGATTCATTTGTTATACTTTGATTTATAGAAGCATTATACCACTCTTGAACATGACATTTTTTGTTACACTTCTACCTGGGTTGGGAAATCCTTTGCCTATCAGTTAATCAAACCACATTGAAAGTCTTCAGCTGGTTTCTGGGTATTAGCTTAGGGAAACTGTCACCAAACCATCTACAGTGTCGTTTGTGTTTAGGAGGACAGTCAAACAGACCATTCATCTGCAAACATTTGTCTCCATTCGCGTTGACCATCCTTGAGTCAGTCCTTGCAAAAAATTTCTTCAAAACTTGATCTATGGTTTTGTGTCGTGAGCTTGCTTAAGATGGATCACTTTCTATCGACGACAACTAATCATCTAGGAAGTTGATCTAGAATCCATCAGTACCTTGGAATCTGCATGCCTTAATAGCAGGTTTCTCACCTTCGACGACAGGTTGCATCATTGACCTTCGATCGAACGATTATGTGAAATGTTCGAATTCATATTACTTATTCACATTTCATGGATTGTACTAAGTACTTTGAGAGCCATTGTCATTATTGGTGGTTTCTCTCACACTTGTTAACGGTTCACATTATTGACTGGTAATAAAGTGGGTTCTACCATGTTCGACTTCAACACATTTAATCGCATGGATAGAATCGTACTAGTTCGGGAAGTAGAAATCAAGACCCTGGATCTAGTTTCCACCATCCAGGCTGTGAGGAGTTTTATTATTCATTATGCAGTAGACGATTCATTAGAGATGGTTGTTCCCATGCTGTTTCTACACTATTGATGTAATATTAAAATCATTTCTGTATCAGAACTAGTTTAGTTAGTTTTGATCTGAGTATGGGAATGCCTACCCCAGTGATGATATATATGATTTGCATTGAATGTTTTTATAGGGTTCTGACTGGGGTGTCCACAGGCTAATCCTTGAAATGATAAAGCACATCACTCTTCGAATGCTCTCAGACTTCCCCCTTGTTACACTGAAATTTGTCACCATGACATTTTATTACTCCCTTAGAAGTCTACAACATCAAAGTTCCTAAATTCAAGCCTTGAAATTAAGAGAAAAGCTCATAAAAGTCTTAAAAACACTTGTACCGCACTTTCTCTTAACATTGCCTGCGGTGAACACTTTTTTTCTCTAAATCATGCAGAGCTAAGCGCACTTTTTATTCATTAAAGGTGCGGACCCCTGTAAAAGGTAAAACAAAGGTGTAAAGTAATATTTAGAAGCCCAGAAGTCAAATCTGGAAGCTTCTAGAAGCAATTATCTTGTCGAAGGTTCGCTCCTATCATGTATGTTCATTCCTCCATTATGGGATCCTACCTCTTGATTTATGGAGCCCAATCCCTTCAAAAGAGCATTCTATCCCTTCTTATGTGGAACCATAACCGCCTCTCTTTTCCTATAATTTGAAGCCATAGTGCAGCTTCAAATGTTAAAGTTAGTGAGTTAGACTTGGAAACTTTTTGAGGAGAAATGCTATAGAGACTCATACTCTCATAGCCAATCATTATATGGGAATGATTACACACCCATGTGCTTTTAGCTGAGAGAGTGCAAGGCTTGTCAGAGTAAAGGAAACACTTGTTCCGGACCCCAGGAAGGCCTATATGACATCAAGGTGGACATGGTTGTAAGGCTCTTCTTTATTTAAGTTAATACAAATGAATATTGTTTTCTCAATGAGCTTGTTAAATTAAGTGGTTGGTTTATTATGTTTTATCAATGGATTATTTAATTAACTGTCTCATTTCTTGAATTCCTTGATCATCAAGATAGGTTTATATTTTATGAATTAATCTAAATCATGCAGGTGCTTTTGATTCTTTCGTGTTTGTGATTGCAGGTCCTGGATAAGAAGTAGGTTTCCAAAACCTATTATAGATAATTATAAAACTAAATGTAGAGAAATTAGTCTTTATTTGTCCGTTTGTTGCTAGTTGTCCGTAGGACACTTGGGAGGTCCGTCTTGTCAGCAAGAACGACTTATCCGTCCAACAGAGGGATTTCGAGATCATATTGTCTCGAGTATCCATGGAAAGGAAAATACATATGCTATGTGGAAGGCCTTGACAAATCTATTTCAAAGTAGTAATGAACACAGAAAATTGGCACTCAAGGACAAGCTCAGGAAAATCAAAATGGAGAAGGGCGACATAATCTAGAAATACTTCACCAAGTTCACTCAATATCGAGATGAGCTTGTAATTGTTCATATTAATGTAGATTATGATGACTTGGTGAGCCTAGCACTTCTAGGCCTTCCCAAGAACTGTCATAATTACGAGGACTTTGTGAATGGGAGGGAGAAGTTACTAGATTGGGAGCGAATTTGGTCAGATTTGGTACAAGAATATTTTTGGTGGATTACTAGGGATGGATCCTCATCCAAGACTAATGATGAGAAAAAAATTTCCTTGGTTGGTAAGGCAAAGAAGGGGAAGGGGAGGAAGTCCCATTCCAAATCTAAGACTGGAAAAGAAGGCAAGAAGCGTGACATGTCAAAGGTGATGTTTTCACTGGCATGATCATGGAAACTATGCCACAAATTGTCCCCAAAAGAATAAGAACAACAAGAAGGGTCTGGGAGCTGCAGTGGGTGAAGCTTTGGACTCACAGCTTGAGTTGGGCTTCTCTCTCATCGCATGCATGGCGTCAATTGTGATGGGATATATGTGGTACTTGGATAGTGGAGCATATTTCCACATGACGGGAAACAAATAACTCTTTAGTAGCTTGGAGGAGAAGGATATTCAGATGCACATCGAGATGGATGATGACGGCAGGTATAGCGCTACTGGGATTGGTACAGTTACTTTCAAGAGACAGTTAGGTAAACCTTTATTTTTAAAAGATGTCATGCATGTGCCAGGCTTGAAAAAAAAAAATTAGTTGCTATGTTGGAGGATCTTGTATATGATGTGGTTTTCAGTGAAGGAAAGGCATTCCTTCGTCACAAAGCCACAGCACAGGTAAATAATATTAGGGTTCGTGTGAATAACCTCCACAAAATTGATGTATATGGTTGCGCAAAATTGAGTAGTAAAGAAAATAAGGTGGTGAGTCGGGATACAGGTGGGTTATGGCACAGGAGATTGGGCCATCTACACCACAGTGCTTTGAGGATCTTGCAACAAATTTCTACAGGTCTTCCAAAGGGTACTCTTGCACAGATAAACACATGCAAGGGATGTACCATGGGGAAGTATACTAAAGCCACTTTTCATGACAAGGAGAACCAAGCAACAACAATCCTTAATAGATTTCACTCAGACGTGTGTGCACCATTCTCTACACCTTCCACAGAAAAGAACAGGTATTATGTGATTTTTGTTGATGATTTTTCTAGAAAGTGTTGGATATTATTTCTGCGGAAGAAATATTAGGTGTTCTCCAAGTTTTGTGATTTCAAAGCACTGGTAGAGAAAGATACAGGGAAGAAGGTGAAGGCTCTAAGGAGTGAAAATGGTGGTGAGTATATCTCTAATGAATTCAAGAACTTCCGTTCCAAAGAAGGAATTCAGAGAAAATTGATTTCACCTCATAACCCACAACAGAATGGGGTTGCATAAAGAAATAACAGAACAATTGTGGGAGCAGCACGAGCTATGTTACATGATCACGGCCTACCCTTGCATCTGTGGGCAGAGGCATGCAACACAGCGGTATTTTTGCAGAACTTTAGTCCTCATCAAATACTTGGCATGAGTGCACTAAAGGAGGATTTTTCAGGTAAGAAACCGAATGTTTCATATTTTAAAATTTTTGGCTCATCTATCTATTTCCATGTGAGCAAAGATGCCAGGAAGAAGCTAGAAACAACAACAGAGTTTGGGTTATTTTTGGGTTACACTGATACTCCCCCCAACTATCAGGTGTATTTTCTGGCTAACAGGATGGCAGTTGTCAGGAGAGATGTTAAATTTGATGACAGTAAAGTCATGTGATTTTCCCTTGAGAGGGAGATTGACTTGCATGCAGATGAGGAACTCTTAGTTCCAAAGGATGAACCTCGGGATGTGGAGCAGCCAGAAGCAAAGGATCATGTAGTGGCATAAACCACTCATGCAAAGCCATCCACCAGAAATGGTAGGAAGTGCACCAGAGAAGTTGACATATTGATGCTAGATGCAATAGAGCATGTAGGAGTATCTACATCACAGCACAGGCAGAGAAGGTCCCAAGACAGGTATACTGGATACATGGCTCTTATGAGCGAGTTTATTGTGACAGAACCATCCTCTTTTGAGGAAGCAGTGCAACAGCCAACATGGGTTGATGCCATGGTTGAGGAGTATGACTCCATTATCAGAAACAGTGCATGGGAAGTGGTCTCAAGACTAGTGGGGAAGTCAATGGTTGGATCCAGGTGGATCTACAAGGTGAAGCAAGCAGCAGATGGGAGTGTGGATAAATACAAGGCTATATTTGTGGCCTAGGGATTCTCACAGGTAAAGGGGATTGAATATAGGAGAATTTTTCATCGGTTGCAAGGTACTCATCGATGAGATCTATCCTTGCACTCTCAGTGCAGATGGGGTGGTAGATACATCAGATGGATGTAAATATATCCTTTCTCAATGGATTTATTGAGGAATAAGTGTACATTGAGCAACCATAAGGTTTTGAGACCTTTGATAGGGAGTCACATGTGTGCAGAGTCAAGAGAGCACGGTATGGGCTGAAGAAAGCACCTCGTGCTTGGTACACCAAGATTGACAGCTATTTCACTGGGTTGGGCTTCACAAAGAGTGAAGCAGATACAAACCTATATCACATTGTGTTTGATGGTAATCTTTTGATTATTTTACTTTATGTAGATGATCTTAGACTGACAAGTGATGAGCATCTCATAACGTCTTGCAAAGAGGATCTTGCAAGAGAGTTTGAGATGAAGGACATGGGGCCCTTACATTATTTCCTTGGCTCGGAAATATGGAAAAGAGATGGGGAGCTATTTGTATTTCAGGGAAATTATGCCAAGGAGATATTGAGGAAGTTCCACATGGAGGGCAGCAAACTCATGGAGACTCCTCTTGTAGGTAACTGGAGGAAGGAAGATGTTACTTCAGGTGAGGTAGTGGATGCTACTATTTACAAGTAGCTTGTGGGTTCACTTATGTGTTTGGTGAACACATGACCAGACATATGCTACGTAGTTAACCATCTTAGTCAAGCTATGTTTAAGCCTACCAAGCTCTTTTGGAAGGCGAGGAAGCATATTTTGAGATATCTCAGAAGCACTACAGAGTATGCATTATGGTACAGACGGAGAGAGGGAGTGAAGATTTAAGGCATCATCGATGCAGATTGGGCAGGTAGTCCATCAGACAGGAAGAGCACATCAGGGGGTATCTTCAGCATAGGATCAGCAGCAGTTTATTGGTACAATAGGAAGCAGATATCAGTTGCACTCAGTTCATCCGAGGAAGAGTACATGGTAACTAGGCAGGCTACATGTGAGGCCATCTAGATGAGGAAGATACTTGTTGGTTTGTTCGATCATCAGATGGATCCGACGGTGATACATTGTGATAACCAGAGTTGCATAAAACTCTCGGTTAATCCAGTATTCCATGATAGGTCCAAGCATATTTATATATGGTACCACCATCTCAGATATTGTGTTCAGAGGCGCATTATGTTGTTGCAGTACATTCCCACAAAGGATCAGGATGCAGATATCTTAACGAAGGCGCTTGCGAAGAGAAAAATTGAATACCATAGAGGCAAGATCAGGGTAGAAGATAATCCATTTCTTGTTGAAAGGGAGTGCTGAGATTCAATAAGAAAATTCAACACACACATTAGTGTGGGATCACAGGTCGAACAGTGATGGATCCTAGCAACACATTAGTGTGCAACCAATTTTTAAATACATTGGAAAACTAATTGTACTCTTATCTCATAAAAACTTGTAATAGTTAAATAAGTGTGATAGACTTAGTTAGCTCAAGAATTTCGAGTTGAGGGTCAGAGGATAGCCATGTAGAGTGATTCTATTATTAACAGGGTGCAGTTGCAGTTGTAGCACTAGTGTAGTGTGAGTGGGATCAGTTAACTCACATTAATTGAGTTAAAATCAGTTTAACTAGTTCTTATTGTTTGATGAGCTAGTGCAAGATCAAGTGAATTAAAATATATTTAATTCACCAGTAGTGATCTAACAAGTAACTAATGATTCACTATTTATATCTGCATGTATGCTAATTCTGGTGGAGACCCAGTTGAGACAAAGGTTAAAGGCTAGTAAACTATCAGTTGTATTTTAGGAAAATTGCCTAGGTGCAATTATAAAACCACAGGAATCCCATAATGAATTGTGAAATCAAGGAAGGATGAATTTCATATTTAATAGGGGTTTGATTCTCTAGGGATTGTGTGAGCAAGGCAGGCTGAGCGTAGGCAGGAAATTGGCTATGCGTTTGTCCACTTTTTCCTAGATCAGTGTGAAGTAATTGGTAGAGTGTATGAGGTTGTGGTGAGCACACATGCATTGTATTGTTTCATGATTCCTTGGTTGATTATACAATAAATATGGAGGGGTTTTGAGCATTTGCTTTCCCTAGTAATATCTGGTGTTGTGTATTGATTTACTTCTTTCTCTTACTTGCATGTGATTGAGCGATCATGTTTTATATTCCACAAATATTGTAGAAGGATTCAGTATATTTCTTTATTACATTCCATGATTGGATTGAGTCAATTGATATAATTTCTACATGGTATTATAGTTGTGTTAGATATTTTCTACACTTCGTTAGTCACTCACTCTCTCTATCTATCACTCTTTCTTTCTCTCGAGCTTCATCCTTCAACTCTATTGTCTATCTCCCTCCCTTTCTCATTTTCTCTCCCCCTTATCTCCATATCTCCTTATTTGTCTTTCTATATCACGCTCAAACATACACACTCACTCTCTCTCCACCTTTATCTTTCTATATGTCTTGAACTTCTTCCTTCCCTATATTTCCCTCCAATTCCATCTCTCGAGCTCCCTCTCTTTCTCCTCCACTCTCTCCTCTTCTCCCTCTCTCCATAATTGTGTCCCTCTCTCTCCCTCAAACCCTTCTCTCCCACTCTCTCTCCTCTATATTTCAAAAAAATTAAAATATTATATTTAAATATTTTTATATTTTATTTTTATTAAATATTTTTGTTTTTTTATTTTTATTTTTTTATATAATATATATTTAAAATGAAATATTTCAAATGTGTGTTGTACATTCACTTGGAAGGAAAATGATAATTTTCCTTGGAAATATATTGTCTAAATTTTTTCCAAAATATTAATGTTCCAATTGTACCTCCATCAGAGATACATGGAGTGCTTCATGTCTTACAATTGAAGTTGTTTAGGTTTTCTTTATTTAGGTATATTTAGGTTATGATTACTTTAGGATTTTAAAAATATTATATATTTTATTATTTTATATTTACAAAAAAAAAAAAGGTTAAATAAAATTAACATATTGAGTCAGCTTGTATGACTCTTTTGTTGACGCATGCGGTAGATATCAACCACATTTATTAATGTGGTTTTGCTAGTATATATTATAATATAACAAATTTTATAATATATTAAAGTTAATAATATTATATTATTCCAAAATTTTAAAAATTAATATTAATATTAATTTTTTTATATTAAAATCGGATATCATAATTTAATTCAATAATAATAATACTAATTTTTTAATATTAATATTAAATTTAATAAGGTTTCTACATGACATTATAACAAAAATTATAATAAAATTTGGAATTTAAAATGTTATAAAAACTTAAAATTTAGATATTTATTGATTCTAAAATCTAAATTATGGGATTCACAAATGTTTTTATAGAGGCTTGGTCGAGTGATATAGCTCGATCGAGCCATACATTTAACCATGAAAATGGCTCGATCAAAGGCTTACGAAACCATCAATCGATATATTTGAATTTGTAGTTTAAACACTAGATCGAGTGCTTTACGTGCTCGATTAAGCCTTTGAAGTCCTAAAATCCACAATTTCAACACCCCTTCTACAAAAATTTCTTGCAACACCTTTTTGTACCCTAGCGGACTTACAGAAAAAAATTTCCTTAGGTGGTGGAGTTGATCATGTTGGATTCATGAAGGAATCCTCTATCCAATGGCATAAGATTTTGACATTTTCGAATTCATGTGATATTTTTCATTTAATTTCTTTTAAACATAATGTTTCAAAAAAAAATTAGCAGTTTTAAAGAGGTTGAATATAAAATAAATATCATAAAATATACACGACGAAAAAAATTCAAAAAATACCACTATCTTCATTTACGAGTCCACTCCAAAAGGGTACTCTTAGTTTTCAATTTATTTAAATAGTTGAAACAAAACCTTACACAAACATGCATTTGCAAAATGCAATTGAAATATTACTTTGCCAACTTCGAAAAATAATAAAATATATAACTTTAATATGAAAAATTTAGCTCTCTGTGTGTGGATCATTATATAATTACACATTTTAGACTAAGTTATATTGTATAAACACACTTAAACCTCTTAAAATGTGTGAACATTTGCAAGGACAATAATTTCAATTAATGGAAAATTGACATATTATATGACACTAATTTTTTTTGCAAAAAAATCATTAGGACAACAACATAATTCTCCACAATTTGTCTTTTTATTCTGAATCAAAATTCACAATGCCAATATGAATTTTGAGGGATTCAATTCAATAAAAAATGAAAAACTTGAAATTTCATGACCACATTTGGCCCAAAAATGTAATTCATCTTCTTGCATTCACCTTATTGTATCTACCAATTAATTTCCATGCTTTTCTAGATGTGCTAGGATCTTGTTGCGGGTTGGATGTTGTCCCTAAATAATAATAATAAATTCAAATTTGTATTTTTCAATTGACATGTATGTATGTTGAGAATTATTAAAATAGATCATAATAATGACTATTAAATACAATTTAATCTAAATATTACAATTTATTCAAAATTTAAATCATTAATTGACTCACCAGTACTTTCTTGGCATATCACATTTCCTCATCATTTCCATGTAAATATACATTTCTTTCAAACTCCTTATTTTATACCTCAATGTCTCCTTCAATCTCTCTATTTTGTACCCCGTCATCTTCTTTAAGCTCTCTATTTGGTACCTCCAAGTCTCCTTCAGGCTCTCTATTTCCTCTTAGTGCTCTCCTCTTTTCTTTTGGTTTCTCAATTTTTTCCTTTAAATTAGTTCTAATGCAATCATACTTTTGATTACAATTCTTTTGGTTTCCCATGTTCTTCAATTTATAAATCTAAAGTCAAATTCCAAAACAACACAAGTGAGTTAAAGTAAATTCAAATATGTCAAAACTTAATTTTTTTATGGTTATTTATAATTTAAACTAAAATAAATCTATATATATTCTCTTTTAGAAAAAAAGAAAACATTTAAAATATATATTTTTATAGGAAAAAATAATATTTAATTTACATAGGAAAACAATAAAATAAAACTCTTCCCCACAAAGAATTTATTTTATATATATATGCTTTTATTCTCTTACATATATATTGGTTCCCTTACATATATATTGAATCTCTTTTTTACCTTATAAAAAAATAATATTTGTAACTTAAAAAACACATTCAAAATATTTTTTAAAAAAACAAAAACAAAATTTAATATTTACTTTGCATTGAAAAAAATTAACAATATTCCATTTTCATAACAAAACCATAAAAAAAAACCTTTTATTTCACAATTAAAAAAAAAAAAAAAAAATCATCTATTTTTTCCATATAAAAAACCAATGTTTATACTACCTTCGACATAAATTTTCTCCAAAAATGAACTCTACGTTTAGACTTTGCACGTTACACTTTGACTATTTTGTTCTCAATGAAAACTTTGGGCCAAATATTTATACAACTCTAGGGCGAAAGAATTGTACCTTAAAACGGGAATTGATTGATAAATAATCGCATCGATCGGGGGCAGATTCTCTGCCCAAACTCTCGACTGACAGTTTGTAAATATTTTGGCCAAGAGTTTGCTTCCTAATTTGCCGAGATGAGACCCAACGCATCGAACTTCCAATGCCAGGTCTACCAAAAGCTCCTTACCTGTTTTCTTTTGGATAATCTGGTGGATTCTAACTTTGTGTTCAAGTTTGCCAGGTGCGATGTCAACATTGCCGGCATTTCTTGTTGTTTCATTATAATTTGCAGCAGAAGTCTTTATGCAACCTTCGTGAACCTCCCAGCGCTTACCTAACTAATTGCAGAGTGAAGCAGCATTGAACTCCAGCAGAATGGAGAGGACGAAAATGAAGGGGATGCGATCTGATTTTTCCCTTGAAAATGAGTTCGAGTTCCCTAACATCTGCCTGCTCATTTTGATATGGCCCCGAAGCTCTGGATATTGAGGAATAATCTGAAACAGAGTAGGAAAGGAGGCCCAATATTATTCAGGATTAAGGATATTATTATGTTTAGCGTGATTATTATTATGTTTTTAGCTAATAGTTGCTTGTGTGCATGTAGTACTTGAAAGCAAGTCATTTTACCAATATTAAGTAGTGACGTAGAGCGGTTGCATTTAGAATTGTAATGAGAATAGAAACCTTGTAGCCATTTTGAAAATTAAATCTTTGTCTAACCGTGAGAACAAAGAATGAAAAATTGAATTCTCCAAATTATTCATCTTAGTTTATGAATAAATTAATAGGATGTTTTAAAGGTCATGTTTGCATATGTGTCCATTATTGAATGAGAAGAAAATTTTAGGGGCTAAATTTAACTTATAGGGTAGTTTTCCATGATTTTTTCCACACAGCTAATTGTTATTTCCAGAGAATAGAACCTAGGTGGAGGGGGAATTAAACTCACTAACTACCACTTGAGCCATTTTCCTTTGACATGTCTTGCATATTAAGAACTAATAATATTCACCAAACTTTCTACACCTTAAGATAAATCCACATCTTTAAAATTTCCCTTCAATAGAAGGTAGTTTCCTTTTGGCATATTGTAGAGCCTTAAGGTGAAGTAGTGGGTATACCTTAAGTGAAAAGGTGTATTCTAGTTGTAGCAAGTACTAGAGTTCCAAGCCTCTACAAGTAAGGAAATTTAGTTCCTTATGACCTTAGATGTCAGAAAGTACTTCAGAGAAACTCAAGTTATCATGATAAATGGTATTAGAACCACATTCAAATGTGGAAATTGTAAAAGTGTCTCTTCGCAACAAATACCCCTTTAATTGAAGGAGTTGATGGGTCCATATTGAAGAGGATGTAAACAATTTAAGTGGGTGATAATGTAAGGACTCAACATGAAGTGTCATTAGTAATGTCATAATGGAGGATCCATCAAGCAGACATGGAAAGTTCCATGGCAAGTCTATATGCTTTAGTAGCCTTGGCAACCAACTCATGGTGATCCATGAGATCATTAGGGCTATATATTGGTGCATACGCTATGAGGATCAAGGATGCCTTATCGAGTAGGAAAACTAACCATCAAAGTATCCCATAATAGGCTTCGACTGAGAATGGCATGGTTTTTCAATGTGATAGATTGAATGTGTTACAACAACATTGATGAGTACATCAATGATATGTGAATGAAATCAGTTTAGATTACATATTTTTTCTATAATTTTACATATCTAGAGAGTGCTTATAGATAGGAATATATATATATATATATATATATATATATATATATATATATATATATGGGTGATAGAATGGATTTGGGTTACACTTTTTGGCAAGAGAGGGCACATTTAGGTAGAAAAAAAGAGGGTGTGATCAAGAAATTTAAGCACTCAATCAAACCATTTTTAAGTGCTTGATTGAACTACTCGAGCACTAAAAAAATAGCTTGGTCAAGGGTTAAAATCATACCCTCGATCGAGCTTTAGGGCTCGATCGAGCTCTGACACTAAATCAAGCGCTTAAATTTCAAATTCATATAGCTCGGTCGTGCCCCCATTAACCACGTAAATGGCTTGATCGAGGGTTTGCAAAACCCTCGATCAAGCTATTTGAATTTGAAATTTAAGTCCTCAATCAAGCGCTTTAAGTGTTCGATATAGCTTATGAAGTCCTAAAATCCACAATTTCAACACCCCTTCTACAAAATTTCCACCAGCACTATTTTGTACACTAGTGTACTTAGGTAAAAATTTGTCCTTAGGTGGTGGAGTTGATCATGTTTGATTCATGAAGGAATCCTCTATCCAATGGCATATGAATTTTAATTTTTGATTTTATATGATATTTTTCATTTAAATTATTTTAAACATAATGCTTGAATTTTTTTTAATGGTTTTAAAGAGGCTGAATAAAAAATAAATACCATAAAATATACAAAATAAAAAAAAATTCAAAAAATACCACTATCTTCAATTAAGAGTCCTCTTCAGAAGGGTACTCTTGATTTTTCAATTTATTTAGACAGTTGAAAAAACCCTTACACGAACACGTGTCTGAAAAATGCAATTCAAATATTACTTCGCCAAATTTGAAAAATAATAAAAAATCTATAATTTTGCATAAGAAAATAAATTTTTAATATGAAAGTTAGAACTTCTCACAGATTATATATATATATATATATATATATATATATATATATATATATATATATATATATATATATATATATATATATATATATATATATACATTTTATACTAAGTTATGTTATGTGAACATATAAATACCTCTTAAGATGTGTGGAAATTTGGAAGGACAAACCTCTCATTTAATGGAAAATTGACATATTGTAAGACACTAAATTTTTTTGCACCTCATGGAATTGTACTTATATCACTTACTCATGCTCATCCTTTCTCAAACCCGCAAATACTTCCTCTTCCACAACCTGCTCACTCATATCATTTTCAATATAAATTTGAGGTTTCACACACAAGAACCCCTTGTTGTCTCTCAAGACAACCTTTTTCTCTTCATTTTCTTATTATTCACTGGTTACAATTTACTCACTGCTTCCTTCCATCACAACCTATTTTTGAAAATTTTATTTTGTATTAGATATCGTCGGATGATATTTTTTTTTCATCAACACTTTACTCGATAATTCATTAGTCATCATATTATCATGTTCAATTAACAAATTCTGATTTTCTAAATGAAAAATAATTACCTCAACAATTGTCTCTATCTTATCAAGAAATGTTTAATATATTTGCTCTTTGGTTTCCTATTTCAAAAGCTCATTCTAAATCATCATTATCACTTTATTACTAATATATACTACTATACCATCCTTTAATGGTATTAATGTGTGTTTCTTGCCATCCTTTCAAAAGTGTATGTGTTTCTCCTTCTATTGTTGATCTTTTTTTTTTTCATATTGCTAGGTTATTCCTAACATCATGTGACATGCATCCATGGGCATAATGTCAAAAATTAAATTGTCATTGTAATATCTAATCTAGAACTCTACTTCACATTGTTCATTTACCAATATTTTGTGTCCTTTCTATAGCCATGTCACTTTGTACGAAGTGGGATACATTTTTCTCTTTAGGTTTAGCTTCTCTACCATCTTTGTAGACACCAAATTTTTAGTATGTCCATTCTCAATAACAAAACTACAACATTTACCTTTTGAATTATAGGTTGTTTTGAATAATTATTTTCTTTGTGGAAGCTTCTTAATCTCCTTGGAAGGGTTCAATAAACTATGTTCATTATTAGAGATTCTCCAACTTTTGGTGCATTCTCATGCACTAATTACTACACTTTTGATATATGTTTGTGTAATGTGGATGCTTCTAGTATTTGTGGAGTATTCTTCAGACATTCATTTTATTTTTGGTTGATTGTATTGCATGTGTAACATCTAATAACAAAATATTTTCATCTACCTCCTTGATACGGTCTTCTTCCTTGGAAATATCCTCCTCTTGATGATTGTTCTTGCTTATGGGAATTGCTTCCTTCTTCTAAGTGCGATGAAAATATTCCTTAACTGCTTGTCTGTCCTCTATTTCTTGTTGCACTTCACTCCTTTTTCTCTTTAGCTTCTGTTATCTATGATAACAACTAGGTTTTTCTAGGTTAGTCTTAGGTAAGTTAGGTTGGGTCATTTGGATGAAAATAATGTCATGAAGTTCATTAATTTTCAAAAAAATGTACATATTTTAAGAGGTTTTAACAGTCATTATTCATGCAATAAAGTTCATGTCAAGGTAAATTCGAAAAATCTGATTGCATGGGTAATATTCGGTCATTCTGTGACACTTGGCATTTTTTTGGAATTCTACAGTGTAGGAAATAAAACTCTTATTTCTATCCTGACCCTAAACCAGCTTACTAAAAATGAAGAGAAGCAAACCTACCAACTCATACGTGAGATGCGGATGAACTTACGTCACAAATTTGTCCAATAAGGGGTCGCCAGCTGTCACTAATCTTGTATCCTCTGTCCCTGTTGATGTTATCTGGGTGTTTTATAATTTCTAGTGCTTCTCTAAATTATATAATCAGAAATTAAATTAGGATTATTATTTTAATGACAGTTTTGGGATTATAGGTTTTAGCTTAATTATTTAGTAATTTTGTAGATAAAAAGTTTTATTAGGTTTTTATTAATTATTATTTATTTAATTATTAAGCTTAGTTAGTAGGTACATTTTAGAGATAGATCTTTTAGGGTTATTATAAAATTTAGCTCTACTATTTTAGTTACTCTAGGTTTTGTTTTAAATTTATAAGTTAGTTTATAAATGTATTAAAATTTAATTAGGGTTATTATTTTAATATAGTTTTTTAATAATTTAAAATATTAGAATAGGAATTTCAAATTATTTATTAGAATAATAATAAAAAATTTTAATAATTTAATAATTTAGTAAAAAAATTTAGACCTTAGGTAGAAATTTGATTTTATTAATTAGAATTTTAAATAATTACTAAGTGGGAATTATAAAAATTAGAAAGTAGGGTTATTATAAATTAAAAAGTAAAGTTAGTAAAAAATTAAATAGAATTAATTAATTAGTAAAATAAAGTTTTTAAACTTAAGTTGTTGTCGGTTCCTCTCATCATCATTTGCCCTCACTATTTATACCTTGTTCCCCCTGCTTCCTTCTTTCATATTCATTCATTCTTTCTCGTCCTGAAGATGAATACCTGTTGGGATTCGAAACGTCGACCAGTCTTCTATGATACCATGGATAATCCGGTTTCTGATGACAATAACTATAATCACGGAAGTTTAAAAACCAGCACCATATTTCTCTTTGACTTGATCAACAACCAAAATGTTAGGGCATGTCATTGGCATATTTTATTTTAAATTATCATGATAAGGCATGCTTCTACCATTAAACCATTTGAATTTTTCACTATCACATTTCCTCCTCTTCTATTCGTACAATGCGACCCACTGTTGTGTCGCTTCCATATTGTAAAGAATGAATTCGTTGATGGCTTCAATTTCTGAATTCGTTGATGAAATCAAACCAACATAATAGGGATGAAGACAAAAGAGAAGGGGAGCTTCTTGAAACAAATGGAAAGAGGTGTGTGATAAAGAGTAAGTGGATTATACTTTATCAAATTTCTACATAGTAACTAATCACATTGAACTTCATATTAATACATATTTTGATTTCATAAGTGAGATATGAAACAAATAGAAAGAGGTGCATGATAAAGAGTAAGTGGATTATACTTTATCAAATTTCTACATAGTAACTAATCACATTGAACTTTATATTAATACATATTTTGATTTCATAAGTGATATATATATATATATATATATATATATATATATATATATATATATATATATATATATATATATATATATGAAATCAAAATATGTATTAATATGAAGTTCAATGTGATTAGTTACTATGTAGAAATTTGATAAAGTATAATCCACTTACTCTTTATCATGCACCACTTTCCATTTATTTCAAGAAGCTCCCCTTCTCTTTTGTCTTCATCCCTATTATTGTCCCAAACCATCGCACTTGGTGTGTTTTCGATCTACTTGATGTACTCACTGGCATAATAGAAATACTCATACAATATATACCCCTCTTCCTAGACCCCTCAGTTTTTTCCCTTTGTCAAAAAAAACCTTTCCATTTCTTCATGTACCTCTCTAAGAATAACATCTAATGATATGAAACCACCCCAACGAATTCAACCTCATCTACTAGGTTAATTAAAATATGAACCTGCAAGTCCATGAAACTCGTCGTTAATTCCTTCTCAAACATTCAAACCGTCTCAGTTATCTCTTGATGCCACCATGGAATTCTAGCCATATGAATTTCCTTTGATGTGATCAAATGTACAAATGAAAATAATTCAGACATGGAACTTCGTAGGTCTTGGGGGAATTCATGGTTCACACACCCAAGCACGAGAAAAGGATAATGCCATTGCACAGTAAATAGAAAATTGTACAAAAATTAATTATAAAACATCCCATTTATACATAAAAATTTAAACAAAAAAAAAATCATGTTTTTGACATGTGTACTTTTACAAGGTTCAAGTGGTCATGTGATTTCAACCCTAACAAATGGTCTTCCATAGTGAAGCAGTGGCGTAGGGAAGACCCATATAAACAAGGAACCCCCACACTCATTATAACTTCCTTTGCAAAATAAATATCATCTTTCTTTAAAATCCATGGGACATCACCTTCCTTGAAAGACCAAGAGGGACCAACCTCTCCTCTAGTTTCGTGTCTTGGCCAATGTTTCTTTTTACTTGTTGAAGAAATAAGATCTCTCCTAACAGCCAATGTGTCACTTTCTTTCAATTATATGTGCCTCCATAAAGAATATGAAACGTTTTTAAATATATGCATGGGGTCTAGTAAGTGGGAAATCTTAAAATGCTCCCAATATGGGAGTTCATAAAAGACAGATTTCCTTTTCGTCCCAATGGGAAATTTCTCAACATAGGTGTCAAATAATTTTGGATCATCAAACATAGGCTCCCCATTTGAATCAAACATTTTTTAAAACTCCTTCTCCTTCTCTCTCTCATATGCTCTAAGCCATTCAGTTGATGTCATTATTGAATGCCTTTGGGTTCTCTCTGGTTTACCATTGAAAGCAGATGTTGCTCCTTTGTAATGGTGTTCTTCTAGGAGAAATACCCTAAAGCATTCATACACTGGCTTTCGTAGGTGACCGGGCCACCTAGCCTTCAGAGAAGGTCCATAACATTTACATCCATGATATTGTTTTGTTACAAGACCTGTAAAAATATTGTATACAAGTCAAAACGTTAGTGACCATGAATATCAAAACAATTGCAATGAATTAAATTAATATGTGAAACAATATTGTTACATATATAAACAAATCAATAAAAATGTAATTTACTCCTAAGCCTGGATAATCATGTATGGTGTAAGAATATATTCCATACAATGTAAAACTCCTCTATGTTATGATGGGTCTTGATACATTGTACACATGTATCCCTTCCCATAATTCCTTCAATTCATCTACCAATGGTTGTAAGTAGACATCCATATTCTTCATTTTTCTTTTACCAAGTACTATGAGAGCCAACATAATATGTTCATTCTTCATGAACAACCATGGGGGGATATTGTTATTGATCACTACTACAGGCTAAACAGAATAGTGATGCTTTGGAGTGAATATGGTTTGACACCATCCATAACTATGTTGAGTTGTAGACTTAATCCTTCGTCCTTGAATTTTTCAGGCCATGTATCCTCTATATGCTTCATGGCTATTGAATATTTTGGGATTTTCATAACTCCTGACCCACTTTTATGTCAGGCATGCCATCCTTGCAACATAGCTAATTCTTTGCAATGAAAGAGCCTTTGAATCCTTGGGATTATAGGCATGTGCCACAATATCTTATGAGGACCATGTGATTTACCCTTTTTTTTTGAATTATGGTATTTTTCATGCCCACATTTTGGACATATCTCTTTTTATGCATATTCTCCTCTATATATAATACGATTATTCGAACATGCATGATATGATCTATACTCAACACCCAACATGTTTAACAACTTCTTTGCCTCTTCACAACTACCTGACAAGAAATTATCACTCAGAAGAACCTTATCTTTGAATAACCTGCAGTTGGTGGGGGATATAATTGTACAATGTCAATATTTAATGTTCGTAAAATAGACCATTTTAATGTTGATTGTGTGATAATATTTCTTAAAATATAAGGGCATTGATCGATCATGCAGATGAATTATCTCAATATTTCTAATAAACATGTTGTTGAGCCCTGAAATTGTCTTCTCTTTTGCCAAACTTCACTTCATTTCATCATTCCTTTATCATTTCATAAACCTAAAAATAAATGAGAACGATTAAGATTTCTTAAAAGGTTGCATACAATGATTAACTTATTGTACTTTTGTGATTTTTGTTGTCTTAATGATTTTTGAATAGTTTAGCTACAGAATACAGTCATTCTGTAGCTATTCAAGCGTTTCGTAGTTGTTTTAGTGTTTAAGTATGTTACAGGTGTCATCTAGAGAAAAGGCACACATGGGTGGATTCCAAATCTTCCCTACATCATTCCTTCCCATCCACAAGGACTGAATCGATAGCTGGAGGTGTCTAAGCATGTGGTCAAATAAAAACTCAAAGAAGTTGTTTTCTACAAGAATCAGGACTCCTGATTTTCTTTACAGCAAATCACGAGTCCCAAAAGAGTTTTAATTTGATTTTGACTTCAAATCTACACTTGTACCTATTTTTTTTCTATGTTAGTTATGAATTTGCATATAAATTAAGCTCTGTAATACCAAGAAAGACAGTTGATACATATTTTATCATTACGGTGATACTTTGTTTTCAAGTCTTGTGTTAATAAAAAGCATTTTTAGCCTTGATGTTGTTCTGAATACAATCTTGAGGAGTTAAAGGATTAATGTCGAATTGATAGCAGAGGGCCCCTGCTATTCGAGGAGGTTTTACATGTTTTCTAGATAAGTCATTTTCAATTCTGTTTTTTCATATTTCCTTACTTAGACTTCTTTCTGAAATCACAGCTTTTAGCATTATGTTTCATGTCATTTTCTTAGATAAAGGATCCTCATGATATTGCAGTTAATCTCTTTCTCAAGCTCTTCCAATATATCTCTATTAAATGAATGGGATTCAATTGTAATATTCTGAGTTATTAGCATTTCACTTTCTATCATTTAGTTAAAAAGAAGATCCTCATTATACTACAGTTAGTCTCTTTCAAAAATCTTTTCCAATAAATCTCTAATTCACGAATGAGACTTAGTTGTAATAATGTGAGTTATTGATTGCTTTGTTTCATAGAAGATCCTTATCACATTATGATTAATCTCTTTCAAAAATCTCTTCCAATAAACCTCTAACTCATGAATGAGATTTAGTTGTAATGTCATAAGTTGTTTCAGCACTTCATAGGAGATCCTTACTATATTATAGAAATATTTTTCTCAAGCTCTTCCAATAAACCTCTATCAAATATATGTTATTTCACTGTAATGTTTTAAGTTACTATTTGTTTCAGTATTTCCTTTTATGTTTTAGGAGATCCTCATTGCATTAGAATTAATATTTTTCACAAGCTCTTCCAACAAATCTCTAACTAAATGAATCAAATTAAGTTGTAATGTTTTGAGTTACTTTTCATTTCATGAATGTTCATTTAGAAGCTGTAATATCCATGGATTAGGACTCTCTGTTTTCATCATTTTCTAGTTAGGAACAGATTTAACTTCATCTTTTAGCATAGAGTAGCATACTAAGAATCAAACATAAAAACCCAAAAACATCAATAAAACACTAAAAGCAATGAAGTAAGAAAAGGGATACTTAGGCACATATAGTGCATTATACTTCATCAGTTTACTAGCCCTGGTCAATAATTTATGCTATCAATTTAGGACACTAAATTGACTAAACATTTTGGCACCATTGTCAGGGAAGTATAACTAGGTAGCCTTATTTCTTGTATCTCAAAAACAATGACATGCATAGAAAAAGAGATTCTAGGGGTAGATTTATAAGATTCAGAAGCTTAATTCCCACAACTCCACTCATTCCACCAAGACCAAGAAGTAGCACACCTCCAACACAAACCCATATTCCATACTATACTGGTCATAGGCTTCCAGAAGTTTCAAGATCAGATATCTAATCAAGAAGATCTCCCACTTCATCCACTGAAGCAATTCTAGAAGAAGAAGATCCAAGGACTCCTACAGAAGGGATAACCTTTTTCACTTCCACAAGAGAATATATTCCAGCAAAAGAATTACAAATCCCTAGTGAAGAGGAAGAAGAGGACTATTTCTTCAATATACCCTTGATAGAAGAACCAGTAGAACAACTAGTTCTCCAAACTGAACCCTATATCAATTCGGAAGGATCTATCATGGCAGGAAGAGGTATATAAGGAGGAGAAGGGGAAGGAGAAGTCTTTAATGGAGAAAACACACTCTTTGGAGGAGGAAGAGGTAGAGGAGGAGAAAGAGGAAGAGGTACAGGTACAGAAGAAGGTAGAGGAATAGGAAATGCAGAAGGAGGAAGAGGTAGAAGGGAAACTGAAAACTCTTTTGGATTCCCTATAGTAGATGAAGAGACCAATGCAACTATGAAAAATATCTCACCCTCTGTTCTTCCAAACTTTCATGGACTAAAAAGTGAAGATCCTGAGACATTCTTATTTGAATTTGAAGTTCTATGTAGAACCTATGATTATCTACAAGATGCTGAAAAACTTAAACTGTTCCCTTCAACATTGAAAGGAGCATTCTTAAAATGGTTTATGAGTTTAATCACTAAATCTATTAGGACATGGGATGATATGAGAAGAGAATTTCTAGAAATATATTTGGATTATTGTATACCAGTCAACCAAAAGGAAGAAGTGTTCAAGATGATGCAAAAAGAGGATGAAAATATGGAAGATTTACTTGAGAAATTTAATTATAACATTAAAAGGGCAAAAATGTAAAATTTAGATCAAAACACCTTGAAAGCTCTTTTGTTGAAAACAATTAGGGATGAATGGATAGATATCCTGAACATGATGGGGAAAGGAGATATGTCTCAACTTTCATTACCTGATATAGCAGAACTATGTATTAATCTTTCAAGAGGAAAATCTAAAATTCTAAAAGGACCAAGAGACCCTGCTCTTGCAAGGGCAAACAAATCTGCAACTAGAGCAGTAAGTAGGGCAGAAATAGGGAATATTCTTGATGAATTCAAAACTGACATTCTAGGGAGTCTTAGTGAGAAAATAGACACCCTTAAGTTACAAAACAAGCAGAAAGCCGAAACTGATGCCTTAGCAATCTTTTGTCCCAAATGTAGGAAGATGCATGCCTTAAGAGAGTGTCCTTTGGATGCAAAAGTAATAGAGACTTGTGCAATTTGTTCAGAAAAACATGAGACCAAGAATTGTCCCTCAATCCCTGGCCTTAAAGCTGTCTTTCAAGAAGAAACAACCGCAAATTCCACAGAATCTCTTAACTTTGTCTCTAGAAGACCTTGGCAGGGATCTCAAACACAAGGGTTTAGTAATCAAATGTATAATCAACCCCCACCTAATTAGAACTCTTGGCAGCAACCTTGGCCCCAATTTCAAAATCAATCTCAACCTTGGGCTCAAGGAACAAAAAACCCTTATGGAAGTTTCTCCCAGTATTATCAATATCCACCATCTTATCCATCATATCCATCATATCCGAACTTTCCTCCTCAACAAAATCCTCAGCAGAATCCACAACATCAAAATCAAAATCAAAATCAAAATCCATCACTTCCATTACCATTCCCCCAAAAAGAAAATCAATTACCTGCCCAGCCAATACCAAATCCCAACAATAAAAATCCTCAGAATACATATATGATAGAAGGTCAACAATTTCCAACCTATTTGATTACTCCTTTAGACCTTAATGATGTTCAACTTAGGTCTGGAAGAATACTTGAAAGAAAGAAACCTTCTGTAGTTATACAAGAGCAAAACAATTCTGAGGAAGATCCTCTATAGGTGAATAAAAATTTTGAAGAAAATACATCTCTTCAAGACCAAAACATTGAAAAAGAAAAACAAAAAGAACCAATAATTTCAACTCCTATGTTAGAACAGCCATCAACATCTACTACTACACCTCGCTTTCCTAAAAGATTACAAATTGATAGAGGTGTAGAGAAACAAATTATGATGCCTAACCATGATTTCCTAGATGAGTTAAGAAATGTTTGTATTAAGATTCCATTATTACAGGCCATCAAGGAAATCCCAATTTTAGCAAAGACACTAAAATATTTGAGTATGAAAAAAACAGGAAGAAAAATAAAAGAGATAAAGAAAATACAACTAGTAGGAAAAATAGCAGACATAATGATGGGAAATATTGCCATTCCAAAATATCTAGATCCCGGAAATCCAGTTGTTAAGATACATATCAATGGAATTGAAATTCCAGACACACTTATTGATCTAGGAGCAGCAATCAATATCATGAGTAAGAAAATCATGGAAAAACTAAAACTTCCTAATCTTCTTTTTGTACCCACACTACTACAATTAGCAGATAGATCTGTAATCAAACCAGATGGGGTATTAGAAGAAATTCCAGTGTCTTTATATTCTTGGGATTATCTTGTGGATTTCATGATCCTAACTCCTAAAAATTATCTAGGAGGACATCCTATTATATTAGGAAGACCTTGGTTAGCTACAGTTGATGCTTTCATTAGTTGTAGATCCGGTGATATGTACATCTCTGATGGTAGTTCAACCAAGAAATTCACCCTGTATCCTCCAAAAAGAACAATCACAGAATTAGATGATACTCAGTGGATTGATGATGAAGAAGATACACAACCTCTCTTCACTATTTCAGAAATTAGTGAAGATACTCAGATTCTGAATGCCTTAGAAAATCATGAATCTTCTTCAGAATACAAACATGAAAAATTCCAATAAGAATCCAATATTGAGTTTTTTTCATCAAGACAAATGTCTCTCTATTCCATGGAAGAATTTGGCAGCTCTACAATTGAGTTATTTCTAGGAAAAACCTTAAACATAAACAAAAACCTAGAAAATTTTCAACAAGAAAAGCTAGTCAAAATATTACAGATACATTCTTCTGCATATGCATGGGAGTGCACTGATATGAAAGGGATCAACCCTAAGACTTGCACTCATCATATCTATATAGAGGAAAATTGTAAACCAATCAGAAAGCCTCAGAGAAGGATGAATCCAAACCTTAGGGAGATTGTTAAAGAAGAGTTGCAAAAATTGTTAAATGTCAACTTTATTTATCCCATTTCAGACAGTCAATGGGTTTCTCCTTTGGTGATTGTACCCAAGAAAAATGGTAAATGGAGGGTATGCATTGACTACCAAGAATTAAACAAAGATACTCTTAAATATCATTTTCCTTTACCCTTCATAGATCAGGTGTTAGATACATTAGCAGGCAAAAAGTACTTTTCATTTTTGGATGGTTTTAGTGGTTACAATCAAATTCAAGTTGCACTTGAGGATCAAGATAAAACCACATTTACCTATCCTTGGGGTATCTATTCCTACCGAGTATTTCCTTTTGGATTGTGCAATGCACCTGCAACATTCCAAAAGGCAGTATTGGGAATCTTTTCAAATCTAATACATGACTGTGTATAAGTATACATGGATGACTTCACAGTCTATGGAAACACATTTAAATAAGCCTTGGAAAACTTGGAAAAAGTTCTAAAATGATGTAAATAATCAAACCTTTCATTAAGTCATGAAAAATGTTTCATGATGTTTACTGAAGGTATTGTCTTAGAACATCATATTTTAGGAGATGGGATTAAAGTTGATGAGTCAAAAGTTGAAGTCATCTCTAGATTATTAGTTCCAAGTTTTCAAAAATATGTTAGGATTTTTCTAGGATTTATAGGATATTACAGAAGATTTATAGAAAACTTCACCAAGATAGCATCTCCACTTTTCAAACTACTCACCAAGGATTGTGAATTCAATTGGAATCCTGACTACTAGTTAGCATTTGAAACCATGAAAACAAAAATCTTTGAAGCACCTATTCTAAGGGAACCTAACTGGAAATTATCTTTTCACATCTCGACAGATGTCTCAGATACAGCTTTGGGAGTTGTGCTGGGACAAAAAGACCTGATTCCTTATGCCATCTACTATACAAGTAAAAATTTGACTCCTTCAGAGTTGAAATATATTGTAACTGAAAAAGAGTTCTTAGCTATTGTTCATGCCATAAATAAATTCAGACACTATATAACAGGCTATGAAACCTTTGCTCACACAGATCATTCTACAATTAGGTATTTAATGAATAAATCAATTACTAATGGCAGAGTCACAAGATGGTTATTGATTTTACAAGAATTTAACATCACCATTCTAGATAGGCCTGGAAAACAAAATACAGTGGTTGATTTCCTATCTAGACTCCAAAAAATTAAAGACAATACTCCAGTTGAAGATAAATTTCCTGATGAATATCTCTTTGCAATTACTACTCAAACTCCCTGGTTTTCTGATATTGCCAATTATCTAGTTTCAGGAAAATTTCCTTCAATTATGAATGCAAGAGACAAAAGAAAAATCATTTTTGACAGTGCAAAATATTCATGGATTGCTAATGAGTTGTACAAAACAGGTCCAGACTTTATTATCAGAAGATTTGTTCGAGAAGATGAGATGCCTGAGATTCTCAAGGCATGTCATGATGAACCTTGTGGTGGACACTTTGTTGATAAGAGGACAGCTTATAAGATCCTTCACCTAGGATATTATTGGCCATCCCTCTTTAGAGATGCTAAAGAGTATTTCAAAAGGTGTGACAGTTGCCAAAGGGTAGGGAAACCTTCCCCTTCAGGTGAGATGCCATTGCAACCTCAGGTACATATTGAACCTTTTGAGAAATGGGTTTTGGATTTTGTAGGACCTATTAATCCTCCATCAAAACAAAAGAAATATATATTAGTTTGCATTTATTATGTTACCAAATGGGTAGATGCCAAGCCATTACTTTCTGCAACTGAAGCATTTGTAGTTAGTTTTCTTTTTTAGGATATTTTTACTCGTTTTGGTGTCCCAAGAGAAAATTTTATAGATCAAGGAGCTCAATTCACATCAAAAATGGTGGAGAAAATGGTAGAAAAAGTATAAAATCAAACACCGGAAATCCACTCCCTACCATCCACAATAAAATGGCCAAGTAGAATCTACCAATAAGGTGATTGAAGGGATCCTGACAAAGGCTGTTCATTTACATAGAAGAGATTAGGCAGAAAGGCTTCCTGAAGCCTTATGGGCCTACAGAACTACATGGAGAAACACAACAAGACACACTCCTTATGAACTTGTTTATGGAAAATAAGTCTTGTTTCCCATAGAGTTTTAGATCCAAACTTTCAAAATGGCAGTCCAGTTAGGACTTGATTTGATAGAAGCACACTGGAGAAAATTATTGAATTGGATGAAATCAGACAAGATGTAGTCCAGAGAACAAGCATAGTTCAACAGCAAACGACTAAATGGCATGATAAGTATATCAAAGAAAAGAAATTTAAAGAAGGTGACTGGGCACTCTTGTTTGATTCAAAGTTCAAACATTTTCAAGGTAAATTTCAAACTCATTGGCTCGGGCCATATGAAATTGTGAAGATATTTGAAAATGGAGCAATAAAAATCAGGACAATAGATGAAGGAAAAGTAGCATTTCTTGTAAATGGACACAGACTGAAATTGTATCATAAGCCACTTTCAAGAGAAGAATTTGTCAAGAAATTCCAAGATAACATTGATATGAAGTTAGAGAAGAAGAACTCTTCTTCTTCACTAACTTAGTTGTATTTTTATTCAATAATTTAAAATATATATATATATAATAAAAGTATAAATATGAAAACCAATCATTGATTGGCATGTTTATACAGAAAGTATATGGTGAAAATCAGAATTCTTCTGACACTTTATACTTTCAAATTGTTCTTGTTCTGCAACTAAATATCATAAATTGGAGATTCATTTTTACTCCATATTTCATTCCATCTCATGTTTCACTAAATTCATATTCCATCCCATTTCACACTCATAATCCATCTCATTCCATTCCATATTCATGATCTATTTCATTCCATATCCATATTTCATAATTTTTAACAGGTACATTCTGCAGCTATCTGTTCTGTAGCCAATCCTGTTCTGCAAGCCTACTTCAATACACAAAGGATGATAGTCAAAGAAGATTATGGAGCTTATAAGATCAACATTTTACAAAATGAAGGACAAATATAACACGCAGTAAAATCAAAAGGGCTGAGGTAAACTGTGTGAAATTATTTTGATAGCAAAACATGAAAGATATAATATGGTTAAATCATATGTTTCCTAAAGTTAATCTATCATTCGAATTGATCCTTGACTATCATAAAAACACTTCAACCATATCCCTTGTTAGGGCCTAAATCTACCTCAGGCTGAAAAAGGCAAAATCTAGGGTAACATCAAACCACGCTTAACCTGGTAGCTAGCCCTACCAGGTCGGGAGACGGCTCTCTCCTTTTCAATCTCAGTAAAAAATGATCAATGAGGCTTGAGATGACTTGATGTGAAGACTTATTTTAGGCTAGGTATGTGTGCAAAAGAGTTTTATTGAATTTAATGATGTTTTGTTGGCTCAAATGGAAAGGCGGATTTGGGTCTGGGGAATGAGGCTCAGTTTTGCAGAGATCTCTATGGGGCAAGGTAGGAAAGTGATTTGGTATTTCAAATTGAGTGAGATGGAGAGCTTTTATACTGGTGAGGAGTTGGAGAGGGCATTAAAGTCTCATGGATCCTCTTCAAACCGCTGAAAACAAAAATAACTAAACAAACCCTAGGTAGAGCACTGCAATTTCAATGGACTCTACCTTAATCTTTGTTTGATTTAGTTAAGATGAAGCAAAGAGAGATAATGGCATACATAAATCACATGTAAAACTTGCAATTACAGAAGGGAACACAATACCAAATCAATATGCCACAAGAATCCCATAAAGTGCTGCAAACCACTAGTCTATTCCTTAGCCAAACTACTGAAATGAGTATACAATAAGCTCCAAGCTTTCCCAAAAGTCCAACCATGCTAATGACTAATAAAACATAAGATATAGGAAAAAAAAAACTCATCCTAGCCTCTAGGGGTCGAGCTCATGATTTTAGCAGTTGTTCCAACAAATTCTAAACTGAGAACTAAAAAGTAGGCAGTGGAATAGCTTGCCTCTAAAAACTAGGGAACTGATTCATTCAGTTGCAAACTACTTTTTCATGGATGAATCTACCTCTATGAATGAAAATTTAGCATAATTACATCAAAATCCATAAAATTACATTCAATTACATCATGAGTTCGACATTAAGAAGGATAAAAGTCAAATTGTCAAGAAACTAGGAGAAAAACAGAGTTTTTGACCAAAAATGAGCAAAATTCCTCCAATGCGCCGCTCTGATTTCCCTATGCGTAGCACCTTTTTGCAGTTGATTTTGGAGGCCTTCCCAATGTCAAAATTTGCTCCAAGTGGGTTTTTTGGAAAATTATGCCTGTCTACTTTCTAGAACAAGTGGAATTTTTGAATTTGGCCTCCATTTTCCCCTCCAAAATTGAGTTCTCCCAACATTGCTTCCTGTGTGTCCAAAAAGGGGCAGAAAGGTCATTTTTGGGGTGTTTTTGACTTTTTTGGGGGCTCAAAACCTATCAAAATTTCTTGGCCATTGGTAGGCATGCATATTTTTCCATGAAAAATCCAAAAATTTTGATTTTTCATCAAAAGGAGTCCCCCATCAAAAGCGAGCGCCAGGTGGCGCGACGCATTGGACTGAAAACTCTGTTTTTTAAAGGCAAAATTTCCAAAATTCATCTCAATGCGTAGCGCATTTTTGAAGGAGACTTTTGGAGGACTTCCCAGTGTCCAAATTGGGCATGGTATAGCTCGTTGGAAATTTTATTGAGTCTACTTTCCAACCCAACTTGAATTTTTCAATTTGGAATTCATTTTCCTTGTCAAAAATCAAATCTCCCAAGACTGGTCAAAATGTGAAAAATGAGGCTGCCTCAAGGCAGAGTGTTGTTGCAATCAACTTTTGAAGGTCTTCCTCAACCCCAAATTGAGCTCATGATAGCTCATTGGAAATCTATTTGTGTCTATTTATCATTTGACTCATCAAACAAGTAATTTGGCCAACCAAGCTAGGAGAAATATTGATTTTCCCAAGGTCACTTCAGAAGTGCATCAATTCTCCTGAGGAAACTGTATTTTTGACATTTCTCTCAAACCATGACACCTGTGTAAAACGTGAAGGATTTTTTTCTTCCTTGGCCTATTTTGGACAAAAACCTCTCTCAGTTTTCCCATTTTCATCTTTTATAGCTCAGAAAAATCATTGGAGTAAAACCTATCCCGATGTGTGGAACAAGGGATTTGTCAAAATGAAGTGAAAAGAAGTGGATAAGGAGCTTCGAAATCCTTGAGAAAATTTTTGGAAGTAGGGAAGGATGTTAGGAATTAGGGTAAAGTGGAATTTCAAATATTGAGTGAGGGGAAGGGGTCCAAAAGGGCAAAACACAGGCCTAGCTTAAGAAATTTCCAAGTTGTAGCAAGAAACTAGGGTTTGTACGAAAATGAGGAATTTGGGGGATCTTAGTGATGGGGAGTGTTTAATAAGGTACATTAAAGAAATGGGAAGGTGTATGAACATCAGGATACAAGTTTTTCTGATGATTTGACCATCCAAGAGAAGTTACCTCCAAAACCCTAGGAGAGGGAAATGAACCTTACCTAGGCACAACTAAAGCATGAACAAGGTGTAAAATGACCCTTTGGAATTTGGCATGATGATGAAAACCCTCTGAATGATGGTACACTCAGCTGAATGGTGACATGGACTGACATTTGGATAACTTTGACAGGAGTAAAAGAAAACCCTAGACCTAATACCTAGTGACCAAATTTTGCTTGAAGACTCACTGAAATGACAAAATTTGACCTTGACACCTTAAAATCATTTTGTAAGAGCATGTTTGATCACTGAAGGAAGGCTGCAAAGACTGACACTAATATCCCTTGCCATCCGCTCCATAACGGTTTATCATTAATTATTAAACGGTCAAAAACTTAGATGTGACCCATTAGGTCAGGTCCTTAGATCGTATCATTTATTGATGATTTTTGAAAATCATCATAAAATCCCTTTGTGGTATTTCATTCCATATCAAACTCTTAACCCGATCATTTTCATCATTTACCATTACCTTCATCTGTATCCACTCACTGCCATTACATTTGTAGCCAGTTTCATCTGTAGAGAAGTCATTTTAAGGGCAAAACAACCTTCCACAGCTACTCTTTCTTTAGGCACAGGATCAAAGACATAGCAGTAGACCTAAGCCAAGGTACCAAGGAGAAATGGGGCTAATTGTGAGAACAGAGCCAATTGGGAGAAAATATTTGGAAGGATACCCTCAGGTTAAGGGGCTATTACAGCAGGTTGGATGACTGAACTTTGTAGAGAAGTTCAATGAATTCCACAAGGAAATCACGAAATCATTTGCTAGGTCATTCGATGGAACAGAGGTATAAATTGGGGATATTAAGTTCACCATCACAGAATCATTCATGGTTGAAGCCATAGAATTTCAAGACAGGGAGAAGGCTGGTTTAAAAACAAGGAGTACCATAATGAAACTTGGAAACAAATGCTAAAGAACCCAGATATGGACATGTCAGTGTTTAAAAAGGGTATTCCTAGTATAGATTTGAAAAATAAATGGAGAAATATGTTGTTAATTTTACAAAAATTCATAACATGTGAGGGTAGATTCGGCACCTTGTATGTCTAGCATATCAGACTGATGATGAATTTCTTAGATGATGAAATAAATCTACCTTTCTTCCTGCTTAATAGTTTGAAAAGCATGGCCTCTAATGTTCAGAAAAGACTCCAATTCCTAGAAAATACTCTACACCATCATGGCCTAATTAAAATATTGATTGAGTTCCATTTGAAGAAAGTAGGAGATAGTTGGGAAGAATT
Organism: Pinus albicaulis; assembly: GCA_034641835.2. Classification (NCBI taxonomy): domain Eukaryota; kingdom Viridiplantae; phylum Streptophyta; class Pinopsida; order Pinales; family Pinaceae; genus Pinus; species Pinus albicaulis. The sequence goes on along the minus strand of CM076570.1, from coordinate 792,543,576 downwards.
TCTTCAAAGAAACCATTTTGAAGAACCAGAGGAAACACTGTCTAGAAAAGAGACTGTAAGAAGAAGTAGGAGGGGGAAAATTGATAAATATGTTGAAATCAAACCTGATACATCAACACAGGAAGATAGTGAAGAAGTAATCTCTGAAAATTTGACAAAGATCAAGATACAAATCAGGGTTAAAAGAAAAGATAAATTGACAAGTGAATGTGTTGAGAAAAAAAATGAAAATATGACTAAGTTAAGGAGAAGCTCTAGGCTTAAAGGCATGGAGAAAAAGACATGGATTAAGGAAACAGGAGTAATAAACATTGAAGAGGAAGAAACTCCAATCCAAACACCAGTTGATAGATCTCCTTTACACCAGTATGAATAAGACCCTAACAGAAGAACCCCAAATATAGATCCAGCCCAACAACAGATTTATGACTATGTGGAATCACTAGAAAAAAGGGCCTCAGAAAATCAAGAAAGATCTCTCAGTCCACAAGAACATCCAATAGAAATTTTGAGAAGAGACAATTATGAATTGGAGATACTAAATTAACATATCAATAATGAAAATGAAATCTTAAGAGAGCAGGTCAAATTGAAGAATGGCATGAATAACACTCTCTCTCAGCAAATGAAAACATTGTATAAAGCAAATAGGAAGCTGAAGAAGAGAAATAAGAAACTGAACAGGGCACTCATTGATCTTAGGTTCAATTTATTCATGAGGAAACCCAGAATGGTATTGACTACCAAAAGAAGCAGAAAAAGGAGGTTGGATGTTCTTGCAGAAGTTTCAGTGCACATGGAATAAATTTTTGATGAAATTGCATGAGGACATGCAAGAGTTTTGCAGTGGGGGTATGTTGAGCCCTGAAATTGTCTTCTCTTTTTCCAAACTTCACTTCATTTCATCATTCCTTTATCATTTCAGAAACCTAAAAATCAATGAGAATGATTAAGGTTGCCTAAAAGGTTGCATAAAATGATTAACTTATTGTACTTTTGTGATTTTTGTTGTCTTAATGATTTTTGAACAGTTTAGCTATAGAATACAGTGATTATGTAGCCAGTCAAGCGTTCTGTAGTTGTTTTAGTGTTTAAGTATGTTACAGGTGTCATATGGAGAAAAGGCACACATGGGTGGATTCCAAATATTCCCTACATCATTCCTTCCCATCCACAAAGACTGAATCGATATCTGGAGGTGTCTAAGCACGTGGTCAAAGAAAAAGTCAAAGAATCTGTTTTCTACAAGAATCAGGACTCTAGATTTGCTTTACAGCAAATCATGAGTCCCAAAATATTTTCAATTTGATTTTAACTTCAAATATACACCTGTACCTATTTTTGTTCAATGTTAGTTATGAATTTGCATATAAATTAAGCTCTGTAATACCGAGAAATACAGTTGATACATATTTTATCATTATGGTGATACTCTGTTTTCAAGTCTTGTGTTAATAAAAAGGATTCTTAGCCTTGATGATTTTTTTAATACAATCTTGAGGAGTTAAAGGATTAATGTCGAATTGATAGCAGAGGGCCCCTGCTATTCGAGGAGGTTTTACATGTTTTCTAGATAAGTCATTTTCAATTCTGTTTTTTCATATTTCCTTACTTAGACTTCTTTCTGAAATCACAGCTTTTAGCATTATGTTTCATGTCATTTGCTTAGATAAAGGATCCTCATGATATTGCAGTTAATTTCTTTCTCAAGCTCTTCCAATATATCTCTATTAAATGAATGGGATTCAATTGTAATATTCTGAGTTATTAGCATTTCACTTTCTGTCATTTAGTTAAAAAGAAGATCCTCATTATACTACAATTAGTCTCTTTCAAAAATCTTTTCCAATAAATCTCTAATTCACGAATGAGACTTAGTTGTAATACTGTGAGTTATTGATTGTTTTTTTTCATATAATATCCTTATCACATTATGATTAATCTCTTTCAAAAATCTCTTCCAATAAACCTCTAACTCATGAATGAGATTTAGTTGTAATGTCATAAGTTGTTTCAGCACTTCATAGGAGATCCTTACTACATTATAGTAATCTTTTTCTCAATATCTTCTAATAAACCTCTATCAAATGAATGAGATATCACTGTTATTTTTTAAGTTATTGTTTGTTTCAGTATTTCCTTTTATGTTTTAGGAGATCCTCATTGCATTAGAATTAATCTTTTTCACAAGCTCTTACAACAAATCTCTAACTAAATGAATCAGATTAAGTTGTATTGTTTTCAGTTACTTTTCATTTCATGAATGTTCATTTGAAGCTGTAATATCCATGGATTAGGACTCTCTGTTTTCATCGTTTTCTAGTTAGGAACAGAACTTGCAAATAAACTCTGTTTTAAATCATTTCTTAACATTTTCTTTTCTCCCTCTTGACATATATTTAACTTCATATTTTTAGCATAGAGTAGCATACTAAGAATCAAACATAAAAACCCCAAAACATCAATAAAACACTAAGAGCAACGAAGTAAGAAAAATGGATACTTAGGCACATATAGTGCATTATACTTCATCATTTTACTAGCCCTGGTCGATAATTTATGCTATCAATTTAGGACACTAAATTGACTAAACACATGCATTCTACATGCCAAACTTTGCTTACAAGTTGTACAGAAACATAGTTGTCTCCAACTAAGTAGACTTTGACTTGTCGCTACGTACAAAGAGAGGGGTGGTGGAAGCAAGTTTAAGGCTTTCAAATAAAGTATCAGTGATATGAGTAGCATCCCCTACCTCATCGTTTTGGAATTCATCTCACAACATTTCCTCCATGGCAATCGTATCCCATAGGTAATCATCCATACCAACCTCTATTTGATTGCCTTCATTTCTAACTTGTGATGAAGAACTACTATTGTTGTATCCATTCCTAATTGATGAATATGGACATTGTGGGAATTGAATAGGTGGTCGATTCAACCATTCTTTATATGCTTCCTCTCTAAGCCTTTCTCTTAATGCATCATTATCTCAAATTGATGTTGTAGTGGGGTGCACCAAAATATGGTCGGTGGGTCGCTCATCATCACTAGAATCCTAATTTCAAAAAATATTGAATGTCTTTAGTACAATATCTATGATATTAGCAAAATTTCAATCCAATTGGTTTGTTTAAATTACATTATACAAAACAATTACTCCCATCGTTGATCCAATATTGTGGATGGAAGATGCCATCATCCAAATGGAAGGATGAAGAGGCTATCCATTTTCATCTACCAATTGTTTGCGATATGTTGCTCCTAATAAGAACTTCAAACATTTTTGAAATGGAGGAATATTTTTTTCATTTGAACTCAATTCTAAAGTAGGATCCTGCAATTTGGATACATTTTTTATTCAAATTGAGGTGGATTAAACAAAAATAAATTACATAATCGAAATATAAATAAAATTTGAACTTACTGGAAAAGTAAAAGGAGAACTCTGCCAAGGACTTTGATCAACAATATGGAACGAGCTAGAATTTGAAGAATTCACCATTTGATATTATTTAGATTTTGTCCATGCATTTGAGAAAAAACAAAAATAAAATTGTGTGTGCATATAAAAAATTAATCTCGAGAACGATATAACCACAATATGAATTTAGATATAGTTTCCAAACCATTTTTTAAGAATAAGACAACTTCAAGCAGAAAATGTATACTATGAACTATTTTAATTCATGTGGATGCATCTTGAAGGATAATTTGAGATTAAGATGCCATTTTATGTGAAAATAAATTTTAGATAGCTTTTAAAGCCTGCCGGTTTTCTTATCAAAATAAATTACACTGATTCGTTTGAATAATACCAGCACTGGGGCATTCAAATAATACTCGCACTGGTTTCCAGAATTCCAAAAAATATAGAATATATTATCATATATGTGCTCTTGTACAAAAACACACTGATGCGTTTCAAAAAAAACAACACTGGTATGCACTTGTTTCCAAAATTTAGAAAATAAAAATGAATTCAACCATATCGGCGCTATTATAACAATTACAACATCGATGCTTTTAAATAAAAACTGCATTGTTGTGTTAAAAAAATTAATCGCACCGTTCTAGGATTTTGGAAAAAAAAAAAAAAAAAATTGTATCATGTCGGTGCATTGAAAAAATGTAGTGCCCTAGCAATGTCGGTGCATTTTTCTTATGAACGCACCGGTGTGCTTGAGTATCGAATGCACCGATGTTCAAATAAATTGAAAAAAAAAAAGCGAGAGCTTTTTATTTTTTCAAATTCAAAACGAGCAGAAATTGATTTTTCGAAATCTAATTTCATAAAGTCTTTTAGATAGTAAAAATTTATTCACTATTTCATTATTTTTCCTAAAATTTCAAGAGATTGATTTGCAAGAGAGACATGCGAGGAGAACTGTGCAATAGCATAATACTTTGGAGCATCAAAACAATTCAAAATATCAAAAGTTGAAAGGTATGGCGATTCACTCAAAACCCTGGATTGTAAAAATTTAAAATTTGATTGTTTATTTTACTAATAATAAAAATTAGAATTTTTGTTAGGGTTTAATTAAAGGAGAGATCATTTTCAATTCAAACATACTAGGAGCAATGTGGAGCAGCAAAATATTTTCGAATCGCAAAAAGATCAAAATTTGAAAGGTATGGTGATTCACTCAAAACCCTAGATAGCAAAAAAATTAAATATTATTGTTAAAAAAAATTGAAGTTTATGTCGGATTTATTCACAATTCAAAATATATATATATATATATATATATATATATATATATATATATATATATTAAAATCCATATATAATAAAAAAAATTATTGTTGATTTTACTATTAAATTTCTTTACGATCTCCTATTTAAATTTAATTAAAATTCAAAAAAAAAAATCATTGCTTACCTTAAACCCTTGCTTCTTCCTGCAAATTTCACCTTAGGGTTTTACTTCATATACCCCTTCCATATTATGGTTTTTCATTTTAGAAATTTTATATTTAATGGGTTTGTGCACTTATTATATATAAGGTGTTTAACATGTAAAGTAGGGGAATCACTTATTGAATTAGATCCAAACCTTGTCGGCATTTTTCATTTTTTTTAAAGGATATATTATTGGTGGTGTGCCTTGTGTAATATAACACACTGGTGTGCACTTTGTAATACAATGCACCAGTATATTATACCATTGTCAGTTTTTTCCAGTCTATTCATCGTTGCTCCTAGTGTAATATAATGCACTGATGCGCCATTTCAAAATAGCATCGTTAAATCAGTATGATGTGTTTATCACTACAAATCGCACCATCATAATTTGAAATTATTTATAAAAAAAAAAAAAAACTTCCCTAACTGTGTCGAACAATTAAACACCCAATGCATTTATTGGGATATACACACCAGCTCTTTTTGGCTGAAAATCATTTGATTTATGTATAAAATATATTTAATGGTTTTTGTCTTTAATGTACAGGTTGTATATTGATACAAAATGTCTGAGAAGGTGTCATGCACCAAAAATATTGATCGACACAATGATAACACATCAAAAAAATCAGAGAATGCAAGTTATTTTTAAATTCTTTACAAAATTAATATGTTTGAACTATATGTAATTTTAACTAATATGTATCGGTTAGTATGTGTAATGCAGAGCCACAAAATGAAGAAGGTTGAGAATAATATTTCTAATATAGGTGTAGAAGAGTGTAAAATCCTAATAGAAAAATTGCAGAAGGATGAACCATGTGAATGAAAAAACACTTCTTCATCATCTACATCATGTGGTCCCTCATAGTCTCGCATTCCAGCCTTTCATTCTAACAAAGACACTATGGATTCGATGACCATGCCAAATTATCCATGGGAGGATATGCATCATCACTCATATTTTCTCCCACAATAGTCATGTTCAGTTGACCAATATGTCGTGGAATCGAAATATTTTATTTGCGATCAAGTATATTGGTTCAATAACCCCTTATTGCGAACCCAAAAATTTGAACCACGTCCACCTTGTGGCCATTACATTGCCATATAATGTTGGGGTAAGGGGGTATCCATTCTTAAGGTCCAAAAGAAGTGATTCTCCCCAACCCTCATATTTCATGTGGTAGTGTTGACTCTAGTACCACTATTCTTCCCCATCTCGAAGAACTTTTTTAGTCCCATGTCACTCAAGATCACCCTAGTGATGATCCACTTAATCATTCCTACACTTTAGCTCAACAACCCAATCCCTTAGACATTTTCGTTGTTCAGCACCAATTTCATCTAAATGAGTGTTGGTTCATTATAACCCAAGATACTACTTGGTATGGCGACATCCTCACATATTTGCAAACCCATATATTTAGTCTCTTTAACTCATATATGAAATACCATGTGAGATTGACAATCCAACATTGCCTTTCTCCCACTGCATTCATCCCTTCTTTCCATTATAAGATAATCAAACCACAACAAATGGAAATTATAAACATCATGCATAGCCATATTATGTATTATATACATCCATTCAAGTTTTTGGAATCCAGTATTCTAAATACATCCAACATTTCCATAGCATGCTACATATACACCTAGGAGGGGGAATCATTCCCACCTGTGCATACCTAATAAATCTCTCCCATCATCATCTCCTGGGGGATAGCATATTATGCTTGTGGACATGATGGACCCTCTAGCCAAATTTTCCTTTTGATTATTATCCACTCTCAGCTTAGGATCCAAAGGTATGGGTAAGGTTGATTATCCTCTCATTTCTTGGATATTTTGTCCTTCAGCCTCTCCAGCGAGCCATATACACATCACATATAGTAGATGATTGATACCAAATATTGAAACATTCTACTCTATGTGATGCCACACTTTCCAACTAGTCCCCATGTTTGACATGGCAAGCGGGGATAACTCTAGACCTCCTCTAGTAGGTCATTCCCTCATCCTTTATTCCATTGATTCTTCACCAAGAAGCATTAAGGCCATTATTAGACAAGTAGGATTAGGCCACTAACCTCAAATTGACATATATGAATTCCACCTATTGGTTTGTCTGCAATGAGCTCACCAAGATTTAGGGCCTTCTCCTCCTCTCCAAGTTCACCAACAGCCAAATGCATACATGAATTGAAATTAGAGGGAAAATCATTTATAAATTTAAAATCCACCATTTTTTTATTAGCCATTATGGGTTCATACCATCTCCCTTTGACAAACCGTCAACACCATTGGAATGCTCTTTCTGGGCTCTATAAAGAGTTTGTCTTAGTTTTTGTTTATTTGATACTTCATTCAGAATCCATTTTTCCATGAGGTGTCAAGTATTCTTTTTAAATAAAATTTCCTCGTATTTGTCACTCATACTCTAATACCACCTTGTCTTTTCACTTGTTGAATTATGTGTCAATTTTTGTCGTGAGTAACCATTTTTTCTCATGTTTTTGGGGTCTGCTTTGGGCCCATTCCCTGTGGAATTTTGCATATTACTAACATCACCTCAACCATTGAATTTTCCTATAATTTAGTTGATATCACCTTAGGTACCCCCACACTTCAAACAGTGGATCAGCCTACCCATCTCTTGCATTTTCCACCTATCAAGTGTTATAGCCTTCCTCACATGTGCACTCCAACACCATTACTGCTTTGAATTTTGGTGCCCATGCCCTTCGATCCCCTCCACATTGGGAGTCTATTTTTTCTTCATACCAAGAGAAAATAATTTTAACTCCTCATTCTATGATCATAACCCATGGCCCCCCTAACTCCCACCTCTTATTACCTCTTAGTTTACCCCAAGAGAGCCTTGTACCACTTGTACTCAGTTCTGTCAGTTTCGACACCATTGAGCCCCCCTTATTCAAAGCATCAAAGACGAGTCATCATTATGTCCCATTGATTCTTTTCATAGCCAAATTATGTCCTATTAAAGTATGTCATCACCTCCTTGTGTCATACCCATCCTACATTTCTAAGGTTTTACCTCTATATGTCTTGATCCATTTTTGAAATATTTCGTCTAAGTAATTGACCTTCCCCTTTGGAACTTTTTCATTCATTGTCAGGTCAACCTTGCATGTTATGCTCTTAAAATGGAAGTTGTAAGCCCACCCATCATACCACCTTATTTCCAATCCTTGGTGTCAGTCTCCATCAGTCACATTTCTTTCCAGTGTGCCTTAGTTGAGGATTCATCATTGACTCAATTTTGGTTGTCCCTCCCATGTCAACTTAAACACATTTATTCCAGGAGAGTTGATTAGAGGTTGGTGTACCTTGGATCTAGTTTTCTTCATTATCATATGCCTCGAATCAAGAAAAGGTTACCCTCATTTCCCTTTGAGCTGGTTGTTTCTCGCATATTTGGCTTCATGAGATCCTTATTGTACCATCACCAATCGTACACTTGAGGGTTCAGTGCTTCAAAAAATTGTACCAACATTCACCATGCATGTGTGAGATGTTGCCAAACCTCAAGAGGGGGTTTCCCTTCAAGTAGTCCCCTGGATGCTTTACCATTAACTATTCATGATCCACCTTCGGATGTAGTTCAATAGATTTGATTGGCTCGATTTCTAATGATCGCAAAGCCCACCACATGATCCCCCCTTTAATTTTCTCATTCATATCTGTAGAGCCCTTTCCTACGTAGTAGGGCTTCTATGGTTATACCCTCCCCCTCTCATCATATTGGGTAAATTTTGTCCTATGTACTCAGCTCAATAGAATTTATTATATCAGACCTGGCCCTTTTTTCAAGCACATGTATATGGGACTATCTATATCATTGTATCATTTTATAGCCCATTAACACCAGCACATTATGTACTATATATAATTTTTCTTAGACACTTTTCTAGGAGCATCATTATTATTTGTATTGAGTTGTATCGGTGGGCATGGGTATGCCTCCCCTAGTACCTCATTGTGATCATGTACACGGCACTTGGAGACTCTTCTCTGACAAGTAAGTCTCGCCTCATCCTCACATGGTCCTTCTCTTGATAGAAATGGCTCTCTCTCTCTCCATTACCTCCTCTTGTTTCTCACGAAAGGAAACTACAATGTATTTTGGGCATACTATGTGATCCTAACACTCATACATTGGGGGACAATCTATTATCACCTAAAAGGTGATCTCATTGCCATTCTCACTAATTTGATCAAAATACAAGAAGTAGTATGGGTTTTAGACATTAAATCCACTTTCACCGTAGGAAATAATTTAGTGAACCACTTTTCCTAAATTACTTTCATTTAATTAATTTACCCGTTTGAGAATAACACATAAATGTATTTAATTTCATATTATTCTCATATATTTTACCCACATAAAAATAACCTAGAAATTCATTTAATTTCATGTTATTTTCTTATTTACCCATTTATGAGAAAATAATTAAAAATTTTATTTTCATATTTACCGTTTTCATTGGAATAATTAAATAAATCATTATTTATTTATTATTTCTTAATCATTTCACTTTTCTCTTAAAAATAATTATTTAATCTTATTTGTCCTAGGGGGGAAGTTCAATTGGTGATCGAAGTATGTGATTATGTGGGTAACTAAGAGATCCAAGGTTCAAATCCCCTCGGTTGTGACCTGGTTTACGGAGACAAGGACAGGTCGTAGAGCTACATAGGTTTATTGGGGGCCCCATGTCAAACGACCCTGAAATAATTAATAAACTCATTTTTATTTATTAATTGTTTCACTTTTTTTCTTAATTAACTTAATTAATCATTATTTTTTGAGTTTAATAAATACAAATTATTGACCATATCTTTAATCTTTCCTCTTCCAATAATAATAAAATACTCATAAAAATTAGATCTTAATTTGGCCAAATATTTTATTATTTGACCATATCAAGACTAATCTAGAATTTTATTATAAATATAGAGGCTTTTCTCTACCATTGAACCATTACCATTCTTCATTGTGGAAATTTTGATCTTAACACATTCAATCTCTCCACTTGATTTCACCTCCACTTTTTCCCAATGCATACTAGGAGAAAGGAAAGCCACAACAATCAATATATAAGGGATAATAAGAAGCCTCCAATGTAGGAGGAAGTAGGGGCCCAAGTCACTATTTATTCTTCTACAGGTGTATTCCATTCTCTTTTTTAATAAAAATCCTTTTGTCTAATTTGGTAATGGTTTTTGTTTGTATTATATGTTGTTTATAGATTTTGTGCATATAACGTTATTTCTGATGAATTGCTAGCATTTTTCATATTTGTACCCAAAAATTAGAATAGACATAGCTAGGGTTTAAACATCCTTTTCATGGTATTATCCTACACTAGTCATCAATAGAAAAAATGGATTTTACTAACCCATTTACAGGATTCCAGCTAACAAACCTAAAATGTGAAAAAATGTTAATAAGGTGATAATGATAACCTTCATAAGCTTCCCTAAGGTTGTTCTTGTTTTTAAGAATTTGTATGTTAAAGTGTAGTTTTGGGAGGAAAAATTCGTTCAATGGCATGTAAACCATAGGAAGAGGATCAATGTCATCTGAGAATTGAAAAATGTAGAAGACAAATGGTTATAAAAATATGAAAAATAGCTTTGTATTTGACGAAGATATCTAGATGATGATGGAATAAATATATGAAGTTGAAGTATCATTAGTCCTTGCTTCATTCAAGAAAGACAAACTTCATAGTCTAAATGAATGGACTAGTGAAGCTTTTATCATTTTTTATGATTTGGTGAAATAGGATTTAATGAGAATCATTGAGGAGGTTAGAATCACAAGTAATGTGGTAGATGTTTTCTACTCTACCTTCTTATCAATGATACCAAAAAGGATAAGCCTAAGAGTTTTTATGAGTTTAGGCCTATTTTGTTGTGCAGTCCTGTTTGTAAAATAATTGTAAACAATTTCATAGACAAATTTAAGAATAATTTCCTAAAGGCATCTCATCGGAGCATTTTGTTTTCCTATATGGAAGGCATATTCGTGAATCAATAGGGGTAGCAAAAAAGGGTATTTACTCAATCAAGATAAAGAAATATATAGCAATGATCATAAACTTAGATTTACCCAACCCTCGTGAAATAACTCATTGGTTGTACCTAATATTGGTGATTTTACATGTAGGAATTAATCTATTTATGGTAAATGGATAATGGGGTATATTTCTTTAGTTTATTTTATTGTGTTTATTAATGGGCTGGCCTTGACCATGATCATAAAGTTGGTTTTGTCCAATGATTATATGTCATAACTAGTAGATTGTATCTGCGATTGATGTTTTTGCATGTGAGAATTAATCTTTCTATGGGTAAATGGATAATGGATTGTAATTTTTAGGTTTATTTTATTGCACCTATTAATGGGTCATCATCTAAAATTTTTAAGCCTACTATACATGTGAAAAAATGTTAATCCTTAAGCCCCATGTTAACCCTAAATCCCCTTATTAAGCCCTATATTAAGTGATTACTTTTATATTGCTATATTTTTATATAGGCTAAAACCTTTCATGGTCCCATTTTATTATAATTTTACCCTTTGTATCCTATATATGCATTAAGGATACTTATTATTAGGATCATCAAATTTTTCCTTGTATATTTTATTCATTTTGAAAGGAGGTTTCCTCCTATAAGAAGACTGTAAATATTGGTTTCTTATAATTTTTAATATGCAAGTTGCATGGCTCAATGGAGTAAACAAGAAAATGGAGGTGTTGTGGATCATTCTAGATCCATAACCCACAAACAGAAGGGTACGGAATTACTAGATATCCAAGCATCATAGCAGTGGAAGATTGAACCACATAACGAAAAGGGCATAGGGAGTATTAAGAGAACTCATGTCTCTGAAAGCTTGGATCCATACAAACAAGTCCATTTGTAGACAACCATAAATGAATTGGTAATGGTAACATTTTATCCCCACCATGGGGTGTGGAAAAAGTTTCACAAAAAGAGAAAGGGAAAAAGGAGAAGTTAAGTGATTTTTATCATTCTTAACTTCGACATACTTTATGTAGTTGAAAGGCTGACATGACTGAATGATTTCCACATCTAAAGAATGTAATTTTTCTCCTTGTATTTCAGGTTGAATAAAATTATTATTTTTTTCCTTTGAAAAAAAAAAGAAATATGAAAGGTTCATAACATTTGGTATTAAAGTATACAAACCCAAGGTTTTTTTGCTTCAAACAGGTCATCTTGGAATTTTTGCTATAACTTTTTTTTAGTTTCAAATAATGAAACTTGGAGAATATTGTGGATAAATATTAGGAACATTTGGTTCAAATTTTAGGTATTGGTTCGCTATGATTTATTATATATACTCTAAGAAAGTTAGCGTTCATGAATGCTCCTGGAATCAGTTTCAAATATAGGCCAATCTAGAATTTTCACTATAAAGAAATTTTTGGGGCATTTTAGATGGTGAAAATTGGATCATATTAAGACTTGATTGTGTGGAAATTATGGTTCAAATTTCAAATTTTATTTCACAATACTTTCATAGATATAAATTTTTGAAGTTAAGGTTTGTGAAGAATCTTAAAATAAGTTTCAAACAAGTCAGTTTGGTATTGTTGTTATAACTTCTTTTCTGAGACTTTTTAGACTGTGAAATATTCAAATATATTAGGAGATATATAGAAGTATATCAAGTTATAATTTCATATTTATATTTTAATAATTGGACATGTGGCATGCTATACAAGTTTGCTCATAGGAATATGCCTAAAATCAAGAAGTCTTGGGAAATTTACTATAACTTTCACTTGACATGTCAAATTCTAGTAAAACCTATGGAATTATAGATAATACATAGCAAAGTATTACAAACCAAAGTTTTAGATTCATAAGGGCTCAAATATCATAAATATAGTAAGAAAAATTGTATTCATCCATATATCCTCCAAATTAATGTTTTACGTCTACACAACTTACAAGTAGCATAAATTTTGGCTATAAGATCCCTTTTTTGTGACTAGAAATCATAATAAAGAGGAGAATTATTATTATTTTCTCACATGCTCCAATGAAATATCCAATTTATACTACAAAAATTAAACCTCCTTAAGACTTATCCATAACCTATGAAGAAAGTGAAGACTTGGAATTTATATTATTGTAACTAGAGAAGAGAGTTAATGAAATAGATGGTTGTATGTTGAAAATTTTGGTGATATGGATTGGATCATTATATTTCTTTTCATCCATATCAATTATTTTAGGGTTCAAAAAGTGGAGGAATGTGATCATAGGACCATTTTTATTGGAATTCTCAGTTTGGAAAATATCGGGTCAAAAACTTCATGAGAGATTTTGAGCCCTTAAATGAACACTTTTTTTGGTCTCAGCCTTACTATGAACCTAGATTCCATAATCTACACCTTTCCAACAGATACGTTTCTAACAGCATAAGAATCACTTCATGTGAATCTCGTTTGAGAAAGTTATGCCTCTCAGAAGTTGACCTACTAAAATTGACAACCATAATTTGAGAGGATGCCATGTCATCCCCCATTACTCATGGAAAAGGGGCTACCCAAGTGACAATGATGGATGAGACTCTAGAATATTCCATATTGTAACTCTACTTAAGATTTTAAGGATTCAAACCCAACCACTAGTAGGCTATCACGTTGTGTTATAACCATCCCACTAGGAGGCCCAAGGGGTTCCATTTTTTTAGTGCATTTTTTCCACAAATGAGCAAAGAAGCCAATAAGGATAGCGAGAGAGAAAAAAAAAAAAGAGGATTTCCGCATTGTATTATCCCATGGGCCACAAGCCTTACTTCTTTTTACTTACAGCCATTTTCTATTGAGATAAAGAGAGCAACGCGGCCTCACCTTCCAATTGGGTTTTCTCCCGAAAGGGTTTCCCAAGTAATATCTTATTGCAATCATGGTTTTTGAGTATTTATGTAGTTTTTCTCTAACGAACTATCCAATGGAATACCCACAATAGTTTACAAATAATATTGGTATCATAGCAAGTTTTTTTAGGTATAATGTATATATTTGTAGGGGATCTACATCAACTAAGCCAAAATTCATAAAACCCTAGTCATGGCTAATGGATTTGTGTATAACCCTTGTGATCCTACAAAGGAGAGTTTTTCATGACTAGAAGCACAAGTTTCAAATATAAAACATAACGAGAATATCCTCATGGTTGTGCTAACTAAGAAGCTTAGGCTATTTGGATAATATGGGGGTTCTAACGCAAAGGTATGATCATAGGGGAGATAAGGATATCGGGAAGAAATGAAGAATGAGCCAAAGAAAGGACCCAAAAAAGATTAACCTAGTTCTAGTGTCATGAACCATTCATAATCCTTGTTCAAAATGGAAGAAAAGGTTGGTATCAAGCCATATCAAGGTAGCATCGACACTCTAAAGCTAAATCACTATTTTCAACAATTAGAAGTTTATTGTTTTGTTCATCATATAGAGGAAGAACATAATACTTCATTTATGTGGCTGAAATTAGAGGGTCATGCCCTGAATTGGTGGGAAAGCCACAAGAAGGCCTTGAGGTTAGAGGGAGATCCTCCACTGACTAAGTGGGAGGAATTTAAAACACTCATAAATTCACAATTGTATCATATCGAGTACATAGAGGACCAGTGGATATGATGTTTCTACTTCAGGCAAAAGCAGGGGAAAGTGTACATGAGTACATTATAGAATTTAGAAATATGGCCATAATGTTAAGTATCTCCCTAATGAACCCAGATGTACTCCTCAAGTATATAGGGGGTCTACATAGCCATTTGTGGAAGAAAGTGATGTTATTCAAGCCTAGAATGGTGTATGACGCTTTTGTACAGGCATAGTACCTTGAGAACATAGACATGAAGAAAGGGCAATGAAGTGGAATGAAGTAGAAGGAGCACCACACTAGTAAAAAGGGGGTGAAAATATGATGTATATTTGTCGGCTATTCGACTCATTATCATCTGTTACCCAACACATTGGAGCCATAATTTTCGTTGGTGGGATTGTGTCGAATAGTGTACACTTTTTTTTTAGAACTTTGGCTTCTGTGATCCATCATAAATATTTAGAATTTCAGTAATAATCACATGAAATAGAACATTGTCGACGCGTTGCGAACCAACCAATGTGGTTCATCATCAAGACTAGGTGAGAGATTAGATCCAGATGTTGAGTTTAAATAGATGTAGAAATGGCTAAACTAGCCATTAGGATAACAGCTAGTTTGAATGTGAAATTAAATTAAATTAATAAAAGGATTAATTTTATTAAAATAATAATTTAAGAAGAATTTTTTATATAATTTTTTCATATTTTAATTTTAAATTTTTTTATTTTTGTGGTTAATTTTTGGTGAATTTGGATTAAGTTTTTATTATATTATTAGATTAAAATATTTTATTTATTTATTAATTTGTTTATTTATTTATTATATTTATTAATTAATTTATTGATTTTATTTTATTTTTTAAGCAACATTTAGGAATATAAGACAGGGATCCAACACCTGTTGATATTCCAGTCATCATCTCTATTGAGATTAACAGGTCTTTTTTCAATCTCTAAGGCCTTCCTTAACATACGATGATGAAAATGGTCAATCCTAGCAATAACCTTATCCTCTTCGATTCAAATATGATGGTCAGTTTTTTTTCATGCTCATCTAAGGCAGAGGAGTGGGATCTTCCATGTTTAATGGCAGCAGTATGCTCACAAATCCTTTGATTTATAGACCGACCAATTTCACCAATGTAAGGCGTCCCGCAAGAACAAGGAATAATGTAGACACCTTTCCCATCCCTAGGGTTTACCAGATCTTTAACATATTTGAGAGATTTGTGAATAGTTCTAAAGGGTTTGAAACACGAAGAAACCCTATGCTTCTTATGGATCCTAGCAATCCTATCAGTGGTTCCCTGAATGAAAGGAAGGTGCACATTGTAGGACCATTCACTAGGCTCTTTTTTATTCTTAACTAAAGGACCTTTTTCTGCTTTAAGGAAAGCTTTAAGGCCTTGTGACCTAATATAACCATTTTTACAAAATAAATTCAGGAGGTGGATATTTTCTCCTACAAGGTGTGACTCATCAGATATTCTTAATCGCCTAGTGGCTAAGGTGTTGAGGACGCCTAATTTCTGATTAGAGAAATGATGAGAACTATGATGAAAATATTGCTCAGTATGAGTTTTCTTTTGAAAAACTTGATGGGAGAAATAACCATCATCCTTTCTTGAAATAAGAACATCAAGGAAAGGTAGGCTACCATCCAACTCATATTCCATGGTGAATTTTATGGAGCAAGATTGACTATTAAGATGAAGGAAAAAGAGATCTAACTTTTCCTTTCCATGAGACCAAACAACACAAGTATCATCTACAAACATTTTCTAAAGCTTTGGCTGGTAAAGAGATGAGTAAATATCCTTGGATTCAAAGTCCTCCATAAAAATATAAGCAACAATCGGGGATAGGGGAGAACTCATGGCAACACCGCAGGTTTGCTCATAGAATTCCCCTTCAAAACTAAAGAAAGTATAGGTTAAGAAGATCCCAACTAAATGGGTCATATCTGGATCAGTAATGTGATTAATGACATCAATGGCATCATTAATGGGGATAGTGGTGTAAAGAGAAACAACATCAAAACTACCAAGTCTATCATCAAGATCCATTCTAATGTCCTTTAACTCCTTAACAAAACAAGAAGAATCTTTGAAAAAGGAGTTAGTAAGACCTATGAGAGGCTTAAGCTTATGAGATAAATAATTTCCGAGAAGATAAGTCAAACTGCATATGGTATTAAAAATGGGCCGAAGGGAGGCACCATCCTTATGGATTTTAGGAAGATCACAGATTCTAGGAGTAAGAGGGTTGCTTTCAATCAACTTCTTACTTAGGGAGCTCATCGAGTGTAGAAATTTGAATAACTGATATGTTATCCACCAAGATTATCCTGATCACACACTATTTGAGCTTCATGCATAATACATAACCTCTTCTACTATTGATCATCAATTTGCAGAAATATAAACAATCTCATGCGCACATTAAAACCATAAACAATCACACATATAAACACAGTATTTATCGGAAAGCTTAAAGTTGAAAACCCCCAACTATCTGTATATTATAATGATAGAGATCATGTAACAATCATTGTACAAACTCCTCATAAGCTCTCAGTACAATCTCCAATTGTTACACACTACACAAGCTCAGATCATGCAAAACACATGCTCCAATCTGCTCCACCTGTTAGCCTGCCTCTACTGCGCAATCCAAGATGAATAATTGCACATCCTGAGTTCAAATCCCTCTGGTATGTACTGCACAATCCTCATTGGCATCTCCATCAATGTGTGGTGCAAACTCATGCACCAGTATAGTCACACTGCTCTTTCACCTACCTCTTCACTGGTCTCCACTGAAACTGTCCATGCACTGAAGTTAACTGATGTATTCTTTAGTTGATTAATGAGTTTATAATTAGTGAATTAATTAATAATTAATTCACACCACTCTCACTATTGTATCAATCAGTTAGACTAGATACAACTAGCTCAACTATGTTTAACTCAGTTAAACTGAATACAACTCCACTAACTTCCTCAATCAACTCCACCAAACTCTGTCACATGAGTTCTAACTGAAGTCAACATACAATAGCTCCACTTAACCCTCAGGAATAGCATAATTCCTTTTGTCAGCTGCATGTGCCACTTCTGTGCACTCAACTGAAGTGCTCCAAGAGAATAAGATAATGTTTAGAGTCTAAATATTATTAAGAGCTAATAATATTCGACATATCTATTTTTAGACTGGCAATCTAAAAATAGATTCCGCCCAGTATGTCTAAAAATAGAAGTCCATCTATTTTTTCCGACTTGACCAACAGTCCACAAATAGCATGCTGCAACTCATAGAACATGCTCCATATGTCTAAAAATAGACTTTGCGCCAAAAATACCCTGCGGGCCCACTTAGTGAAGGCGACTCCTTTCCACTAAGCTCATCATCTTTTTGCAATCTCAACACCCCCTCTCAACAATATATGGATTATCTGCAACCCCTATCCTGCCTCTGTGGTATTCGAATTTGCTCCTGGTGAGCGCCTTCGTCAAGATATCATCATCCTGATCCTCCGTAGGAATGTATGAAAGTAACATGACCTTCCGCTGCACACAATCTCTGATATGATGATACCGGATGTCAATGTGTTTAGATATATCATGAAATATTGGATTAATCGAGAGTTTGATGCAACTCTGATTATCACAATAAATCACAGTAGGCTCTAAGTGTGAACCGAATAACCCAACCATGATCTTCCTCATCCATATAGCCTCGCATGCAGCCAAACTCGCCGCCATATACTCGGCCTCTACTGAACTAAGTGCCACGGATCTCTGCTTCCTGCTATACCAAGAAACTGATGTCGACCCGATACGAAAAATCCCTCCAGATGTGCTCTTTCTGTCCGTTGGGCTCCCTGCCCAACCTGCATCCGTGAAGCCATATAGCCTCACCTCATCCGACTGTCTGTACCACAATCCATATCCAGATGTGCCTCTGAGATATCTCAATACGTGCTCCTCGCCTTCCAAAAGAGCTTGGTATGCTTAACCATAGCTTGTGAAAGTTGGTTAACTGCATAGCATATATCGGGTCGTGTATTGACCAGATACATAAGCAACCCCACCAACTGTCGATAAACAGTGGCATCCACTACCTCTGCTGAAGTAGAATCCTCCTTCCTCCAACCACCAGGAAGAGGAGTATCAACAGGCTTGCAGCCATGCATGTTGAACTTCTCCAGTATCTCCCATGCATGCTTACCTTGAGAAAAAAACAGTCCAAGTCCTTCATCTCAAACTCTTTTGCAAGATCCTCCCTGCATGAGAGTATCAATAACTCATCACCTGTCAAAATCAAATCATCTACATAAAGTAAAATGATCAACAACTTACCCTCCACCACAATCTTGTATAGGTTAGGTTCCGCCTCACTCTTGGAGAATCCAAGTCCGGTGAAATAATTGTTTATCCGTGTGTACCAAGCACGAGGTGCTTGTTTCAACCCATAAAGCGCTCTCTTGAGCCTGCACACATGTGACTCGTTGCTGAAGATCTCGAAACCTTCAGGCTGCTCTATGTACACCTCCTCCTCAATCACCCCATTGAGGAACGCAGTCTTCACATCCATCTGATGAATGTTCCACCCCATCTGCGCTGAGAGAGAAAGAATCGTCCGTATGGAAGAATACCTTGTGACAAGTGCAAAGGTCTCCTCATAATCGATCCCCTCAATCTGTGAGAAGCCTCGGGAAACAAATATTGCCTTGTACTTCTCCACACTCTCGTCAGCTACCTGCTTCACTTTGTAGATCCATCTTGAACCCACCACTAATTTCCCCTCTGGCCTCGGGACAATCTCCCATGCACTGTTTCTGACAATCGAATCATACTCTTCCACCATGGCATCTACCCATGCGGGATCCTCCACAGCTTCCTCGAAAGAGGATGGCTCTGTCACGATACACTTGCTCATAAGAACCATGTATCCAGTATACCAGTCAGGTGAATGTCTCTGTCTGCGCTATGATGTAGGTGCTCCTACAACCTTCTCTGCATCTTGAGCCAGTCGCTCAGCTTCTGTAGTGCGCTTCCACCCTCTGATGGTTGGCGCTGCCTGAGTGGTCTCTTCCACTCCATTAACCTCATCTTGTGGCTGATCCACATCCTAAGACTCATCCTTATGAACTAATAGCTCCTTATCTGCATGCAAGTGTGGCTCTCTCTCAAGCGAACACTTCATGGCTTTCTCCTCCTGAAATTTGATATCCCGTCGCACAACAGTCTTGTGACTGTCTGGAAAATACACACGATAGTTATGGCACGTATCAGTGTACCCCACAAATATCCCAACCTCCGCAGTCGGCTCCAGCTTCTTCCTGGCATCCTTCGTCACATGAATGTAAACAGGTGAACCAAAAATCCTCAAATGGAAAATATCAGGCTTCTTACCAAAAAACGCCTCCTCGGGTGTACTCATGCCAAGTATCCTATGAGGACAACGGTTCTGCACATATACTGCAGTATTGCATGCCTCAGCCCACAAGTGTATGGGAAGGCCCTGATCATGCAACATCGCCCGTGCAGCACCCACGATCGTTCTTCTTGCGCTCAGCTGACCCCCATTCTGTTGTGGGTTATGAGGTGCTATGAGAGCTCTCTTCGAATCCCATACAACATTTTATAAAAATTCCTTGAATTCGCCGAGAGATGAATTCACCACCATTATCACTCCTAAGAGCCTTCACCTGCTTCCCCGATTCTTTCTCGACCAGTGCCTTGAACTCACAGAACTTTGAGTATGTCTCGCTCTTCTTCTGCATGAAGAAGATCCAGCACTTACGAGAAAAATCATCGACAAATATCACATAATACCTGTTCTTTTCTGTCGAAGCCGCTGAGAAAGGTCCACACATGTCTGTGTGAATTCTCTCAAGGATCATCGTGGCGCGACTATCCTTCTCGTGAAAGGTGGCTTTCACAAATTTTCCCAAGGTACATCCCTTGCACTGATCTGACTGCGCAAGAGTGCCTTTAGGAAGCCCAGTAGAAATCTGCTGCAGTATCTTCAAAGCTCCATGGTGAAGGTGGCCCAATCTCTGGTGCCACAACTCGCCATCATCCCGGATCACCACTCCTTCTGCCTTACCTGCCATTGCTGCACAACCATCTACCTGCAATTGATAAAGGTTCTTAACTCGAACCCCTATCCTTCGGGTCTCTCCAGTTGCCTTACTACGTAGGAAAGCCTTTCCCTCGCTAAAGACAACATCATATCCCTTGTCCTCCAAGCCTCCAACATCGCCACGAGATCAAAGATTCTTCTTCAATCTTGGAACATGCATCACTTCCTTCAATACGAAGGGTTTACCAGACTCCCTCTCAAAGGAAATGGTACCAATACTGGTTGCACTGTATCTACCATCATCGCTCATCTTGATGTGAACTCCAATATATTTCTCATCCAGATCGGTAAACAAATCTCGATCTCCTGTCATGTGAAAAGATGCCCCACTGTCAAGAAACCACACTGAACCCATCACACTTGAGACCAAGCATGTGATCAGCAAAAAATCCAGCTCAAACTGCGAGGCTAAGGCCTCTCCAACTGCAGATCCAACAACTTGCTTATTTTTCTTCTTCTGTGGACAACTAGTGGCGTAATGTCCATGTTGGTGACGGTGAAAGCACTTATCCTTGGACATGTCATGCTTCTTGCCTTTCGCACCGGATTGAGAAGCATGCTTATTTCTCTTCCCCTCCTTTTCTTTGGCAGCCAAAGTGCAATTTTATTCATATGAGTTCTTTGATGAAGATCTGTCCCTGGTACTTCACCTTATCTTCTCTTGCACAAGATCCGACCAAAGTTGTTCCCATCCTGGCAATTTATCCCGACCATTGATAGAGTCTTGATAGGAATGCCAACTCTTCGGAAGCCCAAGGAGAGCCAAGCTCACCAAGTCCTCGTCATCAACAGTAACCCCCACACTTCCCAGCTCATCCATACATTTGATGAACTTCGTGAGTTACTTGGGCATACTGTCGCCTTTCTCCATTTTTATGTTTCTAAGTCTATCCTTGAGCGCCAACTTCCTCTGATCGCTCTTGATTTGGAATAAATCACATCCAAGGCTTTCAAATCAAGAATGGAGAAAGCTGCCTACTGCGAGGCTGGACACTATGTGATCCTTCTGCCCTCCAACGAATACTTCGACCTTTCTTGTCTTCTTTGCAAGCCTCAATTACGGCGGCATCGCTAGAAGTAGGCTTTGGGACTTCAGCATCTATGAACTCCCTTCCAACCCATTGTCATCTAGCACATACTCATCCTATCCTTCCATGCAATATAATTTGAGCTGCCCTCATGGGCATACTCCAATGTCCTTGTCCGTTGAAAGACAACTCAACTTTGACACAGAACCCAACTGCTTTGCAAATTCGACTTCCACCTTTAAAAACTCAACCGCTACAATGTTTGCAAAATTGCTCAATGATCATCTTACTTTGATACCATGTAGAAATTTGAATAAATGATATTTTATCCACAAGATTATCTAGTCACACACTATTTGAGCTTCATGCATAATACATACCTCTTCTACTATTGATCATCAATTTGCGGAAATATAAACAATCGCATGCGCACATTAAAACCATAAACAATCACACATATAAACACAGTATTTAATGGGAAAGCTTAAAGCTGAAAAGCCCCAACTATCTGTATATTATAATGATAGAAATCATGTAACAATAATTGTACAAACTCCTCACAAGCTCTCAGTACAATCTCCAATTATTACACACTACACAAGCTCAGATCATACAAAACACATGCTCCAATCTGCTCCACTTGTTAGCCTGCCTCTACTGTGCAATCCAAGATGAATAATTGCACATCCTGAGTTCAAATCCCTCTGTTATGTACTGTGCAATCCTCATTGGAATATCCATCAATGTGTGGTGCAAACTGATGCACCATTATAGTCACAACTGATAGTCACACTTGCTCTTTCACCTACCTCTTCACTGGTCTCCACTAAAACTGTCCATGCATTGTAGTTAACTGATGTATTCTTTAGTTGATTAATGATTTTATAATTAGTGAATTAATTAATAATTAATTCAAACCACTCTCACTATTGTATCAATCAGTTAGACTATATACAACTAGCTCAACTATGTTTAACTGAGTTAAACTTAACACAACTCCATCAACTGCCTCATCAACTCCACCAAACTCTGTCACATGAGTTCTAACTGAATTCAACATGCAATAGCTCCACTAAACCCTAGGAATAGTGTAATTCCTTCTGTCAGCTGCATGTGCCACATCCGTGCACTGAACTGAAGTGATCCAAGAGGATAAGATAATTTTTAGAGTCCAAATATTATTAAGAGCTAATAATATTCGACATATCTATTTTTAGACTAGCAATCTAAAAATAGATTCCGCCCAGTATGTCTAAAAATATAATTCCATCTATTTTTTCCGACTTGACCAACCATCCACAAATAGCATCCTGCAACTCATAGAACATGCTCCATATGTCTAAAAATAGACTTTGCGCCAAAAATACCCTGCGGGCCCACTTAGTGAAGGCGACTTTTTTCCACTAAGCTCATCATCTTGTTGCAATCTCAACATCGAGCTACTAGATTTAATGGCATTAGCCACAGCTTTGGAGACATTTTTAAAGGGATTTTTAGTAAGCTTCTTATATCTCCCACTATTCTCCAAATAATCTAACATTTTCCTCTTGTAATCATCTTTTTTAAGAATGACAGTTGCACCTCCTTTGTCAAACTTAATAACAACAATATATTTATTATTATTTAAGGATTTTAGAGCCTCAAAATTGGGCTTACTCAGGTTGCTCTTGGGGGGCTTGGCTTTCCTCAATATGACCACATAATCTTGTCTAATGATATCCTTGGAGGAATCTAGCAAGTCCCTAATTCCAAATTCTATGTCACTGATAAAATATTGAATAGAGATCTTTCTAGGATCTTAAAAAAGTATACACTTTATCAAGCATTAAATATTCGACAAAAATAATGTTGAATATTTGATTCCAAAGATGGAAAATATGCCTTAAATCATCTGACGCTCTACGATAAATTTTGTGATGCCAAAAAACATTGAATATGTGATGGGATTAACGTTGTATATTGGCCACCAAGATGCCAAAATAAGTTTCAACATCTAATGCTTTGAAGTTGAATATTCTATACCAACACCTTCGTTCCATCAGATATTTTGCATTGGAGAATTGAAGTCATATTAGTATGGTACAATGAGATCCAACAGTTTGTTCCATCAATGTGGAGTTGGATGTCTGACGGTTTGGCGTCAGAGAAGAGATGTTATAATATTTAGTGCGACAGGAGTGTTATGTATTTGACGCTTTGTTCCATCGATACAAATTTGGATGTCCAATTGTTTGTTCCATCGGCGTGGAGTCAATATTCGATGGTTTCGACTTAACGTTGAATATCTGATGATACTTGAGCATTAAAAAAAAAATGTCCACGTTGCAAGTGCATCGATGCACGTTTGTATTAAATTGTCATCACATCCAAACTTGGCGGTGTAAGTTGAACAAATGTTATCTAGAGAGGAACCCTCGAGAGGTTGTTTCTCGAAACAACCAACCGAGAGATCTACGGTTATGATCCTCACTGCCATATTCCATGGGAAAACTATGTATGAGCCTAAGATCCCATGAGGGTGGTAATGGGTTTCTACAGAAACCACCCATGGTAGCAGCCGAGTGTGGATCAAGTGAGCCAACTCACTTTTCCACATCACCATCCACCTCACTCCTTCTATGGAGCTTATTCATATGAAAGTTTGAAAGTTGGGTCACCCCATGTATGTGCATAATGGTGGAAAATTGTAGAAAATGCATGTTGCAAGCGCATCGACGCATGTTTGGATTAAATTGTCATCACATTCAAACTCAGTGGTGTAAATTGAACGAATTTTATCTAGAGAGGAACACTTGAGAGGATGTTTCTCAAAACAGCCAATCGGGAGATCTACGACTGTGATCTTCCCTGCCATCTCCAATGTGAAAACTATCTATCAGTTCTATATCCCATGAGAGTGGTAAGGGGTTTCTATAGAAACCACCCATGGCATCATGCGAGCATGGATCAAGTGATCCATCTCACTTTTCCAAACCACCATCCACCTCACCCATTCTATACTACTTTTTTCCATACCCCTACCATTCACGTTCTCTTTCCTCACCATTAAAAAAAGTTTCGGTATGTTCAATTATGTTCCTATTCATTTCCAGACAAACTTTTCTTTCGCTCCCAGTTCAAAATTGTAGTTTCCTCCTCCTAAACACACAGGTAATGGTATTACCCAATTGCATTTGTTTTTAATTATGGAACAAAGTGTTAAATGAAAAATAAAGCTACTCTTGTTGCATCGACCACCCATATTCCTTTAATGGATATGGAGAGGAAAATTTTTGACCCCATCTATTCATTGAAATCATGGAAGTCTACCAAAGCTTATTTTCCAATGAAATTGAGTCTAAGGTCCCCTTTAGAGAAGTCAAGTCTAGCCTCTATGCTGAAATTATTACTTGTACTTATCGTTTTCTAGAGTTTGAAAGTTGGTTGACCTCTTCTCTTTATCCTCAACTCAATTTTGTGATGAATTAATCAGGTGAGAAAATTTTACAAGTCACTTATCAGTTGATTCTCCAAGCCTTAACTTTCCCAGATTTTCAAAATTACACCACTTTTACATATGATTCCCTCCTACTCACTTATCAATCTCTTTCTGAAGAGAATAGGAAGAAATTATTCGAATTTATTTTGCCTCCCAACTCTACCATCCCTCCAACAACCACTGAATTTACTATAACCCTATTTTCAGAAGTTGCTCGACCAATTATTTAGTTATTATGGGTATTTTAGGGAAATATGATGCAGGGATCATCAATCAGTAGGCTTTGGGGTTTTTCCATTTAATGATATAGCCATCCAATGCATTATATATTCCTTCCTATTGTGAATACTCCATTAACCTCTAAATAGGACAGGATTACGCACATGATAAATGTCATTCAGTTGCATGACAAGTAGCAAGGAATCAATGTACGAAATAAGCACAACGGAAAAATAATGAATAATCACACACACACAGCAATAAATGAAGACAGCAATTTTAACGTCGTTCACCCAACCAATCTGGGCTACATCCACCAAACAGAGATACCGGAAATATTATTAATCAACAGGAGATTACAATAGCAGATTTTCACATCTGCACTTCCTCTTCCTCACACCTCACACCTCATATGTTTTGCCTCTACAGGGTTAAAATTTATAAATGTAGAGAAGAAACTAAATAATAAATTCTATCACAACAAAATAAGATATAATATCTCCTCATGTTGATTTGATGCCATCAGTTTTGCAACAAAACCTAATGTTAGCATTATCCAAGAGATTTGTGCCAAAATAGTATATACAAAATCTCAACAATCTCCACCTTGACAACAATTAGCCTGATACCTCATTCCTATTTATTATTTTTATTTTTTCTGTAAGCCAAGAGAAGCCAAACACCATCGTAGCTTCTCTAATAAAACTAGTTTTGTGAACATGTCTGCACAGTTTTCCTTTGTATGCATTTTTTCAAGAGAGACGCCCCGTTCAATGATAACCTATCTTACAAAATGATACTATATAGGTATATGCTTTGATTTACTATGATAAGCCGGATTTTTAGCCAAGTGAATGCACTTTGACTATCACAAAATAACTTAATGTTGTCTTGCAACCTACCAAACTCACCAAACAAACCTTTCAACCAAACCGCTTCTTTGCAAGCATGTGAAGCAGCTATGTATTCTGCTTCTATAGTGGATAAAGCAACAATGTTCTGTAGCTTTGACATCCAGCTAATAGCTCCACCTGCAAGAGTAAAGACATATCCTGAAGTTGACCTTCTCTTATCCAAATCACCTGCAAAAATGGAATCAACATATCCGCAAACAAATTCACTACTTCTGTCATAAGTGATACAATAATCACTTGTGCCTCTCAGATACCGAAGCACCCATTTCACTGCTGACCAGTTTTCTTTCCCTGGATTTTCCATATACCTACTAACAACACCAACTACATGTGAAATATCTGTTCGTGTACAGACCATTGCATACATCAAAGTTCCTACTACATTAGCATAAGGTATTCGAGACATATATTCCTTTTCTTCATTTGTGTTAGGACATAAACTTGAAGAAATCTTAAAATGGGAAGCTAAAGGGACCGAAACAGGCTTCACATTGTTCATACCAAGCCTTAAGAGTATTTTCTCAATATACTTCTCTTGTGATAACCACAACTTACCATTGCTCCTGTCTCTAAAAATCTCCATGCCCAAAAGTTGTCTTGCTTCTCCTAGATCTTTCATATCAAACGTCCCAGCCATCTGAGCCTTTAACCTGTTGATCTCAATTATTCTTTTGCTCGCTAAAAGCATATCGTCAACATACAACACTAAGATAATGAATATGCCATTACTTATTTTGTTAAAGTAAATACAATGATCATATTCACTTCTTATATAATTTTGGCTCATCATGAAAGAAACAAATTTCTTGTACCATTGTCAAGGCGACTGCTTCAAACCATACAATGATTTCTTGAGCCTGCAGACAAATTTCTTGTTGCGATTTTGAACAAACCCTTCAGGTTGTTCCATATAAATCTCTTCATCTAAATCTCCATGTAAGAATGCAGTCTTAACATCTAGTTGTTGTAATTCTAAATCAAGTAAAGCAACTAATGCTAAGACAATCTGAATTGAAACAATTTTGACAACTGGTGAAAATATCTCATGAAATTCAATTCCTACTTTCTAAGAAAAACCTTTCACAACCAGCCTCGCTTTGTACCTGTTTTCTTTATCATCAACACCCCTTTTCAATTTGTAAACCCATTTACATCCTACAGTTTTTCTGTCATTGGGAAGTTCTACGAGGTCCCATGTGGAATTCTTGTCTAATGCCTTCATCTCATCCTTCATAGCTTCTTTCCACTTATCCCTGTTAGAACCTTCTACAGCTTCCTGATAGCATAAAGGTTCATCATCATTAGCGGTTAAAGCAACTGAAGTAAAATCATCATTATACCTTTTAGGAGGATGTCTGGTTCTCATGGACCTTCTTAAATATGTTTCTGGTTCTTCCACAATTTGCTGATTATTATCTGTAGGAACTTCTTCATGATATTCATCTTAAAATTGTTCATCTTTACTATCATCAGTATTTGAACTGGTTTCAAACTAAATATGTTGAAACTTAGGTACATTTTCCTGTTTTAATTTATTATCTGCATCTAGATTATCAAGTGAAGATTCATTGAATTTAACATCTATGTTAATGATGATCTTGTGAGTTGTAGGATCCCACAACCTGTATCCCTTAATCCCATCACCATATCCAACAAAGATATATCTTTTTTATTTAGGATCTAATTTAGAACGCTAATGTTTCAGAATTAGAGCATATGCATCACAACCAAAAACCTTCAGTTTAGAATAATCACAAGGATGAACTTTCCATACCTCTTGAGGAATTTTGCATCCTATTGCAGTTGATGGTGATTGATTTATCAAATATCAAGACGTAGATATCGCTTTTGTCCATAATTCCTTCTGCAAATTGGCATTACTCAGCATACTTCTTGCTCTTTCTAAGAGAGTCTTGTTCATGCGTTCAGCAATTCCATTTTGTTGAGGAGTATAAGCAGTAGTTCTATGTTTTTCAATCCCAACTTCCTTGCAATAATTATCAAATTCATTTGAAGTAAACTCACCACCATTGTCAGTTCTTAAACATTTAATGGTTCTTCCAGTGATATTTTCTACTAATGCTCTAAACTGCTTGAAAACTGTGAATACATCAGACTTTATTTTTAACATGTAGACCCATACTTTTCTAGAGAAATCATCTATAAAAGATACAAAATATGATGATCCTCCATATGAGGTTGTAGGAGATGGACCCCAAAAATCAGAATGGATATAATCAAGGATTCCTTTACTAGTATATTTTCCAATTTTAAATTTATGCTTGCTTTGTTTTCCATAAATACAATTTTTGTAGAAATCTAACTTAAAATACTTTAAACTAGGAAGTAACATACGATCAGATAATATTTTTAATCATCTTTCGCTCATATGGCCTAACCATTGATGCCATAGTCGAATAGAATCACTGTCATTCTCAGATACAGTAGAAGCATGATCTGACTTTGTTCTTCCTTCTAACTGAAAAATATTTCCAACCTTCTTTGCTTTCATTACTAATAGGATTCCTTTGTAAATTTTCATTACTCCACCTTGAATAAAAATTTTATATCCATTTGTGTCTAACACTCCTAGAGAAATAATATTTTTCCTGAGTTCAGGCACATGTCTTACATCAGTTAAGATTTTATTTGTCCCATCAAACATTTTAATCTGGATGCTTCCAATTCCCACAACATTACATGAGACATCATTACCCATGTAAACAAATCCATCATTAATTGACTTATAATATTTAAACCACTCTTTATGAATGCACATGTGATTGGACGCACCAGAATCTAATAGCCAATGTTGATCATGATTTAACAAATTAACTGATAAAACTTCATCACTTATACCTGAACCGGATGCCGAACCTGAACCTATGTCTGTCGTGTTTGCTTCTTTATTTTCTGTTGAAGAGTCTCCTTTGGATGTTTTTTGTCTCTTCCAACAGTCCTTCTTCAAATATCCCGATTTGCCGCAAAACCAGCATTTTAGCTTACTCTTCTTCCCTTTTGATTTTGACCAAGAGTTGTTTTTCTGATTGAAGCATTTTTCTTTAGATCGACCTCTAACCATCATTGCTTCTTATGTAGAGGTTTCTAAATTTGACCTTTTTCTAGTTTCTTCAGACAGCATAGCTCCAACAACATCATCAAATTCAAGGGTTTCTGATGAATTAAGACAAACATGAAGGTGAAGTATGCGATGATCAAGGGCATCAGCTAACCAACCTATCATTGCATCATATCCATCCTGGTTATTTGTGGAAAATCCAATGCATACATCATTGGAGTGAACTAATGAATGCAAAGGGGTGAAAATGGCCCAAGTTGTCAAGGTTATATTCTTAGAGAAGTGACTCACACCATCGACATAACCGATATGAGGTGTGGATCATGTATCCATTTGAAAGACGAAAGAATAAAAAAAATCGAGATGATGGGGGATGCAAGCTACCTAAATGCAGAAAATAAAAAGATACGTGTATTTCAATGGGAAATTGTATGGGTAAAAATTCTTTAGGTAGAGTGCATTGTAAGGGCTAGGAAGGATTTAACCTTTTGGAGCCTATAAAATGTATGCCCCCTTTCCCAAACACTTACAGATGATGTAAGGACCAATCCATAATGGTTCAAACTTCCCATGCCCCAAGACATCATGAGATTTTTCATAAACAAGAACAAGGTCTCCTTCATTAAAGGTACAAGGGTGGTATTTACAATCATATTGAGCTTGGGTGTCCAGGAGGAGTTTGACAGCAAGGTGTAGGGAGGGGATTTCACACTCGATTGGCAAGACTGCCTCCTGTACAAAAAAAATGTGGAAAGGAGTGAACCTGGTGGTGGTTTTCACAGAGGTTTTGATAGGCCCACAATGCACTGAGGAGCATAAGGTGCAAGTAGAAGCATATTTTTAAGAATTTTATTGACAGCTTCAAGTTGGCCAATGCATTGGGGTTATTAAGATGATAAATATTGGTGTTCAAATCCCAATAGTATTGGTATCTCATGCCAAATCTCATCTTTGAAATGTCAACCGTGGTTGCAACCCAATTTATTTAGAACCCCAAATCAGGCGATAACATGGTTAAAGAAGAATAGGTTTGCAGTAGATGTGGTGTTATTGAATGTGATAATGGCTTCAACCCATTTGGTGAAATAGTAGATGACCACGATAATATACTTATGGTTATTATAAAATTGGGGTCGACACTCCATGGAGTTAATAACCCATTTGCAGAAAGGACCGATTGTGATGACAAGATGCGGGGGAGAAATTGGAGCTCGAGCCTTAGGCGTGAATAATTGAAAATTGGGACATTGTTTGACTGACTCAATTCAATCACTTAAGAGAGAAGGCCAAAATTATACGACATGCATTATTTTTTGGGAAGTGTCCATTCTGGAGAGGTGACCACCACAAGCGCCACTGTGACAAGCATTAATCATTTGCTTAGCTTCAACATGGATGAGATAATGATGAAGGAAAATATCAACACCATGACGATAAATATCGTCACTGATAAGGAGATAGTGAGGTGCTTGATGTCAAATATATCGTTGATCATCATAGTTAATATGGGGGGGGGATATCAGGGTTCGCAAATAGGTGAGGATGTCACCATACCAAGGATCATCTGAGGTTATGGCGAACAAGTATTCATTTGGAAGGTCATAATTTACCGACAAATCAAGTGCACCAGTAGGAAATTCATAAATGAATTCAGCAAGGTATAAAAATTTCATACTCTTGGGTGTAAAAAATTCTAGATCGAATTCTTGAAGGATAATGATCCAACGGGCACACTTGTCATTGATGATCCGTCGACTCAACAGGAAAGCCATAGGGTTAGAATTGGTCACAACTTTGGTGGTACGCATAATGATATAATGACGAATCTTTTGAATAGAGAACACAACATCCAGCACCATTTTTTCTTCATGGTAATAGGACACAGGGGGGTCATTAAGGTTCTTACTGACATGCTCATTTCCAGAACCATATTCCCATATTAAGACCCTGGTGATTGAATAGGTGGAAGCGGAGATATACAAGATGAAGTCCCCTTTAAATTTAGTTGGATTGATCAAGGGAGAGGAAGTGAGAGCATGTTTTAATGCATCAAAAAAATTTTGAGCTTGGTCATCCAAAAAAAATGGAATGTTAGATCGAAGGAGTCTAAGAAACCTATGAGAAGTAGTAGCATAGTCAGGAATAAACCGATGAACAAAGTTGGCTTTGCCTTGGAGGAATTGCAACTGGCGAAGGGTACGAGGAGGGGGAAGTTAGAGGATGGATTGAACTTTGAGAGGGTCAATAGTGATACCATATTTGGAAATAATTATGCCCAATAGTCAACCGATAGGGACACAAAATATACACTTAAGGGGATTGACGCGAATGTTATACTCGCATCATCATAGGAAGATGGTATGAAAATCATGGAGGTGTTGCGATCGAATATTGGAATGAGCAATGAGATCTTATAGATACGCAAGGATAATATGAGCCATGTCATGGAAACAATAGGACATGCCACAGTGAAAATTTTCCCCAATATTCTTTAAACCGAAAGGCATGACCCTATAAGAAAAAGTTCCCCACATACTAGTGAAGTCAATTTTAAATTAATAATCATATACGTATCTGGTTATGTCCATAGAATCCATCCATAAAGGAAATAACCTCATGCCCCATGCACTCATCAATGATTTGTTCTAAGAAAGGTGTGGGAAAGTTGTCTTTGCGACAATATTTGCTCAAATTGTAGAAGTCTGTGCAGACACAAATGGTACCTTGTTTCTTTACGATGGGAAAAGGATTGGACACCCATGTGGTGTATTCAATGGGGTAAATGAAACCAACCTGCTAGAGCTTAAATATTTCAGTTTTAATAGCCTCACGTTTGGAAGGATGGATAGGTATTTTCTTTTGGTGGATGTGGATGGAATCTAGCCATGTGTCGATATGGTGTTCAACAATGGCAGGATCAAGTTCAAACATCTTGGAATAAGACTAGGTGAAAACATCATGGAATTATTTGAATAACTTAGTGTTAGCATCAATTTCTTCTGAGGTGTAGTGTGCCCCCAAGGTGATATTTTTGTTGATCCCTAGTTTATTTGAAATGTTAATTTTGATGGTAGACGATATGTTAGCCATATTTCCTTCTTCGAAATCATATGGTGCAGGAATTGGATTTCTAAACTAGTCTACCTCACCATGGATGAAGTCTTTGGACTCCACAACATATTGATCATGGGTTTGCTACGGAAGTAAGTAAGCACGATGGTGCATATCATCCCAAGGATAGTCAGGGGTGGTCATAGATTCCATGATGTTTTCATCATAATGAAATATTAGGGGACTGGAGGAAGAAGGAAAACATGATGAGGAACTACCTGAAGCACATCATGAGAGACAAGGTTCACATGTGCATCATCAGCAAGTGGAGACATATGACTAGTGGATAAAACATATGCCAATGTTGAGATCGAAGTGTTCTCCGAAGGAGGTTTGACAGAATCACAATAGGAAACTCCAATAGAGTCTTAATACATTGATACCATGGATGATGAATGGTATAGAATAGGGGCAGAGCTATCCGTCATCTCGACGTCGAGAAGAGGGATCATAATGGGTGGTTGAGATATCTCATGTTTTGGCATAACGGTGGGACCAAAACTTGTAGGTAGAGGGGAAGTGGAATCACTACGATTGAAATCTAACTCACAAAGGACTTGAAGAATATCACGAAAATATTTGAAACAAGGACAATGATGGGATTAATGGCCATAGTTATCACACAAAGCACAAGGGTGGTTCATGCGTAAGGATTTGTTCTTCTTAGCTGAATCAAGTAAAGTGACATGGACCTCAAGAATGTTAGAGTTAGGAAAGTTATCACAGACCACATTCTTAATATGAGGGATATCAGGACAATTATTTGTGGCATTTCCAACAACATCACACAAAGCGCATGGAGGAGTAGCTTTGGTAGCTTAGGAGGAGCGGGAGTTGTTTGGGGTGCATTGTCTTTAGTTCCATTTTCTTGGGATTTCCCCCCCTCACCAGATGCTTTTGCAATAGGAGTGGCTTCCTGTTGAGGTTGTTGTAGAACTGAATCAAAGGAAGGGGTAGGAAAATTAGGTTGAACCAGGGTCAAAGTTATGTAAGGGTTGATTTTATGAGGAAGAGTGTTTGCGGGAGGATCAATGTACCATACTGGGATACCCAAGATAATATTTGGAAGACTCAATGTAGCCATTACAAGGGTAGAGAAGATTCCAAGTGGTGGGAATAATAAAGGCATCTGACCAGAATGGTAATGACCTAGGGGACTTGCTCCTAGATGGTTAAGACCTGGGGGAACGGTTCTAGGCAGGAAAGGACCAGTAGAGATACCAGTAGAAGGAAATGGACCTAGAGGAATTTTACCTGAAGGTTGGGTTGAGTTGGGGGTGACAGGTTGCGAAGGTGATGGCTATTTGAATGCATACCAAATCACTTGTTGGTAGCTCGTGACACTTGAAGCATGCAAACACTCATATAGCTAGGCTTCGAAGGGATAGGCGGTGGACCACAATAAGCACCAAGCAGCGTGGAATTTTTGTAGACTCCAAGAGAAACATTGGAGAGGGACGAGACAGACTTATTTCCAGTCATTGATGAAATAGTTGGCTGAGGAGAATTCTGATACTAAGGATCAACATAGTAAGTCAACTAATCAATAATGATGATCTCTCCATTGTGATTAAAGCACATCTTGCAAAAAACAATAGATGTGACAACATACATGACATATGTGTAACGACAACCCAAGAGAATGTTATAATATAATGGGACATCAATGACTTTGATGTCAATTAAGATTGTCTTCCCGGAAACAGTAATTTGACATTTGTGATATAAGTCGAGGGGTTGTGAGGGATGACTGTCCCAAGTACGAAGAGTGATGGTGGATGGGGACAAGTCAGGTGAACCAAATTTCTTCCAAACACTAGCAGCCATCACAAAGGTGGAGGCGCCTTTGTCTATGATACATTTTTTAATAGTGGAGTTTCTTATGGAGACTGGTATTTGAAAGGCAATGGATGAAGGAAGGGGAGGGTGTTTTGATTTTTCAACATCAAATACCATCATGTGATCGTCATAAGTATCTACAATGCCAAAATTATAAAGTAGAGCTTTCCATTGGGATGGGAATGTATGCTTTACTTCCAGCATTGACATGGTAGCAGGAGGTTGTACCAAGTCATATACTTTGCTATAGGTATGGGTGACTTTAGAAGAAGTAGTGTTTCTATGTAATGGGCCTTTGGAGATCTTGGGAGGAACCTATACCTTAGGGGGAGGGATCTGTAAGGTACCATTTGGTGATGACAAAGGCTCAGTGGGAGCTTTAAGTTGGGAATCGGTCGCTGACTTTGCAGAGGGCTTGTCATATTGGTGTGACTGAGTCTGGAGGTTTACTTGTGCAGTGTTGATTTCATCGGCATTCATCATGAGGATCTGGTAATCATTGTGGCTAGATTGCAAAGGTTGGGGAGCTGCATTACCCTGTGCAGGTTGGGAAACTATATGTCCTTGATGGGGAAAGGATTGGTAAGCATAGTCAGTTGTGATGAAGTAGGAGAAGGAGGAGGAGCAATGGCATGAGGTCCTCTAGAAGTAGTTTCTTGAGCTTCCCATGCTTGGCACATCTAAGGTAAAATGGTAAACTTGTGACTATAATGGAAAAATACGTCGCAACTGGAAAAAAATTTATTCATACGAAGATCCTTTTTTTGTTTGGGTTGTCTGCCCTGTTGCTAGGTTGTGAGGTTAGGCTACCTTCCCTAAGGGGCATTAGGTGGTGCACCCTAGCTACCCTGATTACCTTAAGATGGATGGTTTTGGCTACCCTTCCCCTGGTTCCATCTCTTGGGGTTGGGGGGATTGGTTTCAATCTACTGAGCAGATACTTGACCTTGATGAGGAGATTATTGTTGTGTTAGAGGTGGAGGAGGCATGGAGGGTTGGGGCTCTTATGTCAGAGGGGATAGAGCATTAGGCGGTGCATACAGATAGTAAGGAGATGGGGCGGCATTGGGATGAACAGGTGAAGCAATAGTTTGCCCTAGAATCTGTTGATGCGGAAAGGTATATGCATATGATGTGCTTGGACCTGGATAAGTGTTTCCATGTGAAGGATTGGGAGGGGGATAGGTGTAAGAGGAACTGGTCCCCCCTTGGGGTTGACCATAACTCATCGAGGTGGGAGCATATGGTGAAGGTTGAGGGTGTGAAATGGATCCAATGATATCGCCTGCGGCATGAGATTCCTTGGTGCATTAGCAGCACCAGGTCGAGGAAGATCGAGAAGGATGGTATAAACATATCTTGATTGTGCATAGATCAGGTCATATTTCAAAGCTACTTGGAGTGCTTCTTCCTCAGACTGAGGGAAGTGGGATGTGACATCTTTACCTATGGGGGAAAAAAGTGATATAAGGAACCAATCCATATAAACATGGTCTTCAAATTCAAGGGCCCTACACATGCTCCTGCTTATGTGCCATTCTTGAACATGGTCGTATAGGTGAGTGGCAGAAGTTTGATGGAAAGAAGTCAATAGTTTAGTATTGGTGTCATAACGGAGAGATAACTAAAATTAGGATAGAAAATCTTTGGAAAGAGCCGTGAAAGTGGAATGAGAGGACTATGGTGGGTCTACATACCACTTTGCAACATCTCTAGTAAGGGTGCGCTAGAAGAGGTGAAGATGGATGGAGTCTTCAGTGATAGAATTGGATGAACACCACATATGAAATGAGAGAACATGATTTGTAGGGTCTTGTTAGCCACCTATAATATTTTGTTATACCAAAAGGTGGCTAAATCTGTTTTGAGCCTTCAAGGAACAATTTTTCATTACTAAAATTTGTTGGCTCTTGAAGACTCCTTATAGGCCTCGACTGGCCATATAAGGGATAAATGGGAGGTTAGTGACCATACCAGCAAAGGTTATACTTGTGGGGTTACCTTGGTTGCCACCTTGGTTTTTTTCACCCATGTTGGTGCCTGACATGGTGGCAGTATGGTTTTGGGAAGATGCGAAATCAAAGGAAGAACCGGAAGAATCAGCTGAGCCAGAGTTGGAATGAAGACTCGATGGAGGGCTAGGAGGATGAAATCTAAATCTACGAGCAGGGGTAAGATGTATTAAAGGAAACTAGGGGTGAAGGTCATGAATTTTCCACAAAAAACGCCTAGGGGGTGCAATGATGACTAAAAGGACTAAAGAATGATAAGGGAAAAAGAGAAACAAAAAATAAGAAAACACCTAGTGAAATTGTGCCAAGTGTAAACTAACTATATTAAGATGCTACTCTAATTCAAGAAAACACGCCCTATCAAATAAAAATGACCTCTAGCCTATAGGTGGTCTAAATCCTCAAACAATTCCTAAATATAATGTTTGAAATGGCCTTCCAAAATACTTCTTACTTGACGGAATATGATCCCTGCAAGCAGAGTTTTCCATAGAAAGGTGGGGTAGAGAACTGACTGTTTCCCACATCCAGTCTTATAGGGTGTTTTCCTATGATTTACCTTCGGGTGGTTGATTCTTGAGCTTCTTGGTGATCATCCAACGCATGGGATTCTTTGCCATAGGTTGGGTAGCCTTAAGGAGAACCACTCGCATGATGACCTAGCTTAACCCCCTCTAAATTAGGTTTTTGATGCACTTTGACTTTTAACCGTGGGATAGTAAAGGATTTTAAGATCCCTAATAAGTCAACTTCTATGTCTCAATGTAAGTGTTGATCGATGGGTGTTATTGGAAGCCTATCCCATGTACCCTACACCTCACTACAAAAATGTTTTGGCCCTGGTGCCTAAGTGGGCTTAATATATGTGTGTTATATTATTATTATGTGGCTTGTTTCAAGTCTTGGCTTGGCGGTGTTAACCAAGATCACATTCTCTTAGGGTGTGCACGTGTGTGTGAAAAGTGTGTTCAGTGTATGAGTTGATTGAGCATGTTTTATGATGCCGCGTGCTACTGAAAAAAAATAAAAAATTAAAAAAAATTAAAAATTAAAAAAATAAAAAAATAAAAAAATAAAAAATATAAATAAAAAATAAATAAAAAATAAAATAAAAAATTGAAAATCTATAAATAATGATGTAAATGGACAGTAAAATAAACAGTCAATCCACGCACACAAGCCCCACCCAAAAATGCTATCAAACAGCTAAAAAATAGGTGGCTAAAAAGCTACTCAAAAACACACAAATGGCCTAAAAGATACAATTTCAAAGGTGTTTTGATCTAAAGGCACTAATCTAATGTAAATGGTGTAGACAAACAACAAAAATCAAAGGTGAAAAAAATTACATAGGATAGGAAAGAAGTTCTAAAACCTAGGACATACAAGGGGATCCTAAGGGGGGGAAGGCAACACTAAACCCTAAGGTTAGTAAAATGATGGAGAAACCTATCCTAGAGGGCTGAAAAAAATGGACAAGACCCTGAAAATTAGTGGTTGAAAATGTTGTACCCTAGACTCCATAACTCAACAAATATCTTCCTAAAAGGTGGAGGTGTACTCTAAACCCTAAGGGGATTTCTTCTTTCCTCAAAGAGAAAACACTAAGATAATATAAGCCTAGGGGTGACTCTGGAAAGAAAAAAAAACCCTTCCCAGTACACACATAGCACAATCAGCAAATCTAAAAAATTGTGAATAAATGCATAATGTGGATTTTGACCTGAAAAGTGCAATGGAATGCGAAAAACTGGCCAAAACTTGTATTCCATAATGTAGATAATGGGTCAAAAAGTATGTTTTTCTCTTGGGACTCTCGGTCAGCAAATATCACCCTGATTGTGTCGTCTCCTCGTCGGTTGGTACCTGTGACCTGCGGAAAGAAACGAAAAACCAACAAAATCCAAAAAAAGAAAGGATATCTAAAAATAGAAATTGAGAGGCTAAAAATAACTGGAGAAAACATTGAAAACCACTTAAACAACATTCACCGAGGATCTTAATTACTACACCAATGGATTCTCCATTTTTTAGTGTAAAGATTTCGGGAAGGTGTACCAAAACAACTTCACTTAAGTCACTAGTTACAAGTGACCCTAACAACAAGATATGATTGTTTACGCTTCATATCTGCAATAAAAAAATAAGAAAACCCTGCAGTAGAAAGATTGTGTTGGGAAAAATACTGAGAGGGGGGGGGGGGGTGAATCAGTATTTAGGACTTAATCAAAAACTTTTTACTTTTCCATTCACTAAAACCCATACGCTACTTTGCTGAAGCTAACTAGCGTATACACGCGGATATCCTTCATAAAACTCGCGTATATACAGAGATCTTGTTATGCCATTAATTCTTCACTTATATCATTCCATCATTCATTCATTAGATGTTCAATAAACTGTAAACATGTGCAGTAAGAACAGAATAAATCATCACACATAAGCAACACACATGAAAACCAGGATTTTAGGTGGAAACCCAAGTCGGGAGAAAACCACCACTGTCGTTGTCTCAACCTTCAATATTTTATTATAGAAAAAACATCTTACAACATATGTGTTGGCGCAGCCTCCTACCAACACGCAGGCACCCACCTGCGCTCGTTTACCAGCCTCTCCTGGAAGGGAGCTACGACCCCCTGCTCTCGTTTACCAGCCTCTCCTGGAAGAGAGCTACAACCCCCTGATCTCGTTTACCAGCCTCACCTGGAAGGGAGCTACAACCCCCTGACTGAAGGCTACAACCCTCAGCACCACCATGGACCATGTTTCATCAATTTTCACACTGGATCCAAAGTTTCCTTTAGAACACAACTTGCAGGCCACGTTTCATCATATTTTCAGACTGGACCCACTCCATACATTTGAGCTCAATCATACATCATCAACAGACAGCAGTAACCCAGCATAACAGATCAGAAATTTGATACTTCATACTTCAGCAAACCCTAATCTTCATACGTGCTTTCCTTTCATTGATCCTGCGTATATACGCGCCTTCGACCATACAAACCCGCATATACTTCTGTACATATTACAGAGCTAATTTTACTGCCCATACGCACTTTCTCTTCAGCAAACCCGCGTATATACGTGCTTACTCTGCGGCGAACTAGCGTATAGTTCTTCAGACATTTAGGTCATTGCAATTCTTCAGAACAGATACATCACTCATATTTTACCCTTTACTTCAGACAGATGTTCGCCTCATCTCAGATCTAATCATTCCATAAACAGATCTAGCAGATACAAATACATTCCAAATCTAGATTCCCTTCTTCATCATTTCTTCATTGGTGCATCATACATTCAGATCTTTCATTCAACTGTAACCCTTTCCATTCAGATATGCTTCAGAGAGAAGTATTCATTCAAGCTCAGACTTCTTGCACACATTTGCACAATGAATTTCTTCTCCTTATATAGGTTTACCCTTTATCAATACCATGAGCCAAAACCACATTAATTTCGATGGTATTCTTGGACGGGGTCACATAGACGAATCATTACTCAATACAATGGGTCAATACCATGGTGGTTACCCCTAGTTTTACATATTTAGAGCGCTTTTTCCCATACACGACTTGGCACGTTATTTCCCGCGTGCATACGCTACTTTGTCTAGACAAATCCGCATATGCCTTGAGACATACTCTTTTCATCATGTTCTAGCACATACCGACATTCCTTCTATCATTACCTTCTGTACTTATTGTATATACATCAGATTTACATCATTTAACAAGTTCATCAAGACATATTCCATCAGGGATAACTTCATCAAGTAGGTTGCCATCATCTTTATCAAGTGGGTTTCCATCAAGGACAACACTCAGCATCATATTGTCAACAATCTCCCCCTTTGGACTTGATGGCAACCACGATGGTGTTTGATCACCACAACAGATAGATACACCAATAATACTCCCCCTTTGGACTTGATGGCAACCACGATGGTGTTTGATCACCACAACAGAGAGATACATCAAGAATACAATGACACCATGTCACTCTTGACCCCATTCTTTCTCTTTATTCAAACACCATGTCACTCTCCCCCTTTGACATCAAGGGCAAAGGGCGGACCAAAACCAACACAAGTTTTTTTTTTTCTCTTGTAGAAGGAAGCGTTCTGCAGACCTGATGTACACTGAAGTGACCATGCTCCCCCTGAGTTCATGCTGAACCTACAAACATATTTTTCAATGAAGTACATGACTCTATGACCTTCCTATCACCAATAACTCATACTTACATCAAAGATCCATCCAAGTGGATTTACATATGAGACTCAAATACCCAACCAAGTGGGTTTACACATCTCAACTCAACTACCCAACCAAGTGGGTTTACAAATTTGACTCAGCGATCCAACCAAGTGGGTTTACAAATTTTGACAAGTCCTTACATGACTGAACATTACAATTTTACATCATGGGTGTCAACAAGACCTTTTTATCAAATTACAAGTATGACTTTTTATGACCAATACCAGAAAGACCTCAAGAGAGAGATCATATTTCAGAATCATCATAATTCCAACAATGCATTATACTCAGCAAGACTAGTGCTCCCCCTGAAAATGTGCATCCAAACATCCTTTCCATATGTCCAAGGCTCCTCCTTAGCTTGTGCAATATGAATACTTTTAACAGCAAGTCATCAGCAACAATCTCTGCATGATCTGTCCGGATCTCCGAATCATAAGACTTCCATCATATCCAAAAGATATTCTTCATCAAATAAGCAATCTGGGCTCATCCATAATCTTCAACATAAGAAACCATGTATCATTTCATTAGCATGAGTATAACCAGAATAATGTTAACAGTACAATCATTAGCAGTCAGACTGATGCTCCCCCTGAACCTCTGCTCCTGATCTTCAGCTGTCATCCCAATTCTCTTATCATCAATGCATACGCGACTGTGTCTGCTGGAACTCGCGTGTATACGTGGCTTTAGTTCACTGAACCCGCGTATGGAAAGTGAATTATAGAAAATTTCACATTCCTCCATCTCCCCCTGAATTTGTCCTTCCTGTACCTATCTTCTTCATGTCAGATGCTCTGTCAGCAATAATCATAACCAGATTTTCCAAATCAACCATGAGAATCATCATACATCGCTCCCCCTGTGACGATACATTACTAAGCTCCATAATGTATCTCACATCACTTCTGCAGTCATTAAGAGAAGTAAGCTTCAGAAGCTGATGACTGCAGTAGGGTCAATATTCCCTACGTTTATGACCGGTCCTCCTTCTTTTTCCAAATTTGCTTGAACTTTCTAATTGTGTGCTGAAAATTGTCCACTTTCTCAGATCTGTTCAACCTGCATTCTTTTTCTACATGTCCATACTTGTTACAAGAATAACATCTCATGTGTCCAAAGAAATAAGCATAAGAATCATAATGAGTATTTCTAATCTTCCTTCTTTTGCAATCAGTTGCTTTATGTCCATACTTGTTACATGAAAAACAATATCCCTTGAAGAAACCAGAGTACCTTTCTATGTAGGATCTGTTTGTTTGTGGCTGAAACAATCTGCTTCTGCAATTGGCTGCAACATGTCCATGATTATGACATTTAAAGAATTCAACATTATTGAATGATTTCCTTTGAGAATTCATGATTTTCGGTTGACCTTTTGCTTCTTTCAACACTTCAGGCTTTGCATTGATATCCTTTGAATCTTTAGCACTTCCTTGTGAACTAGATTCTCCTTTAACATTTTCATGAAAACCAAGACCAAGTTTAACAGAAGGAGACCTTTGACTACTAAGAATATTGTCAAGAATCTTAGTACTATCTTGAAACCTCAAGAGTTTATCCTTTTCTTCTAATTTACCTTTGAGAATGTTTACTTCAACCTCCAATTTTTGGCATTGCTTCATCATGCTTTCTTCAACCCTTTTTACTTCTTCTACTTGATCATTCAAATTTAAGATCTCTTCTTTCAACCCATTTTCTTGCTCTTCAAAGATTTGTAAAAGTTATTCATTCTTCTTATTTGATTTTTCCAGATCTGTTTTGAGCGAGATGATTTCTGCTTCACGTCCTTCCTTTTCAAATGATTGTAGAAGTTCTTCATTCTTCTTATTTGATGCTTCAAGGTCTGCTTTCAGAGAGATGATTTCTGCTTCAAATCCTTCACTGTGATTGGTTACTTTGTCCTGTAGTCTTTGATACATTTCTATCTGTCCCTTCATTGTTTCTATCTGTTCATTCAATCTAGAGATCACATCCTTGAGGATAGATTCCCTCCTTTTAAATTGATCCCAAAAATTACTTTCATCATTGATCTTGAGATTTTCTTCTAGACTTATATTGTTACTTTCACTATCTTCATCATTGCATGCACAAGTGAGTGGATTACAAGAACAACAATCAATACCTGTTTCTTCTTCTTCATTTTCTGTTGCACATGTTTTCTGAGATATCTTCTTTTCTTGAGTAGCCTTCTTCTTTTGCTTCTTTGCCATGAGCACTAGCAGATCTTGGTCAGAATCTTCTTCATCTTCACTTGACATTTCATTATTATCTTCATTTTCATAATAACTCTTTCCCTTTTCAAATTGTTTATAAGGACATTTAGCAGCATAATGACCCACTCTTCCACAATCAAAACATTTGAAGGGTAGCTTACCTTTGAATTTTCCAGTACCTGGTTGGAGTCTCCTTACAAAATTTGCTTCTTCTTCTTCTGATATATAACTTGATTCCTTGAAAACTTCCTTTTCTTTTCCTTTTGCACATGCCTTAAAAGCATCTTCTTTGATTTGAAAGGGACCTCCTTGTCTCATTTCATAAGCAGTCAGAATACCATGTAGTTGAACAATAGTAAGAGTTTGCAGATCTTGCCTTTCTTCAATAGCTGATACTTTTGACTCAAATTTTGAAGTCAAAGATCTTAAGACTTTTTCCACCCGAGTAGTATCGGTTATGGTTTCACCCAAACTTCTCATACGATTTACAATATCATCTAGACGTAAAAAGAAACTGGCAATACTCTCATCACTATGCATCCTTAAATTTTCATATTCAATTCGGAGAGTTTGGAGTTTTTCACTTTTTACCTTTGTATCTCCTTCATAGCTCAAAATGATTTTGTCCCATATTTCTTTTGCTGAATTTAGTTGCATCACTTTAGCAAATTCTGGTTCAGACATGCTTCCTAATAAGACATTGACGGCTTTGGCATTGATTTCATATTTCTTCCTTTCTGCTGCATCAGTAGGAATACTTGCCGGATACTGATAGCCTCCTTCCACGATTGCCCATACTTCTGCACCAAGACTTTGCAGATATGATTTTGTTCGTATCTTCCAGAATAATAGATTATTTCCATTGAATAGAGGTGGCCTTATAGACATTATCCCTTCATGACTTCCCATTGCGACGGATCTCCTTCAAGCGATCAAGCTTCTGCAGAAGGACCTGCTCCGATACCAATTGTTGGGAAAAATACTGAGAGGGGGGGGTGAATCAGTATTTAGGACTTAATCAAAAAAAATTTACTTTTCCATTCACTAAAACCCATACGCTACTTTGCTGAAGCTAACTAGCGTATACACGTGGATATCCTTCATAAAACTCGCGTATACACAGAGATATTGTTATGCCATTAATTCTTCACTTATATCATTCCATCATTCATTCATTAGATGTTCAATAAACTGTAAACATGTGCAGTAAGAACAGAATAAATCATCACACATAAGCAACACACATGAAAACCAGGATTTTAGGTGGAAACCCAAGTCGGGAGAAAACCACTGTTGTCGTTGTCTCAGCCTTCAATATTTTATTATAGAGAAAACATCTTACAACATATGTTTTGGCGCAGCCTCCTACCAGCACGCAGGCACCCACCTGCGCTCGTTTACCAGCCTCTCCTGGAAGGGAGCTACGACCCCCTGCTCTTGTTTACCAGCCTCTCCTGGAAGGGAGCTACGACCCCCTGCTCTCGTTTACCAGCCTCACCTGGAAGGGAGCTACGACCCCCTGCTCTCGTTTACCAGCC
Source organism: Pinus albicaulis (assembly GCA_034641835.2). NCBI lineage: Eukaryota > Viridiplantae > Streptophyta > Pinopsida > Pinales > Pinaceae > Pinus > Pinus albicaulis. The sequence goes on along the minus strand of CM076570.1, from coordinate 792,499,132 downwards.
TCACCTGGAAGGGAGCTACAACCCCATGACTGAAGGCTACAACCCTCAGCACCACCATGGACCACGTTTCATCAATTTTCACACTGGATCCAAAAGCTTCCTTTAGAACACAACTTGCAAGCCACTTTTCATCATATTTTCAGACTGGACCCACTCCATACATTTGAGCTCAATCATACATCATCAACAGATAGCAGTAACACAGCAGAACAGATCAGACATTTGATACTTCATACTTCAGCAAACCCTAATCTTCATACGCGCTTTCCTTTCACTGATCCTGTGTATGTACATGCCTTCGACCATACAAACCCGCATATAATTCTATACATATTACAGAGCTAATTTTACTGCCCATATGCTCTTTCTCTTCAGCAAACCCGCGTATATACGCGCTTACTCTGCGGCAAACTAGCGTACAGTTCTTCAGACATTTAGGTCATTGCAATTCTTCAGAACAGATACATCACTCAGATTTTACCCTTTACTTCAGACAGATGTTCGTCTCATCTCGTATCTAATCATTCCATAAACAGATCTAGCAGATACAAATACATTCTAGATCTAGATTCCCTTCTTCATCATTTCTTCATTGGTGCATCATACATTCAGATCTTTCATTCAACTGTAACCCTTTCCATTCAGATATGCTTTAGAGAGAAGTATTCATTCAAGCTCAGACTTCTTGCACACATTTGCACAATGAATTTCTTCTCCTTATATAGGTTTACCCTTTATCAATACCATGAGCCAAAACCACATTATTTTCGATGGTATTCCTGGACGGGGTCACATAGACGAATCATTACTCAATACAATGGATCAATACCATGGTGGTTACCCCTGGTTTTACATATTTAGAGTGCTTTTTCCCATACGCGACTTGGCACGTTATTTCCCGCGTGCATATGCTACTTTGTCTAGAAAAATCCGCGTATGCCTTGAGACATACTCTTTTCATCATGTTCTAGCACATACTGACATTCCTTCCATCATTACCTTATGTACTTATTGTATATACATCAGATTTACATCATTTAACAAGTTCATCAAGACATATTCCATCAGGGATAACTTCATCAAGTAGGTTGCCATCATCTTTATCAAGTGGGTTTCCATCAAGGACAACACTCAGCATCATATTGCCAACAGATTGTTTGTGTTCCAAAACATTAAAAAAAAAAAAAAAAAAAAAATTGATGCAATAACACAATAGAAGAAGACTTTGAATGAATAATATTTTTATTAGAAAATGCTTGGTGAAGGAGATCTACAACAAGGGTCTACAAATTCCCCTCTGTGGGATGGGTCCTTTGATCTCCTTGTGCTTCAACAATATTTGTTTTCTCTCAATATCTAGAAAACTCAAAAATTAAAATGGAACTCGAGTGGGAGCTCAAATGTGATAAGAAAATAGTGGTAACGATGATACTGATCATGGTGAAGAATGAATGGAAAACCCTCTTATTTATAAAAAAGTATTGGGTTAAATTAGGAAATGGAAAATAATAATAAAATATTGACCAAACCTAAATATAGGCATTAGGAATAGTTTATTATATTTTTTGGAGAGCGAAACGATATTCAAAATGGTCAAATATCTCTATTTATAAAATAGTTGAAGTAATTAACAAACAAAACAATTTATTAAATACTTTGCGAGGATTAAGAAATGTGTGAAATTGAAATAATTATTAAATAATGGTTTAACAATTATTCCAAAAAAAGAATTAAGGAATAACAAATAAATAGTGATTTATTTCATTATTCCTACGTGATTTAGTCAAATGTGACAAAGAATAATTATAAAATAATTATTTATAAAGAAAATTAAATAAATAATGATTTATTCAATCATTTTCATGGGTTTTTTTAATTTTAATTAGAAATAATTTAATAAGAATGACTAAATCATTTCCTATGGTGAAAATGATTTTACTATGGTAAAATTAATATTACACGGTGTATTTTGATCCACTTAGTTAGAAATAGCTAGGTGATCATTTTAGGTGATAACTTCACCTACATTATTAATCATTTGAACTATCCATTATGTGTTAATTTTTTTTATGATGATCTTTTGTTTAAACTTGGGCTAACAATGTTATTAAACACGTGGTTGAATATGGTTCATACCACTTACTAAAAACATTGCAAAATAAATAAATATGATTACTCTATTTATAATCATGATTTTACGTCACATACACTCATAATATCGAATTCATTTTATAATTGATTTATGACAACTCTCTATATCTAAACAGAGTGACATATACTTTTTACAATTATTTCTACATTTTCTTTCATCACTCTATTTACTGAAGAATTATTCTCTAAATAGATCTATACTTTGATCATTTCATCATTTATTATAATAATGATGAATTGTCTTCTTTTCTACGCAAACTCTTACTTACATGATTTCATGATTATAACTAATAATAAGTGACAATTATTCTTTGATGGTTTCATCTAAAAAAACAAAAATGTTATAAAATAACAAGATTTTTCTTTTTTTTTTCTTTTCTTTAATTTATTTTCCTGTAACACCCTCATCCCACATCTACCCAAGTATCAGGTCAATCGAGGTAAATATGCAACAAGAGGCTACTAACATGGGATTCAACCTCCTAGATGACCTTAAGGAAGTGGAACCGATGGAAACAAGAAAAACACACCTTACACAGCATCAAAAACATCCTCAGAAGGTAACCCAACCTTCCAGGCCCCTGAATCATGAGGAGACTGACTTTTTGACCAATTTGAGTCTTAACTGCGGGCATGCCAATGCAAGGTAGCAGCCAGGGCCCACTTTGGTCAGTTATGTGCCTGCAACTTTGGGATTTGTGCCACCTTTTCAGCCCCAGAGCCCAAGTCACTACCCAGAAATTCATGAAACTTTAAGAGATGATAAGTAGCATTGAAACAAAGGTACGTAAGCAATCACATCATCAGGAAATCATCTATACCCCTCCTAGCCATGACAGTAATTTTTTCAAACATGTCACAAACATTGCATATGCAAGTGTAAACAACAGATTTAAACATAACGGTCTCATACTTATCTGAGAATCGCTAAGAAGAATCGCTCCCTTACAAGATAAGTTACAATACAATATATTTGACCATAGATACATTTTGTATTCATTTACAAAAAAAACATGGATAAAGTCATACATCATCATTGATAAGTTACATGCTTATAACTAGCATAATAATAACAGAAATACCATGGATGCAATCAACAATAGAATCCACATATTAACCAGTACATTTTCATACCAAATACCAAAGGAATGAGATGCTCATTTCTAAATGTAAAAACCAACCGAATATGGGACTACCACATTCCTCCTGACCATAGAATGGCTAAGCCAAATCTCTCTTCAACCAATCACCCCTGTGCCATATTCCAAGCATGAATGTGGGACTCAAACTGAAATAACCAACTAGGGCATCCCGAGGCTAAACCACCTCACTGTCATCAATAGAAATCAAGCTTTACCATGATCCATCCTAGATCACTAAGCCAACATAATAAACATGTCATAACCAGCTTTACCGTGATTTACACTCAATCATTAGGCCAACACAAGCATGGATGTCATCGGATTCTCTATGCCTACATCGTGAGTAATTTTCATTTCTCCTAGTCTCTCAGGCTTTACTGCAACCCACAGTCTAAATCAAGGGTCACTAGGCCCTAAACCGAGACATACTCTTTAGGTTTTATCATGCATCCCATCCTGGGACTACTAGGCCCAACGGAGAGCAACCACCTCTCAATATTTACCACAATCCAAACACGGATCACTAGGACATAAATCGAGGAAAACCACCTCTAGGATTTACCATATATCTCATCATTCACAAGTTGGATTCCTAGGCTATCTGAGGCAACACACTATCCGACTTTACCACAACCCACAGTCTATTTCAGGGATTATTATGCCATGTGTTATATCAATTCAAAGATCCACCCCACTCATCTTTGAATCCATCCGGTAATCTGACTAAACCAAAATATGAGAACTCCACAACACCATGGCTATACGGAAATGGCAAGGCTAGGCTAAAAACAATGTCACACCTGGAAAACACCCATGCCAAGACATAAAAGAACCACATGCAAGATCTAGCAAGGAAAATACACATGCAAATAGATACCTACCCAGAATCATTTTGTAGTTTCTTGATTCCTGCTCCTCCTTGCTTGCTTCCTCCTTTTTCCTACTTTCTTTCCTTTCCTGGTCCAATACCCAAATGCTCCAAAAACTCTAATTGTCGAAGAGTGTGAGAGAGAGAGAGATAATGATGAGAGAGATCCAAAAAAATGTGAGAAAAAGCTTGCTAATTGATCCTCAGAAGCCTTTTTATCAATGAGGCCTCTATTTTCTTCATTTTCCATTATTTTCCTTCATTTTCCTCCTCGCATGCAACCTATGACCTTTCATCTCCCTTTTCTCCTAATTTCCACTATTTTCACAAATAAATGTGCCAAAAATACTTTTTTCCTCTTTAATTTCTTTCCAAAGCCTTTTCCAATTCCCTTTAGCCATAATAATCGATATGAACACCCGCTAGGATTTTTTTCCCGCCATTCAACTTGGAATACATGTCCCATCAACTGTGGTTATTATTTTTACTTTTATTACATGGAATTTTCACCAGGGTTGTTACATTTCTCATTTCAATGCATTGCACCCTAAAGACTAACCTAAAATTGTTTAATCACATGTGGATTTCCATTTTTCCCCAAAATCATATTATGGGATCATCTTCTAATGGTTGAAAGTGGGCTTATGAGAATTCCATGTAGTTGATGAGTTTAAAAGGCTGTTGTCTCTTGTTTCCAACAGTTTGTGTCCTCTCTTTATTCCTCAAATATTTTTGGAATATGGATTGAGCTATATTTCTCTTGGTTCATGGTTTATTTTCCAAAGGTTGATCAAAATTACCAACTCCTTTTATTTACAAAATTTTAGGATCTTTCACAAGGTGCCATTTTCCCAACAACATTTTTTTTTTTTTTTGAACACCTAGCTCTAGTTGTGCCCAAAAGTGAATATTAGTTGCTTCTCTTATACCAAATTGTACCCAAAATGAAACAAATACTATAAATGTCCATATAACTAAAATATAAAGTTAAGAATAATTTGAAAAAGAAAAAGCAAAACACAAAAAAAATTAGTGAAGGCACCTATAGACCAAAGGGTGGATTGCATTTACAGATATATTTGAGAGATAAAGATTCCTCCAAATAAACTTGTTGATTGTATTGATAAAATGATAAAAAATACAAAAGAGAGGAGGGAACCCCTATTTATACACAAAGAGCTACAAACCCTAAGTTAAATTTAAAGTAATTACTAAAATTGAGAAAGCACTTCTTCCATAAAATTACCTTTTACCAATATTAGAGTACGATATTACTAGCATACCCCAAAGCTGAGGAAGGAAACATCGAAGAGGAAGAGGGTAAATTTTGATTATATGTAAATATATTGGATGAAAAAATAACAATTCATTTAAAACAAGTGTTGGAGGTTAACTTGGTGCCTATCACTCAGGTTAGAATTATGTTGTAGAAAAAATTGTATAAACTAGCAACTGCACCTGAAGTTGTAAAGGAAATTCCATAAGGCGGTACCATAGGTATGAGTAATAGAGAAGGAAGAAGATGTGATATGTTATGTGATGACATAACGAGTTCATCCTATGGCCTTTCATTCATCATAGTATAATAAACGTCATGTTCTGAAGTTTAATTTGTTTCCTATTTTCTTCTTTTGGGAACCCAGATACAATCAAAGTCAGTCATTCTCCTATGAGAAGTTTGTGCAAACCATAGAAATTGATCCTCGCAACTATCTCAAGCTAAGCATAGGCTTCTTCTTAAAAAAAAATCTACAAAAGCCATTTTATAAGAGCATAGTAGGTTTTTATACCTGAGCGAAGTAGTTTTCATACCACGATACACATAGTTCAAATATATATGGTTCAAAGCTCTCATAGCCATGTTGATATATGATTACAACATTTTACGAGTAAAATCAAGAGATCATAATTTTGTGCAAGGACAAGAATGAAAAGTTAACAAACATTGAATTCAACTTATTCAGTAAACATATATATATATATATATAGAGTGAAGCATCTCTAAATTAATTTTGACCATGAAGGGAATTCTTTGTGGCAAAAATAATAAACTCCACACTGCATATAAAATGAAAATAACCCTAGTATGTTTCTTGAAATATTAGATTAATATCTGTGAAGTTTGGACCTCATCCTCACTAAGAAAATTGACTACAGCTCATCAAAACCTTAAACCCCACTAACTTTGTTCATGTTTCTATTGCACATAATATTAACATGTTCATTCAGAATTCTAACTTCAAGAGTTTGGACCTCATCCTCACTAATAAAATTGACTACAGCTCATCAAAACCTCAATATAAACCCCACTAACTTTGTTCATGTTTCTATTTCACATAAGATTAACATGTTCATTCATAATTTTAAATTCAAGAACATATTGACTTCTGCTCATAAACTATGAAAATTTCCTGCATTAGGTATGGAATGGTCCCATCAAACATATTTTTATTGTTATTTGGTGAATTTTATAATTTTATACTTGGAGATTCTTCTCTATGTGATGTTTTAGGTTTCCTCAATATAAACCCCACTAAATTTGTTCATGTTTCTATTGCACATAAGATTAACACGTTCATTCATAATTTTAAATTCAAGAACATATTCACTTTTGCTTATAAACTATGCAAATTTCCTGCATTAGGTATGGATTGGTCCCATCAAACATATTTTTATTGTTATTTGGTGAATTTTATAATTTTATACTTGGAGATTCTTCTCTGTGTGATGTTTTAGGTTTAGTAATTTTGTAGTTAGGTAATGGATACATTAATAATGTTCTCCCTACTCTTAAAATTTCTAACAATCTACTCTCTATTTATTAGATTTGTCACTTTGGTGATGGGAAGACAACAAAGTTTTAACTTTTCTCTTCATTATGTGGTCACTAAATAAATAAAAATTCAAAAAGTTTTGTTTTTTTTTAAAGTTGATCATAATTCTTCGTTATACACATCCATTGGTTTTGAGCCTTTTTAAGTTATTTATCTGTTACTTTTTCTGGAAGCGGAAAAGAAAAATTTCCACTACAAGGTGATGAAAAGGTGTAACTTAAATTTTAACACCTTGATCAAGGACAAAATCTGAAATATATGGCTATGAGCCAACTAATTTCAGTTATTTTTCCATTCACTCATTTGTTTTGCTAAAGCCACAATTACAAAATTCCAAACAATATTCTAATTATTACAAATGTCATTTTGTTTTGTTGAAGCTACAATTACAAAAATACAGTCTTTTGACTATTACAAAATGTCATTTTTTTGGTTGAAGCTACAATTACAAAATTTCATTTTATTTTTGGGAAATGGTATGGGATCTAGAGAAAATACATAAAGTGGAGAATTTCTTACATAAGCGGACCTAGATTTTGTTGGATATTGATGTTATATATATGTTATTTTAAGAAGTAATCTATTTTAAAGTGGACCAATATTTTTGTTGTATCCAATACTTTAAATTATAGTAAAGGAGGTACATACTTTATATATAGGGGAGAATGTGCATACAAACGTTTGTTCACATCCTCCCCCATCAGAGTTTCCTACATGTGTGAATTTTCATGTGCAGTAGCATTTCCTTTGTCTTTGTGTAGATGTTTATATCTAGTATTGTTTGTGAATGTAACTACTTCAATGGTGGGGAGGAGTAAAAAAAACCAATTTCACTATTATATTTCAAGAAGTTGTCATTGTGTATATGTTTATATCTAGTATTGTTTTTTTCCTTGCTTATCTATTTAGTGTTTCCTTTGTGTTTGTGTATATTTTTATATCTAGTATTCTTTGTGAATGTAACTACTTCAATGGCGAAGAAAAAACCAATTTCACTATTATATTTCAGGAACTACTAGTATATTTCAAGAAGTTCTAATTTCACTCTTATATTTCAAGAAGTTTCAATGGTAGCGAGGAGTAAAAAACCAATTTCACTATTATATTTCAAGAAGTTCTACTTGTTTTTCGTTGATTTCCAACATGATAATTCCCCTGGAACATATAAAAAAATAAAATAAAAACTTAAACAAGAAATAATATCTCAATCATTATTATTAATCCTTTTTTCATTTTCTTAAATTCTCTTAAATAATTAAAATAAAGATTATTAATATTTACCATGGGGTTTGGACCTGATCCCCACTAATAAAATTGACTACAGCTCATAAAAACCTCAATATAAACCCCACTAACTTTGTTCATATTTCTTGTGATTTCCAAACATGATAATTCCCCTAAAACACTAAAAAAAAAAAAAACTTATACACAAATAATATCTCAATCATTATTATTAATCATTTTTGCATTTTCTTAAATTCTCTTATCTTGTTAAAATAAAGATTATTAATATTTACCATGGGGTTTGGACCTCATCCTCACTAATAAAATTGAATACAGCTCATCAAAACCTCAATATAAACCCCACTAACCTTGTTCATGTTTCTATTGCACATAAGATTAACACGTTCATTCATAATTTTAAATTCAAGAACATATTGACTTATGCTCGTAAACTATGCAAATTTCGTGCATTAGGTATGGATTGGTCCCATCAAACATATTTTTAATGTTATTTCGTGAATTTTATAATTTCATACTTGGAGATGAATGTTATTTATTCGTTACCTTTTATGGAAGCGGAACTGAAAAATTTCCACTACAATGCAATGAAAAGGTGTTACCTTTTATGGAAACAGAACTGAAAAATTTCCACTACAAAGCAATGAAAAGGTGTAACTTAAACTGTAACACCTTGATCAAGGAAAAAAACTGAAAACGAGACCTTGTGAACTAAAAACGCTTAACATATATGTCTATGAGGCTTTGTGAACTAAAAAGGCTTAACATATATGGCTATGAGCCAACTAATTTCAGTTATTTTTCTATTCACTCATTTGTTTTGCTAAAACCACAATTACAAAATTCCAAGCAATAATCTAATTATTACAAATGTCATTTTGTTTTGTTGAAGCTACAATTACAAAAATACAGTCTTTTCACTATTACAAAATGTCATTTTGTTTGGTTGAAACTACAATTACAAAATTTCATTTTGTTTTTGGAAAATGATATGGGATCGAGAGAAAATACATAAAGTGGAGAATTTATTACACATGCTGACCTAGATTTTGTTGGATATTGATGTTATATATCTGTTATTTCAAGAAGGGCGTTTTTTCGAAGATCTCTTAGCTTTGTTTTAAAGTGGACCAAGAATTTTGTTGTATCCACTACTTTAAATTATAGTAAAGGAGGTACATACTTTATATATAGGGGAGAATGTGCATACAAACTTGTTTTCACATCCTCCCCCATCAAAGTTTCCTATGCGTGAATTTTCATGTGCAGTAGTATTTCTTTTGTCTTTGTGTATATGTTTATATCTAGTATTGTTTTTGTCCTTGCTTATATATTTAGTGTTTCCTTTGTGTTTGTGGATATGTTTATATCTAGTATTGTTTGTGAATGTAACTACTTCAATGGTGGAGAGGAGTAAAAAAAAACCAATTTCACTATTATATTTCAAGAAATTGTCTTTCAGTATATGTTTATATCTAGTATTGTTTGTGAATGTAACTACTTCAATAGTGGAGAGGAGTTAAAAAAACCAATTTCACTATTATATTTCAAGAACTACTATTATATTTCAAGAAGTTCTAATTTCACTGTTATATTTCAAGAAGTTTCAATAGTAGTGAGGAGTTAAAAAAACCAATTTCACTATTACATTTCAAAAACTCCTATTATATTTCAAGAAGTTATATTTTATTTTATTTTTGTTGATTTCCAAACACGATAATGCCCCTAAAAAAAAAAAACTTAAACACGAGATAATATCTCAATCATTATTATTAATCTTTTTTTTTCATTTTCTTAAATTCTCTTAAATTGTTAAAATAAAGATTATTAATATTTACCATGGGTACCTTGTTAATTAAAATATAAACTAAAATTATGAAAATGCATAAAAGGTTCAATATTAATATTAAAAATACCACAAAATATTAATATTTTTAAAATTAATTAATATTTCTAAAATTAAGGTGGAAACTTTCTTTTTTTAATATTTAAAATGTATTTTATTTTTTATATAATTATAATATATATTTTAATTTATAAAACATATATTACATCTTTATAAAATTATAATGCATATAATTGATTGAAATATCAATGAATATATAAATGGAACAAGACACTGGAAATTTAAATATAAAATAAATGGCTCTTCCTAACCATCAACTTTGGATTTTGATATTTTTTTATAAATTTCAATTATTTAAATCATTTTAACCCAAAAAAGGTCACATGGAAGTATTTATTAAAATATTTTAAAGATTTAATTTCCAAACAATATATATATATATATATATATATATATATATATATATATATATATATATATATATATATATATATATATATATAAAACTAAAATAAATGTTTTATACTGCATTCATATTAATTCCTCTAAGCAAATACAAACACACATATTTTATATGAAACATAAATATTCACTAAAGAAATAAATTAAATTTATACGGATTGTATGTAATATATTAAATAATCTAGAAAAAGAAATAAATTAAACAATTCCACATTAGATTGATACATTTCTTTAAAATTCTCCTAATTTATTATGCCATTTGCCAAATTTAAAGTCATGAACCAAAAAAAAAAATGAAACTTAGACACTAAATGTTCAACAATCAGGAATTTGTCAATTTCAACCAAAAATAGATGAATTGATAAAGATTTAATTAAGAAACTATGGATAAAGGACATGATCTTTGTGATCTTTGTGTGAGTTCCATTTACCAAGTAAAATGTGTATGGTATACCATGATATTTGTTTTCATTCATCAGAGTATAATAAAGGTCATGTTCTAAAGTTTAATTTGTTTCCTATTTTATTCTTTTGGGAACCAGATAAAATTAAAGTCAGTCATTCTCATATGAGAAGTTTGTGCAAACCATAGAAATTGATCCTCGCGATGGTCTCAAGCTAAGCATAGGCTTCTTCCTATAAAAAATTCTGCAAGAGCCATTTTATAAGAGCAGAGTAGGCTTTTATATATGAGCAGAGTATTTTTCATACCACGATACGCATAGTTCAAACATATATGCTTCAAAGCTCTCAGAGTCATGTTGAGATATGATTACAACATTTTACAAGTAAAATCAAGAGATCATAATTCTTTGCAAGGACAAGAATGAAAAGTTAACAAACATTGAAATCAACATATTCAGTAAACATATATATACAGAGTGAAGCATCTTTATCTTAATTTTGATCATGAAGGGAATTCTTTGTGGCAAAAATAATAAACTCCACACTGCACATAAAATGAAAAAAACCCTAGTATGTTGCTTGAAATATTAGATTAATATCTGTGAAGTTTGGACCTCATCATCACTCAGAAAATTGACTACGGCTAATCAAAATCTTAAACCCCACTAACTTTGTTCATGTTTCTATTGCACATATTATTAACATGTTCATTTACAATTCTAACTTCAAGAGTTTGGACCTCATCCTCACTAATAAAATTGACTACGGCTCATCAAAACCTCAATATAAACCCCACTAACTTTGTTCATGTTTCTATTGCACATAAGATTAACACGTCAATTTCTAATTTTAAATTAAGAACATATTTACTTCTTCTCATAAAATATGCAAATTTCCTGCATTAGGTATGGATTGGTCCCATCAAACATATTTTTATTGTTAATTGGTGACATTTATAATTTTATACTTGGAGATTCTTCTCTATGTGATGTTTTAGGTTTCCCCAATATAAACCCCACTAACTTTGTTCGTGTTTCTATTGCACATAAGATTAACACATTCATTCATAATTTTAAATTCAAGAACATATTCACTTCTGCTCATAAACTATGCAAATTTCATGCATTGGGTATGGATTGGTCTCATCAAACATATTTTTATTGTTATTTGGTGAATTTTATAATTTTATACTTGGAGATTCTCCTTTATGTGATGTTTTAGGTTTAGAAATTTTACAATTAGGTAATGGATACATTAATAATGTTCTCCCTAATCTTGAAATTTCTAACAATCTACTCTCTATTTATTATATTTTTCACTTTGGTGATGGGAAGACAACAAAGTTTTGACTTTTTTCTTCATTATGTGGTCACTAAATAAATAAAAATTCAAAAAGTTTTGTTTTTTGGAGAGTTTATCATAATTATTCGTTATACACATTCATTGGTTTTGAGCCTTTTTATCTTATTTATCCGTTACAATTTCTGGAAGTGGAAAAGAAATATTTCCACTACAAAGCAACGAAAAGGTGTAACTTAAACTGTAACACCTTGATCAAGGACAAAATCTAAAAATGAGACCTTGTGAACTAAAAAGGCTTAACATATATGGCTATGAGCCAACTAATTCAGTTATTTTTCCATACACTCATTTTTTTTTCTAAACCACAATTAAAAAATTCCAAACAATATTCTAATTATTACAAATGTCATTTTGTTTTGTTGAAGCTACAATTACAAAATGTCATTTTGTTTCCCTGAAGCTACAATTACAAAATTTATTTATTTTTTTGGGAAATGGCATGGGATCGAGAGAAAATACATAAAGTGGAGAATTTCTTACAGAAGCGGACCTAGATTTTGTTGGATATTGATGTTATATATATGTTATCTCAAGATTTCGAAGATTTGTTAGCTCTGTTTTAATGTGGACCAATATTTTTTTTGTATCCACTACTTTAAATACATACTTTATATATAGGGGAGAATGTGCATACAAACATTTGTTCACATCCTCCCCCATCAGAGTTTCCTATATGTGTGAATTTTCATGTGCAGTAGCATTTCCTTTGACTTTGTGTATATGTTTATATATAGGATTGTTTTTGTCCTTACTTATCTATTTAGTGTTTCCTTTGTGTTTGTGTATACATTTATATCTAGTATTTTTTGTGAATGTAACTACTTCAATGGTGGAGAGGAGTAAAAAAAACCAATTTCACTATTATATCTCAAGAACTACTAATATATTTCAAGAAGTTGTCTTTGTGTATATGTTTATATCTAGTATTGTTTTTGTCCTGCTTATATATTTAGTGTTTCCTTTGTGTTTGTGTATATTTTTATATCTAGTATTATTTGTGAATGTAACTACTTCAATGTTTGAGAGGAGTAAAAAAACCTAATTTCACTATTATATTTCAATCTAGCTACTATTATATTTCAAGAAGTTCTAATTTCACTGTTATATTTTAAGAAGTTTCAATGATACTGAGGAGTAAAAAAAACCAATTTCACTATTATAGTTCAAGAATTTCTACTCTCTTTTTTTGTTGATTTCCAAACATGATAATTCCCCTAGAACATTAAAAAATAAAAAAAAAACCTAAACACAAAATAATATCTCAGTCATTATTATTAATCCTTTTTGCATTTTCTTAAATTATTATTAATCCTTTTTTAATTTTCTTAAATTCTCTTCAATTGATAAAATAAAGATTATTAATATTTAGCATGGGGTTCCCGGATGCGAGTGAGTTATGAGCATGCGGCAATGACTGGCCCAAGGCATGACACTTGGCCAGGCCACATGGCCATCCAGGAGGGTGGTACCACTGCATTTAAAATTATCTGTGATGCATGTCCAGCATTCATCGCTCCCACACTCTGCCTTAACTCTAGCTCTACAACTTTTCCTGCCCATCCTTCAATGGCGTCGCGTCCCACCTCCATAACTGTTTTGTTCGCCCGACATTCTTTGTCTTTGTCTTTGGCTTCTGCTCGGCTCTTGAGCTCCATAAATACGCTGCTCCATCTCCGTCTTCGACTAGGCAAGCTGTCGTCCATTGTTTGAAGCCCTCCGCCTGCTCATTGCGTTGTTAGCCCCTCGCCTAGCCTCTGCATTTACAATCCCTCCAGTGTAGACTTTAATCGGTCTGGCCTCTGCGTGAAATTTCCGAGCTCGCCTTCCCATTCCTCGCACTCGCCCTCCTGCTCACCCTCCCAATCACTTCATTCACCCTCCATCCCCAACATGCCAAGACGGCACTGTATGAGGTGTAGACGAGGCAGAGGTAGAGGAGCAGGCTCTCACCTGCCTCCTCCATTCACGAAGAACGCGGGTCCATGCCTTTGGCCGAAAATGTTGCTCAATTTCACTTTGACAGTGTCTTGGACAATCCAAGAATCACTGCTACTATTTCTATTGTGTTCCAAGAAGTGCATCCCAGCGCCACGAGCTCTAGCTCTAGAAAGCGCATGAGGAAATCCACCATCCCCATGGGGCCTCCTCAGGATTCCAGAAAATCTGATGCCTTACCTGTCAAATCTGGTTCGCAGTCCTCTAGCAACGCGGGCAACGACAGAGGGAGTTCTACGCATTCGAACAGGCAGCTGAAGAAAGGCCGCGGTCATGCTCGCTCAACATCCTATCCTGAGCACACTTCTCAATAGTCCAAAGGAGATGATGATGATTCTAACGAGGAGTACAGATGTCCCATAGTGGAGGAGCCTCCTCCAACACATCTCGATAGCTAGCTTGATGGGCATCCATGGCATTGACAGGTCTCCTTATCTTGTTTTGGTCAATTTTAATGCTTTGTTGTATTTTTGGGACAAGTTGGTTGTAAAATATTTTTTGTATAACTCTATGAAAGTTGGTTTCCCATCCATGGGAAACATTTTTTGGGCTGGTTTCCCCACGAGGGGTGGTCTCTTTTTTGTTTTTTTGATCAAGACTCCCTCTGGAATTGGATAGTTATGCAGTTCTAGAGGTAAGTCCCACTTTGTAAACTATGTTTCATATTAATAGATTAGTCCAACTTAGAAAAAAAAATTTATTTATCATGGGGTTTGGACCTCATCCTCACTAATAAAATTGACTATGGCTCATCAAAACCTCAATATAAACCCCACAAACTTTGTTCATGTTTCTATTGCACATAAGATTAACACATTCATTCATATTTTGAAATTCAAGAGCATATTGACTTCTGCTCATAAACTATGAAAATTTCCTGCATTAGGTATGGATTGGTCCCATAATTTTAAATTCAAGAAAATATTGACTTATGCTCATAAACTATGCAAATTTCCTCAGTTAGGTATGGATTGGTCCCATCAAACATATTTTTATTGTTATTTGATGAATTTTATAATTTTATACTTGGAGATTCTTCTCTATGTGATGTTTTAGGTTTAGGAATTTTGCACTTAGGTAATGGATACATTTATAATGTTCTTCCTACTCTTAAAATTTCTAACAATCTACTCTCTATTTATTAGATTTGTCACTTTGATGATGGGAAGAAAACAAAGTTTTAACTTTTCTCTTCACTATGTGGTCATTAAATAAATAAAAATTCAAAAAAATTTGTCTTTTTTTTTTTTAGATTTGATCATAATTGTATGTTATTTATCTGTTACCTTTTATGGAAGTGGAACTGAAAAATTTCCACTACAAGGCAATGAAAAGGTGTAACTTAAACTGTAACAGCTTGATCAAGGACAAAATCTAAAAACAAGACCTTGTGAACTAAAAAGGCTTAACATATATGGCTATGAGCCAACTAATTTCAATTATTTTTCCATTCACTCATTTGTTTTTCTAAATCCAAAATTACAAAATTCCAAACAATATTCTAATTATTACAAATTTCATTTTGTTTTGTTGAAGCTACAATTACAAAATTACACTCTTTTGACTATTACAAAATGTCATTTTGTTTCGCTAGCTACAATTAAAAAAATTCATTTTGTTTTTGGGAAATGGTATGGGATCGAGAGAAAATACATAAAGTGGAGAAATTCTTACAAAAGCAGACCTAGATTTTGTTGGATATTGATGTTATATATCTGTTATTTCAAGAATCATATCACGTTCACGTTTTTTCGAAGATCTGTTAGCTCTGTTTCAAAGTGGACCAAGATTTTTGTTGTATCCACTACTTTAAATTATAGTAAAGTAAGTACATACTTTACATATAGGGGAGAATGTTCCTACAAACTTTTGTTCACTTCCTCCCCCATCAGAGTTTCCTATATGTGTGAATTTTCATGTGCAATAGCATTTCCTTTGTCTTTGTGTATATGTTTATATCTAGTATTGTTTTTGTCCTTTCTTATCTATTTAATGTTTCATTTGTGTTTGTGTATACGTTTATATCTAGTATTTTTTGTCAATGTAACTACTTCAATGGTGGAGAGGAGTAAAAAAACCAATTTCACTATTATATTTCAAGGACTGCTATTATATTCCAAGAAGTTGTTTTTTAGTATATGTTTATATCTAGTATTGTTTTTGTCCTTGATTATCTATTTTGTGTTTCTTTTGTGTTTTTGTATATGTTTATATCTAGTATTGTTTGTGAATTTAACTACTTCAATGGTGGAGAGGAGTAAAAAAAACCAATTTCAGCATTATATTTCAAGAAGTTCTAATTCCAGTGTTATATTTCAAGAAGTTTCAATGATAGTGAGGAGTAAAAAAAACCAATTTCACTATTATATTTCAAGGATACTATTATATTTCACGAAGTTCTAATTTCACTATTCTTTTTATTGGTAAATTAGGCTACTCTATATTAATTAGAAAAGATAAACATTACATATGATACAAGCGAGGTTGGTAAGTTGCGCTTAAGCAATCCCTGCCTTGGTTGCGCGGTTTCAGGGCTGCCTCTGTGTAGGAAACCAGCCCGGAAAATACTTGAAACAAGAAATTACAAAATGCACAGCAACGCTGATGTATCCATATATTACATAATGTGCAGAAGAATAAGTATAACTAGAGATTCTATGGTAGCAGCATGCAAGACAAAAACCAAGGAAGAACTAAGCAGCGTCGCAGCCCTTGGTCTTCAGCTTCATCATTACTATCAGGTTCTTCCTCCACTATGGGGCAGACATACGCCTGTGCAGCAGCTTCCTCTATATCTGCTGGTGGAAGCGAAGGTTTGGGGACTGGTGCACAGAGGATGGGAGACTCTGGATACTCAGTGTCAGGGATGCGCATCCAAGTGCCTTAAGAATCCATAATCCGTATATCTTATTCATCATCCTCTCCCTCCTGAGCTGGCAATGGATCAGTCTTGCGAGGTGGGGGGTGCACCTAGTGCATGATGGTAGACTTCCACGGACCACAACTCCCTCTCTGTGCAGCTTGCACTGGGGCCTCTTCCTCCTGCTCAGGATCAGGGCTCTGTCTAGCGTAATTGCTAGAGGAGGAGCCTTCAACTAACTCCAGGTGGTTGTTTGTTCCACAGTGGTAACGACCAGGGAGTGCCCCTCTCTGTCCACCATGGATGGTTCTTTGGCACAGTATGGGAGCCATTACCTGCTGAAGTAGAGGAGTGGCAACGATGGAAGGATGTACAGCAGGTGGACAGATAATCGAGTCTGGAGGAACAGATGGTGTCGCGTAAGATGCGCACACTGGATAGTCGTAGCCCAGAGTATTTTGCGCAACACAACTCTAAGAGGAGGGTTGTGCAGCGGACTGGTGGCGCAGGAGGGAAAAAACAGAATCAATAGGAAAGATTGAAGGAACTGACTATGTGTCACTTTGAGCTGAGGGGCCATCCTTTTATAAGGTTTGTGACACATGTGAGGGGGAAGATCATTGCTGCATGCCATAACCGATTTCCTGAGCAGGCTCGAGAGAGGAGTTATGTTTGATTGTCATATCAGTCTTGGTAATCATTTAAGATGATTGTTGCAGAGGGGTACCCTAGAGGGGGTGACGATGTCCAAACGTGTCTTCATCATGCCTTATCCTATTCATCTCGTGCAGATGGTTATCGGTTTGAGGATCCGCATCGGGTGAGGCACTGCGTTGCATATCTTCGTCCTCATGGGCGTGGGAGAGATGATTGTCAATCCTGCTACTTCTGTCACTCGCATATGGGGAGTTCTAATTTCACTATTATATTTCAAGAAGTTCTACTTTTTTGTTTTTGATTTCCAAATATGATAATTCCCCTAGAACATTATTAAAAAAAAAACTTTAACACCAAATAATATCTCAATCATTATTATTAATCCTTTTTGCATTTTCTTAAATTCTCTTAAATCGTTAAAATAAATATTATTAGTATTTACCATGGGTGCCTTGTTAATTAAATATAAACTAAAATTATGAAAATTCATAAAACATTCAATATTAATATTAAAAATACCACACAATATTAATATTTTTAAAATTAATTAATATTTCTAAAATTAACTTGAAAACTTTTTTTTAATAATTAAAACATATTTATTTTTATATAAATATAATATATATTTTAAATTATAAAATATATATTACATCTTTATAAAATCATAGTGTATATAATTGATAATTGATTGAAATATCAAAAAATATATAAATGATAAATCATTTACAAGACACTGGAAATTTAAATCTAAAATGAATAGCTCACCATCAAATTTGGATTTGGTCAAAAACATAAAGAGAAGAGCAATAAAAATTTACGCAAGCAATATGTATAGAAAAATTGTTAGATAAATAACAAATATGGTTTCCAATAACAAGTCCCATTAAAATATTACAATATGATGCAGGAGCATCTAGCTCCGAGTAGACAGAAAACAGGATTAATTTGTCTCACGGTTGCATTGTTTGCAGACACGTTACTGAACCTGTGTTTAATTGTTTTTTTTTTTTCATTTATTTACTGCCTAGTAAGAAATAGTCAAATTAAGAAATAAATTAAAATTACTTCTAACCTTAATTAGAAGTTTTCGCACAATCTGAAAGGTAGTTAGGAAATGACGGTTGTGAATGCAACCGAAGGACTGTAACAGAATTATTACCTTTTCGGTAGTATAAAAATAGTAGGAAAAGAGTTTGTAGGGTTAGATTTCCATCAGAAGAAAAGGAAGTGGCAAATAAAAGGGAGCCAGAGTTTTTTTCAGAACGAAAACCATCTGTCAGTTTAAATCTACAGCCAACACTTTTATGTATTGATTTATTGTGTCTAATTATCAATGTTGATGTGCATTTAAAAAAAAAGAATGGAAAGTTGAAATCACTACAGATAGGAGACATTCCAAGCGTAAGGAACACCTAACAGTTGCACAGAACAAGAAAATAAATCGGTGCACATGTGGAGAATTGAAAGCTACAGTGTACAAGAACGAGCTTCCAGCAAGAAGATTTAAGGAGCAGCCAGTTATCACTATCTATATTACACCAACAAATCCCAGGTAATGCACAAAATGTTCTTTAGAATTAACTGAATCAAAAAATGATTCTTATTGTATATACAGGAGTTTGTTTCAATTATACATCTTGTAAACCCCACTGTTTGTAACAAAAAGTGCGAGGAAGGGTTCCAAACCTGAGCGAACAGCGCTCATAGTACAGTCGACTAAGAAATTCAAACAGAGTCAAACAGAACCAACTACAACCTTGTGACACAGATTTCCAGAGAAGGGTTTGACAAAGTAACCTAACGAGACCATGTCTATTGAAAGAGCGGGAACCAGGAAATGCGCAGTCCTATTATGAAGTTAACCACAGTCTTATAAACATAACGACCCTACCCATTTCTTTTTTGTCTGGGCCGGTTTTTATTTTTGTTTTCAGCAGAACGAGCACTTGATGCCAATCAGCTTTGGTGACCTGCAAGAAGAGAAAAAGAGACAAAGGTTAGAACCTGAAATGAATAAGAACTTTAGCGAGAAATCGAAAGATGTATTTCAATGAGAACAAGACCATAAATTATGTGGCAATCACCTGTGAATAGGAGGGCGGCATCGAGAGAAAATACCAAGTCGAATACAAGAAAAACCTGCTCGCAAGGAGCAAAACACATTAGTGATTGAGTAGGGTGCGGAGTAAACTAAAACATGGAAATTTAACTTACTTTGGAAAAGAAAGAGGCCGAGTTGAGTAAGACCACTGGCGTAGAACTGGAAGTTCGACCTGTAGCACAAATAGGGACAGTTAAACAAACGGAACCAAAGGAGTCTGCAAATGTATCACAGTGAAGAACATCAATTCTCCCTTAGTTTCGACAAGAACCCTTCACACAGCAAACGGAAGACGGGTAGTCAACAACGTTACCATATTGGCGAGAGCTTCATCAAATAATACACCGAACCAGGAAGACAACAACAGAACCCTCGAGATAGACTGAGGCGGCTAACCCTCATGGTGCCGAATGAAAAGTGGAATGAGGCCGGTGTCAAAACTTGGGGTTTGTCACAAGGCGGGAGGAGCTAAACCCGAGACGATTGACAAGTGTCAGCAAGTACCAATTAGAAGGACGGGGAAATAAATTGGTATGTGATTGCAAGTCGGACCATATCTTACGGATGACTGTATACATTGAAACCATATCTGCGCACATTCCAAAACGGAATTAATATTGTTTGTTAACACATAGTTCGTAAATATAAGTGGGACCTGTAAGTTAAGGTTACCAATATTTATTTCGATTTAACACAGATCACGGTCAGAGGGTTGGGACCATCAAAATTGGTATCAGAGCGGGATTAAGAATAGTGAGAATGGAGGTTGTTAGACGAGGACGAGGAAGGGGGAGAGTTAATCACATATTAGCAGAAGAAGGATTGAGAGAGGAGATTCGTATTTTGAACGAGCGATTAGCAGCAGTGGAGGCTGGGAGAAGAAGGGACCCTGACGGAGGGGATTACAGTGATGAGGAGGTTGCAGAAATGACAAATGGCTCTGAAGGAAAAGGACCTGAACTTAGATTGTTGAGGTCGGTTTTATTATCAAGTAGCAAGCCCAACATGAGCTTTCTACTTACGATAGGAATCTATCAGTGGAAGTGCTGCTGGATTGGTTGAGTGAGTTGAATAAGTATTTCGACTTTGAAGAAATCAGCAAAGACAAACGAGTAAAATTCGTTGCCACCAAACTGAAAGTACATGCTTCCTTGTGGTGGGACAGTGTACAGGCGGAAAGGAAGAGACTGAATAAACCGCCTATTAAAAAGTGGGCTACAATGGAGGCCAAACTGAAGGAAAAATTTCTGCCAAAAGATTAACAGATTATGTTGTATAGACAGGTGCAGAATCTGAGGTAGAAAGGGTTGACTATTAAGGAATACACAGAGGAATTTTACAGGTTGAATTTGAGAGCGGGGTACATATAATATACCCCTGAAAAAACAGCCAAATTTGTAAATGGCTTGAGGGGGGAGATACTGGACGAAATCAGTATTCTCTCACCTAGAACTATCGATGAGGCATATCAGTGTGCCTTGAAAGCGGAAGAAAAGATAATTAGAAAGCAGAATGCCAAAAGAGGAGGAGGATCTGGCAGAGGTAAAGGGAAGGCCTTTGGCAAGGGCAGAGGCAAAAATTCCAGCGAAGAAGGCAGCAGTTCCAAACCTTCGGGGGCAGCAGAAAAAGACAGTAACACCAGAGGAGGACGACCATACCAGCGGGGAAGAGGAAATGGTCGGGGCAGAGGATCTGTCTAGTGTTACAGGTGCCATAAGTGGGGGCACAAGTCTTATGAGTGTCCTGAAGGAGATCCAGCAGGTGGCAGAGGAACTTATGTTGCCCAGCCAAAGGAAGCGGAGGCACCACCCCAGGAAGTATAAAACACGCCTGAGATAGGGGAATCTTTGGTGCTGAATAAAGTGTTGTTGAAACCAGCCAAAGAAGTTGCAGAACCGGATCAGCGAAAAGCTTTATTCCAGACAGTTTTCAAGTCACAGGGCAAGTGCTGCAAACTGATAATTGACAGCGGGAGTACCGACAATTTGGTGGCCACAGAAATGGTAGAGAAGTTGGGGTTAAAACGGCTGAAGCATCCCACGCCCTATAAAGTGTCATGGTTGCAAAAGGGACATCAGTTGCTGGTTGATGAACAGTGTGAAGTGGAATTTCACATTGGCAGGTACCGGGACAAAGTTATGTGTGACATTATGCCGATGGATGTCTGTCATATACTGTTGGGGAGGCCTTGGCAGTATGACAGGAAAGTAATTCATGATGGAAATACAAACTGTTATAATTTTGTCAAGGATGGGATTAAGCACACGCTTGTACCCATCAAGGAAGAAAATACAGCAGAAGCTAGTGGAGTAAAAGCGTTGCTGATGGGAGGAAAATAATTCCTAAAACAAAGCGATGATAATGATGTGAATTTTGCTATGGTGAGGAGACCAACAACGGTGGTACTGCACAGAAATATCACAGATTTACCAGAAGAGATTCAGGATATGTTGCAGGATTTTGGTGATATCGTAGTAGATGATCTTCCAGATGAGTTGCCTCCTAAGAGGAATATCAGTCATTGTATTGACTTCATACCAGGAGCTAGTCTGCCAAATAAAGCAGCCTATCGTATGAGTCCCAAGGACAATGAGGAAATTAGGAAGCAGGTGCAGGAATTGCTGGATAAAGGGTTGATTAGAGAAAGCATGAGCCCCTGTGCAGTTCCGACAATTTTGGCTCCAAAGAAAGGTGGCAAGTGGAGAATGTGCACAGACTCAAGGGCTATTAATAAGATTACCATCAGGTACAGGTTTCCATTGCCGAGGATGGATGACATGATGGATTGTTTAAGTGGGGCAGCGTACTTCACAAAGATTGATCTGAAGAGTGGTTACCATCAGATTATAATTCGAGAAGGGGATGAGTGGAAAATAGCCTTCAAGACCAACGAAGGGCTGTACGAGTGGCTGGTGATGCCATTTGGGCTGAGTAACGCCCCTAGTAATTTTATGCGCCTAATGAACGAAGTGCTGAGAGAGTTCATTGGGAAGTTTGTAATTTTTTATTTAGATTATATATTGATTTTCAGCAAAACGAGAGAAGAACACTTCAAGCATGTTCGAAGTGTATTGAGGAAGCTACAGCAGAATAAGCTGCTAATAAATCTGAAGAAGTGTACATTTTTTTAGCAGAAGTTGATATATATGGGTTTTGTAATTGCAGAAAACGAATTGAAGATGGATCCAGAAAAGGTTGCAGCTATAATTAGCGGGCCATCCCCAAAGAGTTTATTTGAAGTCTGAAGTTTTCATGGATTACCAAGTTTTTACAGGAAATTCATCAGGAATTTCAGTGAAATCTGCGCACCCATGTTGGATACGATCAAGAAGGCAAATCAGCCTTTTTGCTGGACAGAGGCAGCGGAGAAAAGTTTTCAAACTTTGAAAAGAAAGATCACAGAGAGACCGATATTGAGGCTGCCTGACTTCAACAAACTTTTTCAAGTTCGTTGTGATGCTAGTGGTACAGCCATTGGGGCAGTACTGAGTCAAGAAGACAGGCTGGTCACCTATTTCAGTGAGAATTTGAACGAGAGTAGACAGAAGTACTCAACCTATGACAAGGAATTCTGCGCGATTGTCCAAGAACTGAAGCATTGGAGACATTATTTGTTAGGTAATGAATTCGTTTTATTTTCTGATAATTATGCATTACAATATATTATGCAACAGCATAAGTTGAACCATAAGCATGCAGAATGGGTTGAGTATCTGCAGAGTTTCACATTTGTGTTGAAACATATTAGTGGGCAGGCCAACAAGGTGGCAGATGCGTTGAGTAGAAGGGCTTTACTCTTGCAGGAAAGTACAATGCAGGTTTTGGGTTTTGAGTATTTGAGGGATCTGTACTGAATAGATGCAGATTTTAGGGAGGCCTATGAGGCCTGTCAAAATCCTTTGTTTAGAAATGTTAGTCCATGGTTGGACTACAATGTGCAGGAGGGATTATTGTTCAGGGGAGGACAGTTGTGCATTCTCGACTGTTCGATGAGAGAGAACATTATTTGGGAAAAACACAGTGGAGGTCTAGCCAGACATTTTGGCATAGACAAGACTTTATTGTAGATTGAACACTTTTATTACTAGCCAAGGTTACGACAGGACGTGCAGAGGTACGTAAGCAGATGTAAAACATGCCAGTTGGAAAAAGGGTGCAGTCAGAATACAGGACTTTATATGCCACTGCCTATTCCGAGCAAATCATGGGACTCAGTCAGCTTGGACTTTGTCTTAGGTATACCTAGGACACAGCGAGGTTTTGATTCAGTGATGGTGGTAGTGGATCGGTTTTCGAAAATGGCACATTTTATACCTTGCAGCAAAACCAGTGATGCTACTCACGTAGCACACTTGTTTTTCACAGAAATTGTCAAACTGCATGGTCTACCGAGGTCCATCATTTCCGATGGGGATGTGAAGTTCACCAGACATTTTTGGCAGACCCTGTGGAAGAAGTTGGGCACTCAGTTACAATTCAGCTCCGCTTATCACCCACGGACTGATGGGAAAACAGAGGTGGTGAACATGAGCCTAGGAAATCTGCTACGGAGTTTAATTGGTGAAAATTCTCGGATGTGGGACCGCGTACTTTCTCAGGCGGAATTCGTTTATAACGATTCACCGAATCGCAGCACAGGTTACAGTCCCTTCCATATCTTGTATGGCATGCATCCTCACGAAGTGCATGAGCTGCAGGACCTAGGAAAACTTGAAAAACGGAGTGCTGATGGGGAATATTTCGCCCAAGCGATGAGCGACTTACATGAGCAGGTGAAACTGAAATTGCAGGATAGCAGTCAAAAGTACAAACAGCGGGTTGATTTTAAAAGGTGGGAAGTTCAGTTTAATGTTGGAGATGAAGTCCTTGCACACTTACGCAAGGAACGGTTTCCAGAAAGAGAATATAACAAGCTGAAATTTAAAAAGATTGGTCCCTACAAAATTATTCGCAATTTTTCCGCCAATGCTTACGAACTACAGCTGCCACCGGGAATAGGCATTTCGCCCATTTTTAACGTGGCAGACCTGTTTCCATATACTGCTAGTCCTGAGGAAGACTTGACAGTAAGGCCAGAACGGGATACCCAACTTGAGGAGGAATCTTGGGTGAGACAGATGCCTGCGGCTCGGCCCCTTGAGATCGAGAGCATTCTCAACACGCAGGTAGCCAAGCGTACACGCAGGAAGGAATATTTACAGTATCTGGTTAAATGGAAAAACCGTCCCATTGAGGACAGTTCATGGCTTAACATGATGCAGATACAAAAGGCTGGTTATTCGGTTGAAGATCTCATGGAACGGAGCCATGACTTTTCGTCACCCCGGGAGCCTGATGCAGGAGCATCTAGCTCCGAGTAGACAGAAAACAGGATTAATTTGTCTCACGGTTGCATTGTTTGCAGACAGGTTACTGAACCTGTGTTTAATTGTTTTTTTTTCATTTATTTACTGCCTAGTAAGAAATAGTCAATTAAGAAATAAATTAAAATTACTTGTAAACTTAATTAGAAGTTTTCGCACAATATGAAAGGTAGTTAGGAAATGACGGTTGTGAATGCAACTGAAGGACTGTAACAGAATTATTACCTTTTCGGTAGTATAAAAATAGTAGGAAAAGAGTTTGTAGGGTTATATTTCCATCAGAAGAAAAGGAAGTGGCAAATAAAAGGGAACCAGAGTTTTTTTCAGAACGAAAACCATCTGTCAATTTAAATCTACGGCCAACACTTTTATGTATTGATTTATTGTATCTAATTGTCAATGTTGATGTGCATTTTAAACAAAATAATGGAAAGTTGAAATCACTGCAGATAGGAGACATTCCAAGCGTAAGGAACACCTAACAGTTGCACAAAACAAGAAAAGAAATCAGCGCACATGTGGAGAATTGAAAGCTACAGTGTACAAGAACGAGCTTCCAGCAAGAAGATTTAAAGAGCAGCCAGTTATCACTATCTATATTACGCCAACAAATCCCAGGTAATGCACAAAATGTTCTTTAGAATTAACTAAATCAAAAAAGGAGTCTTATTGTATATACAGGAGTTTGTTTCAATTATACATCTTGTAAACCCCACTGTTTGTAACAAAAAGTGCGAGGAAGGGTTCCAAACCTGAGCGAACAGCGCTCATAGTACAGTCGACTAAGAAATTCAAACAGAGTCAAACAGAACCAACTACAACCTTGTGACACAGATTTCCAGAGAAGGGTTTGACAAAGTAACCTAACGAGACTGTGTCTATTGAAAGAGCGGGAACTAGTAAATGCGCAGTCCTATTATGAAGTTAACCACAAACTTATAAACAGAACGACCCTACCCATTTCTTTTTTGTCTGGGGCCGGTTTTGATTTTTGTTTTCAGCAGAACGAGAACTTGATGCCAATCAGTTTTGGTGACCTGCAAGAAGAGAAAAAGAGACAAAGGTTAGAACCTGAAATGAACAAGAACTTCGGCGAGAAATCGAAAGATGTATTTCAACGAGAACAAGACCATAAATTCTGTGACAATCACCTGTGAATAGGAGGGTGGCATCGAGAGGAAATACCAAGTCGAATACAAGAAAAACCTGCTCGCAAGGAGAAAAACACATTAGTGACTGAGTAGGGTGTGGAGTAAACTGAAACATGGAACTTTAACTTACTTTGGAAAAGAAAGAGGCCGAGTTGAGTAATACCGCTGGCATAGAACTGGAAGTTCGACCTGTAGCACAAACAGGGACAGTTAAACAAACGGAACCAAAGGAGTCTGCAAACGTATCACAGTGAAGAACATCAATTCGCCCTTATTTTCGACAAGAACCCTTCACACAGAAAACGGAAGATGGGTAGTCAAAAACGTTACCATATTGGCGAGAGCTTCATCGAATAAGACACCGAACCAAGAAGATAGCAACAGAACCCTCGAGATAGACCGAGGCAGATAACCCTCATGGTGCCGAATGAAAAGTGGAATGAGGCCGGTGTCAAAAGTTGGGGTTTGTCACAAGACGGGAGGAGCTGAACCCAAGACGATTGACAAGTGTCAGCAAGTAATTACAAGGACGGGGAAATAAATTGGTATGTGATTGCAAGTCGAACCATATATTACGGATGACTGTATACATTGAAACCATATCTGCGCACATTCCGAAACGGAATTAATATTTTTTGTTAACACATAGTTCGTAAATATAAGTGGGACCTGTAAGTTAAGGTTACCAATATTTATTTCGATTTAGCACAGATCACGGTCAGAGGGCTGGGACCATCACAATATGTAGCTATTATAAAATAGCGATATCAAAATTAAGATGAAGTTTGCAGTAAGTTAAAACATGTATTCATCAATGATATTTCCTACAATTAATTTGTGATTACAATATCACCCTGAATATTTTATAAGATGATCGATAAAGATGGCGGTGAGCTTCTTTTCTGATATTAGTAGAGGCAGGTGTATAAAATCTGTTAGAGTATTGAATAGAATGTCGTACCAAAACAACTAGTATTGAGTGATAATGCAATAATACTTTGAGGCCTTGTTTACTGAGACTTCGAGAACACAATTTGGCCTAGATTTTTGTTTTGGCTGTAATTTGGTTATTTTTTTTTTAAATATCTCATTGTGGTAGTATTTAAATTTATATTTTTATGATAAAAATGGATTTTTGTTTTGGTTGTAATTTGGTTAATTTTTTAAAAAATATCTCATTCTCCTAATATTTAAATTTATTTATTTTTATGGTAGAAATGGATTTTTAATTTGGGTGTAATTTGGAAAATTTTTATAAACAATATCTCATTGTGGTAGTATTTAAATTTATTTATTTTATACTAGAAATGGACTTACTATGGTAATGTTTAAATCTAATAAAAATTATTAATATTTACCATGGGGTTTGAACCTCATCCTCACTAATACACGTTCATTCATAATTTTAAATTCAAGAACATATTGACTTCTGCTCATAAACTATGCAAATTTCCTGCATTAGGTATGGATTGGTCTCATCAAACATATTGTTGTTTTAATTTGGTGAATTTTATAATTTTATACTTGGAGTTCTTCTCTATGTGATGTTTTAGGATTAGGAATTTTGTACTTAGGTAATGAATACATTAATAATGTTTTCCCTACTCTTTAAATTTCTAACAATCTACT
Organism: Pinus albicaulis; assembly: GCA_034641835.2. Lineage (NCBI taxonomy): Eukaryota > Viridiplantae > Streptophyta > Pinopsida > Pinales > Pinaceae > Pinus > Pinus albicaulis. Next base: position 792,471,064 of record CM076570.1, on the reverse strand, counting down.
CTCAATTTATTAGATTTGTCACTTTGGTGATGGGAAGACAACAAAGTTTTAACTTTTCTTTTCATTATGTGGTCATTAAATAAATAAAAATTCAAAAAGTTTTGTTTTTTTCTTTAGAGTTGATCATAATTGTATGTTATTTATCTGTTACCTTTTCTGGAAGCGGAACTGAAAAATTTCAACTACAAGGCAATGAAAAGGTGTAACTTAAATTGTAACACCATGATCAAGGACAAAATTTGAAAACTAGACCTTGTGAACTAAAAATGCTTAACATATATGGCTATGAGCCAAATAATTTCAGTTATTTTTCCATTCACTCATTTGTTTTTCTAGAGCCACAATTACAAAATTCCAAACAATATTCTAATTATTAGAAATGTCATTTTGTTTTGTTGAAGCTACAATTACAAAAATACAGTCTTTTGACTATTACAAAATGTTATTTTGTTTCGTTGAAGCTACAATTACAAAATTTCATTTTGTTTTTGGGAAATGGTATGGGATCGAGAGAAAATACATAAAGTGGAGAATTTATTACAGAAAGGGACCTAGATTTTGTTGGATATTTATGTTATATTTCTGTTATTTCAAGAAGCAAATCACATTCAAGATTTTTTCGAAGATCTGTTAGCTCTGTTTTAAAGTGGACCAAGATTTTTGTTGTATCCACTACTTTAAATTATAGTAAAGGAGGTACATACTTTATATAGGGGAAAATGTCCATACAAACTTTTGTTCACATCTTCCCCCATCAGAGTTTCCTATATGTGTGAATTTGCATGTGCAATAGCATTTACTTTGTCTTTGTGTATATGTTTATATCTAGTACTGTTTTTGTCCTTGCTTGTCTATTTAGTGTTTCCTTTGTTTTTGTGTATACTATCTAGTATTGTTTGTGAATGTAACTACTTCAATGGTGGAGAGGAGTAAAAAAAACCAATTTCACTATTATATTTCAAGAACTACTATTATATTTCAAGAAGTTGTCTTTGAGTATATGTTTATATCTAGAATTGTTTTTGTCCTTTCTTATCTATTTAGTGTCTCATTTGTGTTTGTGTATATGTTTATATCTAGTATTGTTTGTGAATGTAACTACTTCAATGGTGAAGAGGAGTAAAAAAAACCAATTTCACTATTATATTTCAAGAAGTTCTAATTTCACTGGTATATTTATAGAAGTTTCAATGATAGTGAGGAGTAAAAAAACCAATTTCACTATTATATTTCAAGAATTACTATTATATTTCAAGAAGTCCTAATTTCACTATTATATTTCAAGAAGTTCTACTTTTTCTTTTTCTTTTCAAACATGATAATTCCCCTAGAACATTAAAAAAAATAAAAAATAAACTTAAACCAGAAATAATATCTCAATCATTATTATTAATCCTTTTTGCATTTTTTTAAATTCTCTTAAATTGTTAAAATAAAGATTATTAGTACTTACCATGGGTGCCTTTTTAATTAAAATATAAACTAAAATTATGAAAATTCATAAAACACTCAATATTAATATTAAAAATACCACACAATATTAATATTTTTAAAATTAATTAATATTTCTAAAATTAACCTGGAAACTTCCTTTTTTTTTTAAATTAAAATGTATTTTATTTTTTATATAATTATAATATATATTTTGTAGAAATTTTAATACAATTATGTATTTCCTGGATTCTCACGATCTAACAATTATATGCCACTGTTAAATACAAAATCCTTTGACTCAAATCTTTGCGGAAATTTAATGGCCAATTGCAAACAAATGAAGAAAGATCAATCACACATAACACAAATTCTTTTACCGAGAAAGCATAAAGCTAAAAACCCCACTATCATATATTATGTATATATCATGGATCATGAAACAATCTCATACAAAACCCTAATCCAAGAGCTCTCAATACAATATACAATCGTCTCAAACTGTCATACAAAAATTGGCATATTCATGCACCAATTTACTGCCTCCTGGCAGCCTGCCTCCACTGCACAATCCCTACTGATCACAATCCTTGAATTAATTCGATCTTGCCTTGTCTTGACTATGCAATCCTCATTGGCATCTCCAATGTGCGTTTGGATGCAAGTGTGCACCCACTATAGTCACAACTGATAGTCAAACTGTCCCTTTCACCTATCTCTCAACTGGGTATCCACTGGATCTGACATGCATGTAGTTAACAGTAATAAATCTTCAGTTTCATGTGAGATCACTCCATGTGAATTAATTTAATATTTAATTCATCGATCTCTCACTATTCTATCTTTAGTTACAACTAGCAAAACTGAGTTTAACTCACTTAACTGAGTTAAACTACTTTACAACTCACATAACTACACATCCAACTCTATTACAACTTTGTATCACTCAGTTACAATGAAGTCCACTAGCATGTCCCACCAACCAACCTTTGAACTCGAAATTCCTTTAGTCAACTGGTTTGCCACATCAGTTAACTGAAATCAAGTGCTTCAAGAGAATAGATTATTATTTATTGTCTAATTATTATTAAGAGATGATAATAATCGACATGCATTCTATTTTTAGACATGAAATCCATGAACCGAATTCACACATGCATTCCAAAAATAGACGCCCATCCATACATAGAATTTTCTCAACCATATATAAATAGATTCCCGCTATAAATAGACTTTGCTCAACATTCTAAAACTAGACATACACCTAAAAATAGTTTGCGGACCCCACCTAGTGTAGGTGCTTAATTTTCACTAGGATCATCATCTTGTTGAATCTCAACACTCCCTCTCAACAAGAAAGGGATTATCCTTCACCCCGATCTTGTCTATATGGTATTCAAATTTTCTCTTGGTGAGCACTTTCATCAGAATATCTGCATCATGTTCTTCCGTAGGAATGTACTGAAGCAACATGATCTTCTGCTGCACACAATCTCTGATATGATGATATCGGATATCCATATGCTTAGATCTATCATGAAACACAGGATTAATCGAGAGTTTTATGCAACTTTGATTATCACAATGAATCACTGTAGGATCTAAATGAGAACCAAACAAACCGACCAGGATCTTCCTCATCCAGATAGCCTCAAAGGCAGCTTGACTTGCTGCCATGTATTCCGCTTCCGCTGAACTAAGTGCCACGGATCTCTGTTTCTTGCTGTACCAAGAAATTGTTGTAGATCTGATACTGAAGACCCCTCCAAATGTAATTTTTCTATCTGTTTGGCTGCCTTCCCAATCTACATCCGTGAATCCATGCAACTTCATCTCATCCATCTATCTGTTCCATAAGCCATACTCAGATGTGCCCTTGAGATATCTCAGGACATGCTTGCCCGCCTTCCAAAAGAGCTTGGTAGGCTTAACCATAGCTTGACTAAGCTGGTTCACGGCATAGCATATGTTCAGTCTTGTATTAACCAAATACATGAGCGAACCCACCAACTGTCGATAGACAGTAGCATCCACTACCTCTCCAGATGTAGCATCCTCTTTCCTCCAATTTCCTAGAAGAGAAGTATCCATGGGTTTGCAACCCTCCATGTGAAACTTATCGAGTATATCCCTTGCCTACTTTCCTTAAGACACAAAAATTTCACCTTCTCGCTGCCATATTTCCAATCCAAGGAAATAGTGAAGGAGGCCCATATCCTTCATGTTGAACTCCTTTGCAAGTTCCTCCTTGCATGAGTGTATCAGCGTCTCATCACCAACCAGTATTAAATCATCAACATAAAGAACAATGATTAAAAGCTTACCCTCCACCACAATTTGGTATAGGTTTTCATTTGCCTCACTCTTGGTGAAGCCAAGTCCAGTGAAATAGTTGTCGATCCGTGTACCAAGCACGGGGTGCTTGCTTCAGCCCATACAGTGCTCTTTTGAGTCTGCACACATGTGACTCGCTACTGAAGATATCAAATCCTTCAGGCTGCTCAATGTACACTTCTTCCTCAATGATCCTATTAAGGAACGCAGCCTTCACATCCATCTAATGAATGTGCCAACCCATCTGCGCTGAGAGAGCAAGGATGGTCCTTATGGAAGAATATCGTGTGACAGGTACAAAGGTTTCATCATAATTAATCCCCTCGATCTGTGAGGAACCCCGGGCCACAAATATGGCCTTGTATTTCTCAGCACTCCCATCAACAGCTTGCTTTACCTTGTAGATCCATCTTGAACCTACTACTGATTTATCAACTGGCCTTGGAACAATTTCCCAAGCACTATTTCTAACAATGGAGTCATACTCCTCCACCATTGCATCTACCCATGTGGGCTCCTGCACTGCTTCCTAAAAGGAAGATGGCTCAGTCACAATACATTTGCTCATGAGAGCCATGTATCTAGTGAATCGGTAAGGAGATTGTCTCTGTCTACGCTGTGAAGTAGGGACTCCTACATTTTATGTCGCATCAAGCTTCAGCCTCTCATATTTTGTGGTACGCCTTCTGCCAATTCTAATGTTTGGCTATGTGTGAGCGAACTCCTCCACTACATGAACCTCCTCCTGTGGCTGATTCACATCTAGAGACTCATCTTTGGGAACAATTAGTTCCTCCTCTGCATGCAAATATAGCTCCCTCTCAAGCGACAAATTCATGGATTTCTCCCCATTGAATTTTATATCCCGTTGCACCACGGTCATTCAACTATTTGGAAAATACACACGATAATTATGGGGTGTTTCTGTGTACCCCACAAATATCCCAACTTCAACAATCGAATCCAACTTCTTCCTGGTATTCTTGGTCACAAGCACATAAACAAATGAGCCAAAAATCTTAAAGTGAGAAACATCCAGTTTCTTACCAGTAAAAGCTTCTTCAGGTGTACTCATGCCAAGTACTCTATGAGGTCAACGGTTTTTCACATAAACCGCAGTGTTGCATGCTTCCGCCCACAAATGCATTGGTAGGCCCTGATCATGCAGCATAGCTCATGCAACACCCATGATAATTTTTCTCTTCCTCTCCGCGACCCCATTCTGATGTGGGTTATGATGCACTATGATTTCTCTTTGAATTCCTTCTTTGCTACAGAAGTCTTTGAATTCGTTCAAGATATATTCACCACCATTATCGCTCCATAGAGCCCTCACTCGCTTCCCCAACTCTTTCTCCACCAATTCTTTAAACTCATAGAACGTTGAGAATGTTTGATCCTTCTTTTGCATGAAGAAGATCTAGCATCTGCGAGAAAATTCATCAGCAAAAATAACATAATACATGTGTTTTGATGTTGAAGCAACCAAGAATGGTCCACACACGTCTGTGTGAACTCTCTCTAGGATCACCAAAGCACGGTTCTCCTTTTCATGAAAGGTGGTCTTCACAAACTTACCCATAGTACATCCCTTGCACTGATCTAACTGCGCAAGTGTACCCTTGGGAAGTCCAGTAGAAATCTGCTGCAAAATTTTCAGGGTGCCATGGTGAAGATGGCCCAATCTCCTGTGCCATAATTCGCCCTCATCTTGGCTCACCACTTCTTCTGCTTTGCCCACCATTGCAGCGCAGCCATCTACCTCAAGCTTGTAGAGATTCCTAACTTGAATACATATCCTCTTGGTTTGACCCATTGTTTTATGTTTCAGGAAAGCTTTTCCATCGTTGAAAACAACAACATAACTTCTGTCCTCTAACATCGTGACTGAGACCAAGTTTTTCTTTAGACCTGGAAGATGCATAACATATTTCAACATAAATGGTTTACCTGAATCCCTCTCAAAGGTAATGGTACCAATGTCAGTCGCACTGTATCGTCCATCGTCGCCCATCTCTATATGCATTTGGAGATATTTCTCCTCCAAATCACTGAAAATCTCCTTATCTCCCGTCATGTGGAAGGAAGCACCACTATCAAGATACCACATCGATCCCATTGTGCTTGAAACCAAGCATGTGATCAAATAGAAATCAAGTTCAAATTGAGAGGCAAGGGCCTTACCAGCTGCAGCTCTAGCAACCTTCTTGTTCTTTTTCTATGGGCAATTAGTGGTGAGATGCCAATGTTCGTGACAGTGAAAACACTTCACCTTGGACAAATCCAGCTTCTTGCCTTTAGCCTCAGATTTTAAATGAGATTTCTTCTCCTTCCCTTTCCTTTCCTTGGAAGCCCAAGCACAATCCTCTTCATCATCATGCTTTGATGAAGAGCCATCTCTGGTGTTCTGCCTGAACACCTCATGCACTAGATCTTATCACAGTCGTTCCCAATCCGGCAGTTTTTCCCGTCCATTGATAGAGTCTTGATAACTATGTCAACTCTTAGGAAGTCCCAACAGAGCCAAACTCACCAAATCATCATCATCAACCGTGATTCCCACACTCCTCAGTTCATCCCGACATTGAACAAATTTTGTGAGATACTTAGGAATATTGTTGCCCTTCTCCATCTTGATCTTTCTGAGTTTATCCTTCAACGCAAATTTCCTATGGTCGTTGCTGCTTTGGAAAAGATTATTCAAGGCCTTCCTCATTGCAAATGGAGTGGCTTTCCCATGAAGGCTTGAGACAATATGTTCTCTCACACCTTCCAAAAGAATCATTCTTGTCTTCACTACTTTATTTTTCCACGCGTCAAGTAATGCAGCATTCATCGAAGTGGGCTTAGGAACATCATTGTTGATGAATTCCTTCAAGCCATTATCTTCAAGCACCACCTCCATCCTATCCTTCCATGTAATTTAGTTTGAGCTGCCCTCAAGTGCATACTCTAACCGCAAACCATTGAAATCCATTTCGAGGTTTACTCAATTGTCGCACCGGGAAATTCTTGCAACAAATTTGAATTGTTTCCACCAAAAAACTCGGCTACTACTTCAATATTGCAATCTTCTTTGCTTTGATACCATGTAGAAATTTTAATACAATTATGTATTGCCTAGATTCTCCAGATCTAATAATTATATTCCATTGTTAAATACATAATCCTTCTACTTAAATCTTTGCAGAAATTTAATCGCCAATTGCAAACACATGAAGAAAGATCAATAACACATAACACAGATGTTTTTACTGGGAAAGCATAAAGCTAAAAACCCCACAATCATATATTATGTATATATCATGGATCATGAAACAATCTCATACAAAACTCTAATCCAAGAGCTTTTAGTACAATATACAATCGTCTCACACTATCATAAAAAAAGTGGCATATTCATACACCAATTTACTGCCTCCTGACAGCCTGCATCCATTGCGCAATCCCTACTGATCACAATTCCTGAATGAATTTGATCTTGCCTTTCCTTGACTACGCAATCCTCATTGGCCTCTCCAATGTGTGTTTGGTTTCAAGTGTGCACCCACTATAGTCACAACTAATAGTCAAACTGTCCATTTCACCAATCTCTTAACTGGGTCTCCACTGGATCTGACCTACATGTAGTTAACAGTAGTAAATCTTCAGTTGCATGTGAGATTACTCCATGTGAATTAATTTAATATTTAATTCACTAATCTCTCACTAGGGTATCTTTAGTTACAACTAGCACAACTGATTTTAACTCACTTAACTGAGTTAAACTACTTTACAACTCACATAACTACACATCCAACTCTGTTAAAAATTTGTATCACTCAGTTACAACAAAGTCCACTAGCATGTCCCACTAACCAACCTTTGAACTCGAAATTCCCTCATTCAACTGGTTTTCCACATCAGTTAACTGAAATCAAGTGCTTCAAGAGAATATATTATTATTTATTGTCTAATTATTATTAAGATATAATAATAATCGACATGCATTCTATTTTTAGACATGCAATCCACGAACCGACTTCGCACATCAATTCCAAAAATAGACGCCCATCCATACATAGAATTTGCTCAACCATCTATAAATAGATTCCCGCTATAAATAGACTTTGCTCAACGTTCTAAAAATAGACATACACCTAAAAATAGCCTGCGAGCCTCACCTAGTGTAGGTGCTTAATTTTCACTAGGATCATCATCTTATTGAATCTTAACATATTTTAAATTATAAAATATATATTACATCTTTATAAAATCATAGTGCATATAATTGATTGAAATATCAAGGAATATATAAATGAAAAAGCATTTACAAGACACTAGAAATTTAAATCTAAAATGAATGGCTCTTCCTAACCATCAACTTTGGATTTTGGTTGAAACCATACAAAGAAGAGAAATAAAAATTTACGCAAGAAATCTGTATAGAAAATTTATTAGATAAATAACAAATATGGTTTCCAATAACAAATCCCATTAAAATATTGCAATATGTAGTTATTATAAAATAGCGATATCAAAATTAAAATGAAGTTTGCAGTAAGTTAAAACATATAGTCATCAATGATTTTTCTTACCATTAATTTGTGATTACAATATCACCATGAATATTTTAAAAGATGATCGATAAATATGGCTTTGAGCTTATTTTTAGAGGCAGGTGTATAAAATCTGTGAGAGTATTGAATAGAATATCGTACCAAAACATCTAGTATTGAGTGATAATGCACATAATACTTTTAGGCAACACAATTTGGCCAGGAATTTTATTTTGGCTGTAATTTGGTTAATTTTTTTAAAAAATATTTCATTGTGGTAGTATTTAAATTATCTTTTTATGGTAGAAATGGATTTTTGTTTTGGTTGTAATTTGGTTAATTTTTTTGAAAAACATTTCATTGTCGTAGTATTTAAATTTATCTTTTTATGGTAGAAATGGATTTTTGTTTTGGTTGTAATTTGGTTAATTTTTTTTTTTAACATTTCATTGTGGTAGTATTTAAATTTATTTTTTAATAGTAGAAATGGATTTACTTTGGTAATGTTTAAATCTAATAAAGATTATTCATATTTACCATGGGATTTGGACCTCATTCTCACTAGTAAAATTGACTACAGCTCATCAAAACCTCAATATAAACCCCACTAACTTTGTTCATGTTTCTATTGCACATAAGATTAACACGTTCATTCATAATTTTAGATTCAAGGACATATTGACTTATGCTCATAAACTATGCAAATTTCCTACATTAGGTATGGATTGGTCCCATCAAACATATTTTATTGTTATTTGGTGAATTTTATAATTTTATACTTGGTGATTATTCTCTATGTAATTTTTTAGGTTTAGGAATTTTGCACTTAGGTAATGGATACAATAATATGATAAAATGTGATGTTGAATTAATAAATGAAAAAAAAAAAAACCCACTGGTTAGCTCTACGAAAGAGATTCTGAATCATGAGAGTCTAGCTCTGCAGAACGCTCTACATTCTCAATACAACTCAAGAATTATATAGCATACATTGATGTAGGGAAGTTAGAACCATACCCTAAGAAATAGAAACTAATTCCTATCCTAAGGTGACGTGAACCAACTCTCACTAACTAAGGATTCTCCATTATTTTTCAACACTCTCCCTTAATGGAGAAGGGGTTCACAAATATTCCTAACAACTCCCTAAACATTTCAAACTTAATTTTTCCAAGAGGCTTAGTGAAAATTTCAGCAACATTATCACACGTTTTACAATATACAATATGGATTTCTTTTGATTACACTTTCTCCCTGACAAAGTGGAATTGTGTATCAATGTGTTTAGTTTTCTTGTGAAACATCGGATTATTAGCAAGTTTGATTGAGCTCTGGTTGTCGCATCTGATAATTGTTGCATCTTTTTGTTCTTCCGCAACATCCTGGAGAAGTCTCCGCAACCAAACTGCCTCACATGTTGCTGCGCACATAGCTTGATACTCGACTTCCTCTGAAGACAAGGAAATTGTGTTCTATTTCTTATTGCTCCATGTAATCACCCCGGATCCAATGCTGAATGCATAGCCTGTTATGGATCTTCGGTCTTCTACATTTCTAGCCCAGTCGGAATCTATAAATCCTGTCATTATAACATCAGAAGAATCAGTATAAATAATACCATAATCTACAGTTCCTTGTAGATACCTTAAAACACCTTTTGCTGTATTCCAATGACTCTCAAGTGGCTTGGACATGTATTGATTTAGCACACTAACTTCATAAGCCAAATCTAGTCTAGTAGTGGCTAGGTAGATTAGACTCCCAACCAATTGTCTATAAAGTGTCGCCTCTGCCTCTTTAGAGCCATTCTCACTCTGAAATTTTATGTTCAGCTGTAACGGTACTGCTGCAACCTTGCACTGATCCATCCTAAATATTTCCAGTAGACTTCTGACATACTTACCCTGGGACAGAAAATTTTGTCCTGAATCTCTCCAGATCTCAAGACCCAAACAATATCTTAGTTCACCAAGGTCTTTCATTTCGAACATTTGTGACATTTTCTACTTGATTTCTTTGATTAGATCAACAACATCACATGTAATAATTATATCATCTACATACAAAGAAATAAACACTATACGCCCCTTTTCAACTTTCACAGTATACAGATTAGGGTCATTTTTACTTATGTTGTAACCGTGTTGCAGAAAAAATGAATCTATATTTTCGTACCATGACCCAGTGGGTGCTTGTTTCAGTCCATATAAAGCTTTCTTTAATCTACAAACTAAATGTCCTTTCCCTTTCCAGACAAACCCTCAATTTGCTTTAAGTAAACCTCCTCTTTCAACTCCCCATTTAAAAATGCATATTTTATATCTAGTTGGTGAATCATCCAATGTTTTCTAATAGCTAAAGCAATCATCATTGTGATAGTTTTTAGTTTAGCTACGGGGGCGAAGGTTTCCTCATAATCAATACCTTCTTTTTGTGAATACCCCTTTGCTAACAATTTATATTTTAATTTATCTATGGTTCCATCTGCATTAATCTTGGGTTTATACAACCATTTACAACCTATGGTTTGTTTCCCTTTAGGTAGTTCAACCATCTCCCAAGTGTTGTTTTTTAGAATCGATTCATATTCCTGTTCCATAGCAACTTTCCATTCACTACATTGATTTGTTTCTCTATAAATAGAAGGTTCAACAACATTCATCATACTAGTTATAAAGGCATTCTCCCTATATCTAGCAGGAAATTGAATCTGCCTACCTAATCTTCTAAGCATTTGTGTAGCTTCCAACCTATTCTGAATTTCCTTTGAAGGACTCGGTTCGATTGTTGTATCTAAACTCTCTTCTTCTGCCTTTTTTTGCTTCTCATGGTTGTTTCCTGCTTCTTCACTTCCTTCCACAAAGAATGTAATATCCCATTCCTCATTGATTTTATCATATTCATCATGAACCTGCTCATGGAACATGACATCTCTACTAACAAAAATCTTGTGAGCAGAGGGATTAAACAATATATAAGCTTTAAATTGTGAACAATACCCTACAAAGGTATATTTGATTGCTTTTGAATCTAGTTTTCTTCTGTCTTCTTTCAGAATGTGGGCAAATGCTTTAGACCCAAATACTCTTAAATGTTTTACTGCAAGCTTGAATCCATATAATGCTTCAAAAGGAGATTTAAACTAGAGACTTCTTTTAGGACTCCTATTTTTCAAATAAACTGCAGTATTCAATGCTTCAGCCCAAAAACCATTCGAAAGATCCTTACCTTTCAACATGCTCCTAGCACACTCCAACAATGTTCTGTTCTTTCTTTCTGCTACTCCATTCTGTTGAGGAGTATGGGGTACTGTGAATTGTTGTAATATTCCATGGTATTTAAAATACTTGATATGTTAATCCTTCCTGTATTCTCCTCTTTGATCGGAGCGAAGAATTTTTATGTGCTTCCCTGTTCGCTTTTCTATCATATATTTGAACTGCTTAAAGTATTCAAATGTGTGACCTTTATTACTCATAAAATATACCCAAGAAAACTTTTTTCAGTCATCAACAAACAGTAGAAAATACAGTGCACCTCTTAATGACTTTCTTTGCATGGGTCCACATAGGTCGGTGTGCACTAATTCAAGTATATCTCTCTTTTTCTTTTCTACTCGAACATGGAATTCTTCTCTATGCATCTTTCCTAACACACGAGCATCACAATCATTATGCACTTGTTTTAATGTAGGAAGACCTCTTACCATTTCCTTTTTCTGAAGTAACAGCAAATCATTGAAGTTGATGTGACCAAGTCTCTAGTGTCATAGCTCTTCTGTAGTCAAACTTGATGTTGTCAAAGCTCGATCTGGTGTTGTCCTCACATTCAATTTGTACATAACTTCTATTCGAATTCCTGAAGCAATACACTTCATGCCATCCAAAATATTTAATATAACAATTGGATTTAAAAAATTCTACCTTGAGATTATGATCTGTAATAATGGATACAGAAATCAAATTCTTTGAAACTCCGGGTACATACATTACATTATGGATATGTCTGATATTACCATCAAGTAAAATATCAGGAATTTTCTCGTACCCATTGATCTTGTAGCCTCTATCATCACCAAGGTAGATTTGTGCTCTGTTGTTGGTTTCTTTAAAATATCCAAACCACTGTCTGTTCTCTGTCATATGTGTGGATTCTCCCGAATCCACATACCAGATGTTTGCTTCGACATTTTCATCAAAGTCTGCCATGAACAATCTGAAGTCCTGAACATGGTCATCATCTGTGAAATGACGTGCATGTATTTTATCTATCTGTTGTTCTTCATGAAATTTCTTCTTCCTGCACTTCTTAGCCATATGACCAATTTTATGCAATAAAAACATTTTATTACATAGTTGTTTTTATTTGGATACATACCTTGAGCTTGATTCAGTCTTTTCTATGGATTTCCTCCATTTTGCTGTGATGGATTTCCTTTTGCTTTGAAGAATTTATTCTTTTCCATTAACGCAAGATCTGCACTCTCGGGTTTTAGAGTCAATCTTACTTCTTCTTCTTGCATTAGTATTCCTGTCATTTCTTAAAACTTTAGGATTTTCTCTCTCGCACTTATCCTAGTGATGAACATTTGGTAATCATCAGTCATAACATTCATGGTAATCGTGACCAAATCTACATCTGCAACTATCTCACTGATATCTGCTAATTTTTTCTTCAGATCCTAGATCCACAATATGAAAGAATAAATTGTTTCATTCTCCTCCATCTTTATGGATAGAATCTTGCTCTTCAAGAACAGAAGAAGATTTGTATTCCTGATCTCATACAAATCCTTCAATATCGTCCAAATCTCACTTGTTGATTTTCATTCTCTGATATGCAGTATGATGCAGTCTTTCATTGACATCTTCAGCAACGTTTTTTCTCTACCTTCTCTCTTCTCTTAGTCTCGAATCGACATGGCTCCCCTTGTTGGCATTGGCTCATCCCCAATTGCAATCGTCCAGTCACTCTGCGCTTCTAACACAATATGCATCTTGAACTTCCAATTAGAGTAATTGGAACCATTGATCTTGTTGCTCGCATTCAAGTATGCTTCAATTATTTGATTATTCATCTTGACGATTAAAAAACTTCGAGTAATTGACAGGCGAAAAAATATGATGGATCTACCCCAGATCCTTACAAGAAGAAATATTATGATACAGATCTACCTAATCTGTGATCAATCCAGCGAGTTGTTTTGCACGTTGTGCGACAGGCTCTCGACTCTTCTGCACCAACAAGATCTGCTTCAGATTTCTTCCTTCATCGGTGAACTTTCACTGGATCTCTTCATCGACAATCTTTCACCGGATTTCTTCCTTCATCAATGGTGCCCACTGGCTCAGATCTATCTCAGATATCATCAGCGGACTTACTGACCCAATTTCCACGACGATCACACCGGAAATAAAACCCAGTAAGTCTCCCTCTAATTGGCGCTTCTATTCTGCTCAGATATACGACGATGGCACGACTGTTGCTGCAAGAACCGCGACAATCGGGGCAACTGTTCCACAAAAAAAATGCTTATCCTCTGCCACCTGGATACTCACAGGGATCACAGCACTCCGGCTATGATACGACCATGGAGCTCTGATACCATGATAAAATGTGATGTTGAAATAATAAATGAAAAAAAACCCATTGGTCAGCTCTACGAAAGAGAATTTGAACCAGGAGAATCTGGCTCTGTAGAACGTTCAACATTCTCAATGCAACTCAATCATTATATAGCATACGTAGATGTAGGGAAGTTAGAACCATAGCCTAAGAAATAGAAATTAATTCCTATCCTAAGGTGGCGTGAACCAACTCTCACTAATTAAGGATTCTCCATTATCTTTCAACATAATAATGTTCTCCCTACTCTTAAAATTTCTAGCAATCTACTCTTTATTTATTAGATTTGTCACTTTCGTGATGGGAAGACAACAAAGTTTTAACTTTTCTCTTCATTATGTAGTCATCAAATAAATAAAAATTCAAAAAGTTTTGTTTTTTTATTATATTTGATCATAATTGTATGTTATTTATTTGTTACCTTTTCTGGAAGTGGAACTAAGAAATTTCCACTACAAGGCAATGAAAAGTTGTAACTTAAACTGTAACACCTTAATCAAGGACAAAATCTGAAAACGAGACCTTGTGAACTAAAAAGTTTTAACATATATGGCTATGAGCCAGCTAATTTCAATTATTTTTCCATTCACTCATTTGTTTTTCTAAAGCCACAATTACAAAATTCTAAACAATATTCTAATTATTACAAATGTCATTTTGTTTTGTTGAAGCTACAATCACAAAAATACAGTCTTTTGACTATTACAAAATGTCATATTGTTTCAGTGAAGCTACAATTACAAAATTTCATTTTTTTTTGGGAAATGGTATGGGATTGAGAGAAAATACATAAAATAGAGAATTTCTTACATAAGCAGACCTAGATTTTGTTGGATATTGATGTTATGTATATGTTATTTCAAGAAGCAGATCATGTTCACGTTTTTTTGAAGATTTGTTAGCTATGTTTTAAAGTGGACCAAGATTTTTGTTGTATCCACTACTTTAAATTATAGTAAAGGAGGTACATAATTTATATATAGGGGAGAATCTTCATACAAACTCTTGTTCACATCCTCCCCCATCAGAGTTTCCTATATGTGTGAATTTGCATGTGCAATAGCATTTCATTTGTCTTTGTGTATATGTTTATATCTAGTATTGTTTTGTCCTTGCTTATCTATTTAGTGTTTCTTTTGTGTTTGTGTATATGTTTATATCTATTATTGTTTGTGAATATAACTACTTTAATGGTGGAGAGGAGTAAAAAAAACCAATTTCACTATTATATTTAAATATCTACTATTATATTTCAAGAAGTTTTCTTTGAGTATATGTTTATATCTAGTATTGTTTTTGTCCTTGCTTATCTATTTAGTGTTTCCTTTGTGTTTGTGTGTATGTTTATATCTCGTATTGTTTGTGAATGTAACTACTTCAATGGTGGAGAGGAGTAAAAAAAACCAATTTCACTAATATATTTCAAGAACTACTATTATATTTCAAGAAGTTTCAATGATAGTAAAGAGTAAAGAAAACCAATTTCACTACTATATTTCAAGAACTACTATTATATTTCAAGAAGTTCTAATTTCACTATTATATTTCAAGAAGTTCTACTTTCTTTCTTTCTTTTTTTATTTCCAAACATGATAATTCCCCTAGAACATTTAAAAAAAAAAAAAAACCTTTAACACGAAATAATATATCAATCATTATTATTAATTCTTTTTGCATTTTCTTAAATTCTCTTAAATTGTTAAATTAAATATTATTAGTATTTACCAGAGATGCCTTGTTAATTAAAATATAAACTAAAATTATGAAAATTCATAAAACACTCAATATTAATATTAAAAATACCACACAGCCATTCCAAAGATTAAATTCTTCATTTGGACCTTACTGAAAGGCAAAATCCTCACTTCTGACAATCTCAAGAAAAGAGGAGTTATAGGCCCTTCTATCTATCCCAACTGTCAAAACGCAGAAGAGACCATACCTCATCTATTTATCTGGTGCCCCTTTGCCACCCACTGCTGGAACAACCTCACAGCTCACTTTAAGCCCGATAGCAATCATCTGAGCTCGGTAGCAAAGCTCCTTCTTCAATGGAAAAATAGTCTGCCTTGGAAAAACAAGAGGAATAAACTTCCAAAGAGGGTATGGAACACCCTTCCATATGCTGCTCTTTGGAACATATGGCTCACCCGAAATAACAAAATCTTCAGAGACAAAGAGCCATCTCACAGAAAACTCTGCAAAAAAACTTGGAGTCTAGTTCTATAAACCATTTCTGCAAAAAGCAATCACAGAGTCTCCTCCAACGATCTGAGCATGGAGGAAAAAATCTTTCTCCGTGACCTCTTGTCTAGAAACAACAGGAATAATCCCTCCCTCATTCCTCACTACTCTGCCACTTGGAAAATTCGTCTCAGCGAGAGTGCTTTCAAGGAATGGATCAAAGACAGTGGTAGACCCACTCTATTTTTCGACGGGGCTTCGAAATCTAATCCCAGAATTGCTGGAGCAGGGGGCAGCATTCGAAGCATAACTGGAGAGAGGCTCTTATTCTATGAATGGAGCCTAGGTTCTCTATCCAACAACAGAGCTGAAGCCCTTGCACTCTATCAAGGCTTAACTCAACTAAAAAAACACAAAATTGACAACGCCATCATTCTGGGTGACTCTGCTGTTGTTATCCAGTCCATGATTTACAAGCGACAAGCAGCAAACGTAGCCCTTGATCAAATCCTCAGCAGATGTCATATCATCCTGAATGATTTGAAAGGAATCACGTTTTTTCACATACTGAGATCCCTCAATAGAGAAGCATATCTCTTGGCTACTAGCGCCTACGCTCGATATCCAGGACATCTTCTGTGCAATGATGCCTTGTACCTCGCCCCTCCCCCCTAATCATGATCTCTGCTGCCTTCAGATTTTATGAGATATTTATCTCTACTTATTCTGACTTCGCTTGTGCCCTCAGTCACCCTTACCTCTCCATCCCCATGACTCATTTGCCTTGGGCCTCTCCAAGCTCGATGCCCTCCCTCCTACTTGGTTCTATTTATTCTTCTCCCCTCTGCTTTTCGCTCCACACGTGCTCTACACCTCAGCCGAGCTTCTTAGCACCCCTCCAGTTCTCAGCTCTTGGGCTCCTCGTTAGTTTGATGAGCCCTCGCGCTCTTCCTCTACGCCCTTGCCTCCTCCTCCCTGTCCCTCTGTCGAGACATCCCAACACCCTCCCCAACCTGCGCTCACATCCTTTTTGTCTCAGCCTCTGTTTCTGTTTGCAGTTTGAAGATTTTGGCACAGCCTCAGTTTTTTGGTTTGCTCTGACTAAAATGGCCAGAAGCGAAAATTGCTTTCATTGTGCAGACTTGCAGGCAGAGCTGGATCAAATTTGTGCCCATCAGAAAACCATTGATGCCAAGCTGAAGAACGATGTTAAAGCCTTAGAGGACAGATAAATTGATGTTAATTTCTTCTTCTCAAGGGTCTCTTCTCTCCAGGCCCAATTTGATAATGTTCGAACAAGTGTGCCCATGCCGAAGAGTCGGTCTAAATCCTGAAATATATGATTGAAAAATGCACTGCCCCAAGCACTAGCTCCAACAACATAAGGAATGTGGGGAATGAAGAGAATCTAGAGAATTCTACAGCAAGGAAAATCAGCCACATAAATATAGATTAACTCTCCTATTCTCTCATCATGTCTTTTAAATACGCTCTTCTTCTCTCCCAGTTTATCCGTATCTACAACTTCTCAGTTTTTTTGTATCTCCCGAATACTAGAATCAAAAGGCATGTAATCCACAACTGTGGCTGCACTCTTTATTGCATATCAAGCAGCACTTCTTGTAATCACGGAGCCCCAGCTCCCCCCCTTTTTTGGAAATACAATTAGCAACCGATTCTGTCAAAAAAAAATATTAAAAATACCACACAATATTAATATTTCTAAAATAACCTGGAAACTTCATTTTTTTGAATAATTAAAATGTATTTTTTTATATATATAATTATAATATATATTTTAATTTATAAAATATATATTACATCTTTATAAAATCATAATGCATAAAATTGATTGAATTATCAAGAAATATATAAATGAAAAATCATTTACAAGACATTGAAAATATAAATCTAAAATGAATGACTCCTCCTAACCATCAAATTTAGATTTTGTTGGAAACCATACTTGGATTTTGGTGGAAACCATACAAAGAAAAGAAATAAAATTTACCCAAGCAATATGTATAGAAAAATTGTTAGATAAACCACACTAGTCCTGATGATGAACCACACTGGTTGGTTCAAACGCATAGACTTTGTTCATTATAATGTGGTTATTATGGAAAGATTTCTTCATAATTTAACAAATATGGTTTCCAATAACAAATCCCATTAAAATATTGCAATATATAGCTATTATAAAATAGCGATATCAAAATTAAAATGAAGTTTACAGTGAGTTAAAACCTGTAGTCGTCAATGATATTTCTTACAATTAATTTGTGAGTACAAAATCACCATGAATATTTTATAAGATGATCGATAAAGATGGCGTTGAGATTCTTCTTTTCTGATATCAGTAGAGGCAGGTGTATAAAATCTGTCAGAGTATTGAATAGAATATCGTACCAAAAACAACTAGTAGTGAGTGATAATGCACATAATACTTTTACGAATTCTTTACCGAGAGACTTTGAGAACACAATTTGGCCGGGATTTTTGTTTTGGCTGTAATTTGGTTAATTGTTTTAAAAAATATCTCATTGCTTTAGTATTTAAATTTATCCTTTTATGGTAGAAATGGATTTTTGTTGTATTTTGGTTGATTTTTTTTAAAAAGATTTCATTGTGGTAGTATTTAAATTTATTTTTTTTAATAGTAGAAATGGATTTTTGTTTTGGTTGTAATTTGGTTAAAAAAAAATTTAAATATTTCATTGTGGTAATATTTAAATTTATCTTTTTATAATAGAAATGGATTTTTGTTTTAGTTGTAATTTGGTTTTTTTTTTTTTTTTTTTTTAATATCTCATTATAATAATATATAAATTTATTATTTTTATGATAGAAATAGATTTATTGTGATAATGTTTCAATCTAATTTTTCAATAACAAAAATCTGTAACTTGAATTTTCATAAATTTCTACAAATTTTTATTTTTAATTTTATATTTATATTTAAAAAACTTCTTTACTCTTCAAATAAAACCTTCAAACCGACTATTCAAATGCAAAGCATACTCTAGCTTAAAATGAAGCTCTCCTCCAATACCATAATTTTTACAAAAAACTCTAACCTCGTTTCCTCAAGTATTTGCACTTTCATAGTTTCGAGAGCAAGGGTTTTCTCAAGCAAGCAGCCCATCAGAGTGATTTCCTTCCAACCAAAATTATTTATATCCAAACTTACCATTCGAAGATTTCCAAAATGGGTGTTTAGGTATGTTGGAATGCTACCTAGCAAAGCAAAATTCAATCAATTCCTGTCTCAAATAAGCATATGGAAATAAAAATAATGCGTAGTCTATCATTCGCCTAGAATTCGGCAAAGAGTTTGAAAAACTTCAGTAAAGATTTTATGAGAATCTTGTTTATAGTTGTTAAACTTTAGTATTTTGAGTGTTTTAAGGGTTTTTTTAGTGCTGAATCCATTTCTTGTAACGCCCACGTAAACTATCGTAATTCACAGTTTTACCATGATTTACAAAAAAAATTGAATCAAGAATCGGTTTAAAAAATGAACGAATTCTTGAATCAGTTGATGTAAAACGAATTTTTGTATGGGTATTATTTATTTACGAGAGCATGGGAATCTTAGGAGGGTTCGGAAGTCTGTGTGGGATTTAATGTATCCAGCAGATTGTATGTGTGAAGAATGTGCGTAGAGGAAGAACCTGGATTCTAGTGCACCGTAGGAATGGCCCTGTTTGATTTGTTGGAACCCTTCACAATAGACTTCCGTGTGCTATGTCAATAATGTTGCTTATGGACAATCGTTCCCTCAATGACATTCTACCCTACCCACGCTTTAGATTATTAAAGAAGAGCTCGGATCAGATATGGAGGGGCGGTCAACTTGTTTTGATATTCCTTAACTCCAATGTGGAGTTCCCCGACGTCGCCTTCAGCATTCTATTTTGGTGAAGCCTTTGCTTATGGCGGACATGCTTATTCGACCACTTCTTTTTGTGCGGTCAGTGTATTTTTAAGTTGCTATGTTCAAGCCGTAGTTCCAATGGGTGTATGGTAAGTGATTAAAATATTTGCTAATTGTTACTATATAATCTTTTGTGAGAAGAAAGATATAAGAAAAGATTATATATAAATGGTATTAATTCTTTTTCTTTGAGAAGAGTTGACTTGAATGAGAGTGGACTGCCAAGAAAAGTGATTTTTGGCTTACTTTCCTTATTATATAGTCTTTTTCTTTGTGAGTTAAAATATATAAGAAAAGATTATATATAGATGGTGTTAATTTCTTTTCTTGATAAGAGTTGACTGGAATGAGAGTCGTGAGAGTCGACTGCCAAGATACGTGATTTTGGCTTATATTTTTTATGAGTTAAAAGAAAAGATCATATATATATCATATTGTTTTTCTGCTAAAAATAGTATTAGAAAAATAGAAAGAATGCGAATGATCTTTCTCATATCTCTTGGGATAAATTACACATACCAAGAAAGTGGTATTTTATTAGTTTATTGGGATATGATTGAACACCAAATCACTGTTGAATATTTTCGAAAGAATGTATTTATCTTGGGGATAGAAGATAAGTCCATTAAGTTAATTCCTTTGCAAGGGTTTGCAAAGGTTGCATGTTAACTTTGTTATTATTTTTAAGAGGTCTATCTAGCTCTTATGCCCAAATAAGGGTTAGTTATGATACTTTATTTTTAAAAGAGATTTTCTTGATTAGATTAAAGAGGGTAACTCTTTAATGAAAATATTTACATAAGCAAGAAAATAGAAGAGGAATGCTCTTATTTTAAAAGAGACTTTATACTCATTTAAATTATGAAGTGATAACAAGTCCAAAGTATTTTTCGTGAATAGATTAAAGAGAGTGACTCTTGAAATAACTTCTTGTACAATGAAGAAAAAAAGAAAAGTTTTCTCAGATTTATATTCATTAACCATGTTGTAAATAGTAATGAATTAATATATATATCCATGAATAGTTACCATGATAGTGGGAGAGGTTAATGAATTAATAAATCCATGGATAGTTTTCATAAATCCATGGGTAGTTTTCCATGGTGTTGATGGAGATTAGTTATTTCATAAAACCATGGGTAGATTACCATGATGTTTGCAAAGATTAGTTATTTAATAAATCCATGAATAAATTGCCATGATGTTGGTAAAGTTAAGTTATTTAATAAATTCATGGTTAAATGAACTAATCAGTTTTATTCCTTAAATGAATAAACTAAGTGAGTATTTTATATTATCATGATTATGATGTTAAATTCCTTTTCGAGGAAGATCTTGCATATACATGTAACATATGTATTAACTTCTATTGAAAAATAATATACATATTTGTATGTAGAAAGATAGCTTATAGTATTAAAACTACATTGAATATGATTATTAGTATAATCTTGAAGATAAGACATATATTTATATTCTTAATTGCGTATTTTTACATACGTTTACATGCTCACTAGCATTGAGATTTTCTTTGGGAAGACTCGTGAAGGAGGTTATGTGCTTCGTTGTGTAAGCACTCCTTTAGGGAGAGTCTTTTGGAATCGGTATGCATTCGCATACATGGAAGAAACAAATATTATGATAGCTTGCAGTCCATGCACTAAAAGTAATAGCTTAAGGGTTAGCTATTTTGACTAAATTTATGTAAATCACATGCATAAATATCTTAACTGATGTATCAGCTTATTTTAAAGAAAGGCTTGGGAGATGTAGCCATTGTCTTGCAGGAAAGTGTGCTTATGCGACGGAAGAATTAGTTATTGTGATGACTTATAACCAACACATATGAGGTATGTGTCGTTAAAGAGAGAAGGACAAGGTACTTTACTTGCATGTCATGAATATACATGAGTAGATGGAGAAGCTACTATAGTACAGATATGTGAAATGATTGATTAATACTTTATGAATATTGACATCATTTTATGTTGAAGGCATCATAGCAGGGAATGATGGTGACATGTACAAAGGAATATTATGCTTGTCATGTAGAAAGGAAAATTATGCTTGTCCGAGTGGCAGGTAAATGATTAATGTTCATGCAGATGAGTGTGAGTTGCAGGAAGGTCCAATGTACGATGGTCCATTGTAGGTACATCCATGCCACCAAGATGTGAAGATATGAAGATATGAAGACCAGAGGGTAAATGGTGTCATATTTATTGTAAGGGCTTTAAGCTAGATATTTACATATTTCCTTGTAAGATTATATAAACGATGGTTAAGGGATGGTCTCCCTTATAAGCCATTGAGTGATGGGCTGAACACCCTCACGAGCGTTTAATAATAAAATTAAACATTGCTGGTTTTCACCCTACGGGGTTTCCAGGGTATATTGGTGTTCAATGATGTGATTGATTATTGTGTCCAGATGATGAGGTTGATTCCTTTCTTGTTATGATGTTCATAATGGCAATTATGTGATGACTATATGAGTAATGAGATGAATGGATGGTTACACCATATAGTATTAAGTTAATATATTGTAATGGAGGTTGTTAAGGGTTAAGGAGTTTACTATTCTTATTTATAAAATTACACTGTGAACTGTTAAACATTCTATGTAATGATGAGTAACTTGTATAAAAAAAATTTAACTCCTTACATTTCCCTGTGAAGTTAATGGTGTATGTTACATTTCTACTATCAAAAATGGATTCTAAACACTCCAACTACCTGATTTTTTGAATTTTAGTTGACCGGATTTGAACAAAAAAAACTGTCGTCCTGACTATTCCTTTGCTTAAGTAGAGAACTCCTAAAAATAATAATATCATAAAACTTACCAAAATAAACATTCCTCTCATGTGCAAGCGTTCAAGATGAGGGTGTTGGAACAAGTTGAGTATAGAAACCTTCATTTATTTTCCCCCTTCCAGCGACAACAACAGCGAAACATAGATGTCAAGCTCCATCAGTGATTTGAGCATCCGTACAATCTCCAAAAAGAAATCTCCTGCCAAGAAATTGCAGGCTCGCCCTTCGCTCCAGTTCAACCACAACTCTTCGATCGCTTTACTTTCACCATTGCGTTTGAGATGTAGCAGCCCAAGAAAGCTCGTGAAACAAAAAGCCATTGATTGCACATCCCTTATGGGCTTTAAGGGAGATAACTTAAGAGATTTGAGCTTTGCATGGTAATAATTTCAAATAAGAAAACTTTAAAACGTAAATATTATAATTTGCATAATTAATAATGTTTAATAGAAAGATATAATCTTATAGTCAATTCATCACAAATCTGGATATCTACACATTTACAACTTTATTTTTACATAAACAATGGTGGGGAATAACTTCTCTTAAGTATAGATTTATTCCTATCTTTTTCTTAATGCAAATACTTGTTTAAATTGTGGTAAAAGTAATTGATGGTAAATATGGTATTTACCTAAGTATGCACTATTTTTTAAATATTTTAATTTTGAATTGTTTTCGAATAAAATTTCACTACACAAATATTTAAAAATCAAAGCATGCATATTGCAACAATATCTAGAAATTATGAGATAAAATATGTGGGGAAATTATACACATGGTGTTATATTGTGCAAAAGATGCAATAAGACATGTGGTTCAATTAAATATTTGAAAATTAGTTTTTTTTTTTTTTAAATAATATTGAAAAAATATTTACTATTCAAAGTTGAATATTTTAAATTACATTGGTCAATATTAAACTAATAGTGGTCAATGAGCAAATATGTTGATAGAGTCCTACTTTGGCAAAGACTAATAAGGTGAATGTCCATCATGTGACAAAATATTATCATGTCATCAAATATGAAATTGAGATTTGACCAAATATCCACTTGAAATATTGTAGTATTAACAAATAGTTTAAATAGTTATGAAAGCCAATAACAATTTGTATTTGGAAAGATAAACTAACTTTAAGAGATCTGATCACTCTCTGTCCTTGATAGATCCAAAGTAAAGATAGATCTAAGTTTGTTTAAGTATTAATTATAATTATTTATTTTATTTGAAAATATTTATTTTATTTTTATGTAATTTGATAGAATCTAAATGTTTTAATTATTATTATTTTATTTTATTTTTGTGTAATTTCACTAAGTCAAAATGTTTATATAACATAATAGGACATGACATTATCTCTTCCATATTACATGGAAAGCCCCTATAGGTTCAATAATATATTTATAACATATGAGATATATGGTAAGGAAAATTGTTTACCATGTTGAACTTTGATTTTTTTATTTATTTTGTATTTTACATTTTCTTGTACTTTACACTTCTATGATACTTATAGTACTCGATATCGATTTAATTGTTTCCTCTGGTTTCATTTACATTAAATTTTAATGAAAAAAATCTTCATAACTATCATATCTTAGTTTTTTAAATAAAAATGATTAAAATCAAATCAATTATACATATATATTCCATAAATTATAAAAATAAATCAATTATTATTAAAATTGTGTCTATTTTGGAATAGGGTTTCCAGAATTTAACATTAATTATCAAATAAGTAATAGATGGATGGTAGGTATTTAAAGTTATCTAACATTTTAGAATATTATTAATGGTATACGCAAACCAAAAGTTAAGATTTATTTTCAAATTAGTTATATATATTTTTTGGTCATTTTAATTATATTAATTAATTAAATAAAATGTCATATAACCATCATATGAATTGAGTTATGGTTTTTTTGAGCATATGATATTGATAAACCATGGCATTGACCAATGGTATTATAACAAACACTATTTACATATTAGGAATAGCCATGATAAAGTGGGGATGAATCTCCATAGTTAAGAATCATGTTACATGTTTTTTTTAGATGTACATATGTTTTTAATTTATATATTATCATCATTATTATTTTAAATAAAGTTATAATTGAGTTAATTCTTATCAATTTTCTAATTATACCAATTTGAGATGTTAAGTCAACAAAACTATGGTCACGTGGTATCTCAACCAATCTCTAACTTTCTTAAGGTCTGATATGGTCTTAGTGTACATTAATCATCATTAGCGCTCGGCCCTAGTTTTAGTAGTTCTTGAGATAGAGGTTGAGATTTATTTCAAAAGTAGTTATGTCAATTTTGCTTTTCGATATAATTTAAAAAATATTATAAAATTAAATTAAAATAAAATATGTATAAATATATTGAGTATGAAATTAATTACGGTTTTTAGACATGTAGTATTGATAAGTCATGGCATTGACTCATAGTATTGTAACAAAACCTATTTAATAATTAAAAATTTTTGTGGTAAATTAAAATGTTGCATGTATGTTTTTTTATTTATATAGTAATTATTTCTATTATAATAATAATAATTTTTTAAAATGAAGTTATAATTTAAATCATTTTTATTTTTATTTTTTTAATTTGGTAATGTAAGATATATGATAAAGTAAATATTTTAATGTCTATCGACATTTACTAATCATTTTTATAAATTTGAGAATATGTTATAATAAATTTATCATTTTAATTTTGTAAATAAAATTCAAAAAAAAAACAAACAAACAAACAATCAATCAATCAATTGAATGAGAAAATATTTATTCTATTTATATGTGATAATTCTACTTATAAATTTAATTTTAAATATATATATATATATATATATATATATATATATATATATAATGTTATATTTTTTTAAGTAAACAAATATTTAAGTTAAATATAATAAATCTTAATAATATCAAAATCGGCCTAACTTAAATCCAAAATTATTCTATTTTGGTGGGAATTTTCCCTATAGTTTTGATGTCCCTCTTCAACCTCTATTCGGAGTAACATTGTTCACATGATTTACCCAAGTCATTCGAAAATGGTGCTACCCAAAATTATTAAGAATGCATATGGTAGTGGACATTCTTAATAGCTCGAACTACCATCACCATGACGCAGGCTCCTCCCCTTCCCTGCATCAATTTTTAAATTGCAATTTTAGCAAATAACACTGTAAAACTAAATCACAACATAGTAGAGACACCTAGCATATTTCTATAAATTGTGGATAAAAGATTCGGAGAGCAACTTTCCCCACAAACACATTATGTGTAATTAAATTCAATATCTATTCAATTTAATACCAGGAAAACGTGAATTGATGATGCACTGAACCCTACATATTATTTAGTATTAAGGCGAGAGCATTGTAATTCATCACATCGGTTCCTAAGCATGAAAACCACCGCCCCTTTTACGGCAATTATTCGTTTAATATAAATTATTTTTTGCACGAGAATCCTTTTAATGGAAACCCTGACACAATTATGATTTATTTGATTGTAATTGATTTTAAATTTTTCATTTGAAAAAAAAATCCCTTCATTATCTTTTAGATAAATGTTTTTCGGATTAATCACATCATTAAGATTTGGTGGGTGTTTCGATTTAAGATCTCGTAGGCTTTAAAACATGAATGGACAATGCACTAGTTCTACAAATCCTTTAATTAATGTAAAGGGAAGATATCATTTTAGAAGTCGCAAAAGCGTTTTCATCATATTACGAGGATGTTGCTCCCTGCAGAATAGTACACGAGATGTTCTACTCTGCTCCTCAATTGTTCTTCTTTTCTTCTCGTTATAAGAGCTTGCTTTTCCAATCAATAAATGTTAGCCGAAAAATTAAAAGCAACAGATTTCTTGTTCGATACTCTACAGAGCATCTCCAAAAGATTAAAATGATAAGTTTCTCATTTAAAGGTTCTCAAGTCGTCCACACGTGGATCCGATTCAACACATACTCAGGCATACTTTACCTTTCATTGATCATTGTATGTGAGGCCCTCAAAGACAGCACGGAAAATTATGTAGATATTCTAGCAACTAGCTCATGTGATAATTTATTCAGCAAAGAGTTTGTTCAGAAGTTAGGAGTGTGTATTGTAAGACTCCATAGGAAAAAGCCGAATACAAGAGCCACATGGAGAAGAAATCTGTCCCATAGGCTATTTTTAGCCTCGTGGATGTTAAAAATAATTCTTTCTTTATTTCTTTCCAACATGCAGAGAAACGTGATTGTGTTGGAGTTCAACCACACCACCTGACCCAACCATGACATGCTGAGAATAAAGTGCAGACCCCTGGTATATTTTTATAGTCTTTGGACAAACAACGAAAGTCCTCGGAGCACCTTCCCCTTATAAACACCTTCGGTGTAATAAAGGCCTAGGAATATAATTTTATACAAAATCATTATCTCACATACAAAATAATTTACATATTTAAAGTATACCACCTAATAAATATGTGGGTATATACATAACACAATGTTAAACATTTTGGGAAATGGGACTCTATACCTTAATTCATGTGGTCTTGTTAATAACTCTTGAATTAATACACATCCTCAATCTCCATCCTTCATTAGAATGGATGTTTAATGGCACATGGAATTTGTTAGCACTCCACCAATTCTCCGAAGGCTTAAAAGGAGACCAGCAAAGGTAACCACAGACCACTTTGACCTAGTAGCTAGCCCTACCAGGCTAAGAGGGCTCTCTCAATGAGATCACGGCCAAGGATTGATTATGACATGAAAGATATTAGGCTAGGTATGTTTAGATCAGGGTTTGATTGATTTGATGGTTTTGTGTTGGATGGTGGCTTAGGTCTAGGAGGACTAGGTATGGGCTTTGAAAATCAAATTTGCAGAGATGCAATGCGGCATGGTAGGCACATACTTTAACACTTTAGAGATATCTTTGTGTATAGGGTAGATTGATAAGGTTTCAAAACGAGCATGAATCTCATGAATTCGTTTATATCAGAAGAATATGAACAAAAATGTGAAAGCTTCTCCAAAACAGAGCATTATATCAATGAATTTTGTTTATCATCTTAGAAAACAAACACATGAAGCATGGAAATGAAAATGGATGGTACAATATATTCAAACATATGATCATAGAAGGAAAAACACTGCTAAATCACATACCACAGGAATCCCACTACAATAGCTGCAAATTATGTCTATTACTTCCTGCCAAATTCACAAGTACACTAGTATTCACAAGGCTCAATTCCACAGCATCCAACCTTTTAAAATGATTACAAAGTGCCTCATATAGTCACTAAGTTTGATATCGTCCCTTAGAGGTCGAATTTTCAGCAAGAAAAGCCAAATACATGCACCTATCCAATGTCTGCTACATACAAGGGAGGTTACTCAACCATTTCCTCCTTTTTCTAACCATTATGAGACATTTCCTCAAAGCATTAAATGGAGGATAAGACACCTAAACATCCCTATTTTTACCCATTTACATTTATTTTGACCCCTTACATTCATTTACCTTTGCCTCTTGAATTTTACTAAAGTCAAACTGAAAATTGCCAAAATTTACATAGTGAAATTTCATAAAAATTATCAGTAATTTGGAGGCCATTTTTAGGTGCCTTTCTGAAGTCCAAATCCAAATATGAGACCTGTTCTAGAAAGTTGGGAGAGTGTATATTTATTTAGAGTATTTAAGCATTCAAAATGACCCTTTCTAGGCTGAGATATGGCCATTCTCCCAAGGTGTCTCCAGGTGCGTAGCGAAAGTGAAAAAGAGAGGCAGAATGGTCATTTTTTACCCCTTTTTTGGATTTTTCTCAAAATTTGTGCCCTAGACCAGAAAACTGAGCAAATGGGTTTTGAGAGGAGGCCACCATCTTTCCAAAAACGTAAACTTTTTTCCATTTGGAGGCCTAGAGAAAAAGCGCAACGTGAGCTCGCTACACTTCTGGACCTAGTCAAAATTGCTTCAAATTTTCTCAAAATTGGTCCGAAGATGCCAAATAAGATGTGTTATGCTATCATGGATGCATCAACAAATAAGTCCAACTTACCCTTCTCCTTTTGACTAATTAGGTTTTCCTTTAATTTTGCTTCTAACTATTTGACTTTGGCATTACAAATTTGATTTCTTGCATAGTAATGGTCAACCATGTGCTTATGTATCTTGTTATCCCTGTTGGCCTTTTCAAGGAGCTTCTCAAAGTGGATGTTGACTTTTTCAAGCCAAAACTCCCTGTTTCATTGATTTCATTGGCTATCCTTTTTTCAAAACTCATCTCTTCATTTGTAGGTTTTTGCTCTCTTTCCTTTCGCAATGCTCTTTTGAGACCCATGGTCCTTGGCCTCTTCCTTCTTACATGTTCTTCATGGTTATCATGCTCATCATAATCTTCTGTGTCAGCCACTTCTTTACCTTTCGTATCTTGCATTCTTGCCTCAAATTGACTTTTCTCCAAAGACAATTGTTTTGCCTTCAACTTATGGTTTTCTTTCTCTATGAAGGAAATGATGAAATTTTCCTTTGCCAAGTTGTCTTAGAGCTCTTTGATCTAAGCATATTTGTCTTTGATAGTCCTCTCTAGATTTTCATGATCATCACTAGCCTCCAATTCTACTAGGTCAAAATCATTATCTTCCTCATGCATGGATGTCGCATGATGTAATGGTGTTCCCTGCTCTACTAATGTAGGCTTGGTCCCTTCCTCAATTTGAGGAGCAGACACAAGCCTTCTGCCTCTCTTATATGTCTGAGTGATATCAGGCCTAGGTTTCTTTGTCACTGATTCTTTGGGTGATTGAGTTTCTACCCAATTTGATGAACCCACCTCCTGCATGTTAGGTGACATGGTTTGTTGATGGCTTGGTGTAGTAATTATGGGCATTTACAAAGCTGGCTCAATGAAGGAATCCCATGTCATATTATTTTCTGCTAACTGATGGAGAATTATAACCTTTACCAAACTATGATGAAAAAGGCTAGGATAATGATCTTTGCCTTTCACTTACACCTTTTCAAACATTTTAATCACACTCCTATACAATAAATTGCACAAATTCAGAGATTTAGCAGTTGTGAAGTGCATGAGTAATCTAATGTGGTATTGATACATCCTTGAAAATATGCCCTCGCATGTAAAGAACTTCATGACAACCTTCATTGATGGTGCATATATCTCTATCAAATATCTAAATGGGAAAACATGTGAATGAGTTCCTTTGTACTGTGATTTCAAGTAGGGCTTGTATTCTTCAAGATCTAGGTTCATGCCTTTGAACCAATTCTCACCATGATTTGGTATTCTTGTAGCATGAGATATGGCATCTACTGAAAATATGAAATCAATCCCTGCAATAGTAGCCTTTTCTCCTTTCAAAGTGATGGCAAAAATATCTGTGAGTTGCTCATGATAACCCACTTCTTGTACACTTTGACAAAACCCTAAATAATTGACACATTCAAAGCACTTATTGATAAATGGAGAGGAAGCTATTTAATTGAAATTGGAGGGCTCAAACCTTAGTATTTTTCCCCCTTTGTTATATTACATTTTCTCTAATGGTGATGATTCAAATTCCATACTTTCAAACCCTAGGTGGAAAGCAAGCAAAACAATGAAATTTGCAGCTATGAGTGAATGAGGTGATAAAATGGGTTTGGGAGTTTCCTAAATTTTTGGGAAATTTTAGGAGGGTAAGTAGTGTTGTTAATGAGTAGGGGAAAATGGAAATTTGGGAAATGAGTGAGGGGAAGGGGTGGTAAAGAGAAAAACACAGTCCTACCCTAGAAGGACATAGGGTAGACTAGGGTTTATATGGAAAATGATAGAAATGAAGAGATGAAGTTGTGTAGTGTATGGAAGTGGTCTATCAACTGTAAATAGAGGTGTAGGGGCAAGAAAAATAGGGTTTTGTGTAGCAATTTATCATTTGGAAACCAAAACCATGAAGTCTAAGCAAACCCTAGGAGAAGAGGTTTTTAATTAAATTCTCTTGGTAAACAGTGCAAAGGAGGAGATGAAAGGCTTTAACTTACTTCTGGAAAAGGTTGGAGGTTGTAATGGATGAATTGAAGCCTTCAAAAACCAACTTGATTTCTAAAAATCACATCTTCAAAACTCTGCTAGATGCGTAGCATAAGCTTCATGTGTGCAGCGCAGTGTTTCTGTGCGCAGCGCCCTCCTTAGATGTGCAGCGTAGTGTCTCTGTGCGCAGCAAGCTTGGGAAAAGTGACTTTTGGAGGCCTTCCCAAGGTCCAAATCAAGATCTGAAGGTACCATTGGAAATCTTAGGATTTCTTCTACACAATGGAGTCATCAAGCACTGCAAACAGCTTCTCCAAACCCCTAAAACATTGTCTTCAAGTCAAGCTATCCAGAAGTGCAGAAAATCTCGTGTGGCAATTGTATTTTTAAAATTTCTCCCAAATAATAATTCTTGTGTATAAAATGAAGGAGTTTTTGTTACTTGGTCTATGATGGACAAAAACCTCTTTCACTTTTGAAAAATTCATCTCTATTTGGTCAGAAACATATTTTGAAGCAAAATTGTTCATGTGTGCACTGTAAACCTTAGGCATCCCATAACTTAGAAAGGTAAAGCTATGATTTCTTGGAATTTGGCACTTCTTGGAAAGTGGAGAGGAATTCATCTCATTTTTTTGAGTGGTTCATATCTTGACATTTGGCCTCCCTTATTGTAAGGCCTCTTATCTCCCTCCATATGTACTTTGCAAGGAAAAAACCCTTATAGTGAAAAACAGGGGAATGGAGAAATGGAGTAGGATGGAAGGGTTAGGAGAGGGAAATTGGGATGGGAAAAATTATGGAAGTAGGGAAGGGTGTTAGGAAGGTTTAGGCAGTGGAATGGAAGGGAATTAGGGTAGGATTAGATCTAGGGAATTTTATTACAGGTCTAGGTCTAGGAAGCTGCCAAAAACGCAACGTAGGGGTAGTGGTGTGGTGTAGGATCTAGGGTTTGGATGTAGAAGCTTAGGGAGTGAAAGTGAGGGGGTGTGAGGGCTTCAGGGAGTGTATGTGGATGTGGGGAAAGGGAAAATGACTATGGGAAGGGTTTATTTGACTTGCAAATTCAAAGAGGTAGGGTGGCCCACCTCATGATTTTCACTTTGCTTTTGGAACCTTGTAGCTTTGGAACTTTCAATCGCAGCTTTAGGAACATGATGAAATTATTACATATCAGAAACATAAATTGCATTTGAAACCAAATTCATAGAACAAAATTACCTATTACCACTCCTCCATTGCCAGATTTTATGCATGGATGAAAAATTTGGTGACTGGAACCCTAATGACCTAATGGAGACACTGAACTAAATGAAAAAATGATGATGATGACTAGAATGATGATGATGATATTTGAATGATAATACACTCAGCTGAGTGATGAAAAGGACCAGCATGTGAAAATTTTGGAAGGAGTGGAAATAGTCCTAGACCTAATACCTAGTGACCAAGTTTTTACTTGAAAACCTAATGAAATGACAAAAAATTGACTATGAGACCCTAACAAGACATGATAAGAGCCCATTTGATCACTGGTGATAGGTTGTATATACTGACACTAACATAATCAAACACTCTTTTATCATGTCTTTGAACAACAAATCTTATATCTTTCAACTCACCTCGTCCTTTTTTAATTATCTCATTAGTGCAAAGTTTGATTTGACAAGCTAGCACCCAAAATGAAATCCATATGGTAAGTAATATTTTTCATTTGTGGTAACCCAATGGAAAGAACTTTATGAATTATCTCCTTATAATGATTAATAAGAAAATTGAAAATTGTTCAATTCTAGTGGCACTTCAATATTTGGTGTTTCACTCTTCTACCTTGGAATCAAAGCATACCACATTGCAGATATATTTACATCTTGCAAACATTCATTTTTTAAAATCAATAAGGTATGAATTCCCTTTCTTCTTCTTTCATAGGAAATCATTTAAATCATTTCCCATACCTAGATAATGTAAATTTACTTGTTCTTCCATCATTTTTGGCTCCTTTGTAATATTTCCAATAGGTCTTAGAGATACATGGAAAGCATCCATGGGAATTATATCACATACCACTTCATCATTGTAATCTCCAATGTGAGAGTTTACCTACATTGTTCATTCAAAGTTGTTTGGTGACCTTCTAGAATGAGGATACGTTATGCAAATGAGGGTGGTTAATGAACTTTAAATTTAACTTGTACACCATCTTAATGGACACCAAATTTCCAATGCTTCCTCCATCAATAATTAGCATGCAACGTTCGCACCAACCTTTCCTTTTATTATAAAATATTTTTTCTTTACCACTATGCCCCTTGTTTCGATTCAAGCTTCAAAAATTATTTTTGTAGCATTAATTTTTTACCTTAACCTTGTTGATAAGGGCTATTAATTTAGATTTCATTTCTTCTTTTTCCTAAGTCTCATTTGATTTGTGCTCTTAATTTGTTCCTTCATTTCATATTTTTTTGCAAATGCATGATATCTCAAGTTTCCACTTTAGAATCACTTACCTCTAGTGTATATCATTCAATATCCACGACCTCAACCTCCAAATTCTCTTCTTCCATGAAGGTAAGATCACATGTTTTAATTTCTATCGAAATTTCCTTTCTTCAATCTCTACTACACCTCTTCCTTTGAGATTTTCTCCTTGAAAATTGCTTGACAGCTTGTTAATTCTAGTTGATGAGATCCTCCACCAAGTGAAATTGTGGAAGCTCAAGTGTGTATCTTGAATGGTAATATTCAACCCACTCACATACCCTTTAAGCTTATACTTGTCTCAATCATTTCCAACTTGAATTATCTACTTATATACCTTAATATAAATTCTTCATACTAATATCTCTTTGTTCAAGGCTCTTTAGCTTCTCAAGCAAGACTTGCTAGTAATAAGAAGTCAAAAACTCCCCTCTGACCCTAGAAATGATCGTGTTCCAAGTCATTATCTTCTCTTTTCCCTTCCTTTATCTTTTCTTACATAAATGATCTTAGCAAAATGAGGCATGTCAAATTCAAAATACTTGTCTGAATTCAAAATCCAATCCACCACCTCCTATGGATTTAAACCCCTAAAGTGGAAACAATCATATTTGGCTTGCTCCACAATTTTGTCAATGTGTCAATTATTCTCTCATTTGGAGCTTGTTCCACTTGTTTCAATGGTAATGCTTCTTCTTACTCATTATCACTTTCTCCCATGTTTCACAAACTCCAACTCATTAAATCTTTGTTGTAGTACTTGCACCTCCTTTATAATGGTGCCAACAGTTACACTAATCCCATCTCTTGCACACCACCTTGCTATTTTTCTTCTTTCAGCCATAGGAATGGCTATGAAACCATGTTAGTAGTGTGGTTGGGGGTCATTAAAACCATTGTTAATCATTCTCCCATTTAGAATAAACACCATTTAAGTGTTATAAATAGCTTTTATAAATATCTTGAAACTTTAGGAAGAAATTATCTTTATTCTTTTCATCAATGAGATTTTAGGAAGAAATGATCTTTATTCTTTTCATCAATGATATTTTAGGAAGAAATGACCTTTATTCTTTTCATCAATGAGCCAATGGAAATGCATAAACACATTGTCATAAAAAAACTTTCTCGGCCCTTTGGACTTTCTCACTCATTCCCTACATTGTACTCAAACAATTATATACCAATAAAATCACACATGCAATCACTTGCACTAAAAGAGTTACCTAACAAAAAATGATATCATAATACACCAACAACCCACACATCAAAACCCACAACAAAAAAATAATAATAATAATAAATATATTGATACAATAGTGTACCATAATTTAAAATTGATTGTTCAGTATCCTCAACATGTCTCCAAGGTGGGACTAGTCTACTAGCATACACTATAATAATAGTGTCATGCTCATTATTGGGTTGCACTCTTCATCAAGATCAAAAAGCATCCATGACATTGGACATTCATAGTTAGCATGACATACTTGGGTCTGCAATTTGTAACCTCACGGGTCCCAAATAGATATAAGGAAGCCAAGTGAATTGTGTTACCCACATGCTTAAACAACAATTTACCACTTACAATATAAATAACATTTCCACAACTTAATTCAAAAATCTATACTCATTATTTTTACTTGACTCCAAAATTTATTTCCACATTTTAATAAAAATTCATACCCACTATTTAATAAGAATTTATGTTTCCTACCCCTTAACAATTTATACCCACTATCCATTAATAATTTAGATCATTAATGTCAAAAAGATCTATCCCTATCAAATAATTTAAATCATTAATACCAAAGAGATATTTCCCTAAAAATTTATTTTCCCACCAAAAAATGCCTTTATCTTTGCCGTGAAACTTCAAATAATCTAATGATACATGAAAAATCAAAATGATTATGATTTCAAAGAGTGCATTCAAGTTCAATCTTCTTAATATACTTGCATGGTAAATTTCAAAATTAATAGAAGTGTCACTACATAAATCTTTTTAAATATTTTAACTCATATTTACCACCAACACAAAAATCAATCAAATACTAATTTCACAAAATAAATCACATTTCCTTTCATGATTTCATTTAAGTCATGATAATCAATCATGACTTCCACAAAAATCAATCAAATATTCATAAATCTTCTCATTTTACCAAATAAATCACATTTCCTTTCACGATTTCACTTAATTCATGGTAATCAATCATAACTTCCCTCATAATTTGCTCGTACTATCATAATTTGCTCATGGCTTTACCATTAGATCACAATTAGTGTTGGGTTTTTCTCCCACGAGCATAGTTTGCTCCTATTGTCTTGCTCATGGCTTTACCATTACCCCAACTAGTGCTAGGGTTTTCTAAACCTAAAACCTCAAAGAAAATGTGGTTTCATCACATTTTTCCAAACCTAGAACCTCAATGAATTAAATTGAAGTTAAAGTTTCCATTGACTTGAAATTATTATTAAATTATTGATATTTTGGTTAATTTAAAATTAATAGTGTTTTTAAAACATCTTTCCAACATTTAAAAAAATTCAAATGTTTTATGTGTTTCTCCTTTTCAAACCTATTTTCTAATATGTTTTATTTAAAATTTGATAAAAAATGTTTTTTTTAAATTAATTCTTATTATTAAAAAAACATATTATATCATAATACATTTTCTATTTTCATGGTTTTAATTATTAGGACGATTTATGGGTTTTTATTTTTTCTCTTTTCTTTGATGAACATTTATCCCCTTATAGTGTTATCTATCACAACTGAGGATAGTGTCATTTTCTCATTTTTTAGAAAGATCCATAGCAACTAGTTCATCAAAATTTGATAGTTCTTTCTCACTATCATAATGATCAAACTCATGGTTACACTTATTCCCGCAAGTTGTAGGCACAATTATAGTTGATGATATTTCAATTTTCTTTGCATATGTTTTCCTCTACCAAGGGTTGAGACAGTGCCATGGGGGGCTAGCCTAGATCCTGAGAATTTGAGTTGTTAGGAAATGTTTGTTGGTGTTGAGATTTGTTCTTATTATTCTTATGACTTGGAGAATTATTGGTACCTGTTACTACCTTTGGGTCTCTCCATCCATGACCATTTCTCTTCGGCACCTAGTCATAAGACGTCCCTTTTGAATAGGGACATGCATTCTGAAGGTGCCCGAGTTACTACAAATTCTACACTTGAAAGTGATGTTTTTGTAATCCTGTGGTTGGGTATACTCCTTACCCTCCCACTTGAGGATGATTTTTTATGGTAATCCTTCAATGAGGACCACCTCCACACATATACAGACGAAAGAGATGAAACCTTTTTACAATCTTGTTGGAAAATGTAACTAGGTTTGATCTTCATAATTATCATTATACTTGTATCATTGTAATTTCCATGTAAAAGAAAAAGAACAAAAATAATAATTATTATTATTGTTTTATTAGTGAAGCATGTTATTCATGCTTCTAGGGATTATTGAGTCAAAATGATATTTGTCATGAGTCAATTTATTGTACTAGAGTCAAGTCCCATTTGGACTTTTGAAAGAAAGTGGAAAAAAAAAATTTATTTGAGTCAAAATAGTCATTTTTTTCCCCACAAGACCAAGTCGGCCCTGCTTGGACAAGTTG
Source organism: Pinus albicaulis (assembly GCA_034641835.2). Lineage (NCBI taxonomy): Eukaryota > Viridiplantae > Streptophyta > Pinopsida > Pinales > Pinaceae > Pinus > Pinus albicaulis. The sequence goes on along the minus strand of CM076570.1, from coordinate 792,434,021 downwards.
GCCCTAGAAGGAACCCATTCGACCTCCTCTATATGTATATATACAATATTCAACCTCATTTGAGGACAAGCAAGCGACTTCGATTTATGTGTCAATAAGAGAGAGAAAACCAACGAAGAAGGCTAAGAAGAAGAGCTAAAATTCAAGGGAGAGGGAGTGAAAGCCAAGGAGAAAGAAGAATATGGCACATGGTGAAATTTTTCCCTAGAATCTACCACATGTGTGAAATTGGAGGGGTTGAAAATCATAGTTTGGCCAAGATTTGAAAAGGTATGACTATCATTGACTTTGTTGGATTTGACTTGGTTAAGGAGGGTTTGAAGGAGGGTTTACTTCGGTATTGTGGGAGGTCTTTGTCTTGGATTTTGGGTCTTGGATTTATCACTTTGATTTGATTCTACAAGAAGAGAAGAGTTGACTAGCTTTCCCCTTATGGAGTTTTGCCCTGGCTTGGAGTCCATATCTCGTGTTCATTGACTTCTTGTGATCTTCATGTTTATATTTTGGCAATTTTTTTATGAAGAAAAACATAAGAAAAGTAATAAGAAGCTAACATGTATTCACACGCAATTATCAAGTAAGATAAATCAACTCTAATTGGTTACCCTAGTGGTTTCTCAATATGGAATCAGAGCTAAGGTGAGGAGAAGGTAGCTTGAAGATCACTCTTGTTAGCATAAGTGGAATACATTCATATGAGCTACTGTGGAGGACATAAGGAAGTGCTTAAGGAAGAAGAATCGTCATTCATCTTGAAGGAAGAATACTACATCAACTATCAATCTCTCTCTCTATCATTGAAGGATCTTGGTTACTCATCATCATTTCGTATAAGATCATCATATTATCAATATCTCTCTTGGAAACTCTTTGATCGTTACTCATTTTGGAAGGCATCTCTATAAAATTCATCACTCAAGAAGCATCAAGATTCTTGGCACATCATCTACATTCTTGGAAGCATCACCATTTATATTTGAAGAAGTTTGAAGTTACTATTGCACCAACCATCCTATAAGTCATCATTCTAGGACATCTTTGAAGTCTCTCATAAATCTTGGAAGTTGGGAGCGTAAAGTAAGTACTATATTACTCTTTGTGTCTCAATATTCAAATTAAATGACTTCATTCTGTATGGAAGGCAACAAACTCGATGGGTCATCAAACTTTCAAGCATGGAAGAAGAGAATTGATTTGGTGCTCATAGAAAATGAAGTCATGGACCACATTCTAGGAAAATTTACAGAACCAAAGAAGGATAAGACTCAAGAATCGGCAAAGTACAATAAAAGAGAAGTTAGGGCTCAAAATATTATCATTGAATCCATCAAATATCATCTTATTCCCTTTGTTTCGGACTTGGGAACATCTAAAGAAATCTATGACAAGTTGGTAAAACTATATGTAGTCAGTACCACCGGTCAAAAAATATCTTCGGGGAATAGACTTTACAAAACAATGTTATTGAAAGATAAAGGCTTGGTTTCATATCTTATAAAAATTTCACAATTGAAGGATCAACTACAAGGGCTTGGAGAAGTCAGTTTCGATTTTGAATTAACTAATTCTGATTTTGAATTAACTACTTGTGTACTCAATGTTTTACCTTCAGAATGGAGTATTTTTGTGACTAGCATCTATCCAAGAAAGGACACTCCAAAATTCGATGAGTCTTGGGCTTTGTGTATTCTAGAAGAAATAATATTGAAGCCTAAGGATGAAAATGAACCCAACAATGAAAAGTCTCAAGCTTTTGCTACTAAATCAAAGAAGAAGAATGGAAATTTTGGAATATTTGAACCTCGTCGAAAATACAACAATAACAACAACAATCAACCACATGGAAGACAAGATATGTCCAAAGTACAATGCTTTGGGTGCAACGAATATGGAAACTTTAAAAGATACTATCCCAAGGATCCTCAAAATAGTAAGAACAATAAGAGGAAGGAAAGAAGTGTAGCTCACATTGCTAAAGAAAATGAAGAACCTGAAAAGAAGCTGAAGAATGAAGATCATAAAGATCTCTATTATTGAAGACCTCCACCACTACCAGGTCTACTAGCAATTTTTTTTCTAATTTATTAGAATATTGCAGTTAGAGTAGCATTTGCAGTTACATTTGTAGAAGTGCCTTGGATTTTTCAAATTATGGCATAATAGAAAGAAGCATATAGCATTGGAAGCATTAGAGTCTACATAGTCAATTGCATTTTATTTGAAGTAGTCATCTAGCAAGGCAATGATAGAATGATTTGGAACATCTAGCACTCCACAGTTCGTGCAAAAACCGTGTGATATCGTGTTGATATAGAAGCAACCATTTAGCGGAAAAGGATCACAAGGATCCTCTATAGAAACAGAACCATTGTTATAAGAAGGTCCTTCAGTATATTTAAGAATCATAGTAACATGGTAGGAATATATTCTACTAGAAGATCATGGAAGCCACTTTGGATAAATATAAGAAGTTTGAAGGTATGAATATAATCGAGTTGTAACATGAAGACATAAAGACATAACTGGAACATTTCTCAACTTAGAGAAGGAATATCATCTTAAACATCATCTTCAATGAAAGAAGTAGTTTGTTCAAAAAGGAGTTATCTAGATGGTTGTATGTAAGGAAGATGTATGAATATCTTTAGAAAAGAGCTCTTCATTAGAAATTAAGATTCATGTCTTCAAAAAGTACTGTAGGAAGAGTTGGATTTGTAATATCCCCAATTTTGTGAGCATGGTAATTTTGCCCAATTTGGGTGACATTAAGTAAAGGGGAAAATATTATTTTGGAGAAAGGTGGAAAGTATTATTTTATTGGAAAATGGAAGCAAATTATTACTTTATTAAAATGGAAGCAAAAGTCACTTAGTGAAAAATGGCCCCTGCCAATAAAATAATAATTAAAAAATGAGTCTAGAAGCATGGAGAGAAATTACAAAAGGAGGATGGACTCATTTGCTAATAATATTTTTACTATTACATTTCACCTTTCATCTTCTCTTGGGGTTGTTTAGCACAAGAAGAAAAGTGTTGTTAAGCACCAGGAATTCCAGGCGGAATTCCACCCTCATTTTGGAGAACTTCGAGTGTCTCCCTAGTGAGGTAATTTGGGAGTCCAATTCAAGGCTTTCCTTGAGCTTCATTGTAGGATTTTTCGCAGCTATGTGCATTTCCCGAGCACAAAAGGATTTCATGGCATATCATTTGGAGCAGTTGAAATTTGTTGGAGAGTCTAGGTTTTTGCTGAGACATTCTTCATAGTTGCAGCCTGAGATTTGGAGCATTTTGTAGGCCAGCAATTGAGGTCAGAATTTGGGATGAATTTCCCCTCATTTTGATTGTGTGCATAGCTCATTGGATCAAGTATGGGCATGAGCAAGAGGTAGCTTATTCCCGATGAAATTTGGGTTGGATAATTCATGCATTTTCCAAAAGGGACCTTTGCAAGACTTTGGGAGGCTTTTAGTGTCATATTTTGGGCATCATATAGCAGTGCTATTATGTGGGGCATTTTCTAGCCAAATTGCGTAATTCACACTTGAACAAACTTATTGATCATTCGAGAACTATTACCTCAAAACAAGAACTCTAGTAAAAAAAACCCCAAAAAAACATGATAAAAACAACACGAAAATGAAAAGTGTTGATTCAGCATCACTTTTTTCGGGGTAAATTTTCAATATTTTTTAAAAATGACAATAAAAGCCAATTTTTTTGGTGCAAAACCCACCCTGAAAACGAAAAGTGTTGATGTTGGAATAACATCTTTTTTTTCGAGGTAAATTTTCAACATTTTTTAGTAATGACGTTAAAGAAAAAATATCAAGACTCCCAAAACCTTAAAATTCCAACAATTTTCAAGCATGACATTAAAGATAAAATATCATGTCTCTCAAAAGCCTTAAAATTCGAACAATTTTCAGCCATGACGTTAAAGATAAAATACTTAAATAATTGTTTTCAGCCATAGCATTAAAGATAAAATATCGTGACTTAGAAAAAACTTATAATTTCGACAATTTTTCAACCATGGAATTAAAACCAAATATCACGACTACAAAAAACCTTAAATTTTCAATGTATTTCAACCATGACATTATGGAAAAATTATGACTAAAAAAACTTTAAAAGTGAACACCTGAATGAAAGAGTCAATATACCAAGAGTAATTTCTTTTTTAAATGTTATAAGTATAGCTATTTTAAAATCTTAGCCTAAGGCAACTTGACACATTGCAATGAAAATTTGAAAATCAACGAACAAATTGACATGCAGTGTAGGCGATCTCAGCTTATTACAATGAAATCTTAAAAATCAACCATGAAATTGACACACTATGGGGGCAAACTTGACCCATTATAACGAAAAGTTTAAAATCAATTATCAAATTGACATGTAATGGGATCAAGTTGTTAGTTGAGGATCGACATAGACCCTGCAAAAATAAAAGCAATAAAATAATAAACAAATAGATAAATAAATAAAAATTAAAAACACAAAACAAAACAAAAATTAAAAGTAAAAATAAAAAAAAAAAAAGTAAAAAACAAATTAAAAGTATAAAAAATAAAAAATAATTAAATTTAAATTTTAAAAAAAAATTATAATAATAACTAGAAAATAAAAATACATATTAAAATATAAAAAAAATAAAAAGATAAAAACTGACGAAAAAAAACAAATATAAAAAAATATATACAAAATATCTTATGGAGAAATCACAAGTAGTTTTCAGGGTCACGTCTTTCGAACAACTTGCTATGGGTTAAGATTGATATATATATATATATATATATATATATATATATATATATATATATATATTTATATTAAAATAAAAAATAAATAAATATTAAAAGGGTTTTTTTTAAACAGACCCAAAATAAAAAATAAAAAAAATAAAAAAATAAAAACCAATAAAAATGTAAAAGAAAACAAAATTAACTTTGAAAAATAAAAAATTTAAACAAAAAAACATTTAAAAAGAAATAAATAAATGGGGAAAATATTTCAAAAAAGCACATAATTTAGGGGGAAAAAATAAAAATTAACCAAGGAAGGAAAAAAAAAAAAAAAACAATTTTTTCAAGTTAAAAATAAAAATAAAAAAATAAAAGTTGCATAACTAAAATAATAATAATAATAAATTTAAAAAAAAACATTAAAATTATAATAAAATATATATAAAAGCTCAACCAAAAAAAATTTAAAAAACATAACATAAATACATTTTAAAAATTAAAAATTATTAAAATAAATTATTAAAATTTTAAAATATTTAAAATAAATCAATTTAAAAAATTGTATTAAAAAATAAATAAAATTTTAAAATATATTAAATAAATTAATAAATAAAATTAATTTTTCTTTTATTTTTATTTTATTGGTTGACCAAGCATGGAGTCAGCGGTCGCCCCTTAGGCACCTTGCCTAGCTGGGGTCGATTTCGGCCTGGAATCGACCCTGGCTAGGCAGGTGGCCCTGCGACGACCCTTGGGCACTATGCCTGGTGAGTCGGTAAATTTAAAAAAAAAAATGTGTATATATATATATATATTTTAATATTAATTTTTTTTATATTTGAAATTATAATTACTTTTTTAATTTAATTTTTAAAATTTGCTAAAAAAAAATTTAATGTTTTAAAATTTTAATTAATTTTTAATATAATTTCTTAAATTTTGTTTTTTTTTTTAGTTTTTTTTTAGTTCTTAATCTTAATGTTTTTTTTTTTTTAATTATTTAGTTTTTTTTACTTAAAAAAAAATGTTTTTGATGTTTTTTGGGGTTGATTTTTTTTTTCTTAAATTATGTGTTTTTTTGAAATATTTTCCACATTTATTTATTTTTTATTTATTTTTTACAATTTTTATTTTTTTTACATTTTTATGGATTTTTTTCATGTTTCTTTTTAATGTTTTATTACCAACATAAAAATCACCAACATTTAAAAAAAATTATTCACACTTAATATATTAGAAAATTTAAGCCCACGTGGTGTAGAACAGTCGGTGATGGGGTGCACTGTTAAGGCACTCCGTTCTGTAAGGTCACCGGTTCGAAACCCGTGGGTGGGATGGGAGGAGAAAAAATGGAAAGATTAGGATTAGTCTAAACGAGAAAAAAAATATATATATTAGAAAATTTAGAGTGTAAAAAATAAACCCTCTAAAGAAAAATGGTTGATGTTGCATCAACACTTTTCAAAATCAGCATGAAAATATTTAACATTTAAAAAAAAATGTTCATACTTGATACACAAAAAAATTTTAAGTGTCAAAAACACACCCTCTAAAAAAAATGGGTTGATGTTGCATCAACATTTTTCAAAATCAACATGAAAATCACTAACATTTTAAAAAAAAATGTTACATAAAAAACAAATTTTAAGTGTCAAAAATATACTAAAAAAGGTATATTTGGAATAACCACTTTTGAAAATCGAATGATTTTTTTTCTATCTCAAAAAAATGGGTAATCGGTAATTTTCTTGTTTGATCGGTAGCTATGTTCTTGTTGGGGGTCATGAGTGGTCGGTGGATTCAGCCCAAACCATTTCTAGGTTTTTGTGGGTTTGGTGAGAGGATTCTAGGGCTAATTTCGGAGAATTTTATGAGCAATATTTACAGCAGAAATTAGTGTTTTATTCAGCACACAACAACATAAATTATTGGAGAAGAGCGCAACTTACCCTAGGACCATTTCCACCACTTAGGTTCGTGAGATTTTTCTGGGTTATTCTGGGTTCCTTGTGAGGATCTCCAGTTAATTGCCTGGAATTTTCTAAGTAGTTTGGAGGCCCAAATTATCGGTTCCACTTCAGCAATAGTAGCAGTTTATAGGGTTGTGCGAGCTTTCAGCCAAGGCCATTTCCAGCATTTAAGACTACATCCTTCCACTTGGGTTTGGCTTGCTTGTAGTAGCGAGCCCAGGTTCTACGATCCTCATCCTATTGCATTTGATTTACCCATATGAATTAATAAAACGACTCAAGTTATTTGCCTAGTTTCTTGGTGTTTTTTATGGTGCATGCATATTTGTGATTTTATTTTCTATAACCTAGCTCATATGTCTGTTATTAGCTGTAAATTACAATTTGGAATATTACAGTGGTATTAGAGCCATGACCTTGTCTAGTTGTGGGGTAGCCATCTAGATCATGGAAGATTTGGGCATGTATGCACAGTGACAGGTTAAACCATAAACAACCCATGGTCCAAGGAAGATTTAGTATATAATATTTCTAGGGTGGAATCCACTGGAATGATAAGAGGTTGGCCCAATGGAGGAAAGTGTCGGACCAAATCCATCCTCATCCTTACAACAAAGACACTAGTGATGTGCATGATGTGGGGGTACATCCATCTACACTATGTGGGGAAAGTCGATAGAATTAGGTACCAGATCTCCTCAAAAGGAGCAGACATAACAAGGAAAATTAAAGGGTGATACTGGGGCCAATGTTTTTGGTGGAGACCTGGCTTTAGATATTAGGAGCCTAAGGAGGAGGTTGAGCATGAGGTTATGGGTACACAAGAGTGTGAGGAGTATGTCAATGTGTCCAGAGTGACACGGGATTCACCCTTGTTAAAGATTCCTTTGATTTCTCCGACTGACACCTTGGGGGGGAGAGTAGAGCACACACCACACCCATAGGGTCATCCATTGACGAGGTATCAAGAAACACATAGGTGTCCACCATTGAGGAGGTGTCATTCGTTGTTGAGGTATCCATTGATGAGGTTTTCAGGGTTGTATATGAGTTTTCAGGTGATAGCAATGCACATCAGATTGATGAGGTGCCTGGAGACATATCCACCTTTGATGAGGAGCCGATAGATACAAAGGTATCCAGATCTATGACAGGGTTTCTAGACGGTAGCTACCTATTGCTAATTGTTGAGAATGTTATGCATGATGAGCTATATGTGGAGGGGCGGTTAGCGGCTCATGTTGAGCCCATGGTGGAGGAGGATGAGCAGCCATCGTTGGAGTCATCCATCGATGAGGAGTAGTTAGGTGCATCGACAACCAGAAAAGTTGTCGTTCTTTTAGATGGCAGTCCCCTTCAGGCATACATCGATGGGGCTTGCAATATTATTGGGTCGCATCCTCGTGTTGGTGAGGCATAGGTCATGTTACCTAGGCAAATTACATGGATTTTCCAAACTAGCGAGATGAGGCGACACGAGTTGTGCAGGGTGCAACATTCACAGATGGACAACTTTTTTCGTGTATGGTTTTCCATGCATTCGATCCCTCTCTCAGGGTTGGATGGCGAGAGAGAGTTGGCATCCGGTGGAGCTAGCTAGGAGGTTAGATGCATCAATGGCCACAGACCAACAAAGGCTATGGATTACCAAAGGGGCTCGAGGGTGTTACATGTCATTTTGTCACCATGACATTTGACATTCAATATGGATCTATCACCATCCATGCTCATGCTTCCTTAGAAGTCAACCATTTATATTCCTTAAAAATTCTTGGAAACTAGGAAAATAACTCTTAAATTCTCTTAAAGATTGCATGTGAACTTTTTGCGGTCACGTCTTACGCATGCGCGGATATTACTAAGCTTCCCTGCAGACTTATGAACTCGGTTTCCCATTAAAACCTGTGCACCCCATTTAAAGTAAAGTAAAGGCGAAAAGTAACTTCTAGAAGCATAATTGAGCGCATATTCTTCCAACTAAAAGCCTTTGAGTCACGCTAGTTCGATCTAAATCCCTCCAATCATGGATCTTATCCCCTTGGATCAAGGGACCCTAATCCCCTCATTTGTGGATCATACCCCTCTATTGGTGGATCTAAAACCTCCTCAATTTCTCCTATAAATTGAGCTGAAACTTCAGGGTTAGGGATTTCACTTATGATAACCTTATGTTGGTCATTCTAGAGTGGAAAGCTTGTTAAACCAAGGAGGAAGATTGGGAAGGCATACGGGAGGAATCTGTACGACATCAAGGCTTGGTTATAAGATTGCTCTTTATATTCCTGAATAATACATTTGGGTGCTTTTTCTCATTGTGTTGTTTCCAGATTCATTGAAACAATTACAATTCTTAATCTCCTTGATCATTAAGATAAGCTAGTATTTGGATTATTACATACTGCAGATGCTTTTGATTCTTTGCATGTTTGTGATTGCAGGTTTCTTCTCATTATTAAAGGACTTCTTCGGGAGAAAAGGCAAAGTCTTCTACAAACATCTCATTGAAAGGTAAGACCATTATCCTCTCTTTTCTAGATTTGATAATCTGAATGCTAATAGCTTAGGGAAAGAGATGTTCTTATGTTTCTTTGTTTCTAGTTATCTGTTGGGATACTAGGGAGATCGCTCTTGTCCGCAAGAGAGATTTTTTCAAGTAACAAATTGACGACTCCACTAGGGAATGACTTAGTTTTCCTTGTTTATTTTTGGTTTAACTCTCTGATTTTTCTAGTTTGACTATGTCTGGGTGTTGTTGGGTTTATGAATTTTCAGATCCTCTGAATTATAACTCCTTGTGTTCATTTCTTTGAAAGTTTCTCTCCCCTGCGCGGTTCTTTTTCATAAACAGAGCGCAAGTTTGCACAAGTTCTCGATTTAATACAGTGCGCATGCGCACTGGTTTTCACTTACTACCTGAGCACCCCCTGAGAATTTTTTAAAAAATGAATTTTCTCTCTCTAAGAGTCTGATGATCAATTTCTAGAGGTTCAACCTGACTTATACGAACCCTCAGAGTCTATTTGTGAACTCATCTTAATTACCTTAGTGTCTTTTTAAGAAATAATCGTTTTTGCATTTTTGGGTAGGGTTTTCCCTGGTTTGCTGAATTTCTCTATTTGGAAAGTTAGATTCACTACCTAGATCATTGTTTTTCTGTTATTTCCCTCTGAAGCTACCAAGTGTCTTGTTATTCCTGCTTGTTTGAATGATTGTTTTTGCTCATTTGCAAAGGAAAACTTTTAGATAAGTGAAGTACGATTTGTCTCAGAAAAGTAGTCTTTTATGAAATTGCTTCTGCTTGTTAAAGTGAAAAAATGATTTATTTTGCTTTCAGCTGGAAGAAATCATGAAAGTGCACTTATAGGTATCATTAGTTATATTATTAATTAAGAGCTTTCATTTTTGAAAAGTTTTTATAATTTTTAGGGTTTTTATAGTTTTTTTTTAAGAAGAAGAATTGAAAGATTGTCTGCTCATGAAATTGTATATTTTGGTTTTGAATCAATGACGATATCCATTACAAAGTGATATTGGTTATGCTTTAAAATTAAATTGATTTCTTAATGAAAAAGGAATGTTATGGGATGTTTTAGGGAATTTTCACTTCTTTGAGTTCAAAAAATCCTTCTACTTTCCCTTAACTAGGAATTCATTGAAATGTGAAATTGCATATTCATTGTTGATGCATTTGGAGTAATTTTTTGAGTCAGTCACAACATCATTGAGTTTCATTTCCATATCCCACTGCGTAAACAACATCCAAATTAATACAATGCTTAATAAAATTCATCTAGATATTTTTAAATTTTCTAGGGCTCTTTCCACTAATCAAGTTCAAGATTAGTGCTTTGGAATAGGGAGTAATTAACTTTCCAAAGCAGCTAAAACAAACAAATAGCATCTTCTGGTAGGGAAAAATCCATTTTTTCCATTTTTACTCTGGGAAGCTATTCTTAAAAAAGTCAAGCACAAGGTCATGTTGGACCCAGTGAAGTAATTGTACCTACTTCATTGGTAAATATAGAAGATGTGCATGTATTATAAATGGTAAACCTCAGATTAACTATTGTCGAGGAGCCTAGGATCACTTGTTAGTGAACCTAGTATTTACCATGTCAAGGAACTTTCAAGGGGATTGATCTTTGATACTCTACCCTTGTGTGTATATCGGGCCCCAAACTGTTCCCTCGGGTTTGATTGTCTCAGTTAGTAACCTTAGTGGCTATAATATTAGGATTTTTCCCAAGGTGCTGGTGGAGGGAAGGTCCCATTGTACCTAGAACAAATGTTGACTAGACTCATTTGGACTTTTTGGATGGTAATATTCACTTGAGATGGCATAGTGGAGTTGCTTGCACCACACTATTTCATTAAGCAGGTTGTCAGGGTAATTATTTCCATCCACTATTTTTTCACATTGATTTCTACGACGTTGGATTTCATCACCAACTAGTGATTTCGTTGTGAAAACAAATTATTTGTGTGTGTTTGACTCCTATATTTGATAGTGTGTGTTAATTTGTTTGTTTTTACTTTTTAGAGACCTTGGATGTGAATTATGAATTTGAATTGTTAATAAAATTCACTGAAGTTGAATCTAATGGCAACAGTTCCTGAATTCACCAACCAAGGAACCCTATTAACGAGAATCCTAGTCCTTTTCCTTGCTTTGGAAATGTTGGTCCTCCTTATATGGATACATTTTCATTACTTAGAATTTACCATAGGTTTACCAGTATGGTTATTTTCAACTTTGTTGCCCTCAAAAACTCAATTTGTTCCACCTCAACCATATGCTTCACCTCAACAGAGTTCACCATCTCAACATCACCAACCTCATGTTGTCCCTTTACCTTATTTTCCCAACATGTATTTGTCCCTTTCTTCTTATTTTCTTGGTAAAAGCCTTGATTCTAGTAAATAGGTGGCTACGAAGAAGAAGAAAGGGAAAAAGAAGAAGAAGCAAGATGAGAAAGAAGTCAACCAACCAACCATGGTTGTAAGTGTTGGTAATGTTGAGGAAACCTCCAACATGCATCATAAGCCCAAATATCCTTGCAATATTTGTAAGGGTGACCACTTCCTTATCAATTGTCCTGGTATTCCTAAGGTCTTGGAAGTATGGTCTGAAAAACCCTGTCAACTTATTGTTGTTCCGTCAACCAGTGATTGTCAAGTTCCAAAGAAAAAGGGTAAAGTTAGGTTTCATTGTAGGTTATGCAAAGGGAGTCATCAAACTCACCTTTTCCCTTGTATGGATGAAGCATCAGAATTATTGGAAAACCTTACTGGTCCACAACAACAAATTCCAACCAGTTACCATAAAATTTCTCCCAACATATCGTTAGTTGACGATGTGATTGATCTAATACCAAGTACAATCAATCCCACTCTTTCATTGGAAAGTGAAACTCATATCACTCAGGTTGATGATCCATTAGTTGATTAAGTGGTCAACTCTATTTCACATTCAGTCGATCCCACTCTCCCTATAGAGAGTGAAATTCATATCGCTCAGGTTCTTCTTGTTACATCGTACTCTTCTACACCACGGGGATTTTCACCTATTTCTACAGAACCCCCCAAGTACTGAGGTTTTTTCCTTTGATTGGAGTATACTGAAAAAACCTCGTCTTCCTTCCTCCATCCCTTTCCAAATCATTGTGAAGGCTTGTGGTAAGAATGTGCGTCGCACAAATGTAGATGAAGGTGCTTTTGTTAGTATTTTATCCTCAATTTCTTGGCAAGCTTTGGGTTCCCCTTAGCTTGTGCCTGTTACACAGAATATGTCAAATTTTAACAGGACCATTAGTGAACCTTTAGGGATCCTTCCTCAGTTTCCTGTTACCTTGGAAGGTAAAATTGTCTGTATTGATCTTATGGTAGTCCAAGGCCTCTTGGATTTCAATTTGCTCCTTGGCTGAGACTATGTCTATGCAATGGAAGTTGTTGTATCGACACTCTTTCGCATGATGTCTTTCCCTCACAATGGAAACATTGTGACTGTTGACCAGCTTTCGTTCGTTAGTCGTCATTCGACTACCAACCATCCGAAGTCCCTGAATGTTTCGGTATCCACCCTGACATAGGTTAATTATGTGGCAACCAATCCCATGTTTTCAGTTACCGATGTAAGCGAGCCTCTCATTGTTTGCTCGACTTCTTTTGTCTTAGATCTGGTAATTGACATAGTAAACCCTATGGGGGTATTTAAACATGATGTTATTATCCCTATTGAGTCCCTTGATGTGTGTTCCTTCCAGAGAAATGTTCTTCCATCTGATGAAGAACTCTTGGAAGCCATGATCGAGGTATGTCCCTTGAAATGTGTTCATTCTAGTCGGAATCCATGATAAAGGTCATTATGAGGATAGTTCTTTTACTGTGCCAACCTTGTTAAAAAATAAAATAGGTTTCCATGATGATAGTTATTTTACTGTGTCAACCTCGTTAAAAAATGAAACAGGTTACCATGAGGATAGTTCTTTTACTGTGTCAACCTTGTTAAAAAAATGAAACAGGTTCCGATGAGGATGGTTCTTTCACTATGTCAACATCATTATAAATGAAACAAGTCACTATCAGCATAGTTCTTTCATGTGTCAAGCTCTTAAAAAATGAAACAAATCCTCTCCTAATTGAGTCAAGTATTTGACTAGATCTCGTAAATGTTAAGTCAAGTCTTTCATCTGATCTTGTAAATGAACCTTTATTTCATCCAGCTATTAGTAACTAGTAGTCTACTTAGGTGAATGAAATGAAGCTTGGGGGGCATGTGCTCTTGCAGGTTATGCTTGGGAGGCATTGACAAAAACTTATCTCAAGCACAATTTTCTATGTTTCAAGGTTGTGTAAAAATGAAACAAACCTATCTCAAGCAAAATTTTCTATGTTTCAAGCCTGTGTAAAAATTAAACCACTTTTAAGCATAGTTTTCCTTTGTTTCAATCTTGGGAAAAAATGAACCTATCTCAAGTTAATTTCGGTTATTATTTTCAAGACTCGTTAAACTCATGAAAATCCCGAGCTTCTTTTGTTATCTTTTCATTCTCGTAAAACACATGAAATGTCGAGTTCTTTCCATCTTTTCCTGCTCGTAAATTAAATTGAAAGTCTGCCATATGAGTATACTTTTATCACTTTTTTCGGACCTTCGAAAAATGCGAAAAAATGAAACCTTGGAGTTCTCTTTTAAGCCCTTTTCAGACTCTCTAAACATGAAAAAATTGTTGAGCACTTGACTATTCGAGCTTATTAAAATAAATGAACATTCGTCTACTCAGTATAAGTTTACCCCTTTTCCGAACTGAACTAGAATAATTATGAAAAAGGTTGACGTTGACTAAGCATGGTCAATAGAGTTCTCTCCTACATTATTTTATCCTTTTTCGGGTTTGAGAGACTAAATTTACGAAAAATAACACTATGAAGTTTACTTATGTTTTTATTCCGACTCCCTAAAACTGAAAAACATCGAGTTAATCCTATGTGGGACTCATTAAAATTAAACAATACAGGACCCGTCAATCACAACAGGATCGAACCATTCCTTCCTAGGGTTTGTTAAAATTACTAATATGGACTCATCCAAAGTATGAGCTTACACAACAAGCAAATGTTATCCTCCTCAAGATTGGGAAAAATAAAGAGGTACTTGCCAGTAATGGTGTGGGGGGGATTGAGAAAAAGAATCCATCTTTTATAGTTGTTTTAGAAGTAGCATGTCACTCTTGAACACAACACTTTGTCACACTTGTGTCTAGGTTAGGTAATCCTTTTGTCTTACAGTTAATAAAACTTCATTGAAAGTCTTCAGTTGGCTTTGGGTATTATCTTTAAGTCAAATGTTGCCAAATCATTTACAGTGTCGTTATGTGTTCAAGAGAAATTTCAACTTCAATTCATTTTTCATTGCAAATATTTGTCTCCATTCACGTTGACCATCCCTGAGTTAATCCTTGCAAAATATTTCTTCAAAACTTGACATAATGGTTTCGTGTCGTAGGCCCTCCTACGATTGATCACTTCCTATCGACTTCAACTCATTATCTAGGAAGTTGATCTAGAAATCTTATCAGTAGCTTGAAATATGCATGCCTTAATGGCAGGTTTCTCACCTTCGATGACATGTTTTCATTATTGGCCTTCGATCGAAAGACTCTATGAGTGTTCGAGTGCAAATAATTCATTCACATTTAATAGATTGTACTGAGGTAATTTGAGATCCATTGTAATTATTGGTGGTTTCTCTCACACTTGTTAACAGTTTTCATCATTGATCAGTAATCAAGACGTTTCTACCATGTTCAACTTCGAAACAATCAATTTCATGGTTGGATTCGTGCTAGTTCGAGAAACAGAGATCAAGACCCTGGATCTAATTTCAACCATACAGTTTGTGAGGACTTATGTATTCATGTTTTAGTAGACTAATTCTTAACAGATGGTTGCGTCCATACTGTGTCTACTATTGATGTAATTCTAGGTCACTTTTGTACCAACACATATAGTTAGTTTTGCTTTGAGTATGTGGATGCATGCCTCAGTGATGATTATATATTTGCATTGAATGTTTCTTACAGGTTTTCGACCGATGTCTCCGATCTAATCCTTGGTATGATAAAGCACTTCACTATTTTGAAATATTTTCTCAGACATCGTACTATAAGGGGTAATCTGTTACACATCATTTTGTCACCGTGACATTTGACAGTCAATATGGATTTATCACCATCCATACCCATGCTTCCTTAGAAGTCAAACATTTATATTCCTTAACCAAGCCTTGGAAACTAGGAAACTAACTCTTAAATACTTTTAAATATTTCTTGTTCACTTTTTGCAGTCAAGTCCTGCGCATGCATGGATATTACTAAGCTTCCCTACAGACTTATGCACTTTGTTTCTCATTGACACCTACGCACCCCATTTAAAGTAAATTAAAGGCGAAAAGTAACTTCTAGAAGCATAGTTGGGCGCGTATTCTTCGAACTAAAAGCCTCCAAGTCATGCTAGTTCGAGCTAAACCCCTCCAATCATGGAGCTTATCCCCTTGGATCAAGGGACCCTAATCCCCTCATTTGTGGATCACACCCCTATATTGGTGGATCTGAAACCTCCTTAGTTTATCCTATAAATTGAGCTAAAACTTCAAGGTTAGGGGGTTCACTTATGATAATATTATGTTGGTCATTCTAGAGTGGAAAGCTTGTTAAACCAAGGAGGAAGATTGGGAAGGCATACGGGATGAATATGTACAACATCAAGGCTTGGTTGTAAGATTGCTCTTTATATTCCTGAATAATACATTTCGATACATTTTCTCATTGTGTTGTTTTCAGATTCATTAAAAAAATTACAGCTCTTAATCTCCTTGATCATTAAGTTAAGCTATTATTTGGATTATTACATACTGCATATGCTTTTGATTCTTTGCATGTTTGTGATTGCAATTTTCTTCTCAGCATTGAAGGACTACTTTGGGACAAAAGGCAAAGTCTTCTACAAACATCTTGTTGAAAGGTAAGAGCATTATCCTCTCTTTTCTAGCTTTGATAATCTGAATGCTAATAGCTTAGGGAAAGAGATGTTCTTATGTCTGTTTATTTCTAGTTATCTATTGGGATACTAGGGAGATCTCTTTTGTCTACAAGAGGGATTTACCCGAGTAACAGAGGACCAGACTGTTGTTGGGATCCAGGTGGGATTCTTCATCACATCGTGGAGTCGGTAGGTGATGGTAGTAGCTGCAGGATGGACTCGGTAGTTGGGTGCACACACCTTTTCATATCCCCTTCAGATTTCCTTATAACATTAGTGACATCATGGATTGACAGTGGAGTAGGCAGAGTTCATGAGTTGTCATGGCATGTTGGGCATACATGGGATTGTAAGATGATTAGCCTATTCTGGTAGGAGTTGGTAGGATGAGGTGGCATCGACAAGCCACCAAATAGGGTATTGTATGGATACCATTCTCTCTCACTAGTATATTAGACACAAGAGCTACTGAGGATAGGATTAGTAGTTTCATCATGTTAGCATGTAAGGAGATAGGCCACTAAGTTCTATATAGGGAGATGAGGATATATAGCTCACATCATGGAGGGCTTACTAGTAGAGTGGTGGATGCGTTGGCTCATGTGGGATGGCATATGATGCAGGGTGGTACGACAATAGGAAGTGGTACCCAGGGGTGCACAAAGAATATGCTGCAAAGTCTAGTTTTCTGCAGAGGGATGCGAATTGAAGCATACAAACCCGATTTTAGACCCTAGCATCCAGTGTTGTATATGTTAGAAATTACAGAGCCATGCAACACATAAAATATGCAGAAAACATAAGCACGCAAAACACATAAAACCAGAGAGACACAGATATACGTGGTTCACCCAGTTTGGGCTACGTCCACCCCGAACAGCTAGTCCTTCCTTTTTATTATCCAGCAAAATGAAGAGACACAACCTACAGCAGATCCACTGTAATATCCTCTGTTCTCTCTCATAGTCTCTATATCAGTTTCTTGCTCTAAGAATACACATACAATACACAGCCACAATACAATACCCTCATACAAAATGAGGGGTTGCCTTTTAGAACAAAAAACCCTAAATAAAACATAACTTCTACCATCAGATCATCCGCCTAATGAATGGCCCAGATTGACTAGAAATTACTATACTTTTACAAGGCAATTTTACATATGTTTTTAGCTTCGGGGGCGCTACCCACGAAACCCCTCGCCGGGGGGGGGCTCCATAAACTCGCAGCCTCCCCCCCCCTAGACCCCCCAGGCAGCGTACAATTACGGGCGGCGTTTCCGCCCCATTAAGAATAGGGATCCAATGCTGTGATAAAAAATAAAGAAGATAATCAGGCTCCACACCCAACAGTATAGAGGTATGCAGTGATGAGCAGTGGCCTGCAGAGGAGCATGGAGATGCATGGTTGCTTGATGTAGGATGTTGGTTTGCATTGAGCGACTCACATCACATTGAGTACACGTGGGAAGTGCCAGGTACAGTGAAACAGGCAGGATATAAGACAATACAAGATGGTACAACAATAGCATCGGGTATCCAGTGGTGTACATGGATAGGCTGCATGGTACAGTGGCAGGTTGAGGAGTATAGGGATACTCGATGGAATGCAGGGGCATATGATGTTGCACAACAGGGTCTTCGAGGGTTGCCTCTAGGGAGACTTATGGACGGAGACACGTGACATACCTTTGGGTGTAGTTCACCCAAGATCGATGGGGACATAGATGAGCGATACTCGATGGTATTTATAGGGACTCACACACTTGTCCCTATTTTATATCACTTACAAGCATAAATGACTTGGATGTTTTCCTTTGACATTCTGGGCATGAGCAACGGGGAACAGGGAGCTCACCCGAGATATTGGGATGAGACTCAATGCACTAGGGGAGAGACTTCTCAACGGTGGCATTGGGTTGGTGCGTGAGTTGACAACCACAGGTTGGGAGATGAGGTGATCATCTGCAAGGGTGGCATACCATTCATCACTGAGCCTACGCCTATGGATTTGGTCACGAGGGAGACATTTTTCACTCTTTCCACAGGGCATGTCAGGACGATGCATGAGTAGAGGATACCGTGTACGGTTGAGACAACTTTTGAGCATGTGTCCGGGCTCCAAACATTGTATTGGCACATTATTGAGA
This sequence comes from Pinus albicaulis, assembly GCA_034641835.2. NCBI lineage: Eukaryota > Viridiplantae > Streptophyta > Pinopsida > Pinales > Pinaceae > Pinus > Pinus albicaulis. Next base: position 792,415,617 of record CM076570.1, on the reverse strand, counting down.
GGGCGGATGGCAGAACCAATGGTGATGGTTGGAAGGAACATGACAGGTCCGCATGCACTGAGTCGATTGCAAGTATCAGATACTCATCTATTGTTTGCCTTTAAGGGGTAGTTATTTGGTAGATGTGGCTTCCAACAGTCATCGATATTATGCAGTGGCAGGCACGGGGTAGTTTAGCATGCATCAAATTAGTTCATGATATATGGGGTCTATATGTTGGTTGCATGTAGGGACTAGGGACAAGGCACAAATGGATTCTAGCAGTTGTTATAGTTCTGTCGCAAAAAGTCTGGCTAGGGGATCCATTGATTTAGTTGGTTAATAGGCCACTCCATCTCATGAGGAGCGGGACCATAACATAGGGTGATCTAGCTCACTTTGGGTTGACACATGGGGGATCACTAAGGCCTCCATTGTTTAGCAAGGAAGGCTTCTTCAATTGCAGCTCAGGATCGATTAGCGATGGGTGGGTAGATATTGACATTATAAAGACACCTGGGTACGATGAGCTTGGCCTTCATCGATATTTTTCCTTCACGTTTCATGTGAGGAGGTTGCAGTGTGCACACGATGGGAAACCTATTCAATTTTGAGTGGCATTGTGACAAAATGGTGGTGCTTTTTGAGACGAGCATTGGACCCGAGCATCGCAGTACTAGACAACTCAGTGAACTTTAGGGATGAGCTGGCTACTATAGGGGGAGATCACTCAAATTTTCCATTAGGCTTCGGTGAATCGCTGATGGCATGGGGAACTTCATCAGCATGGTAGGTTGGTCAAGAGGAGGATATCAAAAGGAGCTCATGTGGGACAGACTTAGTCCCCATTCAGGAGTTTACTCTTGGTGTGCATGAGGTGGACTACTTGGTAGGGAAACTTTATGGAGAGATGGACAAAGTCCTACATTATCATGATTATCTACTTATTGATAATATTCAAAGGGCTTCTGGAGCTTATACCTGGTTGGACGGTGAGTGGAGAAAGGGGTGCTTCACATTGATCACGATGCCTTGGGATCATAGTATTTAGGGATCCCTTCATGATTAGACAGTGCATATATCAGGGGTTGAATCAATGGCACATCTAGGACCCTAGTATTACCGGTGGTGATAGTGGTGATTAGCAGTTAGAGGGGGTGCTTGTTCCAAAATTTCTTGAGGACAAGCAATTTTTGGCGAGGAGGACTATAAAATCCTCAATTTTGTGAGCATGGGAATTTTGCCCAAATTTGGTGATATTAAGGAATGGGGCAAATATTATTTTGGAGAAAGGTGGAAAGTATTATTTTATTGGATATTGGAAGCAAATTAGTATTTTATTAAAGTGGAGGAAAAAATCACTTAGTGGAAAATACCCCCCACCAATAAAATATTAATTAGAAAAGGAGTCTATAAGCATGGGGAGAAATTATAAAAGGAGGATGGACTCATTTTCTAATCATATTTTGACTATTACATTTCACCTTTCATCTTCTCTTGGGGTTGTTTAGCACAAGAAGAAAAGTGTTGTTTAGCACGAGGAATTCCAAGCAGAATTCGACCCTCATTTCAGAGAACTTCGAGTGTCTCCCTAGTGAGGTAATTTGGAAGTCCAATTCAAGGCTTTCCTTGAGCTTCATTGCAAGAGTTTTCCCAGTTATGCGCATTTCTCGGGCAAGGAAGGATTTTGTGGCACATCATTTGGAGCAGCTACAGTTGGTTGGAGACTCTAGGTTTTTGCTGAGACATTCTTCACAGTTGTGGCCTAATATTTGGAGAATTTTACAGGGCAAAATTTGAGGTCAGAATTTGGGATGAATTTCCCCTCATTTCGATAGTGTGTAGAGCTCACTGGCTCAAGTCTATGCAGGAGAAAAAGGTGGCTTCTTTCCAAGGAAATTTGGGTTGGAGAAATTGGGAATTTTCCATAAGGGATATTTGAAAGAGTTTGGGATGATTTCAATGTCATATTTTGGGCATCATATAACAATTCCATTCTATGGAGTGTTTTCTGGCCAAATTGGGTAATTCACAGTTGTTGGGGGTCGATGGATTTATCTCAAACCCTTTCTAGGTTTTTGTGGGTTTGGTGAGAGGACTCCAAGGCTAATTTCAAAAAAAAATCTTCGCAATATTTCCAACAAAAATTAGCGTTTTAGATAGCAGATAGTAACAAAAATTGTTGGAGAAGAGTGAAATTTACCCTGGGACCATTTCCACCACTTGGGTCTGTGAGAAATTTCTAGGTTATTTTGGGTTCCTTGTGAGGAGGCTTCATTTAATTTCCTGGAATGTTCTGAGTAGTTTGGAGGCCTAAATCATCAGTTCCACTTCAACAGTAGTAGTAGTTTATAAGGTCATTCGAGCTATCATTCAAGGCCATTTCCATCATTTAAGACTACACCCTTCCACTTAGGTTTGGCGTGCTTGCAGTAGCAAGCCCAAGTTCTATGGTCCTCATATTATTGTACTTGATTTATCCATATGAATTAATAAAATGGCTCAGGTTATTTGCCCAGTTTCTTGGTGTTTTTTATGGTGCATATGTATTTGTGATTTTATTTGCTATAGCCTAGTTCATGTGTCTATTATTAACTGTAAATTTCAATTTGGAATATTACAGGATCCAACAATATACCCGGAAGTATGAGCATGGTATGTGATAGATGAGAAGGACACATGGTGATATTGATCAACATCCGATGTGGTCTCTTGAAGAATGTAAGAAAGACAATTATGGAAACTTCAAAGGAAACTACAAAGGCCCTTATGGATACAATATTGAAACTTGATGACTGGTTCAGGAACACATCGATCGATGATTGAAGACTAAGGAGCATGAAGAATAACTTTAGTGCAATATGAAGATAGACCATGCGAAGGGATTCTGACCTCAGAGGGAGCAAGTAGCTGAATTTGACACCTTGACTAGAGGCTATTGTGATTTGGAAATTCTAATATTGAGAAAATATGTTTGGATATGATATGGCTTTATGAAAGAGTATATGACATAAATGTGTACACTATAAAGGCAGGAAAGGCAACAATTTGACATAGGAAGTCATGATATGGTTGTTTATCATGATGGATTCCATATATATCTAAAATAAGTTCACTTTTCTAGTTGGGTATAAAAAGTTATAAATGGCTCGAGATTTATTTATTTGACAAGGTAATTTTAATGATAGATACTAAAAATGATGGTTGATGGAAATTGATCAGAAAGAATGATGGCAAGAAGCCTGTCACGAAGATAGATTGTGAAATAGTTTTTCTACATGACATCCAGGAAGGTCAAAGCTCAGGTATGATATGATGATGCGAGATATGATCCCTTGCAACTACTACTAAGATCTCCCCAGAAGAATAAGTAACTGAGGATTGAGAAAAGCTAAGGATTGTGAAGATGTCTCCCTAGTTGAGAGGGAGCAAGGGATCTCATTCCTATTTGAGAGGGAGTGATGATGGACATTATATTCTCCATGTGTCATGCACTAGGCCAGGACTGACAATTGTAAGTCTAGTGAAGGCACTAGTAGGTAAAATGGAGGTTTGGATAAGCATCTAGGATAGATACTCAATCTGTATATATATAATATATATTGACCTCATTTGAGGACAAACAATTAACTTCAATTTATGTGTCAATAAGAGAGAGAGAACTAGTAGAGAAGCCTAAAAAGAAGAGCTAAAATTCAAGGGAGAGAGAGCAAAAGTCAAGGATAAAGGAGAATCTACCTCATGTGTGACATTTTTCCCTAGAATATTCCACATGTGCGAAATTACAGAAGGTTGTAGGGGCCAAAAATTTGTTGTGGGGGCTAAAAATAAGAGTTTGACCAAGATTTGAAGAGTTATGACTATTGTTGACTTTGTTGGATTTGACTTGGTTGAGGAAGGTTTGAAGGAGGGCTGAGTTGTGTCTTGGATTTCTAACTTTGATCTGATTATATAAGAAGAGAAGAGTTCATTGGGTTTTCCCCTTATGGGGTTTTTCCTTGGCTTGGAGCCTATATTGTGTGTTCATCGTCTTCATGTGATATTCATGTTTATATTTTGGTAATGTTTGATGAAGAAAAACATAATAAAAGTAAAAATAAGTTATCATATATTCACAATAAATTATCGAGTAAGAAAAATCAACCCTAATTGGTTGCCCTAATGATTTCTCAGCAAGTATTTCACTGTCTACATTGATGAAATGACATATAGAGTCACTAATATCTTCTAGGGTCTCTAACTAGATCAATTGAAGAGGCAGGTTTGGGAGCCTAACCCAAACATGTACTGATAGAGACTCCATGATGAGAGCATTAAACTTTGAAAAATATGGTTGAATCGAAATACCAACACATCCGCAAAGCTAGGGTCCCTAGTCAAAAACCTTCTTCTGGTCTTCTATATTTTTAAAGAAAACAATGAAAAATACTTTCAAGAAAAATAATAACTCTATATTCTGGGACCAATTTTTGTGAACCCAATCCTAGAGGGCAGATGCTGAAGTCCAAAAGACATTAAAAAAACATATAATCACATGTCGTTCTTATCTTGTTAATGACGTCATTCACCTTTAGCATTGGGGTATCTGAAGAATGCTCCACCAGAAAATCCTGACCTAAGAGATCCTTATGTGATTAAGAACTTGGATCAGACTTTAGGGAATCCTTAAAAGACATGGGCTTTGATGTAGAGGATGCCCCACCACCCCTGACACCTCCTTTTAGATTTGTTACTAAAGAGAGGGTGGTGTCCTTCTTTATACTATAATCTTTGAGCTCTCTAGCCATCTTCAATTGCCTCCCTTTATAGAGGAGCCACATCTCTCCCACCTAGATCCTTTTCATCTTATGAATCTTGTCAACATGGGAATATACAACCTCTGCTTCTTTGACGAGGAAGTAAAGTGCTCCCCGGATTAGGACCTGAAAAAAATGGGTTATTTTGAAGATCCAAGTCCCCAAAACCCTTTTCAGCCTATTTATTTTCAGCCTTATCAGCAGGCAATCAACTCGAGACTGTCATAACATACCTCTAGGAACCATGCTTGGATGAAGAATTATATCAAACACTTTGTAGGCTTCCCCAAACCCTAAGTGAAAATATTAATCAGACATTTCAACAAACACTTTAGTGTAAACCTTCTAGCACACATATTTGCTAATCCCAATTTCCTCGCGAGCATGAGGGCCCCTCAAAAGCTAACACGAGACGAGCCATCATGGACTCCCTAGTCCGCACTAAGCTATGATTATTCTGAGTTGTTAAGTTTGAATATTTCAAGAATATTCTCCTTAGAAACAAGGTCTGCGTCCCCTAGCCGAAAGACAATGGATAGGGGTTTAGCCAGAACATCGATGGAGGGAGTGAGACATCTCCCTATAGCCACAAACGCAGAAGCCCCATTAAAGTACCATGGGCATATCTCAATTGCAACATGGTTTTGTTGTGCGTTGAACTCCATGGCCGTTCTCATGCAATCTATTAAAATTTGATAAATAATGTTAAAATAATATATTTGAATTGTTAAATCTATATAAATTAAGTGTCCAATTTATTTTTCCAAAACTCTAAATCCATTTGTATATTTAAAAAACAATTCAAAAAAAAAAATGACCTCACTAAAATTAATTATATTATCAATTTCCCCTCCCCACAAAAAGAGTAAACTTAATCACATTTAAAAATACCTAAATTTCATGACTTTTTATTAAATTTATTACATTTAAAATAATTCTCTTACTCTAACATTAACTTTCAACCCTCTGAGTTTTGACATCCCAAAACCTTATTTTTTCCCTAAAATTATATATATATTCAGCATATTAAAAAAAAGTATTACTGAATTTTAAATAAATTTGTTACATTATTTTTGTATTTTACTTGTTATATGTTTTTAAAGTTTTTCAGGTATATTTTCCAAGTAGAATACTTATAATTTGGTAAAAATTTGCTCGAATTACACTAGTGATTACAAATTTTAGTTGTGAACTCTTTACAATTCCACTGCTCCATATTTTTTCAAATACAACAGAAAATCAAAATTTTACCAAAAATTATTATTCAAAATTCTAACAAAAAAAACTTCAAAACATATAATAAATTGAGAAATCTGACTAACTTGTACGGTCAGTTTTGAAATATCCTAAGCCCAAACCATTTTTTTTTGGAGTGGCCTAACCATTCGACAAAAAGCTCTTTGGGTTTCGCGCCCCCTCGCCGCCAGGAAAGCCCTTCCAGCGAGATCATCCCCTTCGTCCCAGACGTTAACGAAACATACGTTATTTTGATGCTCTTCGTTTGCAGGCCAGCGCACGCAATGAGACACAAGCATCTCACCTAACTCACGCAGCCAGAGGAGAGCCGAAGTGACAGGTCATCGCTCCAATTTGAATTTGAATGGGAAAACCTTAATTTGAATTAATGAGGATTAAATGTTGCATATTCGTCGAATTATCTTGACATCTATAGCATGTGGCCTATCAGACAATGGATGATTCATCGAATGGTTTTACTGTCGAAACCTCATTTCTATCCCATTTGAATTTGGTGCTCCTTCCGTCAAGTAAGGGTTTTCATTCCGTCAAGTGAGTAAAGGGCTTTCATTCCATCGAGTGAGTAACATGTAGCTTTAAAGGGGAGTAAGCTCGATTGATTGCAAGATAACTCGACGAGGAGGAATTGAAACAGGAGCTTTAAAGGGGAGGAACTGAATTCTTACTAGGCGTGAAAATTTACTGAATACCAAGCGTCGAACTTTACAAAATACCAGGCGTGAATTCTTACCATGATTTCTTACCATCGCTGTCTAGTGAGACAGGAGCTCCCTCCCTTTCTTTCTAGAACAATAGCAAAGGTAAATTCACTCATGGTTATTTGGAAACTCACTGTTATTAGGCAACTCACTGTTTTTTTGTGTATATGTTTTCTAAGTATGTATTAACTAAGATAATTCGTCGCTTCAGCAATATATTAACTAAATTCCCCAAATTCGTTTAATTTTTCTCTGGGATGTTGTTCCCGGGAGTTGTCGCAACGGTGACCAGCGAGTTGCCGCAATGGTGACTAGTGAGTTGCCGCAACTGGGTCGTCATTGAGGCAACTCACTAGTTACAGTGATGCAAACAATAATGGATTTAGTGTTGATTTTGAGCTTGTAGTATATTTTATCTAATACTAAAGATAAGTAAAACATTGTTAATAAATCAACACTATCTAAAAAAGTTGTTTATCCATAGAAAACTAAAAATCCCTTAAAATCTTATATGACATCTCCTCCAACAACTAACAAATGTTATAGCCTCAAAATCTTGTTTACAGTTGTTAAAATTCAATATTTTGGGTGCCCTAAGGGTTTTTGATAGTGCTGAATCCATTTTCACTATCAAAAATGCAATTCAAACACTCCAACTACCTGATTTTTTGAATTTTTTTTTACTAGATTCCGGCAAAAAACTGTCGTTTGGGCTATTCTGTTGCGTCGATAGACAACTCCTTTTTATATTATCATGAATTAATAGTAAAAAACATGAAGGGTCACTTATTCTTTTAAACCCAATGTCTTGTTCCCAAGCTTGGTTGGCAACTCATAAAGTATGAATGTATTGATTGAGTACCAAACCTTGCCAATTGGAGGATTAGGACATGTGAATATCAAACCAGGAGTATGAAATTAAAGATGAATATATAGATTGTTGATAAGAATTTATTTTTTATTAAAAAAATTATAAAATATTATTAATTTAAATAAAAACTTTGTACATTTCATTATTCAATTTTCAATAACATCACAAAATTTGAGAATGTTTTGATATACACTAAAATTAATATAAGAAAAAAAGACACTTCATTTAAATAAAATAAAACTAAAATAATAAAATGGAGATCAATACTAAATCACAAAATGAAAACTCATCTCAATATTAACATTTTCTTCTTTATCTAATTTTCTAAATTCATAATAGTTTATTATTTGTATTTCGCATATTTTTACTTTTTAACATATACTAAACTTCTTTCTATTTTTACATATACTAAACTTCTTTCTTTCTGAATAATGCTCAATTTATAATTATAAAATTAAATACTAAAATTTTATTATTTCAAATCATATGATTTTAAACATTAAAAAATATTATATTTTCAAATTCTATATTTTATATTAAAAAGTTCTCTATGTTAGAGCACCCATGCAAGTCCCAGTAAGCCCATAAATTGCAGGTCAACAAAGCTTCCAAAAATCCTATTCTTTAAATGGAGCTAGGACAGTGACAACTTCTTTGGACTACTGGAATTCTTATGAAGCATTATTATCATATTTATTCAAATGTTTAAGAATTTTATCGTCCACTTTACAAGTTGTTGGGATCTAAGATTTTGCATTGATTTTTAGGATGTAGAAAGTGAATGTTTCATTTTGATAATTTTAAATTAAGTGAATGCTTTATTTTGATAATTGTATTTGTGGCTCATTATATTTGTGGCTATATGAATTTTTTTCAACCAATATTCTCATTATATTTGTCGTTCTATTACTCACTGTTACAATGGCAACAATTCACTTTCACAGGGAGTTTCCACCACTTTTACAAGGAGTTGTTGCCATTGTTATAGTGGCAACAATTCACTTTTATAGGGAGTTGTCGCCACTATAATAGTGGCAACAATTCACTTTTACAGGGAGTTTCTGCCACTGTAACAAGGAGTTGATGCCACTGTTACAGTGAGTTTCTGTCACTGTTATGTTAATAAATTATGTTGTGATTTTAGTTAGAATATATATATATATATATATATATTATTTGTGGTTAAATAAATTATTTGTGGAGTTAAAAAAAAAAAACATTTTTTACAACCAAGATGTTTATTGTATTTTATTAAATTGTTTTTTTCATTTAATTGTTTTCCTCTTTTGCAGATGGTGCAAAAGTGGATGCTCATCATCCAGGTTTGGTGTCATCCAAACCCAGGTTTTGCACGAACAAGATTTGTGCTTCATAATGAAGCACTTAGCCAAGTCTTCCAGAATACTAAAAATATTCCAGGGAGAACCAAAAATAACGAAGCCTATTATATTGCTCTAGTTTATGAGCTTAGAGCAGCTAGGATTTATGGTGCAAGTGACATTGTCACTTACACTAATTCAGAGTTGATTACCAATCAAATGATTAGCATTTACCAAGTGAGAAAATAGAATTTTAAACCCTTCCACCAAGAAGTAAAAAATATTTCTGCACAATTTATTAGTTTTAACATCACTTACCATCAAATGTCCAAAGGTTTGTTGATGATATACTCATTCAAGAAACATCCAATGCATGTGGATGTGGAAGACATGTTGTTAAGAAGGTAAATCCTCTCTGCGGACAGAGACGATCCCTCTAGCCCTAGAGTGGGTCTAGAAACAAAGAGACATGCTAGAGTGTTGATTCCTAATTGCTGAATGAAAAGAGGACACGGTAGATTGACCTACCTGGAATCCAACGTTGTCGTCATGGCTGTAGTAGTGGTGGCCTCTCGCTCCTACCTTGGCAAGTCACAATTCTTCTACAATCATGCTCGGATACCTACACATAGAACAGCAAACAAGAACAGCATACGACATAATAACTTCATTCATAACTACTAGCCAATCAAAGAGAGCTAAGCATATTTCATTAAACATATAACACAAAATGGGAACCAAACAATAGTCACGTATATGTATTGATAGAAGGAAGAGTTACAACCAATGCTTTGACGTCGCAGTCTCCTCCAGCGGGGTTCAGCCGAAGAGCGTCTCAAATGCTCGTAAGGGGATTCGGACAGGATGAAGGCATGGAATCAAGCTCTCTCAACGAAGTTCCTTCTTATTCTATCTTTTCAATAGTTCAGCTATAGTATACTCAATTCTCCATGTTCAACTAGCTTATGCAAAGAGAGATAACTTCGTTTTATAGAGGAAAAGGAGGAGGTTAGGATCCCTACAAAGGTGGGAGGGAGGCCTATCCTTTAGGAGGTTCCCATAAGAGGTGGAAACCATAAACTAAAGGAGGGAGTCCGTGGTTATTCAGTCCAACCACTCCAAATGACTCATCCTTGAAGTTGTTGGAGTGGAATCTCTGCCTCTATTTCTAAAAAACATTCCATAAACAGCTCAGCGCAGGTGGCTAACTGAGACAGAGCGCCAACTGGCACGAGGCCCAGTGTTAATCTTCCTCATCGGTGCGAGGGTAGAACTAATTACTCACTCCAACGCAAAAACAAGGGTTTTTGAATCTATGCTCAGGGAATTGTCAACAGAAGGAATATTGCTCTCATGTAAATGTGTGCAATGATGGTCTTTGTAAGGCATGACACTGCTTATTGATCACATAAATGACCCTCCAATGGGTGAGATGGGGATTGCAGGGACAGTGACAAAATTTTGTGTAATAGATGGCCCATAAAGCATGAGGTCTGAGGGAGAGGGAGGGGTGAAATGCTTTATGAGAACGCATTCGAACTAAACAACGCTGTCAGAAAACCTGCAATTACAAATACAACTAATATCTCTAATACATGAATATGTGGTATGGGCGCAGCCATCCAGAATAGAGTATATAAAAACTGAGATCTGAGGTATGGATGCAGCCATCTGGCAGTAAGGATCAAAAAATAGACTCAGGTATGGTCACAGCCATCCAATCAAAAGATTCATATAATGAGTCATGATAATCAACAAGAAACCGCAGCTTGGAATTTATCAGACAAAACCCAGGGTCTTGCGCTCCATCTCAACCCGAAAAAGTACAAATTCAAGCATGCGAATATATGAGTTGAAGTCGAACATGCAAGAAAATCACCTGATTACCAGCCACTGATGAAAGCTGTTAACAGGCACGAGAGAAACCACCAATAATGAAAATGGCCCTCAAGGTACGAAAGGTACAATCCACGGAATGTGAACAGGGATCTGACGTCGAACACCCGCAGAATCACTTGATCGAAGGCCAATGATGTGAACCTTGCGTCGAATGCGAAGAACCTGCCATTAAGGCATGTAGGCTGTACCAAAAGGGAGTCTCTAGATCAGATTCCTGGATAATGAGATGAAGTCGACAGGAAGTGACCTGGTCGAAGGAGGGTCATAATTTTTCCCGCATCATCGACACGAGATATAGGAACATGATAATAGTGAATCAGGACCAATAGAGAATCAGAGGAAGGTTGAAAACTGCAGAGGCAAACTTCTCTTGAACATATCAGCGACACGACACTAAATTTGGCAGTATTTGACATCAAAGGATCTGAGCTCATGATGATGTGGCAAAGAGCAGATGAGAGGTCAAAAGAGATTACCCAAACCCATGGATGAAAAAGTGACGAAATGAGATGTCCCCAACCGAACACGAATGCAGACAAGTGCCATGTTCAAGAGCAACATACTGCCAACATAACTAAAACTTCGTTCCATTTTCCCCCACCATTTCTGGCGAGTACCCCAATTATTTTTTAAAACAAGCTTGAAGGGGATAGAATATGCTTGTGATGTAAGTTTATCCTTTGGATATATCCAACCTAGTACATTTTACGAGCCCTAGGAAGGAGGAACTTGAATAACGTCATGGTGAGGAAGTGCGATGTCATCAGGATTTAACGAGTCTGACAAAGGGAGAACTCGACATATTTTCATGTTTAGAGTGTTTGAAAACAAGGCAGAAAAGAAAACTCCAGCATGGCCCTTTTCGTAAATAGTCTCTCAGATACGAAAAGGTAGAAAACAATATCTGAAAGAACCTCTTAGTCACGATAGGCTAAGGTATTCCTTTTTCATAAATAATCCATCCCAACCCGAAAAAGGGGTAAATGTATACTAGGTGGATATCGCTTCGCAGCCATTTAACGAGTTCAAAATGACAAGAGTCTCGGAAATCTTTTCAATTTTAGAGAGTACGAAAACAGCTGAAAGATGACTCTAGTAGTGAATTTTTCGCGTTTTTATTGAGTCTGAAAAAGTATAAAATATAACTCAATACTTCAGCACTATGGCCTAAAAACCTGTCGCTGCGCAAGAGACACGTGTAAAACCCATTTCTCAAAAACAATATAATAAAATAATCGAAAAATATGCCTTAAAACCTAATTATGGTTGTGAAAAGTTATAAAATGCCAAAAATGGTAAAAATAATTACTTTTCGCTTTTTACCTCTTGTGGAGCAATAGTTACCCATTTGACACTGCAATTTTGCGGCGACAATAGCGGATGATCCGACAGACCAATCTCGAGTTTGTTAGTTTCAAGTAAGAGTCGATATCTTTCCCTTTAATTTAAGTCTTTTTTTACTTCCTGCAACCCTCAATTTTGATTTTTGGAGGAGGAAATGTAAATTTTAGGGCACGGTGGTTGGCGCGAGTTTTGGGCACAGACTCGCGCCAATCGCCCATTTTTCTGAACTAGGGCGTGCCCATTGGCGCGACTGTTTGAGAAATAGTCACGCCAACCGCGTAGACCATTAACCACGCAGACCATTTTTGTTTAAAAAATGCAAGTTAAAGACCCATTTTTTTTACAAATCCAAGTTTCAAAAATAGCTAATACTATCCATCTGAACATATTTGCAGGTAGAAAGTGGCAAAATGGTAATCAAATGGAAAGAATGGGAACACAGTGAAGAGGACGAGCTTTCCATGGAAAATGAGAGATGCTTGGAAGCTCTCAGAGACTGTGGACTCAAAAATTTCTTCTTGACACCGTGTCTCCAAGCTCAACCGGAGCTGCTACAATATTTGATCAGCATATGGGATGAGAATCAAGAAAAGTTCATCCTTTGAGATCAGGAACTTGAGATCGATGTTTCTGATGTCTATTTCATAACAGGACTATCGCGGAGGGGAGCAGCACCAATCCTAACCGGCACCTGGCCTTGCGTGGAGAGCATGTCCATGGTGCTTGACAGGGTATGTCCAGGGGCACAGAAAGGATCAGGAAGTGGGAAAGTTGATATCCAGACTATCCCAAACTTGGCACTAAAAGTAGTGCTTCATACCATCACACGAGCTGCGGGATCGCAAGCACCGCACGAAGCAACAAAAACACAGTTGCTTCATGCTGTAGACTACTTGACATCGACCATCTACAACTGGGCAGAGCCTGTGATAATAAACATGAAATGCTAGCTAACAAAGTGAAAGAAGACCAAATTGAAGCAGTTTGGTTATGGGTCTATATTGGTATCATTTTTCCTAGAATGACTACCAATCTTCCAGCGTTAGGAGGTCATAGTCCCAACACCACCAACGAGGGAACCACGGATGGCCCAATGGGCAGATCTAATGCCAAGGGAAGGGGGCGATCAACAGATGTCCTGGAGACTAGAGTTCTTTGATTGGCTACGCTGACAGTTGATTTTCGTGGAGGACTAGCCCTACTCTGGTACAGATTTGACTGGTGATCCGGACCTCCCACTCCTGGAGGGAGAGGATTGGGATGAAGATTTGGGTAAGTATCATTTTTAATTTTCATGAGTGTGATGATTTTTTTTAATTATGTATGTTCTGACATTAAATTCATGCATTCGCAGATGTTGTCCCAGAGAGACCCGCATTCATGTCTCCGATAGCGAGGCGAATCCCTCGCGATTTTGACCCTCATGGCGAGGGAGGCGAGGAGGAGGAGATTGTGCGCAACCTAGAGGGAATCACACGTGGAGTCTCGGACTATGCACGATTCGAAAATGTTCCTCATGCCTACCAGAGACATACTATAGGGGTGCCAAGCTGCATTCACCGCTTACTGAGGTGGCTTGTACAAGCAGTGACATGCTACCATGAGCATCACGCCGATTAGACACCTAGGTTTTATATCTGCATATTTTGAGAGACATGGTGTCTCAGGATGTAACAGAAACACCCATATTTTTTGAATTTATGATGCACACTGATGCAAACATCCGATATATATATATATATATATATATATATATATATATATATATATATATGGATATTTTACATATGATGATGATTTTACAAATTACGTAAATGTCTATCTAATACAATGTTAGCCATTGTATCAGTTAATGCATTCATTCGTCTGGGAATATGTTGATATGTGATAAAATCAAAGTGTCTTTCCAACAAACGAACACGTAAATACAATCTTAGAATGTATGGGTTTATGACAGAATAATAACCATTGAGTTGCAGAACAACAAGTTATGAATCTAGATTTTCAAGCAATGCATGTACGCCAAGGTTGATTGCATCGGTTAATAGTTCAAGGACAACACTATATTCAACGACATTATTTGTGGTCCATCCTATAGAAATCCCTTTCAGATCTATCAACTCACCAACAGGATCATAAATTACCCAAGCTGCTGAAGACAAATTACTGGTAATGTGGGAAGCACCATCCGTGAAACCGACATAAGGGATAATAGACATTTGCACAAATAAGCAAGACCCAATAAGCAGGAAAATGATCGCAAAGCACACCAAATCAAAACATGTAAAAAAAATGAAAATAACACCTATGTACACAAATCATGCATGAATGACTCATGCATAATATTTTTTGAGATACAACCCATTTCTGGGTTGTTCTAGAGGATGACCTTCGTAATCAATGAGCTCATAGGCCCCATTCTGCAACACACGTTTAATAATGTAGGGCCCATGCCACATGGGTTGAAATTTTCCTGCCCCCAGCTTATCATGAGCTTCGTCGTACAGGAGGACGAGATCTCCTTCAATGAAAGAACGAGGGGAAACTGATTGGTCAAAATGAGCTTTGACCCGCTTCTTCTATGCTTCGATAACCAGAGAAGCAAAGCAGTGGGTTTCATCCAACCTTTCTAAGTAAAGGAGACATTATTCTTCTGGCAAAGTGTTCGGCAGTAATTCAACAACCAATTTGAGCGAAGGTATTTCACACTCAATCGGAATAGCAGCTTCCATACCATAAACCAACTGAAAAGAAGTGAATCCGGTTGCATTCTTAACTAAGGTTCAATATGCCCAAAGAGCCAAAAATAACATGAGATGCCAATTGGATTTGTGGACCCCAATCGTATGTTGAAGAATAGTAACAAGAACTTTGTTTACGGCTTCAACCTAGCCATTGGCCTGAGGATAGTATAGCATTGAGCTGTCGTGACGCAGACCCAACTTAGAAGTCAACTCTGCCACCATGCTGTCGTGACACAGACCCAACTTAGAAGTCAACTCCGCCACCATATAATGTCGAAAATGGGAACCATGATCGGTAACGATGGTCTGAGGGACACCAAACCTAGAAATGATGTGATTGAATATGAAGTGAGAAACTGTCTTACCATCAGCAACAAGTGTAGGCATTGCTTCGGCCCATTTGGTGAAGTAGTCCACGGCTACGATAATATAAGTATGCCCCCCGGCCAAGTGAGGGTTACAAGTCATAAAATCGATGCCCCACTTCGCAAAGGGACCAATGGTAATGACAGGATGAAGAGGTATAGGCGGCGCACGCATCTTGCATTGATAGATCTGGTAATCATGACATTTACGAACCGCGAAAATGCAGTCCTTGAAGATAGAAGGACAAAAATAACCAGCACGAAGAATAATTTGTGCAGTGGCATAACCAGACATGTGATCGCCACAGGCGCCACTATGGCAATCATTTAGGGATTTCTCAGCTTCCTCAAGAGTTAAACATCGGTGGAGTATGGAATCCACTCTGACACGATAGAATGTATCTCCGACTATACGATAAGGTTGTGATTGATGTCGGATGCGTCGGCGGGCATCCTTCGTCAACTCAGATCTGAAAGTAGAAGTCTGGAGATAGTCGATGATATCACCGTACCAAGGATCGAGAGTGCCAATCAAGAAAAGCGTATCGTCTGGAATGTATTCCTCAAAACTAGATGGAGCAGAGTCGGAAGGGAGGGAACAGATCAAGTTAGAAAATACTAATGATTTCTTCAATTTGGCAGCAGTAAATTCCAAATAAATCTTGGAGGATGACAATCCACTTCAATTATTTTCCCCCCAACAATTGTCGAGACAGTATATAGGTCATAGGGTTGCAATCAGAAATCACAGTCACAATATGCAAAACGATATAATGACGAAAGCGTTGAATTTCTTGAACTGCAGCTAACGCTAACTTCTCGACATGTGCATAGCATGTCTCAGGATCGAGAAGGTTATGAGATAAGTAATAGATAACATGCTCGTTACTGTCATCATCGTCTTGTACCAAAACCATGGCAATCGTGCTGAAAGCGGCGACCAAATAAAGGGAAAAATCACAATGATAGTTTGGAGGATGCAACAGAGGAGCGTTGACAAGCAATGTCTTCAGCACTTCAAAAGACTTTTGAGCAATCTCATCCCAACAGAATGGGACGCCCTGCTTTAATAATCGTGTGAATCCTTTAGCCACTTCTGCATAGTTAGGTATGAAACGGCATAGAAAATTAGCCTTCTCTTGCAAAATCCGCAACTGATGCAACGAGGAGGGAGAGGGGAGATTAATAATAGCCTCAACCTTGAGTGGATCGAGGCAAATCCCATCTTTGGACATGATAAACCCCAAGAGTCTACCAGAATGAACACAGAAGACGCACTTGTGCGAATTAAGCCGAATGTTGTAACGTCGACAATGAAGAAAAATCTGATGAAGATGGTCAGGATGGTCCATACGCTTAGCTGAATAAGCGGGAATGTCATCCAGATAAGGCTGAACGATGTTAAGAATATCGTGAAAAGCATACGACATCGCTCGCTGAAATTTGGCCCCAGCATTCTTTAAGCCAAAAGGGAGTTTCTTATATTAGAAAGTACCCCAAGGACAGATGAAGGCGGTCTTATGTTGATCAGTCGGGAGAATTTTAATTTTATTATAACCAGAAAAACTATCCATGAGGGAAAAAATATCACTCCCGGCACAGTCATCAATGATTTTATCGATAAAGGGAGTAGGGTAATTATCCTTGGGACAAGCCTGATTGATATCACGATAATCAACAAAGACCTAAATCGTTCCCTGTTTCTTATCTACAGGAGCAATATTAGAGACCCATTCTGTCAAAGGAATCAGATAAATGAAACCATCTCTGAGAATATTTTCAACTTCACCTTTAATGGCAGCAGCTTTTCTAGGGTGCACAGGATGAAGACGTTGGCGAACAGGTTTTGAACTAGGGTAAGTAAATATTTCATGCACTACTATACTAGGATTAATGTCGGCATTTCTTCGTAGGACCATGCAAAGACATCATGGAAATCGCGGAAAAGGCTAGTGTAAAATTGTACTTTGTCGGAAGAACAAGTGACCCTGATGTGGATGTTCTCGACGATTCCCGGTTTAACAGAAATGTCAATAGGCATCGTCTGTGTAATATTACTCAAGTTACCTTCTGTAAAGACGTCACGTGTCATAACAGGCATTTCAAGCGGAGGAGAAGGAACTTGAGATGCAAAACGCTCAAGACAAGTAGACATGGCCTCGAGGCCAGGCATGAACGAGCAACGATGATGACCATTGTCCCATGACAGATCCTCGAGAGACATAATTTCCACGATGGCCTCATCGGAGGGAAACACTTCTTTCAAAGGATCAGGTGAATCCAAATTGCCATGCTAGGGGGATTGAGAATAAATTTCAAGAGACATGCTCAAAGGAGCATGATCGGAGGACGGAGTTTTTGAAGCCGCAATGAGTTCACAATAGTCAATCTCAATCAGACTCAACGACATCGAGTCTCCAAAGGAATCAATCTGTTCAGGTGAAGGAATAATCCATGGGTCATTAGACCGAGAGATCATATTAATCTGAACAGTGTTTGGTGGAGGAAGAGAAAAAATACTCATTAGGGTAGGATCCTTGAAAAGGCCTAGCCCTACGCTCTCATAGGGAGTAGGAATATTATCCACATACAGAACTTTGTTCTCAGAAGAAGAGGTGAAGAAGGACAATTGATCAACATTAACAATCTTTCCTTCGTGCAGAAATTTCAGAACACGAAAGAGCATGGATGGAACGCACAGCATGGTGTGAGTCCAACTGCGACTGAGGAGAAGATTATAATTGAGTTTAGCATCAACGACTTCTACTTCGACATTGACTGTCTTCCCTTTCAAAGTAATCGGTAAGCTAGCGCGAACACCTAAAGGCTTTGATTCCCTTCCATCAAATGCTTCAAGGGCATTTGGCGATGAATTTAGGGTTGGAGAACCAATATCTTTCCAACAAGAAGATGGCATGACACAGGTTGATGCACCTTCATCCGCAACTGCTTGATGGATATCGAGACCATTAATAACCACTTGGATAATAAGCGCAATCTGATGCGGAAGTCGTGGAACGAAATTCTCTAAATCGAAAGTGAGATGGCTAGTATCGACAAGATCAACCCCACCAATCGCAAACAACAAAGCCTTCCATTGAGACGGGCAACTCTGAAGTACTTCTAATGCGGACATTCCAGATGGCGCCTGAGCCAAATCCTCAACAATACTGTAATGTTGAGCGGCTCGGGCATTGGGATTGTAAGAAGACTTACGGAGTACACCTTTGGAAGGTAGTCGTATAACGGATTCAGCATTGGGCCTTTCAATCTCAAGAGGGCCAGAAACAGGAGGAGGAGGAGGACCATCAGTGATTTCTTTCCTCGATGCCTGATGCGATCCGGTATAATCTTTCAATCGAGTAGCAATAGAAACGGCTGTAGAACCATTCATCATGAACACCTGAGAACCAAATGGGGCAAAGGACTGAGGTTTATCTACCATCTAGGTCTGCTGAGATGGGAAGGGTTCTTTAAGAACGGCCAGAGTTCCCTGGGTGCCTTTGAGAAACTGGCTCATTTCGAACCGTCGAGGACAGTCCTTGGTGAAGTTCTCTTCATCATAAATCCAACAAGGGTACTTCGGTTTGCGTTGAGAACCATCGCCAGCACGAGGTTTCTGAGGATCCTGTTTCGGGGTATCGACTTTGGCCTTACCTTTACCTTTATTTTTACCTTTAGAAGCATTGTCCGCTAGATTGGCCTGAACGAAATTAACTTTTGCAGGTTTACCAGAATTCAAGGTGGACTGAGAAGCAACACTATTGGAAGAAGTAGACTTCGGCTTCCCAGAGTTTGAAGAATAAGACTTCTGAGAAGTCTGAGACGTGGAACCAATAATACCATCAATGGATGGAGTTGCTGGAGGTTTAGAAGTTCCAGATCGGGGAGTGTTGGAACAGGGTCCTCTACAAGAGCTGCAAATCTGGTCCATTTTGTATATTTTTTATTATATTTATTCTAATGTAGGGATTTTGGGGTGGTTCAAATCCCCTAATGCATTGTAAGTGGGTCAAGGGTAGACCAAGAGTCCACAAACCATGGTTTGCATACCATTGGATGCGTAGGCTAAAGTAGTATAAGTAATCGAAACTTTTTTGAGTTGTAAGATAGACTTGAACTAAGATTGGTGCAATTTGTGAATTAGTAGATCTGTTTTGGGTTTTTGGGGAAAGGACTCCTGCTGGTTGTGTGCGCGGATATCCTCAGTCCTGCTGTGTGCGCGGAGATCCTCAGTCCTGCTGTGTGCGGACCCTGCTGTAGTGTGCGCAGGTTGGGTTTTGGGTATTGTAAAAAGATCTGAAGGATTAATGAATGTGGAAGGCTATTGAAATCTCTGAATCTATTGGATCTGTGATATCTGATTATGTATGCTCTATGTCATTGATTTAAGCTGTGAAAGTAATTGTGCTACTTGTTTATACTGTGATCTAGATCTGTTATGGTATGCATAAGTCTATATTGAGCTCCACAAGTAACTGTGCTAAGTACTTATGCTGCGTTAACAGATGATCTGAATCTGTTTATTAGAATTTATGCGATAAGTTGCTTGTTGTCCTATATCTATTATTTGTTGCATGGTAGTACGCACGTGGATGCGAAGGGACTGATAGATCTGGGTTCTGTAATATGCGATCTGATATTTGTGAAGTCGAATGCTGCTCTTCCTGACTTACCTGCCCTCTCCCAGGGTGCGAAAACCTAGTTCTAGCACCCTCCCATACTACTTCGGGTGAGACTTTGGCCTACGCAAGTAGGTCACTACCGAAAGGGCCAGTAGTATAGGGGTTTGTTGGCAAACCTTAACCTCCGAACCTGGGTCAGGACCCCTCAAGCCAACAAATGGTTCCATTGCCGGGACCGGGAGCATTTTGAGAGAGGGATCGGGTAATGCCAAGGCCGTATTGGAAACCTGAAAGAAAATAAATTGATGAATGGTTCGAACGACAAGTTCAGGAATTCGCAGTAAAAGAAAACCGCAGTAAGAGATTGACCACCGAAGAGTGGAAAAATAGGTATATTTTCACAGAGATCTACGAGATCTTTTCGTAACTATTGCGATCGAGCTCCAGGAGTGGCTTGCAAGGTTGGTTGAATTTCAGAAGTGTTGGAAGGACGAGAAGGTCACAAAGTGGACCCCATAATTGATCCAACAGTTAGAGAAGACTGATAACACCATCACTTGCACCATAGACTACTGGGTGGACAGCGTGCTAGGAGGATTCGTGACAGAATTTTCCATCGATCAATTCGTCTCCTACTCCGAAGCAGAGCGAAGATTCTTCAAAAGATTTAGGGGTAAGTTTCTGAATACTTTACCATTGTTGATTAAGATATTACTGTGTGAAAAAAATATTCTATGTAGCCACACCGAATGAATGACCTCTGATCTGGACGGGAGTACGACGTGAAGCGGAAAATACTATCGGACCAACCTAGAAGGAGGTAGATCTGTCTACAACCCGGTAAGAGAAGCAGTTGCGTAGATTCCTCCAGCTACACCACTTTCAAAGCAGCATAGGGGTAAGAATTCGCCTACACCTCCACCACCAGAAGATGACATGGTTGTCCACATGAAGTTGCATGCCTTTAAGGGTGTGGGAGATGAAAACATGGAGTAGTTCTGGTTTGTCACAGAATCGGTATGGACTGCGCAGAACGTAGCTAGTGATGCGGTGAAGAGAGCACAGTTGTCCCTTGCCTTTGAAGGAAGAGCTTTGGATTGGTACATGGGATACATCATACATCATGCAAACTCAACCATTGAAGAGATCAAGAATGCCTTGAAACAACAATTCAAGAAGCCTAAGTCCTATTCTCAAATAGTGGTTGATCTAAAGGATTTCAAGCAAGGGCCTTCTGAGTCTGTGTGGGAGGCCAATCAACGGCTGAAGAAGGTGATCAGGGAAGGAGGATTTCAATACGACGACAAACAGCACACAGAATGGTTCATTGCTGTGTTGATGCCTCACCTGCGCGTACCTATGGGTCACCAAACTTTCAAATCACTGGAAAAAGCCATGGAGGTCGCTATGAAGTTAGAAGTTTCACCCAGAGATGATACCCAGCTAGGCATATAGCAGATCCAAGGACAACTGGAGGCGATGCACATGGAGATCCAGAACCTGCGAAAGGAGCGAGGCGCGGAGGCTAGCCCGGAAAGATGGTGCATACGATGCAGGACGTATCGTCACACCAAGGATAACTACCCATTGTTAACAGACTACATGCAGGCTAGGGGACCTAGTCCGTTGCGCCCTAGGGAAGTTGCAGGACCAAGTGGGCCAGCACTATGGTGCGATGATTGCCGCGTTGCAGGGTTGCACGACACAAACCACTATCTCTGCCTTGCTACGTACGTCCCAGAAGTAACACAGCAATGGTGCAGGTTCTGCAGGTCGGTAGGACATGATGAACAGAACTTTTGGACGTATGATTTGATGATCGATCGAGGGAATCTCTAGAGGGTGCAGTTGGATCCATCCTCACCCAGATCCCTCTTGAGCGCAGAGGGCTCCCCAGCAAGGGGCAGGGGAGGCGGAAGAGGTGGGAGCGCAGGTTGAGGACGAGGGAAACTCATCTGTTATAATTGTGGAGAGGTAGGGCACTTTTCCAGGGACTATCCAAACCCTACAAGACAGTTTTGTCGGTATTACAGGCAGCTGGACCATGCGATTGAAGACTGTCCAGTCTTGATAGCGAAGATGCAGGAAAAGCAACCAACACCTACGCAAAATATGCAGAGGGTTAAGGCCGAACTACGAGACAAAGATCCAAGCGTGAATGTCGTAACACGCAGTGGGATGGCCCCCGGGGGGCCTGGGGAGAAAACTGCAACCGAGCCTCTGATCCAGCCAGTAGTTAGCAAACAGGAAGTGTTGGAGCTAAAAAAGGAGAAAGAAACATTTATCACAGCTCGCAAAGACTTTGCTGAGGCAGAGGCATCTACTTTGCCGCCGCTCGCAAAGACTTTGCTGAGGCAGAGGCATCTACTTTGCCGCCGCCTGAGGACCTCAAGGTAGATGAGGAGGTCAAACCCTTTTTACAAGCATGTATGAAGCTCTTGTGCAACCCAAGGGCTATTGAAAATCTTCAGGCATTTATAGATAGCTACGCAACACGACCTATCCTCCCTCCGGAAGTCAAGGACGTACACAACCTCTATAGGTATAAGAAACGCACTAGTAGGGAGATGCGGTTGACTGCGCAAATCGGTGATTATGAGATGGATCAGG
The DNA here is from genome assembly GCA_034641835.2 of Pinus albicaulis. Classification (NCBI taxonomy): domain Eukaryota; kingdom Viridiplantae; phylum Streptophyta; class Pinopsida; order Pinales; family Pinaceae; genus Pinus; species Pinus albicaulis. The sequence continues at coordinate 792,393,110 of CM076570.1, read as the reverse complement.
TTATTTTGGACCTAGGGTCGGATGCGAATGTAATACCTAAACAGACTTGGCAACGAATGGGGGAACCTAAGTTGGAATGGTCCACTATCCAGCTGCATATGGCTAATCAATAGAATATCATTCCATTGGGAAGACTATCGAAGATTGTGGTGGATATCGCAGGGGTTAAGGTCCGGGCTAGTAATTCAGATTTTCGAAGATGCGGACCCCTACCCTGCGCTCCTATGCTTGGATTAGGCCATCGATATGGAAGGCATTATTAACCTAAAGAAGTGAAGCATGGTATTTGATAATAACGGTACAAGGGTAATAGTACCATTAGATCCAGCGAAAGGCGAACAATACACAGAACTAGTGCGTGACGAAGAGGATGTGGATCATATCTATAAGTTGACTGCGAAGATGAAGATCGGATCAACCCCATGGCGGAGGGGGTACTCTGCTGGGAAAAGGATAGTGAATGTTTCTCCGACTCTAATGGGGAGATAGAGAATTGGCAAAACCAGTTACATGATGTCTTTGTGTTGTGATGTCTTCGGATCACGAAGAACTTCCTATGCATCTCCTCAGAGGTAAGAGATCTACCTTATTTCGATGGTTCTGGTAATGTTAGGGACTTTTTGTGGGCATTCGAGCCGAGGTTCCCCAAGAACGACGGTTATGGGCCTATAAGCTGGCCATGCATGGATCACCTGCGCAATGGTGGGTAACGCATGAGGGGGTATTCCACGATTGGGAGGAGTGTCGGAATATGATGATCCTACGATTTGAGGCCCCAGCCGACGTGCATATCAAAATGTTCCTTGGACACGAAGATCCACGCAAATATTTGTTCGCTTGGATAAAACAATGGTGCGATAGAACTACCCAGGAGTGGGTTCATCTACTGATTCATGCCCTGGGACCACTTCTCACTGCATGGTACTTAGATGCGGAGCTCCATCGATGCACCTACCACTAGAAGATTTTGAGGGATGAATTTATGGGAACATTTGGATTAATAGGTGGGACAAAGGCGCTTGACGCAGCTCTGCCGAACATTGACACTGTAGCATGGGGTGAATCGCACTTGTGTGTCACACCTGAAATACCCAATTGGGAACCGCGGACACCAAGCATGATCAAATATTGCAGCCTAGCTCCAAAAGAAGGTAAGAATGATCCATGAGAGGGTCCTGGCTCAGAATTGAACAGGGTGCACATGGTTACCGGACCACTCGGGTTGCGAACGGATCGCATTGAGATGCACCCCACGGTGGAAAAAATTGGGGATGCGAATATTATATATCCGCCAGCTCCCGCAACAAAGGGGCAGTTGCGCTCACTTCTCGGCCACTTAGGTTATTACAGAACTTTTGTTCAGAAATATGCAGTGATCATAGCACCGTTGGAATATTTCCTCATGAAGGCGGCCCAGTTCTGTTGCGACGACACAAGCCGAGCGAACATGCCTTTGGGTTTGAAGTACTTAGGGCTTAAGCCTGTGTTGGGGGGGAAAATATGCCGATGGCTACTACTATTTCAAGAGTATGACTTTGAAATCATAGTCAAGCCGGGAAAGTTGAATGTTGGGCCGGACCACTTGTCCCGAATAAAGAGTGGCGAGGAGCCAACCGACCTGGAAGCTGGATTGCATAATACGCAACTATTTTCTCTCAAGGTAGTAGATGCACACTTCTCTGATATCTTTCAGTTATTGACTACCGGGACGGCACCTCCAGAGTACTTTGTACAGCAGAAAAAAGAGTTGGTCACCCAGGTAGCAGACTTTAACATCATCGCAGGACACTTATATAAGATGGGGGCAGATGAAGTATTGCGGTGATATGTTTTGGAGCACGAAAGGCAGGCTATTTTGACCGACGCTCATGACAGGGTAGCAGGAGGTCACTACGCAGGGAAAGCAATGACACAGAAGATCTTAAGGGTTGAGTTATGGTGGCCAACCCTGCATACTGACACCCACGACTATTGTAAAGCCTGCGATATGTGCCAACAAACAGGGAGGCCATCACATAGAGATGAAATGCCCCTTCAACAACAAATGGCCCTACAAGCATTTGATAAGTGGGCTATCGACTTCATCGGGCCTATCAACCCCCCAGGAAAAAAGACGGGTGAACGCTACATTATTACGACCACCGATTATGGAACCAGGTGGGCGGAAGCGCAAGCAGTAAAGGATTGTACTACGGATACCGCTGCGCATTTCATCTTTGAACAAATCCTTACCAGATTTGGATGTCCGAAGATTCTCATGAGGAACAGAGGTATGCACTTTGTTAATAAAACAATCTGAGCTTTGACCGAGGAATTCTGAATCCATCATGTGAATAGCACGCCATATCACCCCCATTCCAACGGCGTGGTTGAAGATTTTAATAAAATCTTGGAGCAAGCACTGACCAAGTATGCAATGCGGATCATAGCAATTGGGACGTGCGCATCCCTTCGGTCCTCGAGGCCTATCGAACAAACTGCAAGAAGTTAACAGGAAAAACCCCATTCAGGATGGTTTATGGTAAAGAAGCCATTATGCCCATGGAGTATATCGTTCCTAGTCTGCGTATCACATCATTTGCAAACATGGCAGGACCAGACGTCCTAGAGGAGCGATTAGCACAACTTATGGCTTTGGAGGAAGATCGGTTTATTGCGAATTTCCATCAGCAAGGCCAGAAGGCCCACGATAAAGCCTGGCATGACCGAAACATTCACTAGAATACTTTCGCGGAAGGCCAATTGGTCCTCTTGTATGATAGCTAGTTTTCAAAGCATCCTGAGAAGTTCCGACAGCATTGGCTTGGTCCCTACACAATTAATGAGATCACGGATGGCGGAGCAGTTAGGCCTGCTACCCTGCGCGGAGCTATGCTCCCTGACTACATCAATGGTAGCCGGCTCAAACCATATCAGATCAAATGACTCTATGGCCGGAGTAGCCATACAGGCGTAGGTGGATACCCCACCACCACAGTGACTCGGGACAAGTCACAAGATTGTGTTGGGGGACTGTTGGAACAGGGTCTCCTACAAGAGCTGTGAATCTGGTCCATTTTTGTATCTTTTTTATTATATATAGTCTAACGCAGGGGTTTTGGGGTGGGTCAAAGCCCTAATGCATTGTAAGTGGGTCAAGGGTAGACCAAGAGTCCGCAAACCACGGTTTGCAGACCATTGGATGTTTAGGCTAAAGTAGTATAAGTAATCGAACCTTTTTTGAGTTGTAAGATAGACTTGAACTAAGATTGGTGCAATTTGCGAATTAGTAGATCTGTTTTGGGTTTTTAGGGAAACGACTCTTGCTGGCTGTGTGCACGGAGATCCTCTATCCTGCTGTGTGTGGACCCTGCTGCTGTGTGCGCAGGTTAAGTTTTGGGTATTGTAAAAGGATCTGAAGGTTAATGAATGCGGAAGTCTATTGAAGTATTTGAATCTATTAGATCTATGATATCTGATTATGTATGCTCTATGTCATTGATTTAAGCTACGAAAGTACCTGTGCTACTTGTTTATACTAAGATCTAGATCTGTTATGGTATGCATAAGTCTATATTGAGCTTCGCAAGTAACTGTGCTAAGTACTTATGTTGCGTTGACAGATGATCTGAATCTGTTTATTAGACTTTATGCGATAAGTTTCTTGTTGTCCTATATATGTTATTCGTTGCATGGTAGTACGCAAGTGGATGTGAAGGGACTAATAGATCTAGGTTCTGTAATATGCGATCTGATATTTGTGAAGTCGAATGCTGCTCTGCCTGACTTACCTGCCCTCTCCCAGGGTGCGGAAACCTGGTTCTAGCACCCTCCCATACTACTTCGGGTGAGACTTTGGCCTACGCAAGCAGGTCATTGCCGAAAGGGCCAGTAGTATAGGGGTTTGTTGGCAAACCTTAACCTCCGAACCTGGGTCAGGACCCCTCAAGCCAACAAGGAGCATCAGGCAAGATATCATACAATGCGCCAAACTGAGAGTACACAAGATCAAGGTACTAGGCATAAGCAATGGCTTGTTCCTAGGTTACACATGCCCCCATAGCTATGTCTTTTGCAATCTGATTGACAAAGGAGGTGGTGAACCAATGAGTTAGAAGCTGATCATGAATTTCAAATTTGATCATGCGACGATGGTGTCACCACTAATGAATATGATTCGAGATATGAGTAGCTCAATCTTGTTTCAATGAAGTGAAGAGGTGCGTCCCGGTCTCATAGCGGACCAGCAACTGAAAATGCGTAAGGAATTCCATGGATAAAGAATTGAAGTCTTGGAAGATGCCACGAGATAGCTCAATGTACCACTTTGTAGCGGCACCAGTAAGAGTTCGCTGGAAAAGAAGGAGGCGAATAGAATCGTCAACCCAAGAGTTAGAGGAACACCACAAATGGTAATTCATAACATGCACTTGGGGGTCTTCGCCAGACTTGCCCTCAAATTTAGGACAATCACCAGGAATCTTGGTTGGAACCGGAGGCCAATATGGGTTATGACAAATGGGATCGTTCGTCAACTTTGACACATCAGGTAATTCCAACGTTGTAAGAAATGGTAATTGAGTGTTGAAAGTCATCGGAGGTCTCTGATAAGGACCCGTGTTTACATTCCACCCAGTTTGAGAGGGATTATGTCACCATGCATTCTTTCCCAAGGGATTCTGACCATAGGGATTATAAGCAGGATAACTCAGTTGATATTGGGGTTGAGGACTAGGATACTGATTCAAATTAGACCATTGAGGTCCCAGCTGAGCAGCGTATGGAGGTTGTTGCAGAATATAAGCATGGCTTTGAGGTTGATGATATATAGGTTGATTTTTAGGGTAAGAAACTTGGGGCACACTATATACCGGTTGATATTGACCTTGAGGGTAATAAGCACCTTTTGGTTGAGCAGGCGGACCCTGCTGGGCAGGTTGAGCGGGCTACTGAGCGGGTAAACCTGGCTGACTATAAACGAGTAGAACTGGCTGCTGAAACGATTGAACCGGCTGAGGAGCAGGTTGAATCGGTTGTTGAGCTGGTTGAACCGAGTACTAAGGGCCACCAGGTTGCCCTTGTGGGAAAGGTTGGCCCGATGGTTGCGATGGAGCAGGTTGTCCCTGATAACCAGGTTGACCCAGAGGAGGAGCATAGGGTTGTCCTTGTGGCACAAATTTTTGGCCATACGGAACGTGTGGCAGTGGTTGTGGTGCCAAAGGTTGTCCCTGTGGTGGATAGGTTTTCCCCCTAGGAGTAGAAGATGGTCCTGGTTGATTTTGAGGTTGACCAGATAGACCATAGGGTTGATCATGTTGGACCAAAGGCTGACCTTGTGAAGGTTGGCCTTATGGACCATAGGGTTGCCCCTGTGGACCAGAGGCAAAGCCCCACTGAGCCAAAGGTTGTCCCAATGAGGTTTTTCCTTGCAAGCTAGAGGGTTTCACAGGTAAGGTAGGTCCAAGATGAGTAACGGTCTGATAAGGATTATAAACAACCTGATGAGAATCAATAGGAGGTAAATAGACAATATTACCATATACATCATAATGATGCGGGAATGAATAAACAGGATTACCAGCAGCATCATAGTGATGGAATTGAGGATTTCCAGGAGCTTGGAGCTGCCGAGAACTCTGAGAGCTCTGCTACTGAACAACCAACAGATACTCTTCAAAAGTAAGACCGCCAGGAATCACCGGGGTAGTGGAAACTGCACTAGAAGCAGGTGGGGCCTCTGCGGTACTATATTGTGATCTACTAGGACCAGGATTAACAGGCCATGTAGGATTGAGAAAAATAAACCTGTGAGTATGAAAAGATCCTGACGAATGGGTCATAACAACTGGTGTGGATGAAGCCACACAGACAGTTGGTTCAACTGGGATTGATGTAACAGTAACCAACGAACCAGGTGTTGAAGATGATAGTCCTAACGAAGGGAGGAGCGAAATATGAGGAGGAGTTAACGTACTATATTGTGTTATGGATGCAACACCAGACATAATCTGACTCAAGGACCTATATCCAAGCGGAAGCGACACCGATAGTGGAAAATATTGAGTAGAAAAGCGAGGGACATCTTCAGGAAAAAGCTGATATTTTCCTATAGAAACAGGAATTCCTTCACTACCAACAGGACTGGATGAATCCATGTCTGACTCCGCCGTAAGATCTTCAAAAAGACTATGGGGACTAGGAAGTACAGCAGCAGCAAAAAATGGTGAGCCCGATGTAAGAGGAGGAAAATCTTCTTCTTCCCCAAAACCAGACTAAGCACCAGAAGGAGGCCAATTGAATTCAACTGGATCTTCAGGGGGAGATCGAGTAGCCAAAGGCAAGATAGTCGGGATAATAGGCTGTGAAAACTCAGCAGACCTTGTGGACTAAGGGGTTTCGAAAGAAACGTCCAGAAAAGTACTACCACTAGGAGGCAGTGAGGACGACGAAACTGGTGGTTTCGCCATTGTGACTGTGTTTCAAAACAAGAAAGAAAAGGATAACCAATTGAAGGCTCCACGATCAAAATCTAAGGAAAACAAAAACAAGCCAAGTAATCAAATTTTAACGGGCATGTGATCGTAGGTGATTAATTTTATAACACTAAAACCAGATTTCGATGTTTCATGTTTTAAGAGTCGAGAAACAGGCAAAAGATGACTCTAGTCACTTTCAATTTTAAACGATCGTGAAAGGACAAGTGCTCGATGATCTCTTCTCTTTTTAAAGAGTCATGAAAAGATCAAAATGACTACTAAGGTACTTTAAGCAAGAGGGTGTACCAGGTTTCCATGAACTTCCATATACACCTTGGTGATCAAATGAAAGAGAAATGACCAAGGACTTAACATATGTGCAGGTAGTCTCCCCAAATGCTGTGTTCGGTGTATCATAGTTACAAGGCGGCAGACTCGGCTTCCTATGGATAAAAGGATTGCAACCTAGAGGGGTCTCCCTTTATATACTCAATGGTACGGGGAGCACAAGTCCGTACTAGCGCTGTCTAAAACCAGATGGCGAATGACAACTACTAGGTTTTAAGACGCCGGAACACGTCTCTAGCCTAGACCACTAAGAATGTTGCATCAGGTTCCAATGCTTCCTTAGGTTAATTGAATGAATTTTAACGTTGATCTTGGATTATATTTCAGTTTCAAGGCCCTATCGAATTTGGATCTCAAATTTCCTAAATGCAAGCTATATGCAAATAAACATCATTTTTTATTCAATGAATGCTATTTACGAGAAGGATAGAGACCTTGCAAACAATAGAAAACAATGAAAGTATGCGAAGAAATCCACTAATGCATGTAACACAATCAAATGAAAATGAAACTCTTTCCTAGACTATCAACCGCTAGTTATGCAAAAGAATGTTTCACTTTCGATGCAAAGGAAAAAATGCAAAATATGTTTTTTTTTTTTCAATGAAAAGAAGTTCATAATGCACTAATTACATGAAAAATGAAAACAAACACTAGCTTGAGTATTGTGAATGTAAAAATTGAAATTGAATGACTCAATCAATGCAAAACAATCACAAGAAAGCACTCAAACTAATGCTGCAATCTTCCAAAACAAAAGAAACTTTTCAAAACGACCCAAAACAAGCAATGTAATCTATGCTTGGAGCAACAAGGAGAAGAATCAATCAAAAACGAAATGATCATTCAGTCGAAGCAAACACTCAAAAAGATCAAGAAAACTAAGTGCAATCGACCCAAGAGTGAGACTGACAACAATCAACGAGACTTGATTTCCAAACATAAGGCTCAGTGCACAAAGCCACTTAGAAACCCTAAGGCCTTAATCTACACTGATAGGAAATAGACAAATGACTCAAAAAAACAAGCCCATAGCAATCAAAACAATCTCAAAGGCTTAATTACACACAAAAAACAACCCAGAGTCAAACACAACTGACCAAAAGACTCATCAAGGAGGTCAAACCAAATCCTATAGGATTCAGCGCGACTGTAAGGTTGTAATCCGTGCCAAACAGGGGTTGGCGTGACTGCAACAAAAGCAACCTGTGCCAATTGGCACGACTGTTCAAAAGAAAAGTGCACCAAGTTGGATAATTATGGGAAAAAAGAAAAAACCAAAATCTAATGTAAAGAGGTCAATCTTGACACTCTGGAGTTGAACAAAGGATATAAACTAAGGAAGCAAACTAGAAAAAGACAAACAAGCAAGCCAACGACCGAAGTCGACCCAAACAAGCTAAAAATGACAAACTCACACTAATTCCCCAGTGAAGTCGCCAATTTGTTAAGCAGGTAAATACTCTCTGCGGACAGATATGATCCCTCTAGCCCTAGACTGGGTCTAGAAACAAAGAGACATGCTAGAGTGTTGATTCCTAATTACTGAATGAAAAGAGGACACTGTAGATCGCCTACCTAGAATCCAACGTCGTCGTCATGGCTGTAGTAGTGGTGGCCTCTCGCTCCTGCCTTGGCAAGTCACAATCCTTCTGAAGTCATGCTCAGATACCTGCACATAGAACAGCAAACAAGAACAACATACGACATAATAACTTCATTCATAACTACTAGCCAGTCAAAGAGGGCTAAGCATATTGCATTAAACATATAACACAAAATTGGAACCAAACAATAGTCACGTATATGTATTGATAGAAGGAAAAGTTACAACCAATGCTTTGATGTCGCAGTCTCCTCCAGCGGGGTTCAGCCGAAGCGTGTCTTAGATGCTCGTCAGTCGATTCGGATGGGATGAAGGCATGGACTCAAGCTCTCTCAACGAAGTTCCTTCTTATTCTATCTCTTCAATAGTTCAACTATAGTATACTCAATTCTCCATGTTCAGCTAGCTTATGCAAAGAGAGATAGCTTCTTTTTATAGAGGAAAAGGAGGAGGTTAGGATCCCTAAAAAGGTGGGAGGGAGGCCTATCCTTTATAAGGTTCCCATAAGAGGTGGAAACCATAAACTAAAGGAGGGAGTCTGTGGTTACCACTCCCAATGACTCATCCTCGAAGTTGTTGGAGTGGAATCTCCACCTCTATTTTTAAAAAACATTCCATAAACAGCTCAACACGGGTGGCTAATTGAGACAAAGTGCCAACTGGCGTGAGGCCGAGTGTTAATATTCCTCATCGGCGCGAGGGCGGAACTGAATACTTGCGCCAAGGTAAAAACAAGGGTTTTTGAATCTCTGCTCAAGGAATTGTCAACAGAAGGAATATTGCTCTCATGTAAAGGGATGCAATGATGGTATTTGTAAGGCATGACACTGCTTATTAATCACAAAAATGACCCTCCAATGGGTAATATGGGGATTGCAGGGACAGTGACAAAATGTTGTGTAACACATGTGGAGGAGCCAACATGTACTCCACCAATTGTCATTGATAAGCCTTGATATACGTGTTATGTTAATGAATTAATTGTTCTTGTGCTTGCTATTAGGGTTACTTTGGTGGGAGTCCTATTATGGAGTTATTATTTCTTGTGATATATTGTAGTAGCATAAACAACTATTATGTCAATTTGTGAGGTACATACATGAGCTATTTTTTGTTATGGATGGAATCACCTTATTTTTTGGTTCATGTAAGTGAAAATATATCTTTAAATCAATATTATTACAGTTCAGTTTCGTCTATCTGTTGGAAATAATGAGAAGGGTGGGGGAAGAATCACTAATTCATTTTACAAATGTTATTTTATCAGTTGAGATCACTTTAAACAGAGCCCAAAATTGAACGACAAAATAAAGGATATTTTGATTTTCAAATAGAGAACTCCAAGTACAAGTCTCTAATAAAAATGAACTCGAATTCTTAAAGAAGCCCCTTCAATTTAAATTAATGTGAGATACCCTTTGTTACAAGCCAACCAAGATAGCTTATAAATCAATCATTATTTGCCCTTTATACATGGTTAAATGCAAAACACAATTGTGATACATTGCATTTTTCCAATCCATAGCTCCAACCTCATTTAAGGGGCAGAATTGTGATCAGGTGATTTGATTCACTTGGTTGTAAGGAATGTTTTATTAACTCCATTATCAACATCTACAACCACGAGATCAGGTGATTTGAATTGAAGCACGTTTTAACATGCATGACATCAACAACAAATAAGTGTGCAAACAATGAGAATAATATGAATAGTCTACAAATCAAGGAAGTTGACTTGATAATCATGCAAAAATTTAATATGCATTCAAGTATAACTAATAAATTGTAACCAATAAGTTTCAAGACAAATAATTTAAGGAGTCAATGTAATGGTGCATGGGCCCACAAAGTTGCATTATTATGATGGAAAAGTTGGGCCCTCCCATGGCAACTTGCCCTCCCATTCCAGTGGACACCATTGCGATGACTCTTGATTGAGTACAAGGGGAATCTCTAACTGTGTACAATGGTAACATAAATCTCCCCTGACCACAACAACAACGAACTGTTGGTGTCAAATGAGAGGCAGTCGTCGCAGAAACATCTGACTGAATACTGGCACCGCCATAGACGACGGGTCGTGAAATTAATGGACTCGTTACCCCAACTCTTCCATTGTGCCATTGTCCTACATTTGAATCATTGCAAAGAACAAACATAACCATAACCACTCTGAACTCTGACTAAATATGGGAGATGAAAGAGTATGCAGAGAAAGTGTCGAAGAATTGCTAGACACATTTCCACGCATTAAACAATTTTTTGAACAGGGCGGCTGGATAGATTATATTCGCAGGTTTCAGGGGTATGACGATGGCATATCCCTAGAATTTGCCATGAATTACAAGGAGGGTAGATCAGAGGTAGCAGGGACAATGGTGCATGTGACAAAAGAAGTGATTGTGGAAGTGATAGGGTTACCCCAGACGGGAGGACAATGGTTTTCTCCCCAAAAACCCCAACCTGATGTTGTGTGGTAATTCCTTGAGGCAGGTGAACAACTGCTCAGGAGATAGGAAGTCATTACCACAACCCTAAAAGGATGTTGCATTCCTTGTCCAGATATTTTTCATGTGTGAAGGAAGGTATGTCGTTGTTTATTATGAGCACCTCCACTTGTTAGACTAGTTGCATCATGGTAGGTTGGTTAATATGCCTTTCTATCTTGAAAAAACCCTAGACCAAGTGGCCCGAGGTGTGCAAAAATAAAAGCGGCCACTCAAAATCCTGTCCCACCATTGCCTTGTTAAAATTTTGGTGGTTGTTGCACTGCAAAGGGAAGGGAGAACTTGGGATGAGCTAGTTGGAAGGCATGTTGAAGTTGCCACCCCGCCAAAGGATGCCTTGGCAATTGTAGCTCTACCCCATGACCTCATAGCTACAACTTTGCCTAATGACCCCCTAGTTGCAACTACGCCCCATGACCACCCACCTGCAACTCTACCCCATGATCTCCCACTTGTAGAAATTCCCATAGAACCTTTCCATATGGCAATCAAGCCACCCAATGTTCAAACTACGAGGGTTTCTAGGGTTTCTGATGCTAAATCTGCACAGAAAGGAGATGAACAAAATGATGATGATGAAGTAGAAATATTGGGGATTAAACCTGCGACCAGACGATTGAGAGGATACAGGAAACACCCGATAGTAGTGCCAAAAGCCAAGCATAACAGGAGAAAGAGAGGTCGTCTTGCTCTAGTTCTTGAAAACCTTCCCATTGTTACAAAATAACTCCCAGAAGAGACAACATCAGAACAAGAGAAAGAGAAAGAGCAAGTGTTATACCATTTTTTTGGTCATCTAACCTATTATTATTAGATGAACCCAAGTACACCATGTAAGACCAATTTTACCCCAAGTAAAATTGCTTTCACCACATAAAATAACTTATTTGGTAATTTTTAACCCAAAACAAAGCAATTAATTAAATAAATCTTTATTTATTTAATTATTTCCTAAGAACAAGTTATTTAAATCATTATTTAAATAATATTCTAGTTAAATTTGACTAAATCATCCATAAATAATCATTTATTTAATTATTTCCTAAGAACAAGTTATTTAAATCATTATTTAAATAATATTCTAGTTAAATTTGACTAAATCATCCATAAATAATCAAATAAACCATTATTTATTCCCATCATTCCCCTAAAATGATAAATAAATCATTTATTTATTTATTATTTATAAATAAAGGAATTGACCCAAGTCAAGAATCCTTTTCCCTCCAACAAATATAATAAAATATTCCTAAAAGATGCTTCTACAATTCGATTAATAATATTTTATTCATGCACCGAGTTCTAGACCGCCCCAATATTTTGTTATAAATAGGGGGGTTTTCCCCATTCATTAACCACCTTCATTGCATTAGATCACTCTGGATCTTCTCTTGGTCACCATTTCCTATTTTTCTTTGTGAACTCCCATTGAGTTCTATGTTTGCTTTTTCACATCCATAAGAGAGAGAAATGCTAGATCTGAAACACTGAGGACTTCCAAGAACCCATCCCACTGAGGAGAACCGGAAAACACCTTTCTTGTTTTCCTCACAGGTGCCCTATTCTTTAATATAATACAAAATTATTTCATATACATTCTTCTTGTCTTGTTCATTGGATCTATGGAGCTATGTTATTTCTTATCTGCTTAATATCTTTTGTGCTTAGATCTGAATTTGTGCAGCAATCTTAAAGGTATTTTGTAGCCATAATTGATGTTAGGGCTATTTGTTATGCGTAGCTAAAGTGATCTTTTACGATGAAAGATTAAGTGATCTTTTACGATGAAAGATTCATACTAACAATTGGCGACTCCACACGGGTTTTCTTTTGCGACCACTGTCGTTTTATCTATTCCTGCATATCCAGCTGCTTCAGACCCTAGGGTTTCTCTTCCATTTTTTGTTTTTCCTATTTTTATGGTGATTTTCACCCCTAAAACAATTTAAACAGTCAAATTTTTAACTTCCGTGTGTTTCTGGCCTTATTGCGCAGGTGACAGACATCAGCCGCAGCTGAGACGACAAAATTTTTCTGAAATCTGCCGTCGAGACAGCCGGATCTGCAGGTCACACTTATTGGCCCAAAAAGTGCGACCTGAGCCTCAGGACGCACTTTTCTACCCCAAACCTGCAACATGGACTGAAAACAGGTCAAAACCTGCGACTTGCACTTTTTCTGCAATTTTTTCAGCACTTTTTCTGGGTTTGTCTGAAGTTTCTGTCAGGGTTTTCTAGCCTCTGTCTCTGCCCGTTTGGACCTATTTCTGATCTGCATCACTCACCTAAGAGGGAATATTGCCCCTTAGGGCTCTAGTACCCTCCACTTTTTGTGTACGAGTCTTTACTATTTTAGAAGTCTGAATTTCTAGAGTTTCAACCCTCTTTTTCTTAGATCTGATACCTCCTTTTCAAATCCCTTTTAGATCAGCTCTTCTCCCTCTCAAAACCGTCTCATCTCGTTTTGTTTGGGTTCATTTCTAAGGCCACTTCCTTGTCTCTCCTATCTTTAGCTGATCTCCTCCTTTTTAGCAGCGACCTTGCCTCTGCCTCTTTGTTGTTCTCTACACCACTTTTCAGCAGATTCACCCTTTGAATCCCAGTCCCTCCGAACCTTAGATCTATTGGCATATTTTAGCGTGTTTTGCCTGGTTTTTTCCCTCTTGTAGAATAGTTTTGAGAGACCCGCCTTTTTGGGTTAGATTGTTGCATTATTAGTTGTTAATTTTCTATTCTTTCAGTCTTATTTACTGCAGATTTCTTTTCCATTATGTAGCACACTTTTTATTTTACTCTCAAAACGTCTAGGTTTAAACAATTAAAATTAACGCACGCCACACACTGACCCTAAGCGAAGAAGCGCCTGGTTAACACCGCCTGGCAAAGACTTTTAAAATCAATTGTCACTGCACCTCTCTGCCCTTGACCTCACATGATTTTTTCCCCTCCTGCCCTCGTCAGTTTATCTTCTTCCTGTCATCATTGTGCCCCCAAGGCGCCGCTCCCGGAGACTTCTTGGCCTTCATCCTCAGTTTCCGCTTGGACGACTTCCTCCTTCCCGTTGTCATCGAGTCAGTCTTCTTCTGAGTCCGCACTCCAACTCCTCTTTTGATTGTTCGGGTTCTCCCCCTACTTCTGGTTCCCCCTCTTTTCCCTTCACCATGTCTAGTTCCGAACCTAGCCCTAACCCTAGTTCTACCGTCGGGTCCATTTCCAGTGGAACCACCACGGGACCTACCTCGACTGCTCCATTACTCCCTTATATGGCTGGCCTCAGTCTCCTCGACTTCAATCAGCTGATTAATGATCCCATTCGCCACGATGTGAGTTGGCCTGCTATGCCAACCAAGCTCCCCTCCGACATTCCCAAGTTCGAAGGCCTTGCTAGCGAAGATCCCTCTAACCATATCCGCTCTTTACACATGTGGTGCTCCTCTAATTCCATCACCGATGACTCCATTCGTATTTGATTGTTCCAACGCACGCTTACAGGCGACGCTTCTAAATGGTATGTTGAATAGACCACCTCCTCCCACACCACTTTTGCGACCATTGCCCGAGCCTTTTTATCCTGCTTCCAGCTCCCCCTCCGATACGACACTGGTACCGAGCTTTTAACCTCTTTCCATCAATCCTCTTCGACCCGCCTTTCTGCTCATGTCCAAGAATGGCGTCGACGACGGAGCTTGTGCCGCGCTCCCCCCTTTGAAGATCAGGTTTACATGGACTGGTTCCTTCGCTCTCTCTTACCTCCCATTGGCAAAGATGTCGCATCCCATTTCCCCCAAACTGAAGAAGCCGCCCTCCAAATAGCCTTGAAGTATGACCTTATCTACGCCCAATCTGGTTATGTTTATACCGTCCTCCCTGACCTTCCCAAACCCGATGGCCCTAATGCCTCGGGGGCATCTCACTCTGCCGACGGTATCATTGGAGCCCTGTCACATACCTTCGCCCAACCTCTTCCGAGCCATGGTTTTCCTCCCGAGGCCAGCCACTCCGGCGTTTTCTCCCCTCCCGGTAGCATGTATTCAGGCTACGGCATGCCTCCTTCTTTTTCCCACCCTCCTGCTTACCTTACTGCTGCCCCCCCTACTCCTTATCCATATCCGCAACCTAATGTCCCCGCTCCTCCAGCATTTGGACCTTCCACTCCATTGCCTTTTCCACCCCCACAACCGCACTTACTTCCCCCCCCCTCAAGGGCAAGTATTTGCACAACAGGTGGCACCTAACGTTCCTCCTTCTCAAAGAAGGAGAAGGGGCAATCAATCCGCTTCGAGCAATCGTGGACCCAATCCTTCCAAAATCGACTCTACCACTGCCAACCAGCCACAGGGCTCTCAGCCCAAGCTAGACAGGCCACTCCGCACCAATAAGCCATGTTCGTGTTGCGGTGTTTATGGTCACTACACTCACGATTGTCCCTTATTACCACAAATGCGGCAACTTTGGGATTCTCAGGTCACCGTATGGGGACAACACTCCTCCCCTACTGCCTCTCCCACCCCCGTTACTTCTCAACCTGCTGTGTTTACTGATCCTTTCCCGCAACTAGGATTCGTGGCCACTCAACCACCTCACACCCCGATAACCACTTACCCTTCCCCTTTGTGTTCCTCTGATTACCAGATTCTCATGATGGCTTCTGACCCACCTCTCACTGTCGACCTCAACCTTCAAACTCGGTCCCGTCAGTATTCCACACCTCTTGTTTCGCCTGTCTCTGAGTCTCCATCGTCAGGTCCTACAGAGCCTCTATCAACAACCAATAGTCCCTTGCAACTCCCTCTACCCAAAGCCAAGGTTCATCCCAAGCCTCCTAAGGGACCATTATGCTAAAATGTTGCCTCTGGTCGGGCTGCCCATTCATACAGCATAGTACATGATCTAGCCCAATCTCCTGCTGCCATTTCAACATTGGAACTCCTCCAGTCGTGTCCTTCTCAAAAGAGGGCTCTACTATCTGCCGTGGGCGCTGTAGATCCTGCTGATGACCAATTGATTGTTTTCGACGCCCGTCAGTCAAAACATCCCCCTCTTCCTCCTTCGGTTGCTTTCCAAATCCCAGTCAAGATCCGAAACGCCAATGTTGCTCAGTGTATTATTGATGAGGGGGCATCTACCTGCGTAATGTCCGCTTCGGTTTGGAAACAACTCGGATCCCCTGAACTGGCCCCTTCCACCATCACCCTTCGTGCGTGGGATGGTCATGCCTCCCAACCCATTGGCCTATTCCGTAACTGTCCCATTACCCTTGCCGGCAAGACTATTTGTGTCGACGTTGAAGTCATTGACGCCCCTCTTGACTATAACATCCTTTTGGGGCGTAGTTACACCTATGCCATGTCTGTTGTCCCATCCGCAGTCCACCGCAAGATGTTCTTCCCCCATAATGGAAAGATTGTCACCATTGACCAATTAACCTACCATGAACCAAAATCTCAAACCTCCCCTGAGTCCACCATCTCTACTGTCACCAATAAACCAATAGTTGATTCCTTGACCAGTGTTTCCCCTGGCCTCTACAAAGACTCCTCTTTGCTTGGAAATTTTCCTGGTCCTCCCCCTCCTCCGGTCTCTGACCCCAGCTCAACTAATGTTTGCATGATGCAATCGTCTCAAACTGGTCTTCCGCAGCCTGCTACGGCTAGTCAGCAACCTCCATCTCGCCCACCGCCTCCTGCTCCTAGCCCTTCACTTTAGTCAACCAACCCTTCTTCACCTGACCCTTCCCATCACCCTCTGGCACCTCCCTACCCCCTTGAGTCCGTTCCCTCAAGTCTCCACCATATGGGAGCTGTCCCCCCTGGTCATTACCCTGCCGGTCAAATACCGTTCATTGGCCCACCCCCCAGCGTCTATTCAGTCCCTGTCATGGCCACCCTTTCCCTACCTAATTTAACCTTTGGAATCCCAGTATGGTATCTTACTCCTCCATCTGAGACCCCACCAGGCCACCCCAAACCATACATAGCCGTGACACCGGTGCAACCGATTCCCTTCGTTCCTTCCACCACCACAGTGCCCCTAGCCCCTCCGCAGAACCCTCCTCATATTGCGATAGCTACTGGCAAGAAATGAAAAACTCACAAGGGGGCATCCAATGACAAGGCCACCACTCCTGACCCTACCCCGCCCCCACCCACCAAGCCTTGCGCCTTGTGTGATGGTATCGGTCATCCCACCCATACTTGTCCTGAGTTGCCCCGTATCCAACCCATGGTTAAAGTCGCGTTCCCTGAATCTATGATCCCTAAAACCTCTATTTCTTCCTCATCCGTAGCCAAGAACCTGAAGACTCTCCGCACCAACAAACCCTGTGCTCTGTGTGGTGTTCATGGCCATTATTCTCACCATTGTCCTCACCTCACCCATTACCGAGCCTCTTTAGATTTCATCCGCGAGTACGAGGTTGAACAAAACCAATCCGCCTCTCCCATCCTTGCTCAGTATGCATCCAGTCTACTTGAGGATCCTCCTGCTACCATTGACATTCCTCCCCCTGATGTTGAAATGTCCAACCCCGCTGCTCCTTTTCTATACCTATCATCATCCGCGCGTTCCCCGGAGTACATTCCTTCTGAACCCACTCCACCTATTCTGATTGATTCTCCTCCAGACACGAGTTCCTCATATTTTGACCATCTTTTTACTTGCTCTTCTCTCATTCCCCGTGATGACCCGTATCTGCGCATCTCTTCCCATACTGATGATTTCGGTACCTTTGCAGCATCGTCTGGTCTCTTTGACCCTCCCATTCCCTCTCCTCATCACGATCATACCATCTGTATCTTCGATGTTCGTTGCAGCCTGAGTATCCGCCCTCCCTCCCATCGTCCTCCTTCCTCTCCTTCTCGTCGACCCATGAGTCCTAGACTTCCTACCCAAACTGCTCCCTCTCGTAGCCATCATTGGAGGTCTATCCTCTACTCACGCTGCCCTCCTTTGTCTCATCCTTCCCCTTTCCTGACTTATGAGACTATTACATTGGCCCTTTCGTCCGGACCTCATCTGGGCTATGCCGATGGAGCAAGTCGCTATTCCCGTCATCTCGCTTCCGCAGCATGGGCCATCTTTACCCCCTTGCATACCCTAGTCCTTGCAAATGGAGTTTGCATTGGTACGGCCACCAATAATCAGGCCGAATATGATGCAGTTCATGGTCTCTTAACCGATGCCCTTTCTCACCGCATCCTCCATCTACATGTTCATTTAGATTCCCTGCTTGTTGTCCTACAACTTAACGGTGTCTATCGTGTGCATAACCCCCTCCTGTTTAGACAATATTTACGAGTGAAACTTTTGATACGTGAATTTAGATTCATTACATTTCACCACATACCACGAGATCAAAATCACTACATCGATCAAATTGCAAATCATATTCTAGACTGGAATTTATCACACACAACACAATAACATTTAACACCATCAATCAAATACATCCATCATATATATACCATATCACATGTGTTTTTAGAGTCCATCTGCTCTGAAACATACGACATGCCCATAGCATGTTAAACACAACATAACTACAAAAATGGGGAGCACCACTTGCCCCTACAAAAACAATGGGGGGCACCACCTGCCCTACACCTAATCACTCCCTGGAGGATCCTGAGCCAATGGCTCTGCTCCCGCAGCTCGTAGATCACGCACAGTCTGACCGGCCATCGCCATGCGTCGCATGATACCTCGCCACTCCGAGGGTAGCCCAATACACAACTCTATGTATCGGTCGTCTAAATCCTGCCAACCACGCTCCGACACACCAGTCAGCAATCCCTCACATCTACGACGGATGTCCTCCACCAGTGTGGCCATCTCCTAGCTCTGTCCCGTCCTCGATCCACTTGCCCCTGTATCTCCTTCTGCTACAGGACGTCCCATATATCTGGTCGGTTTTACCGGAGCCATATCTGCATTCCAAAAAAGTATAAATATTAGCACCATATAGACTAGTCACAACCTTTAAAATGCACATAACAGATTAGTTGCTTGTCACTTACCATCAGGGCCCCATACTCAACCAAGTGGAAGCGACAAGTCTAGATCTCCCCAATAACTCATCCCACTATAGGGATAGTCGTCTATGTATAACGACATCTGATCCCAATGGGCGAAGAATTCTGGTCGGCACACCCGTCCGACCGCCCCTCCCCCTCCTCTACTCAGTAATCGCCCCCACCGACACATCCGGGTCTCCCTCGAACCTCCATCAGGCAACTGTACACGAGGTCGTAAGGTCAGGATCTTCTCAAAGAAGAAAGAGCACAACATCGTCCCATAGGCACAATCATGATTCACTTGCCGCTTGCATAGCGACAACTGTCGTTTCACCGACACCAACATCATCTGGGCCCACCCATAGTAGGTCCCACTCATCACACTCTCCACGATCATCATCTGCCCTCCAGTGATGTGATGGAACACCTGGCTACCCAAGACCCGTAACACTGCTATGGCCACTGTCCGGGTCTCCAACCTCTCTAGATCACCAATGGATATTCGAGTCCCCTTAACTCGGACCCCTGGTCGACAATGTCGCTTAACAAACTCCATAATGTTACGCCCACGTGGTAACACTGGCTGCGTATTTCCCACCATCCCTAATGGTGGGAGACCAGTTAATAAATACAAATCCTGGACCGTCATCTTGATCTTGTGTCCCTGCACTACAAACGCCTCTTGATCCGGATCCTAGTAACTGATAATACGGGCCAACAAGGGCTCTCCAGCCCTCATCAACGGGTTCTCCAAAAATTTCAGCACCCCATACCTCGCCAGTACACGACGGACACCCTGATCCGCCTGGATCTCCGTCCGCAATGTACCTAAGTCTCTCTCTCTCCATTTGATCACTATATCTGCCATATCTGCACAAAAACGTCAATTTGTCAGTCTCCAGATCCACACCAAAACTGAACCTCAGCCCAATACAACACTGAAATCACCTCCCTCTCACAGGTCGCACTTTTCAGCACAAACCTGGGCTAGGTCGCACTTTTCAGGCCCAAACCTGCGTCCCCTGTCGCAGTTTTTGCCCCAAAAAGTGTGACCCGGCCATGAGGAAGAAATAGGGGCAGTTATTGAGATTTAAAGCCCTAATCTGCAATTTGAATCCATCAAAAACAAAGCTTAAGATTAGGCCTCTCACCTGCAACTGACGGATCACAATTCCAACAGTCGGTTTGTCCGCTACGATCGCCGCAAGATTTAGGGCCTCCTCTCCTCTCCACATTCACCACAACTACACAAGCAAATGAATGATTTTGGAGGGAAAACGCCCTATTAGAAGAAAACCCCTGTTTTTTTTTTTGCCTGCTGCGACCAAACCGTAGCCCTGTTTGACACACCTTCTGCACCGTTGGAAAGCTCTCACCGAGCACTCAAATGGGTATCTGTCAGTTTTTTATGTTTTGATACTTCACCATGACACATTTTGTCCATGAAGGATCTATTCACCTCTTCTCAAAATCGAATTTCTTCACTTACGACACTTGTACTTGGGGCACCACTTTGCCTCCTTACCCGTATTTGTTCGTGTTGATTTTCGTCATGAGCTACCCTATTGTACTCATGCTTTTATGGTTCCCCATTGGACCTGTACTATGAGGTAGCACCATCAAGTCGCCCTTGTTTAGAGCATTCAAGTCAAGTCACCAGCACATTCATGGAGTCTATCCCGAGTCCCTTTGTACCCCGCCATAGTCCTCCATCCTTTCCTGATTGGTCCCTCCCTCATGACCCACAATACCCCTGCCCACTCTCCCTCATGATATTGTGTCAGTTGCTTCCACGCCCTTCATACACTTTATGCTCTAACAAGGGAAGTCGTCCAACCGCTCCTCCATTTCTCTCCTTCCATCATCATCATTAGTGTCTACTTGGTCGTCGCTCTACTATTTTCCCCGTGCCTTAGGTGGGGTTCCCTTATTGCCTCACCTATGGCAGACCTACTTCTGTCGACATCAGCTCATTTATTCCAGAAGCCAGGTCTTGGGGGTAGTGTCCCTTGGTTCGAGCTCCTATCAGCATGATCGTGATCTATACACTTGATGGTCCAATGATGCAGCAGCAGTTCTTGATGATTCCCGGGTATGTGTGAGATGTCCCAACCCTCATGAGGGGGTGGCCCTGCAGGTAGCCCCCCACATACCCGGATGACTTCCTTTCCGCCCCTGATGCAACTCCTCCCATTTGACGATATTAGCCTCCATCGCTTGCGGTGCCTCTTCGATTTGCACATATCAGTCAGATGTTGCGAGCTCTTCCCAGCGTGTAGGGGGCATTTGGGTGTATTTGTATCTCATGTACTACCACATTGTTGCATAATTCCAGGCATCGCATGTATGTGAGATTTATCATGTTATTTATCTGGCTCATGTTTAGGCCAGCACAGGCTTCATTATTGCGTTCCGTGGTTTTCCGGGCGCCTTATTCCTTGTACTTTGTCTCGGTGGGCATAGGTATGCCTCCCCCGCCGCCTTTAGCACAGGTACCACTTCATAGAGACTTGTTGCACCTATAAGTCTCATCTCCTCAGGGTCTAGTCCTTTACCACATCAGACACATTACACTTCTCTCTCTCACTTCCCTTTTGCTATCTAGTGATTGAGTTCTTACAACGTACTTCGGTCATACGATTTGCTCCTAACACTCGTACGTTGGGGGGAAATCTGTTATACCATTTTTTTGGTCATCTAACCTATTATTATTAGATGAACCCAAGTACACCATGTAAGACCAATTTTACCCCAAGTAAAATTGCTTTCACCACATAAAATAACTTATTTGGTCATTTTTAACCCAAAACAAAGCAATTAATTAAATAAATCTTTATTTATTTAATTATTTCCTAAGAAAAAGTTATTTAAATCATTATTTAAATAATGTTCTTAGTTAAATTTAACTAAATCATCCATAAATAATCAAATAAACCATTATTTATTCCCATCATTCCCCTAAAATGATAAATAAATCATTTATTTATTTATTATTTATAAACAAAGGAATTGACCCAAGTCAAGAACCCTTTTCCCTCGAACAAATATAATAAAATATTCCTAAAAGGTGCTTCTAGAATTCGATTAATAATATTTTATTCATGCACCGAGTTCTAGACCGCCCCAATATTTTGTTATAAATAGGGCGGTTTTCCCCATTCATTAACCACCTTCATTGCATTAGATCACTGTGGATATTCTCTTGGTCACCATTTTCTATTTTGCTTTGTGAACTCCCATTGAGTTCTATGTTTGCTTTTTCACATCCATAAGAGAGAGAAATGCTAGATCTGAAACACTAAGGACTTCCAAGAACCCATCCCACTGAGGAGAACTGGAAAACACCTTTCTTGTTTTCCTCACATGTGCCCCATTCTTTAATATAATACAAAATTATTTCATATACATTCTTCTTGTCTTGTTCATTGGATCTATGGAGCTATGCTATTTCTTATTTGCTTAATATCTTTTGTGCTTAGATCTGAATTTGTGCAACAATCTTAAAGGTATTTTGCAGCCATAATTGATGTTAGGGCTATTTTTTATGCGTAGCTAAAGTGATCTTTTACGACGAAAGATTCATACTAACAGCAAGAGTATCCATAGGATGTATTGGTTGAAGGAGTCGTGAACCAAGGATGCATGCAACAAGGATTCATGGAACAAGGATTAGGCCACCTTGGTGACACATAAGAACAAGTTGATAAGCTTCCCTCTCTTGATTTTGACTATGATTAAGTAGATGGACTAGCCGAATAGTACCCCTCAAAAGGTCTTGCCTCAATTCAAATTTTGTATGGAGATGATGAGGAGTACCAACGAACCGCACCACCATAATTGTATGGGGAAAATGAGTAGGGCCAACCAACTGCATAACCAAAATTATATGGGAATGATGAGGAGTACCAACCAACTGCACCACCATAATTGACAAAGAAGCACGTTGTAAAAGTAAGTACCCCTAAAAACCTTCCTCTGTATATTTCATTGTTAAGGAAGAATAGGATTCTCTAGATGATAAACAAACAATTACAGATCAAAGTTAAAACCCTAACAAATGAGATCAAACAAAAATAAACTTTTGATAGATTACATTGCTTGGCCCAAGTTGCAAATTCCATACCCATTGATGTCGTAGATATTCCTTCTCCAGGGGTCCAAAAAAATATACCCCTTGGAAAAAAACAGACTGATGACCTTGTTGTGCAAACAAGGACCATACCAAAATCACAGTTGTCCATACAGAGGAACAATAATCACATATGAAACTAACAAAAGAAACAATCGTACAAACATAGGAACAACAACCAGATATGAAACTAACAGAGGATGAAGGACCAGAGATCAAACTAACCAAAGACATTGTTGTGCAAACAGAGGATGAAGAACCAAAGGATAAATTAGAGCTGTGTAAATTCCCATATAAGGGACACCTAATACCTTACAATTGGCACAAAAACTCACTTCGTGACCTTTGCAAGAGATGCGAAGAATATAAAAACAAAGTTTTACGAAAACATAAAAAAACAATGGATGAGCTGGAAAGGAAGGTGAGAAAGTTGGAGAATGATAAGCAAGGACTCAGAAAAATAATGGATGGTGTGCTTAGTTGCATGGCTCCTCCAACCAATTACAATGTGTACTTGACATAAAAATTGTTGATATTTAAATAGAATGCTATCATCGAAAATAGGCCTCTCCATGTTGGAAACAATATTGGTTTCATGGAGGCATATATGGCCTGAAGGAATCCAGATAAAGACTTGCTCTGTGAACTGTACAAACATAGCTTTTTGGTACCTCTTAATCCAAAATGGAATCCCAACCAAGTTATAGGGGAAGTCCAACTGAGAGTCTTTGTATCGTATTTGAGAAATCAGGCCAGTTGGTTGGATGCTCTTAAAATTTATTTGCATAATTCCGAGAGCCTTTTGTGGGTTAGAGGAGAACATCCCAAACCTATGGAGGTGATAGAATAAAATCAAAATTCCACCAAATTTCCAGAGGTAGCAGAGGATATCACCAAGAACAGGCAGAAGACCACTACATATTGCGCATGCTAGATTTAATCATTGGAAACTGCCGCATAGGTAGGATGTAAAGCAAGGTGGGATGCCTCGGGAAAACAATCCCGGAATAAAGATCCATTTAGGTACCTAAACTTAAAGACATCCTTAACCAGGGTTGCTCAATATATTATTTCCATGGGACAGTGTGGGAATAACTGGATAGGTCTTAGATTTCACTATCCAATGATCTAGCTTCCAACAAGGATATATAAAAAGAAATATACAATGAATAAAAAAGAAGAGTGCGGGAATTTAATTATGGAGACAAGAGGGTATCTTCGTCTTGGTGAAGTAGGACATAGTGACTATTGTATCAACAATCTTCATGAAATTCCCCCTTTATCCACAAATTTAGATTGGCTCACCGTTGCTGACACATTGACTCACTGTTGCCGACACACTGGGTCACCGTTGTTGACACACTCGGTCACTGTTGCGGCAACTCATAGACAACAAACACATTATATTTGGTGTTGTAATATATATCATTCTCCAATAATATATCACCAGTCGCATTGAGCAGTGATAAAAAAACTGGTAAAATTGTGTTTGCCATGTTTAGTTGCAATTTCATTACATTTCCTCTAATAGTTTTGTTACATTTCCATTGTTTTTATTCGAATTTATATATCAGATTCTTGTTTAGACACCAATATATGCAAGTATGGAAAACCACTTGAAAGCTATCTTCCATGACTTACGAAACAATCAATGTATTGAAAGATTGAGTGTAAATGTATGGAGTTATTTAATCACCTTAAATGACAATTTTGTCAAATTGGAAAAATCACCAAACATATCCTCACCACCTATCAAACATACATGGACATAGTCAACAAAAAAATAATACATCTAATACACGAATAAATATTAAAATAAAATTGAAAACAAAATCACGCACAAGAAACCTGGAAAAGCATTCATTGTTTGAGCGAGGGCGACCTCGCTTGTTGAGTTGTTCAAATTCAAATGTTTCATCTTCATCTGTCGGGATATTCAAGTCAATTTCCAATCTTTCATTTTGTTTCCTTTTTTTTCTTCTCTTTTTGGGGATTAGGAAACTCTTCTTCCTCTTCAAAGATAACTCAAAAGCACCCAATCCACACGTGAATTCATAATCCATAATATGAAGATCGTTGGCGTCATCCAACAATTTTTTAAACAAAGCAATCAACTATTCAATTTTGGTCAAAGTAGCAGGAGGACTTTTTCAAACCAAGTCTAAGTATCCAAATAACTCCTTGGCCATCTTAATTTGTTCAACATTTACATCAACATTGTGACAATCCATGGCAGATGTGTTTGCATCTTCAGGAAGATCCAATATTGCCTCTATATTTATCACAGGAGGGTTATTGTATGAATCAGATGTGTTTTGATGATTTTGTAATTGGTTTGAAGCCATTGAACGGGAACACAACCAACCCACCTTTATAGCATGCTTACATATGTTGCCATGAATAGACCATGGACAATCACAAGTTATGAAATTTGTGCGATGACAAATGACAAGATATTGCTTAGTAAGTTTAGATTGACTCCTCACCCAAAAAGCATGAGACATTTGCTCATGAGGGTTGCTATGACTATTTGGAATTCTTTTTTCGTTTTCCAGTGATGATTCCAACTATTTCTCTTTCTTGTAATTATTCAAAAATCCTTCATTTTTTAGAATTTTCCTTAAACTTATAACAGGGTTCAACATTTGTTAGAAGAACATATATCAACCAATCCATCCTACGAGAACATTTCTTTCTTCTATCAGATAGAAATTTTGTCTGTAGGTAATAATGATATAACTCCACAACATTGTTTGCCTCTTGATTTGCATGGGGAAAATCCCAACAACCTTTGACCCACATCCTTAATTGCATAAAATTTGGGTTAGTGAAGATATTTCATCCATATGAAAACCAAAAAGAGAAATGTAACTCAGAGTTTTTCAACTTACAAATCTTGTCACCAACAACCCAATTCTTGTGGAAATAGTCTAGGAACTTCTTCGCATTAGCAAATTTGTTGAAGAAAACATTAGTTGCATTGCTCACTTCAACACTGGAACAATAATTCATAATTAAACCCAAATCACTAAACATTTCTTTTGCTATTTCTATACTACTGCCAATCAATTCACATTTTTTAACCATGCTCAACATACGTGCCAAACACACAATATTATATTGCACCTTATGATTCTCCTACCACATTCAATTCATTTCAAGCATGTTATTTTTGTAATAAATACAAGTTGTACTGTAAAATAATAAGATTGAAGTTACCTTAAAGCACCGATTTTAGCCAATGCATCATCAACCATGAAAGCATTAACTTTCCAACTATGATCAACTTGGTGACACCTATGCATGAGCTGCTCCAACCATAGTGAAATGTTCAGTGATGTATTACGTGATGCCACCACCCATGCAACTGGCACCCCACTTTGTTGTTCATCAAACGCCACGAGTGTGTACAACTGATACTATCACATTCAAAAAACATATGAAGTCAACTTCAACTCATCAATCATTATTAATCAAATTATTGTACTAGATCAATCCTTCTTAATACACTCACCCCATACTTATTCGTGCTGAATTTTGAATCCATGTCTATTAGACTATTATTCGATAGCTTCACCATGGTCTCCAACATCCACTTCATCTGAATTCCAACTATAAAAGGGACATATCCACCATTGGGCTTTTGATAAAAGAAAAAATAATCTCGGTGTTTCATATACCAAAGGTTCACACTCATTTCATCCTTTTTATGCAACTGATAATTTACTTTCATTAGACGATTATATATGCCAACAACATCTTTCCTACACAAAAAAAAATCCCTATCCCAAGCTACAACATCCACGTCAATATATTTTTTAACGTGCATTTTGCAAACCGAGTCAACTGGCACTTCCAAGAAGAAACAACTCTCTACATAGGAAACCATGTCCATTGATAACTTTGGTTGATGCAACACCCTAGCATGACCCGAGGTGTCCTGTTGGCTATAACAAAGCCATCCTTAGCTATCTACATGCTCATACATGTTATATGTTATTATCGCAATTTCAAGGATTTGAACCATAATTTTTACAATGAAATGGCATTGACATCCCCTCTTTTTCACAAATGAGTATCTTCGCTTCATTTCATCTTGTCCTCTTCTGTCATTGGGGCCATATGAACAAGCATAGCTGTATAAAAAAGATTGAAAACTCAATACATATGAATCCATGAAACTGATGGAGCATTATTAATAACAACATCTATACAATGGATCTCTAAAAAAACTTACACTTCATATAGCAAGGAAGCAGTAGGCTTTGAGCTTGGGCATTTATTTTGTACCAGGGTGAAAGAACATGAAGCATCTTAGTTCATTTCCTCTCCTCTAATAAAGTCTCCAATTCTAGTTGAATGGATTTTTGCAATCCGATCAAAGGAGGCCATGTGTTTTCCTTATACAAGAGACCAATCAAAATCCAACTTAGAGAAGATGTGCTTTTCTTTAGAATTTTTCACTGGAAGGACAATTATTGACTCCCATTTGACTTGTTTTACCATTTTTCTGACCTAATGAGTTGCCGCAACAATTAACTAGCGAGTTGCCGCAACGGTTGACCAACGAGTTGGCACAATGGTTGTCCAATAAGTTGACCTGTGCTCACTTACAAAATGGTCTGAATAAATTTGGCTGCAAAATTGTGTTCTAGTTGTGGTAAACAAATTAAATGTGTCTCTGAATGTAATGTTAATCTGAAATTCTCACTTAAAAATAAACGCATACATTCTCACTTAAAAAACACAGGCATTCACTTAAAAAAACATACCGGTTTTTCGTCGAGTGAGTAACTTCTTCATTTTTATCGAGCGAGGGCTTTCATTCCGTCAAGTGAGTAACATGGGAGGACTTGCTTTCTCGATTACATGAGCTTTACAAGGGAGTAAGCTCGATTGATTGTAAGATAATGCATGGCACTTGGCGAACGTCTTTCCGTCGAAAGGTTTGTAGGTCTCTGTTCATCCGACTTAGAGGTCTGTAACGAAGGAAAATTCGAAGAAACGCAGGAAATTCATGCATTCATGGTTGCCCCGTGTGTAGTGAAGGGAAAAGGGAAACAGAAAGAAAGAAAGAAAGAAAGAAAGAATTTTTAAAGTCCACGAGGCTAAAAATAGCCTATGGGACAAATTGCTTCTCTATCTGACTCTTGTATTCGGCCCTTTTCCTGTGAAGTTTTACAATGACCACTCTCAGCTTATCGACCAACTCTTCGCTGAATAAATTATCCCAAGAATTAGCTGCCAGAATACCTACATAGTTTTCCCTGATGTCTTTGAAGGCCTCACATTCTAGAATGAAATGTTTTTCTGTTTCCACTTTTCCGGAGGAGCAAAAAATACATACTCTTTCTTCCCACATTTCTTTTGGCCTTTTCCAGCGCCCTGTTTCACAACAGAGTTGATGAGAATTAGTCCTTAATTGAGCAATAAGAATTTTAGATCTCCAAGAAATATTAGCCCCTATGTACGCCTTTTGTTGATGGTTATGTGTGGGGTTAAATTCTTCAATGTAGTACTTCTTCTTTCTCTCTAGCTCTTTCATCCAAGTATGTTTGTGGAATTTATCCATAACAAAAGTTTTTATCTTTTTACTGTTTGTAAGACACATGCTCAAGCAAATACCCCATTTACTAAACCATTTGCTATTTTGCCGCATCCAAGTCTTCTGTCTTTTGCACAATCTATCACTAATCACAACCTTAGGCCATCTACCCTCTTCCATTTGCTCAATTTTTTTCAGATACCTTATGACTCGCGCCATAGCAATTGCTTCAATAGGAGCAGCCCCTGTTTCACTTAGCAGGATAGCATAAGGAACTGCACTTTTAATTTTGAATTTGTTTGTAATCAAATGTTTCTGAATTTTCTCAATTTGTTTCCACTGCATCTTGGTTGTGCTGCTGGCCCACAGTTCACAACCGTAGAGAATCACCGGATCACTAGAAGCCCAAAAAGAGTTAGAGTGGTTTTCCAGTCCCACAGCTCTGCCTCTCTACACCTATTTTGAAGAGCATAAAATGCTTTCCAACCCTCTAAAGTTATTTTCTTTCTACAACCATCCCAACTTAAATTTCTGTTGAAGTCAATTCCGAGGTATTTGTATTCTGCAACTTCTTCCAAAATGCTGCCTTCAAAATAGAACTTATGTTGGTTATGCTTTCTTTTGTTAGAGAAAACCACTACTTTCGTTTTGCTAATATTGACTTGCATCCCAACCCTTCTACAAAAATGCTCAAGGGAACGTAAATGCTCTTGCAAACCAAGAGCCGATTTAGCAATCAATATAAAGTCATCTGCGTACAAAAGAAGCCTGATAACGAACTTGCCCAAATGGATACCGTCACCCCCTTGCGAATTTAGCCACTCTTCAAGCTTGTCAATATATAACCCAAAAAGGGTAGGAGATAATGGGCAACCTTGCTTGACCCCGATATTGCTTCTAAAACTTTCAGAAATGCCAGCTGAAGTTCTGATTTTGACTTTCACCTCTTCATACAACCTATGCACAGCGGCTCTCAAATGCTTGGGAACCCCGAGTTCCTCCATTCTGCCCCAAAGCTTATCCCTAGGAACCGTGTCAAAGGCTTTTCTGAAATCAACAAAGCAACATAAAACTTCTTCCTTTTTTTCCCAAACTTTTTCGATGATGTGCCTTAAAGTTATACAATGATCAACTGTGGAATGCTAAGGTCTAAAACCCGCTTGCCCTTTAGCACGTTTATCTCTTTCTTCTGCCCACTTGCTGATTTTCTTTTCTAACATGTTTCCAAATAACTTTGCAAACAAGGGGTTTATCG
Source organism: Pinus albicaulis (assembly GCA_034641835.2). Lineage (NCBI taxonomy): Eukaryota > Viridiplantae > Streptophyta > Pinopsida > Pinales > Pinaceae > Pinus > Pinus albicaulis. The sequence continues at coordinate 792,363,254 of CM076570.1, read as the reverse complement.
TTATGGTTCTATAGTTGGAGGGATTATTGACGTCACCGCTCTTGAAAAGAGGTATTGCCATACTAGTTGTCCAATCTGTGGGGAACCCCTGCTGTAAGATGTTGTTGAAAATTTTTGTGATGTGAGGTGAAAGAATTTTTAAGCCCCACTTTAGATACTCTGCTTGGAGGTCATCTAAGTCTTTTGCTTTTCCAGCGCTCAACTTCTTGATACCCATCTCTACTTCTTGCACCGTGAAGAGTTTTGTGTCTGTGTTGACCAAGGGAGGAGGGTCAACCTTGGGATCCTGCTCATAAAGTTGTCTTGCATAGTCAAACCATTTAGAAGATGTAATGTTGTTTTCAGTTTGCACCTTTTTTGATTGGAGCTCTTTCCAAAATAATTTGGGGTTATTTTTCCCGAGGAAGATTAGTTCTTCTCTCCTTGAAACCATGAAATCAACTTTTTTCTTTTTTACTGTCTGCTTGTAAGCTTTGAGCTTTATGCTATCCGTGTTTGATTCCTTCCACCTTCTCCTTGCCTTTTTGCATTCCTCGTCAAACCAAGCATTAACTGGAAAGCAATTTGTTTCAGACTTTTTAATTTTTGCTCTTTTGCACTCCGCAAGTGCGCTTTGAATTAAATGTGTTAATCTGTGACTATGAAGGCCATGAGATGGGATTTCCTCCTTCTTGAAGAGCCTCTCTAGCATTATTTTGAAGGTATTACAATTCTCTAGATTCAAAAGAATTCTGCCCTTTGGGGGATTTTGTTGAACACACTGATTTTTTGACCCTAATTGCTTCTTTCCGGTCCAAGAGAAACTTAAATAGATTGGCTTGTGATCTGATTTTAAGTCCCAAATTTGATCTCCAATCAACACTTCCTCCATAGCGACAGCCTTTAGACGGTAACGCCGTGAGATGGGGACGGAGAAAGGGCCATGGGACCCGCATTCGCTGAAAAAGGGTAGCCGGAGCGCAAAACCCAGAGACCCTTAGTTGAATGGTTAGCTTACTCATTGTTTTGGACTGCCATAATGAACTATTATTTTGCCACTTTCCAACAAGGAGCCGGAAAATGTATGTTGTGGTTAATGTTTATCAATACGGAGAAAATTCCACGTGGAAGATTTTTTCATCTGTACTGAGGGTTCTTTATAAGGACGATAGCATGTGGGACAGAAACGAGTGGACCGTGGTGATCACACAGGCGAAGTGTAAGCGGAAATGCAAGGAATGGTTGCTGGCGTTGGAGTTGGAGGCCAATCGCGCCTATGGTTTTACAAGGATGTCATTGTTTCTCCTCCCTCTGTCAGAATGCTTCAGCAACACCTTCACATCCCCAAGGCTTGCAAATTTCGTCAGTATAATTTATCTCTTTCCTCTTTTTTACGTTCTTAGATTTTAATGGATCACTGCTTCGATTCCCATGAAGTCAGACCGATTTAAATTAAAACAGCAGAATTCATTTTGCACTCGAAAATGGAACCCTGTGAATGGTATTGGCATGGATTAGCTCGCTACTAAGAACCATTCTTTGGATAATAACAAATACTTGGCAATTGCACTGTTTATGTTAATTGGGACTGGATTATTTTGTAAGGAAAGTGTAATCCAGGGTGTATACAACGCATTGGACTGTCTTCGGTGTTTTGTCAAGTTCAGCAGAATGCATTGAGAAATTCAAGCTGCTTTTGAATGAGGTGATTTGTGTTGGGATAAATTTGATTTTATCCGATTTACCACCGTTTCTCACCGGATTCTGCCAGACAGTTTTATCAAGATAAGGGCACTTCGCACAGGCACATAGTTTTTTCAGCTCTATGAGCTTTTATGTTCCAATTTTACATATATCTGTACTCTCTTTTGAGTGGGGAAAGGGAGTAAATTATAACAGTAACAACAAATTGAATTAAAAGCATCCCACGAGATACTTTAGCACAACACCAAAATGTGCAGAGTTTTGCGAGATTTAGGAGATTTTGCACTGGCTGACCAATTAAGTAACTAGAAGTGGTGTTCTGCATAAAGTTCTTTTAGAGATTTTGAAAGGCTAAAATTTGGACAGCTTCGTTTTTTTTAAAGGAAGACACATCTCATATTTCATTAGTGAACTTAAGAGATTACATCATTCTTGAAGAAGTAACATTTTTAAGGCAACATTCTTGAACAAGTAAATGAATACAAGTATCTCGGGATTAATTTCAGCAACAAGTTTAATTGGGAGGACTGCAGAAAGAAGAGAATTTTAGGAGGGTGGAAAGCATTATATGCTCTTCAAAACAGATGCAGAGAGGCAGAGTTATGGGACTAGAAAACGATTAAAGTGCTTTTTGGACTCCTAGTTTGTCCAGTGATGCTACATGGGTGTGAATTGTGGGCTCGCAGCACCCCTATCTCAAAATACAAGCAAATCAAGAAAATCCAAAAACGCTTGATCATGAGCAAATTCATAATAAAAATTTCGGTTTATTATGAGATAATGTTGAGTGAAACAGGAGCAACTCCCATTGAAGCAATTGCAATTGTGCGTCTCATAAGATATCTAAAAAGAATTGAGCAAATAGGTGTAGGTAGATGGCCTAATGTTATCTTCAATAAAGGCACGAGTGAAAGAAAGAAAACATGGATGAGACAAAACTACACATGGATGCAAAAATGGAATATCTTTCTCAAAGCTTATCCCACAAATAGCAAGGAGCTAAAAATTTTTGTTATGGAGAAGTTCCGTAAACGTATATGGGAAAAATAGTTGGGTAGAAAGAAGAAGCACTATGTTGAGGAATTCAACCCTACTTGTGATCTCCACAAAAATAGTATATTGGAGCTAGCATTCCATGGAGGGCAAAGGTTCTTATTGCTCAGTTAAGAACTAACTTGCATCAACTCTGGTGTGAAATAGGATGGTGGAAAAGACCTAAAGAAGTTTGGGAAGAACGGGTGTGTACATTTTGCACGTCTGGGGTAGTGGAATCGGAAAAAAATTTCATTTTGGAATGTGATGCTTTCAGAGACATTAGGGATAATTATGGAAATATGTTAGCATCGGTTAGCATTGGTGATAAGATCCTAGTCCAAACTCTTCTACCAAAGATTAATGAAGAAGGGAAAATAATACTAGAACCAGAAGCAATTTTGGAAACAAGGAGTAAACCACTGAGAAATTGAGCAATCACTGAGTATCTCATCAAATGGAAGAACCTACTAGTGAAAGAAGCGGCATGGGAAGATGAGTGTTTCATGTAGAAACACGCACATATAGTCAACTGTTGAGGACAAAACTTGTTTGAGGGGAGGGGCATTTTAAGCCCCATATAAGCCCCATGTTAACCCAAAACCGCATTATTAAGCCCTAGATATTGAGTGGTTACATTTCTATTGTTATATTGTTATGTAAGCTAGAGCCCCTCATGGTCCCATTTCATTATAATTGTATCCTTTGTCTCTCATATATGTACTAAGGAGACCTAGTCTTAGGATCATCAAAGATTGTCTTGTTCATTGTATTTATTGTATAAGGAGGTTTCCCCCTTGAAGTGCACTGTAATTATTGGCTTTTTATCACTGTTAAGGCACAAGGATCATAAGTTATAACACAAACAATGTGGGGGATAGGGGGAAACTTTGTTTAACCCCAATGGTACTCCTGATGAATGTTGACATCGCATGAACTGTGAAGAGATGATCAAGGACAAACTCATATAGGCGCATAATGGCAGTAAGTCGAGTTTGGAGATGCCAATGTGTCTTAAGTCTCTGGAATAAGGCTTCTTAGGGGACAAAGTGAAAATCTTTCTGAAAGTCTATAGAGCAACAATAGAATTGTGAAAAATGATGTTGTGCCTCCTTCCTGATGGCCTAGAGGGTGAAGATGTGATTAATGGTCTAATGAGAAGGTCAAAATATTGCTTGCCTAAGCTCAAACCAGTGTGGAAAAAGTCGGCAAAAAGTCCCGACTTTTTGAAAAAATCCCGAATTTTTCCCGGAGCCGACTTTTTGCCGACTTTTTCATCCCTGAAAAAGTCGTGATTTTATCCTCGAAGTCCCGACTTTTTCGAAAAAATCTCGAGTGAGGTAGTTTCTTTAATAATTTTTTAATTTTTTTTGAAAAAATCAGGATTTTTTCCAAAAATGAATATTTTTGTATTTTTTTAGTTTTGCCGACTTTTTCAAAAAACTCCCGACTTTATCGAGTATTTCAACTTTTGGACCCTTGTCAATTTAATCCCGACTTCGACTTTTTCCACATTGGCTCAAACTCACTAGAGAGCTTTATATGCATAGAGATTTGAGAATGTGTGACCCATAATGATCATTCTGTAATTGTTGGGATCTGAGATGGGGCCCGATTTGTGTATCAAGTGAATGATGTGATGTGTAGAATTTCCACGAAATTCTGATCTGTTGTTATGAACAATCTGAAAATAATTTTTCTTTTCACACAAACACAAAATTTCTCTACCAAATCGCAACCGAATAGAACACAAATAATTTCACAAATTCACACAAAAACAACACAAATTTTCTAGGGAACCCAATAGGGAAAACCCTCGCTTGCTTGAGAATTTTATTGAAGAAAATAGGCTACAGATCTCTTATAAAATCCAACTGTTTCAATAGAGAATGCAATTTGATCTCTTAGCCTTGAACTAGGCTTGAAACAACTCTACAAGAACACTGATCTGCTTCCCAAAGGAAATTCTCCTCCAACATCTCGCACAATTTAAATCCTCTCACAAGCTCTCTTGCTCAAAAATTCGTGCTCAAGAATTGATTGATCAATTGTGTGGCTTCGATCTCCTTATAAGATTTTCGATTAGGCTATGTTTAGTGAGTTTTCTAAATTAAGAGTTGAACTAGAGCTTTTCTAGTTAACAAAAGTCAACACACATAGTTAACTGGATTCCCTTAAAGTTTAGGAGGCTAACTCCACTTGTTCACTCAGTTCCCAGTTTAACTCACACTGGAAGACAATTAACTTAGTCTTCCACAAACTCGCACTAGTCAAACTGCTTCTTGAACTTGTCCTCATCATTGGAACTCGTGCATGATTAAGAAGATCACAAATTCGATTCCTTGAATTAAGGCACAAATCAAGGAATCCATCCTTCGTTATTTTCAACACTCCCTCTTAGCGAGGAAGGGATTTTGTACAACTCCCGACTTATCTCTATGACGAACAAAACTACCCCTTGCCAATGCCTTGGTCAAGATGTCTGCTGTCTGCCGCCCTGTTGGAATGTACGGTAGCTTGACTATCCCCTTCTACACACAATCTCTAAGATGGTGATACCGAATCTCAATATGCTTTGAACGATCATGAAACACTGGAATCTCAGAGAGCTTAATGCAACTCTGATTATCACAATGTATCATGGTAGGCTCCATCCCCTGTCTGAAAAGTCCCACAAGTAACTTCCTCATCCAAATAGCCTCGCAAGTTGCTTGACTAGTAGCCATGTACTCAGCCTCTGCTGAACTGAGTGCAACTGATCTCTGCTTCTTGCTGTACCAAGAAACTACAACTGACCCAATGCTGAAGATGCCACCTGAAGTACTCTTCCTGTCTGTGGAGCTCCCTGCCCAATCTGCATCAATGAAGCCCTCAAGCCTCACTCCATCAACCTGTTTGTACCACAATCCACAGTCTGTTGTGCCTCTGAGATATCTTAACAGATGCTTTGCAACAACCCAATGCACTCTGGTCGTTTCAACCACGAACTGACTCGTTGAATGCAAAACAAATATCAGGTCGTGTGTTGATCAAATACACCAACGACCCAGTGAGCTTCCTGTATACTGTAGGATCCACTCACTCTCCTTTGTCAGCATCCACCTTCCTCCAGTTTGTGACTAGAGGTGTGGCCATGGGCTTGCAATCCTACATATGAAATCTTCGGAGAATCTTTGCTGTGTACTTGCCCTATCCCACGAAGATCTCACCATCACCCTGCCAAACCTCCAAGCCAAGAAAGTAGTGCATAAGCCCCATATCCTTCATCTCAAACTCCCTTGCAAGGTCCTCCTTGCAATCTTGGATCAAACTCTCATCTCCAGTCAGTATAAGGTCATCGACATAGAGAAGTAGAATGAGCGGAAGCCCTCCAACCATGATGTAGTACATGTTGGGATCCACCTCACTCTTAGTGAAGCCCAATCCTCGAAGGTAGCTGTCAATCCGAGTGTACCATGCTCTCGGAAGTTGCTTGAGCCCATAAAGAGCTCTCTTCAGTCTGCAGACATGTGTGTCTCTGCTGAACTGCTCGAACCCCTCTGACTGCTCTATATAGATCTCCTCAACAACCCCATTGAGAAAGACTGTCTTCACCAGTGTTGCATGAAACGTTCCCCCTCCCCAACTCAAACTCAAGATCCGCGTCTCGTACAAAAATGCGGGTGATCTAGCCTCCGAAACGCGGATCGAACCGAGCTGGACGATTCCTAGCCTATGGGAACCGTACGGCCCGATCCCCGTTCCCATATACTGGGGACGCATTTCGAAGGCCGGATCAGGGTGTGGATCCGCTGCGGATTGGGGTTGACTTCGGGCGGATCCCGACCAGTTCCGTGGGCCCACCGGCCGTTTCCGCTATGCGGCCCACTTAAATCATTTATTTATTCATTTATTTTTGTCTAAGTAGGGTTGGGGGGTGGGTTAAAGTTGGGTTAGGGATGGAATGAAAAGAATAAAAGTCCCTTTCACCTCTCATTTCCTCACTCTTATGTTTTTGGAGAGCTTGGAGAAGAGAGGAGGAGAGGAGAAGAGAGTGTTGATTTTTGGGTAGCATCGGATGTGCTCTAGCTCCGAAACTTTCTGGAGGGGCTAGAACACATGAGATCTCCAAGACCCAGAAATCGTTTGGAGAAATTCCACCCGGAGCTTAAGTTATTCAAATAATTAATTATTTTAAATGGAGCCTAAGTTAAAACTTAGGGAAATAAAATAATTAAAGTGAATTAATTTAAATGTGGGTGAGAATGTTCTAAGTGACGAAGATCAAGTCTTTTCTAATCTTAGCCATCGATTAGAGATTAGATCAAGACCGTTGATTCATCCATAGGAAAAGTATAAAGGAACGCTTGAGGGTCAGTTGGAGAACACACATAGAGTCTGAATCTAGAGATCGAATTCTTCTGACGGAGCAGTGCTCGGACTTAGATCAGATTTGAGTGATTTAGTGCAACAGTGAGGGGCAGACGCAGTTGTTGGTCGGAGGACCAAGAGTACATAGCAGAGAGGCAGTAGAGACGCAGAGGAACCAACACCACCAGGAGAGGTGACATAGACCCCATAGAGGGTGACGTAGGCCCACACAGGGTTCACTCAGGGGATGCGTAGTGGCTCCAAGGGGCAGTCCAGAAATTGCTGGAGGTCGGGGTTTCTAAGCCGATAGGGTTGAAACTAGATTTCTGAGAGGCAGATCAATGTAGAGAAGGGGTGACACAGTCTTCAGCTAGACCCACATAGGCCTATGCATCTACTGCGCAGAGGCAGCGCAAAGGCAGTTGGGGTTTCACCAGTTTCTGATCAGGATCAACCAAGACTCGCAGTGTGAGGTAAAACTCACAAATTTTTCTGTCTGCCTAGGATATTCTCTGTTGGGTGAGCTAGATTATGGCACCCTAGATGTATTCAGATCACTGTTGCTTAATAATATAAACCCTCAGATCTGCTGCACCGGTTTTCCCACATTGGGTTTTTCCGGGGACAATTGTTCAAAAATAAATGTGTCCTTTGTATGAATGCTTCATTTATAGTTGTGTAGGTTGCAATGTATTTACATAAATATTTTCTTGATGTATTCAGAAAATAACTTGTTAAATTAATGAAAACAAGTAGGTGATGTAAATCAGATTTCTGCAGTAGGATTTCTGTAACTTAGATTCAAAAATTTTCACATGGTATCAAATTTTCACATGGTATCAGATTTGTTGCAGATCAAGTAGAGTTGAAGCCATCAACAAAAGGACGAAGAAAAAATTGCTACAGGAAGGTAGCTGTCTCGAGTGACAATGCTGAACTAGAAAGAGGCAGAGGAAGGTTGTCGCAGTCACCAGAGGGGTTCACGCAGAGCCCGCGTCAGCCAGCTAGGGTGACGTTGTACCTGCAGGAGGCAACATAGTGCTTGCTGGGCCAGCGTAGAGGTTTTGAGCCTCAAATTTTTCCGGTTGCCGTGGCTGGATGTGTAGTTCGATTTTTCTTCTGGAGTTGCTGGTGGGGCATTGTTTCTGTTGGTGCAGAACAATGTCTAGTGGGGCAGTGGCAAAGTAGAGGGAAGCAGTTCCTCAGAAGACTTCTTACCAATAAGTCTAGATCTAGTGCTGATCAACAACAAAGAGTGATCAAAGAGGAGTTTTTTGACATCAGTTGGCAGAAAAATTTCCGTAAAAGGAAATCGATTTTCAGAGAGAGCTTGTTCCTTAGAGGGTTTCTAGCACCAAAGAAACCCAGATTTGAGTTTTGCCGGGACAACAACAAAAGAGGGAGAAGAGAACCAGTTCGACATTTTCTTGTTGAGCAGAGATGGCTGCACATGGACTGAGGGATCATGACAGGTTGGATGGAGCATCCAACTTTGTCATCTGGAAGGCCAGGATCCTGTCAGTTTTGGATGAACATCGCATTAAGGATCATGCCTTGAATGTAGTTGCTGCCCTTATTGATGCTGATCCTCTCAAGAAGTATGAAGAGGCTCAAGCGAAGGCAAAACACGTGATCATGGACAGAGTCGAGGATCATGTAATCCCACATATTGCTGAGAAGAACACAACAAAGGGAATGTGGACTTCCGTGACCACTATTTACTAGGGAACTTCCGTCTAGCGGAAGATGTTGCTTGAGGATCAGCTGAGATGCAGAAGGGAGAAGAGATCGACCCCTTCCTTATCAGATTGCAAGTGATCCAAGATCAGCTAGCTTCTGTAGGGGCTACACAAGATGATGGTCTTATGGTCATAACTGCCTTGAATGCAGTCTCTGAAGACTAGGAGAACTTTGTCCAAGGTATTTTGGGCAGGGTCGCTCTTCCAAACTGGGAGGAGATGTGGGCAGCTCTTCGACAGGAAGAGATTAGAAGGTTGACCAAGGCCGGAAGCAGCAACACGGGGATCAAAATCAAGGAGGAAGAGGAATATGTGGCTCTCACATCTAAGGGACAACATTGGCAACAGAGAAGGAAGAATAAGGACCTCTCGAAGGTCAGAAGCTTCAGGTGTGGAGAGTTGGGACATTTCGCCACACAATGCCCTTTGAAGAAGAAGGGAAAAGAAGAATCTGACTCGAAGGCTGCTACAGCGAAGGATGATGATGATTGTGCCATGAGTGCTCATGTGCCTCGGGAGAAGAGGTGGGGCGACATTGATCTATAGTTCTTGAATTGCAGTGAAAGGGGTAGGATTTTTGAGGTGCCCAAACTCTTGGATCACATACGGCTACGGGAGCCCTTAATGACAGTAGCAGAATGACAGATGTTAGTTGGCGCGAGAGATGATGGAGCGACAGTGGCATAGCTAGAGTGTCGAAGTCTGAAGCAGTGCAAAGCAGAGGCATCAGCAACAACGTAGTGCACGAAGGTGCAGCGTAGTGCAGAGCAGTGCTTACGCATTGTAGAGCAGCAACAACACAATAGCATTAGAGGGTTAGCGCAGATTAGCAACAGAGGTAGTTCCAACATCGAGGTGCATCCAAACTGACCAGTATGTCAGTATTTGGGATGTCTTTCAGTTGCTTAACTCTCAACAATTGAGTTGCAGTGTAGCAGTTAGCAGTGGCAGTGGCAGTGCTATGGGAAACATGATGCAGCATATTGAGAGGGAGCTGCAGTACAAATGTAGCACTGTCAGTGGCAGTGACATGGGCAATAGTATAGATAGCAGTAGTGCAGTGGATGAGGGGTAGCAGCCGAGCATCAGTAGCGCAGAGGACCGATGTCGTGGATTAGGGTGATGCTTCTAGTAAAGAAGTATTGCTAGAGCACATTCCTCGCCAAGAGAGAGTGTTGATTTTTGGGTAGCATTGGATGTGCTCTAGCTTCGAAACTTTGCGGAGGGGCTAGAACACATGAGATCTCCAAGACCCAGAAATCGTTTGGAGAAATTCCACCTAGAGCTTAAGTTATTCAAATAATTAATTATTTTAAATGGAGCCTAAGTTAAAACTCAGGGAAATAAAATAATTAAAGTGAATTAATTTAAATGTGGGTGAGAATGTTCTAAGTGACGAAGATCAAGTCTTTTCTAATCTTAGCTGTCAATTAGAGATTAGATCATGACCGTTGATTCATCAACAGGAAAAGTATAAAGCAAGGTTTGAGGTTCAGTTGGAGAACACACACAGAGTCTGAATCTAGAGATCGAATTCTTCTGACGGAGCAGTGCTCGGACGAAGATCAGATCTGAGTGATTCAGTGCAGCAGTGAGCGACAGAAGCAGTTGTTGGTTGGAGGACCAAGAGTACATAGCAGAGAGGCAGCAGAGACGCAGAGGAACCAACGCAACCACCAGGAGAGGTGACACAGACCCCAAAGAGGGTGATGCAGGCCCACGCAGGGCTCACGCAGGGGCTACACAGTGGCTCCAAGGGACAATCCATAAATTGCTGGAGATCGGGGTTTCTAAGCCGTCAGGGCCGAAACTCGATTTCTGAGAGGCAAATCAGCCCAGAGAAGGGGTGACGCAGACTTCAGCTAGACCCACGTAGGCCTACACATCTACTGCGCAAAGGCAGCTGTGGTTTCACCAATTTCTAAACAGGATCAGCGAGGACTCGCAGTGTGAGGTAAAACTCACAAAATTTTCTATCTGCCAAGGATATTCTTTGTTGGGTGAGCCGAATTATGGCACCCTAGATGTACTCAGATTACTGTTGCTTAAAATTATAAACCCTTAGATCTGCTGCATCGGTTTTCCCACATTGGGTTTTTCCAGGGATAGTTGTCCAAAAACAAGTGTGTCCTTTGTCTGAATGCTTCATTTATTTTTCAATACTTGATCTATATAGTTGTGTAGGCTGCAGTGTATTTGCATTAATATTTTCTTGATGTATTCAGAAAATAACTTGTTAAATTAATGAAAACAAGTAGGTAATGTAAGTTAGATTTTTGCAGTAGGATTTTTGTAACTTAGATTCGGAAATTTTCATAGAGAGCTTGGAAAAGAGAGAGTTTGGAGGAGTGAAGGAGGAGGAGCTTGGAGGAGTAAAGAAGGGCTTGTTGAAATTTGATGGCTAAAAAAGTTTCCTACAATCCCAACCCAGTTTTAATTTCACCTTATCACTCCCATTAAGTTAAATGCCCTTTCCCATAAACTTACATTCAACATTTAGAATTTTGGAAATGAAATTTCTAGATTAAAACACATGGGACTGTCAACATATGCTAAAAATAAATATGGACATAAACAGACCAGCAACACATAACAAAAATACACAGATTTTTGGTCAACTTAGACCCAAGCAAAACCCCTTCAATCTTCTTCGGGGAAAACCTGTTAGAGAGCTCTTCAAATTTATTTATCTTTCAAGTTCAGGAAAAATACATTTGTAGACAAAACAAAACAACTAAATACAACTTATCTCTTCAGCCCAAAACTCCTTGAAAACCATGCCCACTTTGCCTCGTTTTTCGTGCCCACTTGAAGATGAAACTGTATAGTACGGATTCTGTATGGACTGTACGGATTTTTTTTTTGCCCAAAATCTTCTCTTGAACTGTGTGCAGCTCACAACATTAAATGCTGTTTGTACTGTACATTCTGCTGTCTTTTATGCCTTGATTTCTGTGCCCAACTTTGCCTAGAAATCATTCCTTTAGCTTGCTGCAACAAATTTCTTTTTCAGAACTTTTCTCGAGCTCTTAGCCTCCTTTCTCCAATCTGTTCACGAAGAATGAATGAATGCAGTCTCTCTTTTCTTTTCCCCCTTTTGTTTCCCTAAATGAATTTTGGGCAACCCTAAGATCTAATGGCTCAGATTCTTTTAGGTCAAGGGATGAGAATAAATGTGCATTTAATTCTCACTTTCTATTTTTTAACTCACCCATTAAATAAAGTACCCACATTGTACTTTATGTCTAAAGTCACTTTTCACTTTATAATTTATCATTGACTTTACCACTTATAAAGTCACTTTCACTTTATAATTTAATATTGATTTTACCACTTATAAAGTCACTTTCACTTTGTAAAGTCACACTTAGGAAAATAATTATTTTGGACACTTTTCCCTAGATAGAGTCTAACCCATGGGAAACCACTTGTCCAAGGTACATTAAAAATCAACAGGCTTCCATCTACAATAGCTAAAGAGGTAAGTGCAAACCCCAAACTCCCTCATTCTTTTTGTCATTTTTCTCCTCCCTCTCCTACTTTTCCCCATTCTTTCTTCTTGCTCATTTAATTGCAGGCTGTCCACCACCTATATTCATATTCCGAGATGGTGTTCTTTTGGCTTATATGTATCATTCCACTTTTGGTTTTCATGATGGCAAGGGGGAGTAGGAAAAGAAGGGAAGAAGAAGAAGAGGATAGTGGTCCCCATATGAGTGACCCAATGTATGATGAGGAGGAAGGGGATGAACCTAAAGAGAACATTGAAACATTAGAGGGGAAAGCTACATTGACACCCTTGTGGAACTATGTGACCAAACTTGAAGGGGGAAAAGGTGGTGGAAGCAACAAGTTTTTGTGCCCTCATGGTTGTCATGGAGGAAAACCATATAGTGGTTCATATACTTGTGTGATTGGCATCTTTGTGGGGTGTTGGACAATGATGACAAAAAGGGTGCCGTGGGGATACAAATTTGACCAAACATTTCAACTGAACAAAGAAGAAAATACATCCAAATAGAGGAGGCTGCACAACAAAAAAGCAAGAAACAAAAAACACAGTCTGAATCAAGTGAAACCTCTAGATTTGGTAGCTCATCTCCTCATGGTACTTTTGCAAGCTTTGGAGGTAAAAGGACAATAGGGGATTTCCTGAATGTTGCTAAGAGGGATGATGTGGATGGAAATATAGTTCGATTTCTTTGTGCTTGCGGTGTACCATTCAATGTGCTTCACTCTCCTTATTGGCATGATATGGTAAAGGCCATCAATGAAGCCCCAAAAGGATACAAGGCCCCCAACTATGAGAAAGCTAGAACAATGTTATTAGAAAGAGAAAAAACAAAGGTTCAAAGAGCTTTGACACATTTTACAAATGAGTGGGAGGATTGTGGGGTATCCATTGTATCATATGGGTGGACAAATATTAGAAACCAACATTTGATACACGTTCTTGGTGTTTCTGCTAGTGGTGCATTATTTATTACATGTAATGACTCCTCCTCCGTCAGTGCAACTTCCCAAAACATTGCAGATATCCTATTGCAATCAATCAAAGATGTTGGTCCTAATAATGTGGTTCAAGTTATCACAGATAATGCAACAAATTGTAAGGCAACAGGAAAAGTTATTGAGCGTACTTATCCACAAATCTTTTGGTTGGGGTTTTTGGTGCACACATTGAGCCTTTTGATGCATGATATTGTGAAGCATAAAGAATGTGGGTGGATTAATGAGCTTTACAAGAGAGGGAAGCAACTCTTCAAATTTATCATAGGGCATACAAGGGTAAACTACTTTTATGGCACTTACTCCAAGTTGCAGTTGATTAAACTTGCAAAAACAAGATTTGCAAGTTATTACCTCACCTTTAGGTGGTTAGTGAAGGTGAGACAAGCTTTAACTGACCTCTGAATCATGGGAGGAAATTAACACTGATAGAGATGGTGCTAATGTAGCCAAGGACACTATTCTTGACATGTTATTTTGGTCACAGATTAAATATGTTTTGCAATTCACCAAACCAATTTATTACATGATCAAGTTTTCAGATTCAGATCGACCAATAATTGGGGAGGCGTATGAGCAAATGGATAGCATGTTGGGGCAGATTAAAGACATTGTTGAGCCTAGATATATCACCTTGTACAATTATATTCATGCAAAGGTGGAAAAATGGTGGGATATGCTAAATGTTCCATTGCATGCCTTAGCATATGTTTTGACACCTAAATACTATCATCCATCATGGCTTTCAACATCAACATCTGGGGGGGAGCAGGAGAAAACCACACCTAGATCTAGAGGTTCTAGAAGGTTATATGAAAGCATTGGATAAATTAGTCCCCGATGAGGAGGAGGCTGCCATGGTACGGAAACAGTTGAGAAACTATACGCTTAGCACTGGTCCATTTGGGAGCATGCATGCAATTAGAGATCGAGAGACTTTTTCTTCTCTTGAGTGGTGGAACATGCATGGAGGTGCTACTCCACTTCTACAGACTTTGGCATTGCGGGTGCTATCACAGGTGGTAAACACTTCTTCTGCAAAGAGGTGTTGGAGATCTTATTCTTTCTTCCACAGTGTTAAAAGGAACAAGTTGAGTTTAGACTTGGCAGAGAGCTTGGTTTATGTTGAATGTTCATTACAAATTGCGATTGTTGTCCCATTACTGTGATGATGCAAAGACTAATAAAGACCTTAAGGTTTGGGACAAGAATCTAGAGGAGCCCAATTTGGAGGATGGAGTGTTGCGATTAGAGAAATTAGAGGATGCTCTTATCCAGGATGATGATAATTGAGTTGAGATGCCACCCCCATTTGGTCACTTGGTTCCTAGGTTCCATCCTTCAACACCAACAACAGGGGCTTCATCTTCGTCAACTTTAGTGCCACAACTTCCACAACCACCATCTTCTTCATTGCCCACCGCTACGTACTGTTTGTGGTGGAAGGAGAGATTGGTAGATATATTCATAATTGACTACTTTTGTCATAGATTAGACTTGTAGGCTTGTTGTGAATTTGAACTTTTTTGTCCTGGTGGTGGCCAAGTGGCCTATTTTGTAAACATTATTATTTGAATTTTGGACATGACTAGTGTTGAAAGTTGCCCGCTTGCTATATAATATGCTTTATGTTTTATAATATGCTCAAAAATTTGATGTCTGTTTGTAATTGCTAGAATATAGATGGTTGATGCTCGAATAATTAATCGTTGATGTACAATGGAATCATGGATGCCATATCTATCTTGATTTATGTAAAAATATGCATGTTTTCATGACCTCTACAACTGATTTGGTATTTGGGATGTTTTTTTTTTAATATAAATGCAATATATATATATATATATATATATATATATATATATATATATATATATATAGTAGACGTTTCGCTTACTATTTTTTTTGGAATATGATGCTTCTGCGTCCCCGCTTCCAAAAAATGTCCCCGCTTCGTGCAACGTTGGCCTTCACGTCCATCTGGTGGATCTTCCACCCCATCTGTGCTGCAAGTGCCAAAATAGTCCTAATGGATGAATATCGTGCTATTGGAGCAAAAATATCCTCATAGTCTATGCCCTTAATATGTGAGAAGCCCTTGGCCACAAACCTAGCCTTGAACTTCTCCATATTCCCATCTGCTCCATGTTTCAACTTGTACACCCACCTGGATCCAACTACTGATTTCCCCCCAGGTTGTGGAACAACCTCCTAGACGTCATTCTTCATGATAAAGGAATACTCCACCATGGCATCTTGCCAAACATGCTGAGTAACTACCTCCTCATAAGAAGAAGGCTTAGTGTCAACCAACTCTGTCATCAGTGCTATATAACCTGTGTACCTCTGTGGCTGTTTACTTTGCTTAAACATGGTGCTAGGAGCCTCAACCTGCTCCTGAGCCTCTTGGATCAAACTCTCGGCCCACTTGGCCTTCTTCCTCCCTGTGGTGGGTGGCTTTGTCTGATCTATCTACTCTCAGCGTGGCTTGTCCTCGTCATCCTGCTGCAAATCCTGCCTTCCTACCCTCTTGCCACTGGATTGTGGCTGTCGCTAACTCTGAGGTGCTGGATGTGCCTCTTGTTTGGGAGCAAGTAGCTCCTCCTCAGGTACTGCAATCTGTTCACGCTTTAAGGAAACTATCAGAGCCTAATCCTCCTAGAATCTCACATCTCACCTAAGAACTGTCTTCTTTAGTCCTGGAAGATACACCCTGTATGCTTGAGATGTCTCACTATACCCCACAAAGATACCCTTCTCTGCTGTGGCATCCAACTTCTTCCTGTTATCTTTGGATACATGACAATAGGCCTTTGTGCCAAAGATATGGAAGTGTGAAACATCATACTTCTTTTTTGTGAAAGTCTCCTCTGGTGTGACTCATCCAAGCACCCTGTGTGGACTCCTGTTCTGCGGAAATATTGCAGTGTTGCATGCTTTTGCCCACTAGAATGTAGGCAGATCCTGGTCATGCAACATAGCTCTAGTTTCTCCAACAATGCTCCTGTTCTTTCTCTCGGCCACCCCATTCTGTTGAGGGTTATGAGGTGCTATCAACTCTCTCCTAATACCTTCCTTTGCACAAAACTCCTTGAAGGCATTGGATATGTATTCTCCACCATTGTCACTTCTCACTGCCTTGATTTTCTTTCTAGTCTGCTTCTCTACCAAGGCCTTAAACTCCATGAACGTATCTAAGAACTCATCTTTATTTTTCATATAGTAAATCCAAGTTTTTCGAGAAAAATCGTCAATGAAAGTAACATAATACCTGTGTCTCATCAGTGATGGAGAAGAAAAGGGCTCGCACACATTTGAATGCACCAAATCCAAAATCCCTTTGGATTTGCTGTCCTGACCATGGAAGGAAGACTTGGCATACTTGCCAAGCGTGCATCCCTTGCACACTCCACTCTTGTCAAGGCCTCTCGTTGGTAATCCTGTGGCAATCTGTTGAAGAATCTTCAACGCCCGATGATGCAACTGCCCCATGCGCATGTGCCAAAGTTCACCTACATTTGCACATCTTGCCTTGCTGCTCAAGGCTGCTCCAGTCTCTACATGCAACTTGTAAAGGCTTTTCACCCTCACACCTATTTGCTTCTTATATCCAGAAGCCAAGTGCAGGAGGTAAGCCTTACCTCTACCGAAGATGACATCATATCCTTTATCCTCAAGGATAGCTACTCAAACCAAGTTCTTCTTCAGTCCTGGAACATAAATAACATCTTTGAGATGTAGAGTATTACTTGATTCCCTCTCAAGGATGATAGTACCAACCATACTTGCCTTTGCATAGATTTTCTTCCCAGTCTGTTTCTCTACCAAGGCCTTAAACTCCATGAACATATCTAAGACCTCATCTTTCTTTTTCATAAAGTAAATCCAAATTTTCCGTGAAAAATCATCAATGAAAGTAACATAATACCTGTGTTTCATCAGTGATGGAGAAGAAAAGGGCCTGCACACATTTGAATGCACCAACTCCAAA
Organism: Pinus albicaulis; assembly: GCA_034641835.2. Taxonomy (NCBI): domain Eukaryota; kingdom Viridiplantae; phylum Streptophyta; class Pinopsida; order Pinales; family Pinaceae; genus Pinus; species Pinus albicaulis. Next base: position 792,345,950 of record CM076570.1, on the reverse strand, counting down.
ATCCCTTTGGCATAATGGTAAGAATGCTACCTGACTCCCTTGGTAGCATACTTGCCATTATCTCCAAGCTGGATATTCAACTGCATGTCCTTCTCATCCAACTGGCTGAAATACTCTCGATTTCCTGTCATATGGAAAGAGGCTCCTGAATCAATATACCACGTACTGCTCCCTACTGAGCTTTCCATGCAATATATCAATGAGAAGTCCTTCTCAAACTAAGAGGCAAACTCATCTACCTCAACTGATGCAGCTACATGCGCCTTATTCGACCCCTTCTTCTTCCAGTTAGGACACTTGGAAGCATAGTGTCCAAAAGTATGGCAATGGAAGCATTTGATCTTACTCAAATCTGTTTTCTTCTTGTCACCATTTTGACTGTTTTTTCTCTTCACCTTGACTTTCTTGTCTTTGCCTGCAAGAGCAAGATTCTCCTCCTCCTTCGCAACCTTGGAACCCTTGCCACTGCTACTAGAAGCCTCAACTAGCTTGAGCCTTAACTCCTCTTGGATGAAGTCACTCCATAGGTGTTCCCAATCCGACAACTTATCTTGTCCAGTAATGATTTGGACAAAAGTATGCCAATCTTTGGTAAACCCATTTAGAGCCACACACACTAGCTCTTTGTCAATATGATTCTCTCCAATAGCGACTAACTCATCACGAACTTCTTGAACTCTGGTGAGATAGGCACTGGCGCTCTCACCCTTGTGCATCTTGATTGTCCTCGACTTTTCTTGGAGGACCATCTTCCGGTTCTGGTAGAGCTTGACTAAGGCATGCCACATGTCCTTAGTTGTATCTTTATCTGCAACATGAGAAACTATATGATCTCGAAGTCCATCCAAGATCATTCTCTTGGCCTTGGCCATTTGCCTTTGGAAGAGCCTCAACTCATCTGGATCTGAAGGTTCTGCAACACCTTTCTCAACAAAGTCTTTCAGCCCAAACTCATCCAACAAAAACAATATGCAGACCTTCCAAACACCAAAATTTGAAGAGCCATCCAATCTATCCTGCTCTCTCAATCCCAATCCTGTGTGAGTTGTAATCTTTGAAGACTGTGTTGATTGATCTTTGTTCACAACTCTAATACCATGTAGAATTTCCACGAAATTTTGATCTGCTGTTATGAACAATCTGAAAATAATTTTTCTTTTCACATAGACACACAATTTCTCTACCAAATAGAAACAGAATAGAACATAAATAATTTCACAAAATTCACACAAAAACAACACAATTTTTCTAGGGAACCGAGTAGCGAAAACCCTCGCTTGAGAATTTTATTGAAGAAAAATAGGCTACAGATCTCTTACAAAATCCAACTGTTTCAATAGAGAATGCAATATGATCTCTCAACCTTGAGCTAGGCTTGAAACAACTCTGCAAGAACACTGATTTGCTTCCCAAGGGAAATTCTCCTCCAACAATTCGCACAAGATAAATCCTCTCACAAGCTCTCTTGCTTACAAACTCATGCTCAAGAATTGATTGATCAATTGTGTGCCTTCAATCTCCTTATAAGCTTTTCGATTAGGCTATGTTTAGTGAGTTTTCTAAATTAGGTGTTGAACTGGAGCTTTTCTAATTAACAAAAGTCAACACACTTAGTTAATTGGATCCTCCTAAAATTTAGGAGGCTAACTCCACTTGTTCACTCAGCTCCCAATTTAACTCACACTAGAAGACAATTAACTTAGTCTTCCACCAACTTGCACTAGTCAAACTGCTTCTTGAACTCGTCCTCATCACTGGAACTCGTGCATGATTAAGAAGATCACAAATTCGATTCCTTGAATTAAGGCACAAATCAAGTAAATCCATTCCTTCGCTATTTTCAACATGATGTTCCCATGTTGATGGAAAATTCGTACAAATAAGTGTTAGTTTTTGTAGCATGGGATGTGTTCTAGTCACAAAACTTGGTGGAGAGGCTAGAATACATGAGATGGCTTAATTAGATTATTAACCGATTTTTAAATATTTCCTAAGTCTAAACTTAGGGAATATGGTTAATTAATCAAAATTAATTAAGTCAAGGTGAGAAAATTTTAGAAACTCACTCGGATTGACTTAAGGATGATCCTAGCTCTTGATTAAGATTTAATCTTGGTTGTTGGAGTCCCAACAAAGGATTATAAGAAGAAGTCGATGAACACTTGGAGAAAACACTTCTGCAGTTTGATTTCCTTGGAAAATCAATTTCCAGAGAGCAATAGTAGTTGTTGGAGAGCCAGAGATCAAAGTAGAGTTAGTGAGGGGTAGAGAAAGTGATATGGAGGAAGTTTTCCAGATTCGGAGAGGCAACAGCAAGGGGCCAGGTTATTCCCAGTGAGGCAACGCAGTTGCTTCAGAAGAGCAATTCAATTTGGATGGAGGAAAAATCTATTAAGCTTCCAGAGGCCAGGAAAGTCTTCCAGAGGGCCGAAGAGTCAGTTTCCTTAGCAGAGACAGGAAAAACGACTTCATTAGAGACGTCCAAGGGTCTGCGCAAGCACTGCGTAGAGGGTCCAGGAGGACGAGTTTTCTAAAGGAAAGTTGTGCCAAGGTTGCTTGTGGAGGAAGGGAAATTCCCTTAGGTAATTTTGGCCAGATTTACTTCTTGTTTGGATTGCTAGTTGGACATCCATAGATTGTACTTAGATTTCACTGTCGCTTAATAATAAAAACTCTCAGTTGCTGCACCGGTTTTCCCAAGTTGGGTTTTTCCAGGGACATTTGTCCCAAAATAATGATGTCATTTTTATGTGTATGTGTGCTAGATTTTCTCAGATTTTAGCGCTATTTTTCTTCCGCAGTTTTATTTGTGAAAATCACAGTGTTAATTATTTGATATTTGCCGTAGCAGACAACAGATAAATTGTCAAATAAATTAACAATTAGAAAAATAATTTCCAGTCGCTTTGATAGATTGAAATTTTCACATGGTATTAGAGCATGAGTGATCAGCCAGGAAGCTCAAAAGCGAAGAGGAAAATTTCGTTGCTCAGAGGGAGTAGCAGGCTGAAATTTTCTAGTGCATTGTAGTACCCAGACAGGCAGGCCGAATTGTTGGGGTAGAAATTCGATTTTCAGTTGCAAGGATGCAAAAAAGTCGAGTTGCTCGGGATAGTGATTCCAACAATTAGAGGGAGCAACAACAACTCAAATTTTCGCCCAGTGTATTCTTTGTTGGACACAAACAGGTTTTGCGAAACAAAGAAAATCATGGTCAAAAAGAGAAAAGCACACAAACAGGGAAAATTTCTATCAGGGGATCTTGAGATTTAGAGATCAAAATTTTCTAGTTGCAACATTAAGGCTGAAGTTGTGAGCATCTTTCTCACCTGCAGGATGGTAACAAATATAGCAGCTGAGCAATAGGAAAGAGGGAGATTTCGGGTTTATTTTCTCCAGATATTTGAGTTTCTCAGATTTTGCAATGTTTCAGAGATGGTCGTACAAGATTGCCAGAAAAGGTCGTACGCGTTTGTCAGATTGCAATCTCAACAGCAGATTGACTTCCAGTTGTCGAAGATAGGTGCTGGAGGAGGTGTGAGTTGTCTAATGTGAGCTGCAAAGCGAAGAAGGGTCCTAGCCAGGGACAAGGCTCGAAAGGAGATAGTGGGGCACCAGATCCAGGTGGAGGAGTATGAGACTCCAGTGTGCTAGATGGGTAGGGTCCAACACAACTGCAACAAGGAGATCAGTCAAATCAATTCTGGATTGTTGCAGCGGGACCATCACCTTTGCTACAGGAACCCACAGTATCATAGTAGCAGGTTCAGTGTCAACAGACGCAATCTGTCATTAGACAGTTGCAGTCAATACTTGGGAGACAGTTGCAGAACTAGTTTCAGTGACACAGGCAGTGTGAATTTCCAGTTGCAGTATGCAGGTGAAATTCTAGCCAGGGAATTCCCAGAGCAGAGCTACACAATCCAGTTTCTAGTGCAGGAGGACAGTGCGACTTGCCAGGAGGGAGCAAAAAGATTTCCCATAGGGAGATCGAGACTCAGAGGGAGTCTAGTTTCAAAGGGAGCATCCCTATGGAAACTAGTACTTCAGGATCTGGGGAGATCAGAATCATTATTGCAGTAGTTGTGGCCGCAGTGAAATATCAACAACAATATGAGTAGATCAGAGGTCAGAGTTGCAGATTTGGGCAGGGTCCATTGAAGAGTCCACCTCTTGGATCATTACCTAGATACGGGGGCCTACACTATTCAGTAGCAGGATGGATCAGTGGCAGTTGATGTAGTCAGAATTCCAGAGTGATAGTTGCAGACTAGTAGCAGTCAGATGCTAGGGAGCATAGTGCAGAGTTGGCAGCAGTGCAGAGTGGCACAATGTAGAGTCAGTTACAGCACAGATTGTTCAGTGACAGTGCATAAGATAGTAGCAGTCAGAGACTCGGGTGACAGATGCATCATACTAAACACAATTGATTCAGTATTTTGGATGCTTCTCAGTTGCAGTTGTTGCAATAACAACAACAATAGATGAGAGGGAGTTGCAATGCAGATGCAAAATTGGCAGTAGTACAAAATGTACAGTGCAGTGTCTGCAGCAGCACAAGTGTAGGAGTTTGGTTCAGCTACAGTCAGTGGTAGATGAATTAGAGTTTTGCAGTGGTTGATGGACAGTGACTGAGGGATTAACACAGTGATTAAGGAAACAATGCAGTGACTGAGGAAGTAGCACTGTGACTGAGGGAGCACCACTGTGACTGAGGGAGTAGCATAGTCATTTCTAGCAGAGTTTCTTGTCAGACTTCAACAACGTGACAGAGGATGGTATAGAGACAGAGTGTTGTGGCAGGGTATGCAACACTAGAATGTGAAAGTTTCAAAACAGAAACCCTACTGCAGTATCTTGATCTACTTCGCCTACTTGTATGATTAATTAACAAGTTATTAATTTGAAGCATTCAGAAAAACGTTAAAGCAAATACAAACTGCAGCCTACACATTTACAGATCATTTACTAAACAACACGCACATGTGACAAAATTACATAGATTTTTCGGACAAATGTCCCCGGAAAAACCTAATGCGGGAAAACTGGTGTTGTAGCTCTAAAGGGTTTTATTATTATGTAGAATCTAAATACAACAATCTGGGCACCAGAAACGGTCTGTCGTAGAAAGAAAATACACAGAAGCTGTACTTTATGACTTAGAGACAGAAAATATGGTTGATCCAACCCTCTGCAGGGAATTACGAATTCGAGCCCTTTCTGGCCCACTGGAAATCTTAGCGCTGCCTCTCCAGCCTTTGCGTTAGCCTCTACTGGCCTGTTTGCCCACTGCGTCACCTTGACTGGTGTTGTGCAGCCTCTGTGTTTCCCTGGCTGGGCCTATGTCACCCTGATTGGGCTTACGCAGCCTCTGCGCAGTCCTCTGTGTGGTTCTGGCTGGATTGCGTCCCTATGGCTAGCCTTTGCGCTACCTGGTACACTTCTGCCTCTCTGCTGCTATCTTCTCGGCCTTGGATCAGATCATCCTTGCCGATCTCTGCCCCTCACTGTACTCCAAACTCACTTCGAATTCCTCAGTAAACCTCGCCCCAGAAATTCGACTTAGCTTCAGTGCTCTGCAATGTGTGTGTGTTCTCCAACTAACCCCAAGCCCTTCCTTTATACTTTTCTCGTTGGGATACCAATGGCCGTGATCTAATCTCTTATCAACGACTAATATTAAAAGAAAGCTTGATCCACGTCACTTAGATCATTTCATCACATGTGTAGTTTAATTCACTTTTTTTAATTTCCCTAAGTTAGACTTAGGGACCCCATTAAAAAATTTAATTATTTGAATAACTATTACACCGGATGAAATTTCTCCAAACGCTTTCGGGTCTTAAAGATCTCGTGTGTCTTAGCCCCTCCACAAAGTTTCTGAGCTAGAGCACACCCGATGCTACCCCAAAATCTCAACACTCCCTCTTAGTGAGGAGTGTGCTCTAGCAATACTTCCACACTGAAGCATCACCTGATCTCAGCATCAGTCTCTGCGCTGTTGATGCTTGGCCTGCTGCCCTCCATCCATTGCATTGCTACCACTGTACTGCTGCCCATGTCATTGCCACTAACACTGCCACATCTGTACTACAACTCCCTCTCAATTTGCTGCGTCATACTACCTATAGCATTGCCACTGCTAACTGTTGGACTGCAACTCAGTTGCTGAGAAGTAAGCAACTGAAGGACAATCACCCAATCACTGATAGACAAGTCAGTTGGGCTGCATCTCATCACTGAAGCATCCTCTGCTGCTGCTCTGCGTTGTCTCTTTGAAGCACTGCGCTGTCTGCTACACTACACTGCGTAAGCACTGCCTTTGAGCTGCTGAAATCCCATCAACCTCTGTGCTACTGCTTCCACGCTGCTGCTACCTTTCCTCTACCCTGCTCCAGACTATAGCATCCCAACTCTGCCTCTGCTTCACTGTGATCTTGTAGACCCACTGCTCCAGTCATCCTGCGACTGTCTTAAGGCTCCCGTAGCTCGTATGTGATCCAAGATTCTGGGCACCTCAAGGATCCTGCTAACATCTGTAGCTGCTCTATAGATCAATATCGCCCCACTTCCTTGGTTCATGAGCACTCATGGCTACGTCATCGTCACTGCCATCGTCCCCTTTCACCACTGCTGCCTTGGAATCAGAAGATTTCTTGTCCTTCCTCTTAGGACGACGAAGTGTCCAAGTTCGCCACATTTAAAGCATCGGACCTTTGATAGGTCCTTATTCTTCTTCCCTTGCTGCCTCTGTCCCTTAGATGCAAGGGCTGCATCCTCCTCCTCCTCTTTCTTTACTTTGACTCCACCGCTGCTGCTTTGCTTCTTGGTTTTTCTCCTAATTTCCTCTTGACGAAGGATTGCCCACATGTCCACCCAAGATGGTAACGCTGCTCTGCCCAAGATGCTTTGGACAAATGTTTCCCATTCATCGGTGATTGCATTCAGGGCAGTCCTCACCATGAGCCCTTCATCCGGAGTTGACCCCAAAGCAATTAGCTGGTCCCATATAGTCTGAAGTCTAAAGAGGAAGGGATTGATTTCCTCTCCCTTCTACATCTGGAGCAACCGCCTCTGATTCTCCAGAAGCATCTTCCTATGGACGGAGCTTCCCTGATACATCGTGTTCAATGTTGTCCACATCTCATTTTCTGTGGTCTTCCCGACAATATGTGGGACCACGTGATCAAGCGCTTTGCCCGCGCTTGATTCTCGTTGAATTTCTTCAGGGGATCTGCATCGATAGGCACAACTAGGACATTTTCTGCATGGTCCTTGATGCCGTACTCATCCAGGACTGTTAGGATTCTGGCCCTTCAGATAACAAAGTTAGACACACCGTCCAACCTATCTTGATCTCTCAGTCCATGAGAAATCATCTCTGCTCAAACTGTTGAATCACAAGCTCTTCTCCCTTCTATTGCTGCTACACTCAGCAAAAGACTGGATCTGGGCTTCTTGGCGAAAGAACCCCTCTAGAGAATGTGCTCCCTCTGACAAGTGAATTCCCTCTGGGAAATCCTTCACCAATTCTAATGAATCAGTCCTCTATGATCACTCCTCTTGATCAAACTCAGATTCCTTGGCTAGAGAATCTGCCGAGCGATTGTTCTCCTCCCGCTTTTGTCAACTTTTCTAGGCATTGTTCTGCACCGACAGAACCTGTGCCACACCAACAACTCCTGAAGATCAGAAACAACACTTCCGATCTCTGCAAATTGCATAGCAAATTCCCGACATGGACTGTGTCACCCTCCTGGTGCTGCGTCAGCCTCTGTGTGAGCAGACTGGCTCAACGTGCCTCTTTGGTGCTGTGTTAGCCTCTGCGTGAGTAGACTGGCTCTGCGTCACCCTTGCAGGGTCTGCGTCTTGCCTAGTGCTGCACTGCCTTCTTTGGATCTCTACTGCTTTAGCTGCCCTTCCTGCAACAAATATCTTTAGCCGCTTTTGCTGGTGGATCAGCTTGATTTGCAATGCTCTGATACCATGTGAAAGTTTCAAAACAAAAACCCTAATGCAGTATCTTGATCTACTTCACATACTTGTATGATTAATTAACAAGTTATTAATATGAAGTATTCAGAAAAACATTAAAGCAAATACAAATTGCAACCTACACATTTACAAATCATTTACATGTGACAAAATTACACAAAATTTTCGGACAAATATCCCCGGAAAAACCCAATGAGGGAAAACCAGTGCAACAGCTCTAGAGGGTTTTATTATTATGCAAAATCTGAATACAACAATTTGTGCACCAGAAACGGTTTGCCCTACAGAGAAAATACACGTCAGTTGTACCTTAGCACTCGAAGGCAGAAAATATGGCTGATCCAACCCTCTGCGGGGAATTACGAATTCGAGCCCTTTCTGGCCCACTGGAAACCTCAGCGCCGCCTCTCCAACCTCTATGTCAGCCTCTACTGGCCAGTGTGCCCATTGCGTCACCCTGACTGGTGTTGCGTAGCCTCTGCGTTGCTGGCTGGGCTTGCGTCACCCTGACTGGTGCTGCGCAGCCTCTACGTTGCTGGCTGGGCCTGCGTCACCCTAACTAGGCTTACGCAACCTCTACGCAGTCCTCTGCATGGTTTTGGCTGCACTGCGTCCCTCTCGTTGGCCTCTGCGCTGCCTGGTACATTGCTGCCTCTCTGCTGCTGTATTCTCGGCCTTGAATCATATCATCTCTTGCCGATCTCTGCCCCTCACTGTACTCCAAACTCACTTCGAATTCCTCAGAAAACCCCACCCTAGAAATTCAACTTAGCTTTAGTGCTCTACAATGTGTGTGTGTTCTCCCACTGACCCCAAGCCCTTCCTTTATACTTTTCTCGTTGGGAAACCAATGACCGTGATCTAATCTCTTATCAACGACTGAGATTAAAAGAAAGCTTGATCTACATCACTTAGATCATTTCATCACATGTGTAATTTAATTCACTTTAATTTTTTAATTTTCCTAAGTTAGACTTAAGGTCCCCTTTAAAAAATTCAATTATTTGAATAAATATCATGCCGGATGAAATTTCTCCAAACGCTTTCTAGGTCTTGGACATCTTGTGTGTCTTAGCCCCTACACAAAGTTTTAGAGCTAGAGCACCCCTGATGCTACCCCAAAATCTCAACATAGAACACAATCCTTGCTAAGAGGGAGTGTTAGTTTTTGTAGCATCGGATGTGTTCTAGTCACAAAACTTGGTGGAGAGGCTAGAATACTCTAGATCTCCGAAACCCATAAATTGTTTATGGAAATTCCACCTAGAGGTGGCTTAATTAGATTATTAACCGATTTCTTAAATATTTCCCAAGTCTAAACTTAGGGAATATGGTTAATTAATCAAAATTAATTAAGTCAAGGTGAGAATAGCCTAGAAACTCACTCGGATCGACTTGAAATGATCCTAGCCCTTGATTAAGATTTAATCTTGGCCGTTGGAGTCCCAACAAAGGATTATAAGAAGAAGTCAATGGACACTTGGAGAAAACACTTTTGCAGTTCTATTTCCTTGGTAGATCAATTTTTAGAGAGCAGGAGTAGTTGCCAGAGAGCTAGAGATCAAAGCAGAGTCAGTGAAGGGCAGAGACAGTGAGTCGAAGGAAGTTTTCTAGATCTGGAGAGGCAACAACAAGGGGCTGAGTTATTCCTAGTGAGGCAGCGCAGAGGACTACACAGTTGCTTCAGAAGAGAAATTCAATTTGGTTGGAGGAAAAAAGGATTCAACTTCCAGAGGCTGCGAAAGCCTTCCAGAGGGCTGGAGAATTAGTTTCCTTAATAGAGACGGGAAAAACGACTTCATCAGAGGCAGTTCCGAGCTTAGACGTCCAAGGTTTTGCGCAAGCACTGTGCAGAAGCTGACGTAGAGGGTCCAGAAGGACGAGTTTTCTAAAGGACAGTTGTGCCGGGGTTGCTTGTGGAGGAAGGGAAATTGCCTTAAATAATCTTGGCCAGATTTACTTGTTGTTTGGATTGCCAGCTGGGCATCCATGGATTGTACTCAGATTTCACTGCTGCTTAATAATAAAAACCCTCAGCTGTTGCATCGGTTTTCCAAAGTTGGGTTTTTCCAGGGACATTTGTCCAAAAATAACGGTGTAATTTTTATGTGTGTGTGTGCGCTAGATTTTCTTAGATTCCCGCGCTATTTTTCTTACGCAGTTTTATTTGTGAAAATCACAGTGTGAATTATTTGATATTTGCTGTAGCAGACAATAGATAAATTGTTAAATAAATTAACAATTAGAAAAATAATTTCCAGTTGCTGTGATAGATTGAAATTTTCACAATGAGATGGTTGAAGAGATCAACTAAGTGAGAAACCAGAACATGATGGCCGTGCCTAAAGAATCTGCTTGGAAATCCTCCTCGTTTACTGCTTTGTCGTGGTTCATCACCCAAATGGCCTCTCTTATCTCACTATGTGAGAATAAGAAGCATGAAGACGACGAAGAGGTAACTTGAATTTATAGCTACTCCAAAATATCATAGAGAGTGGACATGTGAGAAAACATGGAGCTAGGGTGAAAATTGGAGGGAGGGGAGAGTGGCTGGGGATACACTAGAAGTGTTTTGGGGAGTGAGTAAGCGAATTACACGTCTTTTCTCCTCTGGGAAACAAAGAGGCATTTCTTGCGATGGAGGAGATGATGATAGGAAGCACTGAGGTTGAAGTAGGAGAAGTGAGAATGGGTGAATGCGTGTTTGAAGTGGGCAGGGGAGAGCCTTGCATTCATCGTCATAACATTGGTTCATCGGGAAGGATTTGGCTTTTTGGGAGGTGGAAGAGGGTTAGGTGGAGTGAGATTAGGACTTGGGTGCTGCTTCCTAAATGATGGATGAGAGGCATTTGTACTTGATAGATCTAGAATCAAGTAAGGAGAGTTGGGTCTTGGAGTGGAGCATTTGGTGGAGGTGGGGGGGACCTAGGCAGGGCATGGTGGGAGGGGAGGTGTTAGCTTGGAGAGAAAGGAAATAAGAGCATGGTTCACAAGGGGGATTGGGGGGATTAGAGACGTGATGAATAAAGAGGAGTAGAGGGCATAATCAACAACATGTCCACCTCTGCCACGGGCTGATCGTGTAATGTGAAAAAGTGAGAATTTGGGAAACATGGGAGCCTGTTTAGAATCAACAACTCTTGATATTTTCCTAATTGCAAAAGGTGCCTACCATAAGCTGTGAAAGGACCCAATGGATTATCTGATATCTACTGAAGCCCCACTGACTATGGCTCTATCTCTTGGATGCAAAACACGTGCTCTGGTTGACCATGGAGAGGAATTTGGAAGGATTTGGTGTAGGAGTTGAAGTCACCTAGAAGGATAACCTTCCTAATTGCCTAGTACTGGGTGGTGCCGACATACAAATCTATAAAATTGTCCTTGTCAAGGCCATTATAGATAACATACGTCGAAGAAGCTGGAGGGAAGTAAAATTCGACATTGTAAATGTCCTTGGGGAGAGGATAAACACCTCTAACTCGAACCCACATAAACCTAGCAAACTCGTTTGTGGCCACCAAAGATATCTTGCTTCAGAGGGAATCCCTAATGAAACAAGCAACTCCACTTCAATCTTTGATACCACCTAAGCTCCTATCTCACATTTATAGGATGAAAATAAATGGTATCCTGTGATGTCCAGGAGAGGCTAAACAAGGCTCTCGTGTGTCTTGATGATGAAGAGGATGTGCGACAATCTAAGAGAATCATACATTAGACTCGATGATGACCAAAAAGACCCAATACTATTCTAACATTTGATGGAAATACTTGTGCCCTAATGCCTTTCCCAATGAGCCCATCATTTGGAAGCCCCATATCAAGGTTCCCACTTAGTCCAACTCCTTGTAGCATTTGAGCTCCTCAACTGTGTTCTAGTGAGATATTCATTAAGGAAGATCTTACTGAGAAGAGAAAACAACTTTTGCTTAGCTGTTGTTGCCCCCAACAAAGGGGTCTTCCATCTATGTTTCTACATTGATTGTAGATAAGGAGGAATCTAGGTTTCTAAGCACTCACCCCACTTCATTTTGATGATTTGTTTGGGGATGATGCATAATGCTCATGTTCAACTTGGTCCCTTGAAGTTTAAACAACTACTAAAATTTGTTGGTGAATGTAGGCTCTTGATTTGAGGCAATGGAAGTGGGCATGCCATGTAACTTAAAAAGAAGATCCATGAAGACTTGGGCAATTAAGGGGATGAATGGGTATTCCGCTCAAACTAGTAGGGTTCTTAGGAGGGGATCCTATAGAGCAACTACTAGGTCAAGGGCAACAATGGAGCGATAACCCACTATCACCTCAGCTAAGGCTCTTTGCTCTTTATGGACTTTCACTGATGGGAGCAAACCTGGTATAAGGGGGAATCACTAGGAAGGAGGGATATATGAATTGATAAAGAGTGATTCCTAAGGCCTATTCACAAGAGAGGCTCAATTAGATAGCTTGCTTGCTTCAAAAGCAAGGTGATGGGCTCTCTAGTAAGGGCCAAGGGGATTCTTAAGCCTAGGTTTGGAGGATATGCCTTAACAAGGAGCTTCTAGACGTAAGGATCCTTATGGATAAGAGGATCTTGTGTAATTCTCTTGGAATTGGAGTTACAAAGTCGCGGGACCACAAATGTCACAGACCCCAATGGACCTGAACTAGGTCAAGGGTATGGAGTTGATCAACCAAGGAGGGACTTGACCTAATTGGGGGAGAGGATAGGATCAAAGTACAAGTTTTCTTTTGAGATTTGTATGCAATGATCCAAGTGAGGACACTAACCCAAATCAATCTAGGGCAAGAATTGGTCTTATGGCTAGGGCTTTCTATATCTCGGGATTCCACCATCGGATTTGCCTAACATTTGGAGGACTTCTTGAGAAAACCCTAGCATAGTAGTGGACCAAAATTCAAGGGTTTTAAATGGTTAGAATGAATTTCGCTTGATGCCCTATGTGACCCTCTAGGGTTGGGCCTAGAATTTGGAAAAGTGAAGAAAAGAGAGGTAAATTTGACCACCAAAGGGATATGAGGATTAGTGCCTTATTTCTTGGGCTTAGTGGAGTCAAGATACACATAGATCAAGAATTTCGTGAGCTAAGGAACCCTAATTGATCTTTTCTAGCCTCTCCAAGGGTAACAACTAGGTCAATAGGGATTTATGCTTCAAATTTAAGAAAGAGACAAAGTTTTGAGGTTTTCAACCTAAGAGGTTCCTCTAGGAACATTCGCCTAATCCCTCAAAGATCAACGCATGCATTTAATCACTTGTTCAAGGTCCCAGAAGGATTTCGCATTACCTTAACCCGTACAAGAACAATGATAACAAGAAACATGCATTTGACAAGTAAGATAACAAGAATAACTTCAAAATTTTGACTTACATGAGAGAGAGAGAGTATCCATTCATCAATTTCGCATTAGAACGAAGCTCCAACGACAACAGTGAAAATCCAAACATCATAGTGCATCAAGAAAGCTCCAAAAATTTATCCCAACAAAAAGTGCGAAAATCTTTCAAGAGATACTAATCCAATCCAAGTGATGATGAGAGAAATGAATAATCGTCTCATCTATTTATACAATTCAATAGGGGATTCAAATAGCCTAATTTGTCTTATTTACCCCTAAATAATAAAATAATGCTCAATAATGACATGACTTGGTGACAAGCCCACCAAGATAGCTCATTAATACAAAGAATAACCTCTCAAGAGGGAAAAATAATGAATATGATGAGTCGTTGGGCCATTGAGGAGGTCTGATGGAGTCCAAATGTGCCAAGTTGAGTGAAAAGGATCCAAACATAGTGGAAAAGGGGTTGGCCCCTTGTTTTTCAAGCATGTCACATGTGGTGCTCCCAAGTGGGTGTGGGGGCACAATGACATCCTCATGGGTCTCCAAGTGGATCGATAATGCCTGTAAACCATCTATAGGGGCTAGGATGCTGACATAAGCCCTCCCTTTGTCTCCTGCAGTGAGACACATCCTCATCTGGACCCTGGAACATCTGCCAAGTCTATGGTGCAAGTGTGGAGCCGGCTGGACATGGTGAACTAGGTGCATCATCCTCATCTAAAAGGTGGAACACGAGCAATCACTGAATGACATTGGGGATCCATGAAGAGCTATTTGCTATGGTGGAGGCCCATGGCTCTCTACACTCACCCTACAAGTGCCAATGTGACCCTCTAAAGGGCTAGGACCCCGTATAGGGAGACTAAGCCCCAAATGGAGACCCACCTCCAATCCTGCATAAGATCCTATGCGTCCCTTTGCCCTCCAATACAAAAAATCATCAGAATAATCAAGTAAAAGAGCATACAAATCATGGAACCAATGGGGCACTTCATGGTGGCATGCCCCTCCATAGTTGGCTTTGGCATGTACAAGTGTTTCCAAGCTCAAATAAGGGGTTAATCAAGGACCCTATTAAGTGGTTTCAACCTTTAAAGGGGGTGGCATGTCCATGGTACATCCATCAGGTGGTAGGTGGCAAATGATATAGTGATGGAATGGAGTGGGGATCAAGGGAATGCTCCAAGCCACATGCCATGGTACAAGGGTAGCTATAATGAGGGAAGCCCACACCTGGGTATATGAGTGTAGGAGGGAGCAAATAGTGGTACATGAGTTACCCCGACCTTTTTTTTTCCACCCTTCTTCATATGCCTTTCTCATTTGATTTTTTTTCTTCATAACTGCTCGGGGCTCTAAGGGATGAAAGCATGATGTGTAGGATATAACAGTAGGTACCCCCTTTTAAGGTGGGGCATTTCATTGCCCACCAGGGGTTGGGATAATCATCGGTTCCTTAATGTGGAGGGGGCTTATCAAGGGCCCATAGGAATCAAGGTGATGGCCATGAATAGGGGTAGAGCTCATGTTTGGATTTTGCCCAAATGCTAAATTTGTATGCCCCGACCATTTTTTGCATTTTGTGGTCCATTACCTATTGAGAGTGGTTTTATGCTTTTTCTTTTCTTTTTAGCTGCATCAACCTTTGGGGCATCGTTCCAGGCCCGACCCAAGGTGTGGGCAAGGGGATGGGGAGGCTGACCCTATGTGGACCTAGTGTGTTGAGATTTTGGGTAGCATCGAATGTGCTCTAGCTCCGAAACTTTGTGGAGGGGCTAGAACACATGAGATCTCCAAGACCCATAAATTGCTTGGAGAAATTCCACCCGGAGCCTAAGTTATTCCAAAAATTAATTATTTTAATGAAGACCCTAAGTCTAACTTAGGGAAATTAAATAATTAAAGGGAATTAATTTAAACATGTGGGTGAGAATGTTCTAAGTGACGTGGATCAAGTCTTTTCTAATCTTAGCTGTCGATCAGAGATTAGATCACGACTGTTGATTTTTCAACGAGAAAAGTATTAAAGGAAGGCTTGGGGTCAACTGGAGAATACACACAAAGCGGTAGCACTTGAGCTAAGTCGAAATTCTAGGGCGCGATTTGCTGAGAATTTTCGAATAATCTTGCGTTGCTGGTGAGGGGAAGATCGGTGAGGGATATTCAGATCCGAGGCTAAGAATACATAGGCAGAGAGGCAGATCCGTACCAAGCAGCGCAGAGACCTAGCAAGAGGGATGCAACCCAGCCAGGCTGATGCAGAGGCAATGCAAAGGCTGACGTAGAGGCAACGCTAAGCCCAGAGGGGTGACGCAGGAGCAGCGTATGCTGCGCAGAGGCTCTAGCAGCTACGCAGAGTTGACGCAGTGCCGAGAGAGGCAGCACTGGGATTTCCAGTGAGCCAGAAAGGGCTTGTATTCAACATTATTCAGAAGGTGTGAAGCCTCAGTTGAATCAGCCATATTTTCTATCTTCGAGTGATAAAGGTACATTTGCCGCGATTTCTCTGTTGGGCAAACCACTGCTGGTGCCCTTGATTGTATTCATATATTCTACTTAATAAACAAACCCTTTAAGAGCTACTACATCGGTTTTCCCGCGTTGGGTTTTTCTAGAGACATTGTCCAAAAAATATTGTGTCCTTTGTCATGTGTGCCTTATGCTTCAGTAAATGATCTGTATGAATGTGTAGGTTGCAGTAGTATTTGCTTTGATGTTTTTGCTGAATAATTTAGAAAAATAATTTGTTAATTAGACATAAAAAATAGGAGAAGTAAATCAGGAAACTGTAGTAGGGTTTCTGTAACTGAGGTTCAGAAATTTTCACATGGTATCAGAGCTATTGCAGATCAAGCTGAAGCCATCAACAAAGAGCTGAAGCTTTTTTGCTGCAGGTGGGCAGCTGAAGCTCACAGATCCAAAAAAAGTTAGAACAACACTAGAGGGACAACGCAGACCCAACAGGGGTGACATAGAGCCTGTCTGCTCATGTAGAGCTCACGCAGGCCCATAAGGGTGACACAAAGCCTGTGAAGCTCACGCTGAGCTGACCTAGACCCAAGAGGGTGACGCAGTCCATGAGGGAGTGACGCTGTGCCGGTTGCTGTGGCTGGAAGCACAATTTTCTGATCTTCGAAGTTGCTAGTGGGACATTGTTTCTGCCGGTGCAGAATAGTGTCTAGCAGGGTTGAAAAAGTAAGGGGGAACAGTTCCTCAGCATATTTTCTAGCCAAGAAATCTGAGATTCGATTAGTGAAGTGATCTTAGAGGGCTGATTCGGCAGAGTTGGTGGAGGATTTCCGGCAGGGAAATCACTAGTCATAGGGAGCATAGTCTCTAGAGGGTTTCTATTGCCAAGAAACCCAGATCCAGTCTCTTGCTGAGAGTAGTAGCAGTATAAGGGAGAAGAGCTTTTTGCTTCGACATTTTTTAGCAGAGATGGCCTCACACTGATTGAAAGATCAGGACAAGTTGGACGGTGTGTCTAATTTTGTCATCTGGAAAGCTAGGATCTTGTCAGTCCTTGATGAGTATCGTATTAGAGAACATGCCGAGAGGGTTGTGGTCGTTCTAGTTAATGTTGATCCGCTAAAGAAGTATGAGGAAAATAAGGCGCGGGCTAAGCGCTTGATCATGGATGGGGTGAAGGATCACGTGGTCCCACATATTGCTGAGAAGAAGACGAAAAATGAAATGTGGCAGACACTAGAAACACTGTATCAAGGCAGATCCATCCAGAGGAAGATGCTTCTGGAGAATGAGATGTGACTATTTGCGATGCATAGGGGAGAGGAGATTGATCCCTTCCTCTTTATATTGAATGCTCTTCGAGATAAGCTAGTTGCAATGGGGGCAACTCCTGAGGACGGTCTCTTGGTGAGGACTGCCCTGAATGCAGTCACCGATGATTGGGAGACATTTGTCCAAATTATTTTGGGTAGAGCACAACTTCCAAACTGGGAGGACACGTGGGCAATCCCTCGTTAGGAAGAAATCAGGAGAATAACCAAGAGGGGAACAACAGCGGAGGAGCCAAGATAAAGAAAGAGGAGGAAGAAGATGCAACTCTCGCATCGAAGGGACAAAGGCAACAACAAGGGAAGAAGAAGAAGGACCTCTCAAAGGTTCGGTGCTTCAAATGTGGCAAATTGGGACACTTCGCCAATACTTGTCCTTAGAAGAAGAAGGGCAAGGAAGATTCAGATTCCAAGGCTGCGACAACCAAAGGGGATAGTGGCAGTGATGACGATGTTGCCATGAGTGCTCATGTACCTCGATAGAAGAGGTGGGGTGACATTGATCTGTAGTTCTCTTGAACTACAAATGGGGGGCATGATCCTTAAGGTGCCCAAACTCTTGGATCACATACGAGCTATGGAAGCCCTTAATGAGAGTAGCAAGATGACTGGCGTCAGTTGGTACAGAGGATTATGGAGGCACATTCGCAGAGCTACAATGCCGAAGACAGGAGCATCGTAGAGCAGAGGTAGCAACAGCGTAGAAGCAGCAGCGCAGAGGCTGATGGGATTTCAACAACGTAGAGGCAGTGCTTACGCAGTGCAGAGGCACTAGAGGGACAACGCAGATTAGCAGCAGAGGGTGTTTCAGATCGAGATGCAGCCAGACTGAGTTGTCTGTCAAAATTTTGGGTGATGTCCTTGAGTTGCTTACTTCTCAGCAACTGAGTTGCAGTGCAACAGTTAGCAGTGGCAGTGCTATGGGCAGCATGATGCAGCATTTGAGAGGGAGCTGCAGTATAGATGAGGCAGTGGCAGTGGCAGTGTCATGGACAGTAGTACAGAGAGCAACAATGCAATGGATGAGGGGCAACAATCGAGCATCAGCAGTGCAGGGGACCGATGCCATAAATCAGAGTGGTACTTCAAGTTGAAGTGTTGCTAGAGCACATTCCTCACTAAGAGGGAGTGTTGAGATTTTGGGTAGCATCAGATGTGCTCTAGTTCTGAAACTTTGTGGAGGGGCTAGCACACATGAGATCTCCAATACCCAGAAATCATCTGGAGAAATTCCACCCGGAGCCTAAGTTATTCCAAAAATTAATTATTTTAATGAAGACCCTAAGTCTAACTTAGGGAAATTAAATAATTAAAGGGAATTTTTTTAAACATGTGGGTGAGAATGTTCTAAGTGACGAGGATCAAGTCTTTTCTAATCTTAGCCGTCGATTAGAGATTAGATCACGACCGTTGATTATTCAATGAGAAAAGTATTAAAGGAAGGCTTGGGGTCAGTTGGAGAATACACATAGAGCGGTAGCACTTGAGCTAAGTCAAAATTTTGGGGTGCGGTTTGCTGAGAATTTTCGAATAAGCTTGCATTGCTGGTGACGGGCAGATCGGCGAGGGATATTCACATCCGAGGCCGAAAATACATAGGCAGAGAGGCAAATCCGTACTAGGCAGCGCAGAGACCTAACAGGAGGGACGCAGCCCAGCTAGGTCACGCAGAGGCAGCGTAGAGGCTGACGCGGCTCTTCAGGGTGACGTAGAGGCAACACTGAGGTCAGAGGGGTGACGCAGGAGCAGCTTATGTTGTGCAGAGGCTTTAGCAGCTACGCAGAGACGACGCAGTGCCGGGAGAGGCAGCGCTGGGAATTCCAGTGGGCCAGAAAGGGTCGTATTCAAAATTATTCAAAAGGTGTGAAGCCTCAGCTGAATCAACCATATTTTCTGTCTCCGACTGATAGAGGTACATTTGCCGTGATTTCTCTGTTGGGCAAACCATTGCTGGTGCCCTTGATTGTATTCAGATATTCTGCTTAATAAACAAACCCTCTAAGAGTTGTTGCACTAGTTTTCTCGCATTGGGTTTTTCCGGGGACATTGTCCAAAAAATACTATGTCCTTTGTCATGTGTGCATTATGCTTCAGTAAATGATCTGTATGTATGTGTAGGCTGCAGTAGTATTTGCTTTGATGTTTTTGTTGAAAAATTCAGAAAAATAATTTGTTAATTAAACAAAACAAATAGGAGAAGTAAATTAGGAAACTGCAGTAGGGTTTCTGTATCGAGGTTCAGAAATTTTCACATAGTGGACACATGTGGACCTAGATGGGAAAAGAGATGAATGGGGCTAAAATGAGCGGAAAACAGTGATGTACATGGTGTCGGGAAGCGGGCCCATGCAACCAAAATCAGGATTTCCCATGTAGTGATAACCCTAAAGCTAATGGCCAGTAAAGGAGATCCCACGGGACTAGGATACAAGGCTAACCATGAAATGGGGTAGTGGAGACAAGAGTACAGACCTAGCCCACTCTTTCTGCCGAATCCCCCCACCAATTCATGCCCAAAAATGCCCATGACAAGGAAATTTACTCAACTATACCAATGAAAAGCCATACCTTTGGGGTTGGGAGGCCCACCTTCAAACATACAATCATAACAAGTGGGCAAGGGACCACATGGCTGGCTCAGGTGGCAGAGAGAATAGCACATCGAGCTATCTGGTGGATGCTGGCTGCCCACTGAAGACCATCTAAGAGAAAATTTTCTCTATGCATACTATCCATAGGTGGTGGGTAACATGTATGATGAGGAACAAAAATGAACATATTTGGAAAGTTAGTTGTCTCCCACCATGATCATTGATTTGTGACCAACTTTTGGGAGTATAAAATCCATAGAGACGTCAATCTATATATGTGTTGGGATCGACAGTGATTGGAATGCCTTTGGTGTCTTCACTATCTCATCCTTGTTTTGTTGGCAAGTGTCACATTTTGCTAGAAAATCGTGGATGCTTATTGTCATGCCTTTACTAAAGAATGCACACTTAACTCTTTCATAGGTTTTATGAAAGCCAGATTGACCTATTGTAGATGATGAATGCAATTCCTTGAAAGACCTTTTGTTTTAAGTTATAATTCTTTACTAAACAATGCACCTTTTATACCTTAATGTATCTTGCTATGATGCATATCCTTTTGGAGGGTTGAGATATTCTTGAAGCCTCTGGATGCGTTGAATTATAGTGTCATTTACTAGCCATTCTTGAGAGGCTTCCTCTAGCCAACCTAGAATGGGTAAAGCTAAGCCAAGGAAGGATCCATCCTCCTTAAATTGCTTGGATAATGCATCACTTATCACAATTCTTTACCCCCCTTATATTTAATATCATAGTCATACCCTAACATCTTAGTGACCCACTTATGTTGCTTTAGAAAATATTTAAGACTATGATGGTTGGTCTTGATTTGGAAATGCCTCTCTATGAGATATGGGTGCCAAGTCTCCACTACATGAAGGATGGAGATCATCTTTTTCTCGTATGTGGATTTACCAATTGCGGTCACACAACTACTTACTGGTGAATGGTAAAGGGGACCCTTCTTGGATAAAAACATGCTCTTCAATGTCTTGAGGCAGGGCCAATCTTGCATAATCACAACTTTATTTGGATCTACTCATATCTTGTCCTAACTAATAATATGACCCAACTATTCAACCTCTTGAGTCCTAAAAGCACATTTTGGAACATTTTAAGAATACCTAGTCCCACATGGGTTGCAAGGTTCTACCAACATGCTCTATGTGGGAATTCTAGGTTTTGTTGTAGATCAAGATATCATCAAAGAAAACTAGCTCAAAATTGTGTGTGAAGGGCTGGAAGATTTTGTTCATGAGGCTTTGGAAGGTGGTTGGAGCATTGTAAAGGCCAAAGGGAATCACCAAATCTCATAATGATCTGCATGTGCGTGGAAAGTTGTCTTAAGAATGTTTTTGCCTTTCATCTATATTATGGCGGTATCCATATTGAAGGTCAAGTTTAGTGAAAAACTTGGCTCCATGAAGTTCATCCAAGAGATCATCAATGACTGGGATTTGGAATTTATCTTTGATGGTTAACTTATTGAGTGGCTGATGTGAAAATTTCAAAACTGAAATCCTATTGAAACAATTAGAATTTATTCTTTTAATTGTTAGTTAATTTAACAATTTCTTTGCTACGACAAATACTGAATAAATCACACTGCAACATTCACAAATAACACTGCAGAAGAAAATAGCATGGGAAACTGAGAAAATTCTAGCACACGCACATAAAAAATTAACACAGTTATTTTTGGACAAATGTCCCCAGAAAAACCCAACTTGGGAAAACGAGTGCATCAGCCAAGGGTTTTTATTATTAAGCATTAGTGAAATCTGAGTACAATCTATGGATGCCCAACTGGCAATCCAAACAACAAGTAAATTTGGCTAAAATTACCTAATGGAATTTCCCTTCCTCCACAAGAAACCCCGACACAAATTTCCTTCAAAAAACTCGTCCTCCTGGACTCTCTGTGTCAGCTTCTGCGAAGTGCTTGTGCAGACCCTTTGACGTCTAAGCCTAAAACTGCCTCTGATGAAGTTGTTCTGCTTGTCTCTACTGAAGAAACTGATCCTCCGACCCTCTCGAAGACTTTCCTGGCCTCTAGAAGCTGAATCAAATTTTCCTTTAGCCAAATCGAATTGCTCTTCTGAAGCAACTGCGTAGTCTTCTATGCCGCCTCACTGGGAATAACTCGACCCCTTGCTGTTGCCTCTCCTGATCTAGAAAACTTCCTCTGGATCAATGTCTCTGCCCCTCATTGACTTTGCTTCGATTTTTGGCTCTTGACAGCTACTGCTGCTCTCTGGAAATCAATCTGCCAAGGAAATCAAACTGCTGAAGTGTATTCTCCAACTGCCCATCGACTTCTTCTTGTAATCCTCTGTTGCGACTCCAATGACCAAGGTTAAATCTTAATCAAGGGCTAGGACCATCTTGAGGTCGATCTGTGAGTTTCTAGACTATTCTCACCTTGACTTAATTAATGCAGATTAATTAACCATATTCCCTAAGTTTAGACTTAGGAAATATTTAAAAATTGGCTAATAATCTAATTAAGTCATCTCCATGTGGAATTTCCAGAAAAGATTTCTGGGTCTTGGAGATCTCATGTATTCTAGTCTCTCCACCAAGTTTCATGGCTAGAACACATCCGATGCTACAAAAAATAACACTCCCTCTTAGTGAGGACTATGTTCTAGTGCTGCACACCCTGTTACAACACTGTCTATGTATCATCCTCTGTCACACTGCTGATGTTTGGCTGCTGCTACCCACCAACCACTGCGCAACTCTGATGCTGCATCCATGCTGCTGCTGACACTGCATACTGCTGCCAACCCTGCATTTGCACTACAACTCCTTCTCATCTGTTGCTGCTGCAACTGCAACAACTACAACTGAGACACATCCGAAATACTAAATGAATTGTGTTCAGTATGATACATTTGTCTCCTGAGTCTCTGACTGCTACTAGCCTCTGCACTGTCTCTAAAGAATCTGCGCTTTTGCTGACTCTACACTGTGCCGCTCTGCACTGTTTACAACTTTGCACTGCGCTCTCCAACATCTGACTGCAACTAGTCTGCAACTGTCACTTTGGAATCTAACAGCATCTCCTGACGCTGATCCATCCTGCTATTGAATACTGTGGGCCCTCGTAGCTAGGTAATGATACATGAGGTGGACTCCTTAGTAGACCTTGCCCAAATCTGTAGCTCTTTGGGGCTACAACTCCAAGTCACACCACCTCACTCCTGGAGGTATGGTTGCCATCATCGCAAAGTCTTCCTCCAACCTGGAAGACAACTTGTCGATCTCAGCCAACACTGCCTGCTAGTCCTGCTTCTCCTGCTTGTCCTTCTTCCTAAGAGGACACTGCGTGTTGTAGTGATCGAGCTCACCACATCTAGAGCACTTGACCTTTGACAGGTCTTTCTTCTTCTTTCTTTTTTCCCCCTGCCCCTGTCTGGGACTCTTAGATGCTAGGGCCACATTCTCTTCCTCCTTCACCCCCTTCGATCCACTACTACTGCTGACACTGATGGGGCTCTTTCGCAGAGCCCGCCTCAACTCCTCTTGCTGCAATTCGGCTCACATCTTGTCCCATCTTGGCAAACTGTCTCTGCCCAATATACTTTGGATGAATACTTGCCAATCCTCCGAGACGCTATTTGGTGCCATTCACACTATCTTTGATGGTTGAGGCGCTGCCCCAACAACTGCAAGCTGATTTTGAACCTCCTGAATTCTGTGAGGAAGGATCTATGACTTCTCCCTTCTACATCCTTACACATCTCAACTTTTCTTCTAGGAACATCTTCCACTGCTCGGAAGTACCTTGATATAGCATGGAGAGAGCATCCCACATCTCTTTGGCTGTACCCTTGTCTGCCATGTTTGAGACTATAGGATCTTGTTCTCCATCCAAGATCAACTGCTTCGTCCTTGCCATCTCCTTCCTATATTCTTTCTGTTGATCGACATCTTGGGGAACTACCACCACATTATCTATGTAGGCTTTCAAGCCATATTCATCTAGAAGGAAGGATATCCTAGCCTTCCAGATGACATAGTTGGAAGCTCCATCCAACCTATCCTGATCTCTAAGCCCTGCTGTGGCCATCTCGATTAAGTCGAAAACTCCCTTTTTCATTCTGCTTGGTTGCTGCTTTGCTACTCGCACTCCCTTCTAGAACGCTCAAATTTGCTAGCTGCGACTGCCAATCTGCCTCGAAAAATCGAACTTTTGAGACTCGAAGTTCCCTGAGAGAAATTTTCCCTCTGCCGTGTATGCTTTTCTCTTCCACCCGACGGTGGTTCTGGTGCTGCAAAAACCCTTTGCGTCCAACCAAGGAATCTACTCAACGAAAATTTGAGTTGCAGCTGCTCCCTCTGATTGCTAGAATAACTAACCTAGGCAACTTGACTTTTCTGCAACCCTGCAACTGAAAATCTAATTTTTGCCCCAGCAATTTGGCTTGCCTGTCTGAGTACTGTATTGCCTTTGAGAATTTCAGCTTGTTGCTCCCACTGAACAAAGAAATTCTTACCTCCGCTTCTGAGTTTCCTAGCTGATCACTCACGCTCTGATACCATGTGAAAATATCAAAACTTGAAATCCTATTGCAGCAACTGGAAATTATTGTTCTAATCGTTAATTAATTTAACAATTTATTTACTACGTCAAATACTAAATAAATCACATTGCAACCTTCACAAATAAAACTGTGGAAGAAAATAGCACTGGAAATTGAGAAAATTATAGCACACACACATAAAGAATTAACACAGCTATTTTTGGAAAAATGTCCCCGGAAAAACCTAACTTGGGAAAACCGGTGCAGCAATTGAGGGTTTTAACTTTTTATTATCAAGCAGTTGTGAAATTTGAGTACAATCTATGGATGCCTAATTGGCAATTCAAACAAGAAGTAAATCTGGTCAAAATTACCTAAGGGAATTTCCCTTCCTCCACAAGCAACCCCGACACAAATTTCCTTCAGAAAACTCGTCCTCTTGGACCCTCTGCATCAACTTATGCGTAGTGCTTGCGCAGACCCTTAGACATCTAAGCCTAAAACTACCTCTGATGAAGGCGTTCTGCCTGTCTTTGCTGAGGAAACTGATTCTCTAGCCCTCTGGAAGACTTTCCCAACCTCTGGAAGCTAAATTGATTTTTCCTTCAACCAAATCGAATTGCTCTTCTGAAGCAACTGCATAGTCCTCTGCGCTGCCTCACTAGGAATAAATTGGCCCCTTGCTACTGCCTCTCCGAATCTAGAAAACTTCCTCCAGATCATTGTCTTTGCCGCTCGCTGACTTTGCTTCGATCTCTGGCTCTTCGGCAACCACTACTGCTCTCTGGAAATCAATATGCCAAGAAACTCGAACTGCTGAAGTGTATTCTCCAAGTGCCCATCGACTTCTTATAATTCTCTGTTGCGAGTCCAACAACCAAGATTAAATCTTAATCAAGGGCTCGGATAATTTTGAGGTCGATCCGTGTGAGTTCCTAGACTATTCTCACCTTGACTTAATAATTCTGATTAATTAACCATATTTCCTAAGTTAAACTTAGGAAATATTTAAAAATTGGCTGATAATCTAATTAAGTCATCTCTAGGTGGAATTTCCAAAAACGATTTCTGGGTCTTGGAGATCTCATGTATTCTATCCTCTTCACCAAGTTTCGTGGCTAGAACACATCCAATGCTACAAAAACTAACAGTTGAAAATCAATGTATTCACCAATTATGTTCCTTCTTTAATACCATGACCACTAGTGATGAGTAGGGGCTGGTATTGGGACATATGAATCCAATGTCCAACAATTCTTGAATGATTTTTTCTATCTCTTTATTCTACACAAAAGGGTGCATATAAACATGCACAGTGGGTGGTGGACTACTTGGAATAAGGGGAATACCATAGTCATTCTCCTCGTGTGAAGGTGGTAATCCTTGGGGTGCATCAAATACTTGTTGATGTTTATAAAGGACTAATTGGAAATTAGGGTGAATCTCCTATCAGGGTGTCCATTACTTATATAGCAATGAACTATGTAATAATGCATGAATGGCCTCTCTTCAATGAATTCTCTATATGATGAGAGTTGATAATTTTAGGGGAACCAAATGTAAGGCCATTGAGGGTATGTTTGTGCCCTTCCTTAGTGAATCTCATGTATAAATCATTGAAACCCATGGTGATAGGTCCCATGATGCATAACCATTTTACCCCCAAAACAACATTACAACTGCCCATTTCAATAATGAGCATTAAGTTTTGACATGATGACCATTTCAAGAATGGAGTTTCACATTTTCGCATTGGCCAACACATTTCATCATACCTCCATTGCTTATTGTAATTTGAAAATTGGGTATAGGGTGGAAATCACAATGGGTTTCTTTGGCCACTCTCATGTGAATAAAATTGTGGATGCTGTGATTGTCAATCAATGCAATCACTTTGTGGTGATTCATGCACCCAATTAACTTCAAGATTTCAGGTGCCAGGAAACTGGATCAGGCATGCAAAGAAATTTGGGGTTTCTTGCAAGGGGCTTGCAAGGTGGGTTCATTATTCGTGGGAGGGGTTCCAAATATAGTTCAGGAGTGCCTTTCGCTGAGATATCTTCTTAGTGGTCTTGTGGGGATACATCCATTTGAAATAATTTATCTTCTTTACATTTGTGCACTTTGAAGTACCACTCACCACAATTATAGCAAATTTGAGTCATTAGCGTTCTGCCATCTCTTCCTAAGATAACTTTTGGACTCTTGATGGTTGAGAGTTGGATGGCTTTGGGATAGTTTCCACGGGAGGGATAACTTGAGTAGTGAATGTAGGTATTTTGGTTTGGGAATTGGTTATCATCTTAGCTTCTATAGGTCTTTCACAAGCTTCAAACCATATGGTTGGATGCTACATCATGATGTGTGCTCTTATTGCCTCCTTGAAACCATTGATAAAGCTTTCTTTAAAAAAGGAATCAAATTGGTCCTCTATGTGAATTGCTAATTGCCCAAAGGGTATAATATAGTCAATAATTGTTCTTTGTTAGCATAATTTTGTTGGGCATCTTACGTAGTGAGTGTCATGTTGAAAATAAGCATAAAGGATGTTTACAAATTGGGACCAAGCAATGTAGCCTCCATAACTTTCTTATATTATTGCCACCATTGTCAATGTTTTGAATCCAAATATAATACCCCCACTTTTAGTTTTTGTAGGTCATTAGTAATGCCAGAGAGAGAAATAATGTTTCACTTGGGTAATCCAACTTGAGTGATCTAAATCATCAAACTTGTTTAGAAAGCGGTGTCATGAATTATAATTTTGAAAGGATGGGCAATGGTATATGGGAAGAGTCTGAGTGTCACACACTTTGTTTGTTGAAAATTCCAACCTGGTTGGATCGATGTGTGGATTTGGTATCTGGATACTTAAGTGGTTACATATATATTGCAACCAATGTTGCAGGAAACGTCCCCCCCCCCCCCAGCTCCAAGCCCCGAAACGTGTCCCGTACGGATCCGCACCCCGAACCGTGGATCCGAATTTCGGAAACGCGGTTCGCAAAAAAAAATGCGATTCCTGAAAAATCCGGATCCGTACGTCTGGATCCGCGTTTCCGTACAACGGATCCGAGGATCGCTGAACGGAAGCACCACGATTCTTGTACGGATCCGTACAGATCGCTAGCGGTTCCGTACAACACTGTACGGATCCGACTATTGTAGGTCAGAAAAAATATTTTTTTGATTTTTTTTTTTTAAATTTTTGTCTTTGGTTGGGTTAGTAGGTGAGTTAGTGCTGAGTTAGGGATAGGATGAAAAAAATATAAGCTCTCTTTTACCTCCTTATATGTTTCTTAGATGCTCCCTCATGGTAATGTTAAATTCCATTTATTTTTCATTTTCATCCTTTTACTTAAATTTTTAACATTACCATGAAATGACTCAGGATGTTTGAGAGTGGTTCCAGCCTGATCGGACTTCATATGGAGAAAATAGAATTTCATTACCTATTCAAAATTCAGCAGACTTAACAGTTTTCAGGAATTCAGGATCAATGGTATGGTGGCATGTCATTAGATTATATCATGTATGAGGGTATGTGATTAGTATTTAATCAAGAGCACCAAGCCCTATATGTACCCTAGTGTTGGTGGTGTTAATTGTTGAACTCCTTTGTCATGTCGTTAGCAAAAAATTACATTTCAATCAAGTCAAAATAATCGATCAAGCATGTTATGTTCTTTCTACCATATTTTAAGGCTTGCATTAGGGTTTGATCAAAATTGGGCAATTTTGACTAATGTCCCTAGATAATCGAGGTAGAGGCAAAGGCTAGACAAGAGGAGAAGAATCTAGATTATAGATGGTCGATGCATCTAAATGGTTGATGCTCAAATAATTAATCATTAATGTACAATGGATGTCATATCTATCTTGATTTATGTACAAATATGCATGCTTCCATATCTTCTACAATTAATTTGGTATTTTGGATATTTTTTTTAATATAAATGCAAAAAAATAAAATAAAAAAATATATATATAGTAGACGCTTCCGAGACGCTTCGCTTCCTAGATTTTTTGGAAATGACGCTTCCGCGTCCCCGCTTCCAAAAAACGTCCCCGCTTCGTCCCCGCTTCGTGCAACGTTGATTGCAACAATTGATCTTGGTGGTTCCTATGTTTGGAGAGATATTTCATTGAAGAATCATTGCTAGAAACCTTGGCTTCAAGTTGTTGGTGCTTAGCACGAAGGTCTTGGTTTGGTTCTTTGTGTTTGCCATGTTGTGAATATGGACCATGGGACTGCCTAAGATTTCATTGAAGTGTTATTACCAACTTATCACATTACAAATTATGGTTAAAAGGAGTCTTTTCAAATATTGCGGATTCACACAAAAAGGGTTACTAGAGAGTTAGACCTATGCAATCAATATGATGCGAGGAAACTTTTGAGTTATGTCTCCAATAGTGGTGTTTGCAAAACCTAGATTTTCTATTTTTATTTGGTTCTTGTTATGCTAGCGGGAGTATTACAACGTGTTGAATATTACTATGCCGACACAATTTCCAAATTCCTTCTAGATGCAAAGATGTAGGAATTTTGTTGGTTAACTACAAAAGCGAGAGTTTGAAGGGTCCTAAGGACAAAGGAATTTCAATTGCTATAGCTATTTGATATGTTGAAAGGTTTCCAACAATAGTACTTGACCGAATCTTTCTCAACACTAAAGAGGATAGATTGTGCCCTTAGTTGGTTTATTCAATACCCTAATACATGAGAGTGATCTCCTTGGGTTCTATTCTCAGTGTGCAATAGCAACACGACATCCGTAGGCTTATGAAAGTCTAGTTTTCTATGTACCTAAAGGGATTTCAATATACCTATTACCCACAAAAAATGGGTACCCCTTGGAGAGCCTTTCTCCTAATCATCTTATTCCAACCGGTAGCCAACAGCCCCTGACAACCACCTTGTAGCTGATGTGATGTGCCACTTTATCTCCACCATTTGCATTAGTTGTATGTTTCCTCGCTCATTTGTCAAGAGCACATGTTAGAAGGTGGACAATCCCACCCAATATGTATGTTTTTCATTGTGCAATCAAGTGCTTATGCTTGTTTTTCATTTAGGCATACTGGCATGGATTATTGGGTGACTTGGAAGAAGGAAGGGTTTTGAATGTGGTTTTGTTCCCTCACCTTAAAGGGGGGGTTAATCTTCAACCCTAGTCAATTGGGATCTCCTCTATTGGCTTGTGGCCTTAGGAAGGGCACTACTTGGGAAACCCTGATTTTGGTAGTGTGGTCCTGCTTTCCCATTCCATATTGATCACTTCCCTCTGCACATTACAAGCCCTATTCACTATTTCCCTTCTTCAGGTCCACATGACAATTAGGTCCACGCGGTACTGGCACACCCCATCTCCTTGTCCACATATTTGGGTTGGGCTTGGAAATGTTACCCCAAAATTTGATGCAACTAAAAGAAAGTTAAATGCATATAATGGCCACAAGCAAGAAACAATAGAAAAAGAAAATCATAAAATGCAAAAGATGGCCGGGACATTAATAATAACACATGGACAAAAGCCGAGCATGAGCTCTACCCCTTATCATTATAGCCATCACCCTGGTTCCTAGGGCCACTAGTTGCCCCAATCACATCATTAAAGGAACTCATGCACGTCCCAACCCCTGGTGGGCAATGAACTACCCCACCTTTAAAGGGGTAATAACTGCTATACATCATTCACAACATGCTTTCATTTCCTAGAGCTTCAAGTGGTAATACAAAGAAAAATCAAAAGGAAAATAAAGAGGGGTGGAAAAACAAAGGTTGGGGTAACTCATGCAACCACGATTGCTCCCTCCTCCCATTTGTACACCCAATATGTGGACTTCCTCATCATTGCTACCCCTTTTCCCATGGCACTTGGCCTTGAGACCCTTTCATCCCCATTCCATTCCATCATTTTTCACATGCCACCTATTGATTGAAGGACATACTAGGGACCTAGCTTTCCCCTTATGGGCTGGGAGCACCTAATAGGATCGTATATTAGCCACTCCTACCTAGGGTGGTAACACTATTACATGATCAAAGCTCCAAATTTAGAAGAGAAGCCACATATGAAGTGTCAATTTGACCTTGATTAACAAGCTTGGTTCACTTATATGTAGTAATGATTAATTGTACCTAATGGTGAGGATGCAATACTAGACAATGTGTGTGATTGGTAGGTGGTTTTCGTCATGGGCTGAGCAACTTAACTAGGGCCTAGGTCCATTAGAGGAGCATTATGACACCCTACAAGTGAAGCATTGAGAGCCATGGGACTCATATCACTTACAGAGCATCATTCCTTTCCATGGGCACCTACAACACCCCAATAGTCTGCGCTTTGCCCCACATTATTCACGAGATGATGCACTTGTACCACATGCCCCCAACTGACTTAGCAATGTATGCACGGTTTCGTCGTTGCTCTGAGGCCTATGTGAGGTTTCTCTCATCCTTTGGGACATGGGAGGGCTAGCACCATTCTCTAGGCCCTCAACATTGGAGCAAAACCAACCTATTCTATCACTAGGAGACACATGAGACCCATTTTGTGCCCCAAACACAAAACTGGGGTCCACAGGATGATTTTCATGGAGATTTAGGGGCCAACCCCTAGATCCGGATTTTTGGAGCTCTCTACACTCGACTTGGCACTAAAGAACCCAACGCATGCCCTAGAAGGGCCTACACATGCACGACGTCAACATTTCAGCCTCTTTTGGGGGTTAATTCTTATGTTTTACATTGGCAATGAGGTTGGCTTGTAACTACACTTAGTTTTGCCCATCATTTTACAACTTGAAGGGGCTTTTAGGCTAAATTAGAGATACTTAGACATGTATAAATAAAAAATAGTTCATTTAACTGTCTCATCATCATTACTTGGAGAATTCAAACGTCTTAGAAGAATTCACACTTGTTTCCTTCTTGGCTATTAGAGATTCTTGGAATGCATTTTGATGTGTGGAAGCTAAAATTGGATTGTCTTTGGAGCTATTCCTTTGGTGAATGGATGGATATACTCCATGTTATCTTGTAAGTGCTATTGTTGAAGATTTTCATTTTGAAATTGTCTAATGCATGTAATTGCTGCTACTAGATTATGCATGCTTATTTGTGCCTTAATTTGTTGAAAATAAATTTTAAAAGCTATCTAGTTGAGAATTGCATATGTTATTCATTGTATAGCATGTAATAAATGTTCCCAGTGGAGGAGTTCTTATAAATCTAAATCAAACTCCATTTATCATTGAGTGGGTAAATGCTGGAATTTTGATACCCAGAGTATCAACTTTCAACCTCCTTAGCAACAAATTAGGCTTATCTAAAGCATCCTTGACTTCATATGCCCAAAGGACAAGGCACTAGTCCAAGTCTTTGGTGGTCAACCTTAAATTTTCTCTTCTCAAGTTCGGTCCTTTTAAAGCTAGGGAAAAAAGCTAGGGCTTGGAGAGAAATTTTATGGAGAAGGCTTTTTGGTGATTTGAGAGCCTAAACATCAAGAGATAGTTCTAGGCTAACTAACCTATCAATTTGGTGGGCATTCACTCAAATTTCATCCATAAAATCTTTTTCCCTAGGTGTTGCTCTAAGAGGGAAACCCTAGTTTCGTTTCCCCTCAACTTGAGGACTTTCTTGAGGGTTTCATGAGCCTCGAATTAGTTGAATACCTATCACCATTGAAATCTCAAAACCCTAGGTCTTGGGCCTTCTTTTCTAGGGATTTTATTTGAGATCGTTTTGCTTCATTGAAGCCTTGTACCTTTAGTGTGTTTCTCTTTGAATGATTTTTAGTAGGGTCACTTTGTACCTTATCATTAACATATCCATTTTAAGTGTTTCCTCCTTTACTTGGACTCCTACAATCGGTGAAAATCCCTAAAGAGTAGGGGGTTTTGGCTGAGGTGACATTGGGCCTCTACCCCATTGTTAGCACTTTGTCTAGCTCTTGTCTTGTAGGGTTTCCCTCCCAAAGGCTTGCTAGATTTTGTGGTAACAATACCCAAGGGTGTGTTGAAGGAAATTTTGTGTATAGGTGTTGTTTGATGCAACACTACTTGAAGGGGTACCAATAGAGGTTACAAGGGTGTCCAACTAGGTGACACAACTTTTATTTATTATGTGGATTCTTTCCCAATTGCAATTTTACCCATTGATGACATATCTCTATATTATTTAAAGAACGTGGAACATGTTAGCTTAAAAAATCTGCTAAAATGTGGAGGTATGCTGGGTCGGGAAAGACCTCTATCACTTGCAATGTTCCTTAAAACCTAGGCTTGAACACGGGCTAGGTATATTGAAATTATAAATGTAGAAAACCTAATACAAGAGGTGAATAAGATGAATGTGTGAAACATACCCTTGTATCATGATAATCAGAAAAAGAAAGTAGTGTCCACTTGCCTCTAAAGGTGGGGTGACCATTCATTGAGCAAAGCCACAAATACAACAATACTTATCAAAACATTCCATGGCCTCTTATTATCTTTAAATAGATTCTCAATAGCAAAACCCTAACAAATTTTGGTCCCATTATTAATGAGTGTCAACCACCTAGTAGGCCTTATAAAGTGGATCTTTTTATATTCAATAACTATCCACTACTATTTAAAGCTCCTTATTCAAAGACAATGGCCACATACATCAATTGAATAACTCCTGGGTAGCCTAAACTAGGGAGGTTAGGGTATGACGCTAAAATATTTAGGGTGCTTTTTAGGGTTTTATTTAATCACAATTTGACATTTGTCACATTCTCCTTTATGGTAGCTCCACCAAATATGTGACTCATGCCTCAAATAGTCTGTAATGCCTCACAAAGCCCCCTTTAACATGCTTGAAATGTCCATTTGAAGAGTACATCCCTCCTTTATATGATAGCTTCATGATTAAGAAATCCAACATTGGTCTTCTTCATCCTAGGAGCGTAATGCTCCTTAACAAGTGATCTTCTTTGACCATACAGGTTCACTTGCTGCAACATGGCATCGTCCAAGCTAGGGTGTTCGTCATCTAGCCTATTTCCTTGCCACATTTGATGCTTTGGCTCTCATCCATATCCTTTTGCCTTTGAATGTATGAAATAGGTGCATAAGGTCATTTGTCCCCTTCATAAGCAAAAAACCCTTCTTTTGGAGTTTTGATCATGTCAACAATGCCACATGGCATCTCTTTATGCAAAGGATTTGTTACCCACCACCTGTGAGTAGTATCCATAGGAGAAAATTTTCTCCTAGATGGTCCTCATCCGAAAGCCAACAACTCCTTGTAGCCACCAGATAGCTCGATGTGCCACGATCTCCGCCACTTAAGCTAGCCATGTGGTCCCTCGCCCATCTGTTATGATCGTATGTTTGAAGGTGGGCCTCTCGACACCGAAGGTATGGCTTTTCATTGGTATAGTTGAGCAACTTTGCTTACTTATCATGGAAACTTTTGGGCATGGATTGATGGGGGGATTTGGCAGAAAGAGTGGGCTAGGTATGAACTCTTGTCTCTTATTCCCAATTTGGTGGTTAGCTTTGTATCATAGTCCTGTGGGATCTCCTTTACTAGCTATTAGGTTTAGGGTTGACACTACATGGGAAATAGCGATTTTGGTTACGTGGACACCATATATATCACTCTCCTCCACTCACTTTAACCCCATTTCATCACTTTTCCCATCTGGGTCCACATTTGTTCACTGGGTCCACAAAGGGTTGGCCTCCCCCTCCCCTTGTCCACACTTTGGCTTTGGCCTGGAATGATGCCCCAAAGGTTGATGCAGCGAAAAAGAAAAGAGAAAACATAATTTGGCCACTCTCAATAGGAAATGGACCACAAAATGCAAAATATGGCTGGGACATACAAATTTAGCACGTGGACAAAAGCCAAACATGAACTCTACCCCTTATGGCCATCACCTAGGTTACAATGGGCCCTAAATGAGCCCTCTCCACATTAAGAAACCCATGATTGCCCCATCCCTTGGTGGGCAATGAACTGCCCCACCTCAAAGGAGGTATCTATTGCTATATCCTAGACATCATGCTCTCATCCCCTGGAGTCCCGAGCTGTTATGAAGAAAAATCAATCAAAGGCAAAAGGCATATGAAGAAGGGTGGAAAACAAAGGCCATGGTAACTCATGTACCATAATTTGCTCCCTCCTACACTCATATACCCAAGTATGGGCTTCCCTCATTATAGCTACCCTTGTACCTTGGTATGTGGTTTGGAGCCTTCCCCTGTTCCCCACTCCACTCCATCATTATATCACATGCCACTTGCCATTTGATGGATGTACCATGGATATGTCACCCCGTTTAAAGGCTGAAACCACCTGATAGGGTCCTTGGTTAACCTCCTTATTGAGCTTGGAGACACCTGTACATGCCAAAGACCACTATGAAAGGGCATGTCACCATGAAGTTTCCAATTGATTCCATGATTTGTGTTGTAGCTCTTAGAGACAGCCTTGATTTGCAAAAGACCAGTGCCTAGGACATCTTGAAATCAGAGGTTAGATGTAGACGATTTTAAGGGGTGCCTATGACAGAATATGGATAAAGATAATAATGGTTGTGGTGGTTCAGGAATGGTGAAGACTTTGGAGTTCGATTCATGCGAATTACCCTATACTGCGAGAGGGCTCATGAGGCTGTATGGCTCGGTGGCTTTTCAAATGGGCCAAGTATGAAACAATGGGCAGAGGCTTTCAAAATATGCAAAGGTGTTGAGAAGGAACGGAGGAGGGACCCGCGAGAGACAGGCTTAAAAGTCTTAGGAATCTATCTCTCGTGAACACAGAGGAAGCGAATGTAGGTGGAATGTGACCAACAAGAGAGATTCGTGGAGAGCGAATTAAGGGGGCACAACAAGTGTAACACGAGCATTATTCATACACAAATTCATGAATAAAAATGCATACCACCAACAACTGCATTACACGAATCATCAAAGCAGCAGAGCATGGAAAGATGATTATCCATAAACAGGAGATTGCTAATAAACAAGAGAACACAGATACATACTACTCGTTGCTCCATTTGGAATCCAAATAAACAGCGCTGTATATCATATTATGTTCAAAAAAACTCTCCCAAATATGTATCTCAGAGCACAAAGAGCACAGTCATACAGAACTACACCAAAAATTCTCCAAAATTCTGAACCCTTCTTTCATCTCCGAACTCTCTACATATAGAGTTCTACTGAGGGTTTACGATCAAATAAACTTCCATGATCGACCCACACATGTGAAAATCAAAATATCCTAACCAACTAGCAGAGCGTGCATCAAGCAATCACTCCCGTACTTAGAAAATCAAAACAAAATCGGGTGAAATCGAGATTTCACCAGCAAAACATCATAATCAAACAGTAGAAGAAAAACATAGTTGGCCACGGAGGCCAAATCCTAGAATCTTCAAAATGGGGCGGTGAGGAGTGGCTGTGAACAGGTGGGGTGTCTGACTTCCATCACATGATTCCACCTGCCGTGGGAAGCCTCCACTCCCTCGTTCTCATGATTCACATTAACCATTATGAAACGACCAGTCGTGCCGCGCGTGCCTAGCTCTTTAGCGGAGCTTTCCCGGACAAACTGAATCAACCATAGCTGTGCTTGTTCCACCAAAAACCCATGCTGTGTTTAACTTGCAAAACCGGAGACCGAGCTTCAGAAGGGGGCCTGTGACATTAACACACAGTGAGATGGTTTAACACTGAAAAGGGCAGGACAAAGGCCGTGGAAGGGCTATTGATGACGTGGCAGGGAGGTGGGGCCCAAACTGATATCGCAAATCGCAATTGGGAGGTGGGGCCCAAACTGATATTGCAAATCGCAATCGGGAGTCGAGGAGTTTTCTTATGAGAAGCGGGAGGTAAGTGTTAAAACATGCGTAGTGCGATGGGTGGAGGTGACGTGGCAAGGAGGTGGGCCCGCCCGCAGATCGCAAATCAGCGTTTTTGTTATGAGAAGCGGGAGGTAAGTGTTAAAACGTGCGAAGTGTGATGGGCGGAGGTGACGTGGCAAGGAGGTGGGCCCGCCCGTAGATCGTAAATCGGCGTTTTTGTTATGAGCAGCGGGGAGGTAAGAGTTAAAACTTGCGAAGTGCAAAGTGCGATGGGCGGAGGTGACATGGCAAGGAGGTGGGCCCGCTCGCAGATTGCAAATCAACGTTTTTGTTATAAGCAGCGGGGAGGTAAGTTTTAAAACTTGCGAAGTGCGAAGTACGATGGGCGGAGGTGACATGGCAAGGAGGTGGGCCTGCCCGCAGATCGCAAATCGACGTTTTTGTTATGAGCAGGGGGGAGGTAAATGTTAAAACTTGCGAAGTGCAAAGTGCGATGGGCGGAGGTGATGTGGCAAGGAGGTGGGACCCAACTTAAATTGCAAATTGCAAATTGGGAGTGTTTAGATATGAGAAAGCGGGAGTAAAGGTTATGGTTACCGAAGTGCGAAGTGCGATGGGCGGAAGGCGATGTGGCAT
This sequence comes from Pinus albicaulis, assembly GCA_034641835.2. Taxonomy (NCBI): domain Eukaryota; kingdom Viridiplantae; phylum Streptophyta; class Pinopsida; order Pinales; family Pinaceae; genus Pinus; species Pinus albicaulis. Next base: position 792,309,198 of record CM076570.1, on the reverse strand, counting down.
GCGGAGGTGGGGCCCAACTTGTATCGCAAATCGCAAGTCGGGGAGCTTGGTTATGAGAAATGGAGGGTAAAGGTTAAGATTTGCGATGTGTGATTTGCGACGAGTGGAGAGGTTGGTGATGTGAAGAAGTAAGTGGTAAGAGGTCTTTCTTCTTTTGACTGCGGGGTGTTCGCCTGACCCGCGCTTGGAGTGTTTGGCTTTCACTTCAGCCATTCCCGTGCTTCATTTACTTAGCTTCCCATCTTGCCTTATCGTTCATAGAAACCACAAGCCAACATTGGCTCCATTGGGGACGATGCACTCGTTCGAGTGTGTCGAGAACTCGCAGTCCGCTTGCTTGTGTTCTTCTTAATGTGCCTAGGATCATCGTTAGAAACATTTTCAAGCAGCTTTAACCAAAAATAAAACAAGAATTCTTGCGGAAATAACAAACGACATATATACAATTTGAGGATATGTACAATGGGCCGTCGTAGCCCGCTATCAGTGGTGGAAGTAAGGCTTGAGAAACTGTCCATTGACAGGCATCTCAAGTGTGTCTCCTTCCAAATTCTCCAGCGCAAAGGTATTGTTGCCTTTGACCTCTGCCACCCTGAATGGGCCAAACTAAAGGGGGTCGAACTTCCCATGTTTCCCTTTGTCTGACTGCTTGACATCCCATCACAGCACCAAATCTCCTGCTTGGATTTCCTTGTCTTTAGCTCTTTGGTCAAATAAGCCTTTCATCTTTTCTTGGTACTCTACTAGTCTGAGGCTTACCTGTTCCCGTGTTTCATTTAGTTCAACCAATTGGTTCATTCTTCTGATAAGGTCGTTTGGCTCTTCCTTGCTCTCTTGTAAGAATTGGGCCACAGGTAATGCGAGTTGAATAGGGAAGACTGTTGCCCTGTCGTACACCAGCTCATAAGGGGACTTCCCTGTGGATCTTTTAGTGGTGATGCAATTCACCCAGAGTGCAAACTTGAGCTGAGAATCCCAGTTCTTCTGGTTTTCGTTGATGGTTTTTTACAAGATTCTCACCAATGTCTTGTTAGATGACTCTGCCAGCCCGTTCCCTTGTGGGTAATATGCAATGGAGTTGTAATGACCCATACCTAATTGATAAATAGTATAATCATTAAAATTATATGTGGCTGATCCAATAAAATAATAATATAAATTAATTAAGGAAAATTAATTAATTTATAAACAAACATGAAGTCATCACATCCATTTCTAACTTATAAATAAAAACATTTAATTAAACCAAATTAATTAAGTATTAAACAAACTTAATACAAAGTGAGCTTCCATAAAGTCATCTCCTCTACGTAAGTGGATAAAGACTCAACGAAGATATTTAATACACTTAATCCCAAAACTTATCTCAAACATTAAATATACCCTTAAATGAAGATAAGGTCGCCTTAAATGGTGGCCGACCCTCATAAATATGATAAAAGATCTTCGGGAGTGAAAGGCGGTGGGGGAGATGGTTATAAGGGGGAGGATGTGAAGGAGTAAAGGGGGTTGGAAGAAGAAAATTTCTACATTTTGGCTAACAAGGGATTAAAGGATACGCAGAGTTCTAAGAGGAGAGTTTCACCGTTCTGGGATTCTGGGCACGGGGGCAGAAGATCACTCTTCTGGGTCTAGGATTGCTCCTAGATCGGCTGGGAGGATTGTTGTTTTGGGTAATCTGTTCTGTTCATCAACATCATTGGAAGGAGAACTATCATCACAGTCCCAAAAATCATCATCAGCGTTCCAGGTATTTCCTTTGAGTACAGATTTGTTTCTCCATTTAATTTTACTGCAAATGTTTATTGTAATACAGCACTGCCGAATATCTTTTCTCTGCAATTAAATTAAATCTGTGTGAGGAACCTTAAATCTGTGTATGTATGTCTTTTATGGGTATTTTAGATATCTCCAAGAAGGTAGATTACATGCTCATTAATACATTAGAAGAAATAAAAGAATATCTACATTCATAAAAATAATGCCAAAAGCTCAACCCAGCAGTACATACATCATTAGATTGACTTAGAAATATGCCCAGCCCTTCTGGAATTAGACCGTAAAACAGCCTCTTCCCTCTGTCTTTAACCAGCAATAACCAGCAATATTCTCAGTCAATGAGTGTACCTTCTCAGTCCATGATTGTATAAGGGATCTTACAGAGTGCCCCAGACTAATATTATAATGCTGACACAACTTCACGAACCTAGCAGACTTAAAAGCCTGGGCGTTATCTGTTATGCTTTTAGCAGGGCATCCAAACCTGGCTATTATGTTTTCCTCCAAGAACTTGATCACCACCAAATTTGTGGCATTCCTTGCGGGCACGGCCTCAACCCATTTAGTGAAGTAATCCGTGGCGGTGAGGATCCATCGATGTTGGTTGCTAGAAGCTGGGTGAATCTCACCTATGAAGTCAATTTCGCATTGTTTGAACGACTCTTCAACATGAACTGGGATCAATGGGAGAGGTGCAAACCTTTGCTTTTCAGCGAATGTCTGACACTTTTCGCAGGCCCGGACGCGAGCATGTACGTCACCAAACAACTTGGGCCAAAAGAAGCCTGCTCTCAGGATCTTGTGGGCAGTGGATTGCCAGCTGTAATGCCCACCAAATATTCCTTCATGGAACTCTGTCATCACTTCGTCAACCTCTTATTTTGTTAAACATAGTAGTAAAATCCTAGTCGGGTCTCTCCAATACAGTCGACCGTTTGCCACAATATACTTTTGAGATCTAAACCTTAAAGCGCGATATTTGGTCTTGTCATAGTTAGGGGGGCACCTCAGGGTTAATAGGTACTCCACTATATCCTTATACCACAAGGATAAAAGGTACTTTACATGTGTCTTTTGTGTGGAATATTCTATGCCCTGATGTGCATTTGTATCCTCCTGCGCTTCTCCTCTTGTCATGGACAGATTTATCCCTAGAGCTTGACAGTAGGATTTAGACAGAATTTTTGCCAGCCCTTGGCGTTTGATGAGTTTGGTAGGCTTTATCTCCATCTCGTACTCCTGAATCTTAGCTATCCATTTACCCTTTTTTCCTTCACTGCAGCAGTGGGTACGTAAGCTGTTATGACAGACTGTAACACGTACACCCGAAATGCCTTAAGTGACTTGACCAAAGCATATGTTTTCTTTTCCAGGATATTATATTTTAGTTCAGCATCTCGGAGGACTTGGCTGAAGAACGCAATAGGTTGTTCATGCCCTTCAACTTTTTTTTTGTAGCAGCACCGCAGCTATTGTATGAGGGGAGGCGAAAGAAAAAATCATGAATGGTTTTCCATAATCTAGACTCGCCAACACTGGAGCTTCTGCAAAGGCCTGCTTGATCCTGTTGAAAGAATCCCTGGATTGAGGAGTCCATTTTACTTCAGTATTCTTCTTCAACATTTCGGTGATGTTTCGGACGATCTCGGCATAATTTGGGATGAACCTTCTGAGGAAATTTATTCTTCCCAGGAATACCTGTACTTCCTTTTCGTGTCTTGGTAGGGAAATGCCGTTTATCACCTCCACCCGCTTCGGGTCAATCTTTACCCCTTCTTTGGTTACTATATGCCCTAAAAGCTTTCCTTCTTCTAGGGCAAACATGGATTTTTGGGGGTTAAGAGACAGACCATACCTTTGGTATTTGTCAAAAGTTCGTCGAAGATGCTCTATATGCTCAGCATCGCTCTTCGAGAAGACGGTGATGTCATCCAGGTAAATCACCACAAACTTATCCTGGTCTTCTATGAAAGCGATGTTAATCGCATGCTGGATTGTGGCACTGACATTTATCAAGCCGAAAGGCATTCGGGTGTACATGAAGGTTCCCCAAGGCGTAGTGAACGTCGTCTTCTTTTGGTCTTCCGGGAGCACCGCCACCTGATGATATCCTGAGAAACTGTCCATCATGGACATGCGAGAGGATCCCACCACCTTTTGCAAGATATGGTCCATCTTCGGGAGGGGATAGTTGTCTTTGAGTGGCTCTGTTCAGATTGCGGAAATCCACGCAAAGCCTGATCTCGCCATTTTTCTTCCTTACGAGCACTAGGTTCACCACCCATTCGGAGTACCTCAGAGGGACAATGATCTTTGCCTGCAACAACTTCTTTATTTCTTTTTCAATAGCCGGGAGAAGAAGAGGGTTGATCTGCCTCAGCTTCTGCTTATGAGGCTCAGCGTCTTCTTGTAGGGTTATCTTATGCTGCATGACATCAATATCAAAGGTCTTCAAGTTCTGGTATGACCAAGAGAAGACGTCTTTGTATGATCGAAAGAGCTTCAGATACTGTCCTTGATATTCTTCGGGGACTCCTTTCGACAGCTTCACCACCTTCGAGTCTTCCTTTGTCTCGATATTCAAAACCCTGACTGGCTCATCAGGGGTCAGTTTGCTGGGGTTCACCGGGATATCAATTTTATCAAACAGTCTCTCCAATGGCACCAGACCCCTGGGAATAACATTTCCCTTTAAATGCAAGACTCGATGGCCGGCCAATGTCTCCTCCCATCTGGTTTTCGGCTCTTCACTATCATCCTCGGTCACTGAGTCGATCACCAAATTCGAGAATTCGCCCATCATCTCCATAAAACGCTTGACTTTCTCTTCGTCCTCGAAGACCTGCTAATGTCTTACATTGTCCGGAATGAAGGGGCGATATCTCAGTTCCACCTCGAATCTGAGCAACGGATTCTGTGGAGGTGGAAATTGCTAGCAGCCACAGTTAGTGAGTCGGCCATTCTGTTCTTATCCCTCGGCATGAACTGAATGTTAAAGCAGAGAAGAAGTTCTCAACCAAATCCCATACCTTGTTCTTGTAAGCTCTGAGCCGCGGGTGCTTAGTTTGGCATTGTCTCCTGACTTGCCTCACTACTAGCTCTGAATCTCCAAACACCTTGAGGTTCTATATGTTCATGTTCCGTGCTGCCTGCAATCCCAACAGCAGGGCTTCATACTCAACCACATTGTTTGTGGCTTCAAATTCTAGCTTGAAGGAGAGGGGAACTAAGCAACCTTCAGGTGATATCAAGAGTACCCCGGCCCGTTTCCTTCCCATGAATAAGCCCCATCAAACTGCAGGGTCCAAATCTTGTTTTCCTTCTCTCCTTATAGGATATCCCTGTGTTAGAGGACAAACCTTCATTTCTTGCAGGAAATTTTCATCCTTCTCGAGCATAAGATAGGAAAATTCACCCTTCTTGCCATACACCGGAGAGTTGGTCGAACCATCAACTTTGGTGACCATCTTTACAAACTTGGACTCACGGTATAACCTTCTTTCTTCCGCACTGAACACTGGGACAGTTGTGTAAGTGAGGTCGAGTTTTATTGACCCTCCAATCTTGGAACCCTAGGATCTGGACAACAACATTCCAAACCGAGCTGGGATATCAGCTATGACAATATCCATTACCACACTTTTGGCCGGAATCTGGGCTAAGTTCACTACCAGGTCTTTTATCATACCCAAGCACTTCACCCTTTTGGAGTCAAAATAATACGGGTCTTTATAAGGCCTTGTAATCTGCAATCCCAATTGTTCCATGACAAACAAAGGCAACTGTGAAAATTCTGTAATGTAGAATCCTACTGTAGCTACTTATTATATCTCTTCTACAATTATTTAACATTTCACAGTGTTAAATAGCAAAATAAAATATGATGCAGACTTCAGAATCAATAAACAACATAAAGGAAGTAGCACAAGTATTCACACACAGACACTTATTTTTGGACAATTGTCCCCGGAGAAACCCAATGCAGGAAAACCGGTGCAGCAGATCTGAGGGTCTCTTTATTATGCAGAAATTCTAAGTACAAATGTGTGATTGTAATCATCAATCAATCACCTGAAGAAATATGATGAGAATAGGCTTAGTGAGACAATTTTCACCTCGCCACAGAGTTTCGGAACTGACCTGCACCCACACTAAGTGGCTCTGCATGATTTCTGCGCAGTGACTGCGTCACTCACGCTGTCACTGTGTCACTGCTGTTGCTGCTCGTTATGGCTTCCTTTTGTGCTTACTGCTGTGTGAGACTCTAGTTTTCTCCTCCTCCAGAAATACCCTCCGTATGCTGGACAAACACTCAACTGTCTCTCCAACTGAAATTGAAACTCCCTCTTCTGCTCTGCGCTGGCCCAACGTAACTGCTGCTTAGCTATCTCTGCGTTGCTGCTATGGCACCCTTCTCTCTTCTCTTCCTGCACTCTTTATCCTTCAGAAATTCTCCCTCCTGGAGATTTCACCTTCCCCTCTTTGCAATCGAGAATCACTTTGATTCTTCCTTCCGCTGAAGAAATCAATCTCTTGATTCTTTCTTCGTCTGATGTGTTTTCCATAAGCCCCTCACTCTCCTTCTTATATTCTTCTGTTGACTCTTCAATGGCCAAGATTAAAACATAATAAAGGGCTAATATTAACTGGGAGGTGATCCATGACTTTATCTAGAAGATTCACACTTAGTTTAATTAATATCCTTTAATTAATCAATTTCCCTAAGTTTAGACTTAGGAAAACATTAAAAAATGATTAATTAATTTAATTAAACCATTTCTAAGTGGAATTTTCCAAAACCATTTCTGAGTTTTATGGAATACATGTGTCTTAGCCTATATACAAAGTTACAAGGCTAGAGCACATCCAATACTACCATAAATCAACAGCAACAGGTTATGTGAAGCCCTAGAATCCAGCATAGAATTGTGCAATAGTAAGTCATGTATCACCAGAGTCACATAGAACGGGGGAGTGGCTGAGTCCTGCTCTTCTACATGAGGTCCAAACACCACCATGGGTCGTTCTTCCTGGAGATTGAGGATGTTAGGCAAAGGGCTTACACCATGGGGCTACATGAATTGGGACACTTGAGCTTTTATGAAGGCTGGTTGAGGAGCTCTATCAGGGGAACCGGGATCTTGACATTCTCTAGTTCTTTCTGGAGATTAAAGGGTGTGGGCCCTTTTTTTGTAATGGCTTATTTGAACTGCTCTTTAGGAGGGTCGGGCAGCTTCAAGGGTATAGATGAGGACTTCTCATTTTTGGGAGGATCAACTTCTTGCCTGGTGGAAGTGGATGTTGTGGCCTTATGAGGGGTTAACTCTTCTAATGGATTTTTCCCTTTACTAGCAAGACTAGGAGGAGCTTGTTCTCTTGATATCGACTCTTCATTTTGTTCTTGCACTCGGGTTTCTTCCTGGAGGACTTGAGGTCATATTTTTTGTGGAGTTGAGCTTGCATAAAATCCACGAACTGTTTACAGTAATTATCAATATGTTGATCCTCTGGAGGGACTTCCTTCTCCTCTTGCTCCCCTTGCAGGATGAGTTCACCCTCCTCATCATCAGAGTAGGCGAGGAATTGATCTTCTTGTTGTCTGTGACTTCCTCTGCTTGTCCCTCCACTTCTCCCTCCAAGTATAGAGGGGGTTGAATGTGGTCTTGTTGTTCCTTCCTCTCCCGTTGCAACAGTGGCAGAGGGGGCTTCCGATATTGAGGATTAAACCCCCGGTTAGGAATCATTTGGTTGGGATGAGGAGGGGAATTCTTGGCCTCCAATTCAAGCTTAATCAACTTATTTGAAAGTTTCTTGATTAGCTTATTCATTTCTTCCATTCTATACTCTTGTGATTCCCTCTCCTGATTTGGAGTAGAAGCCTCCTCCCTGTTCTTTCTTCTGGCTTCATGTTCTGTTTTCCCCTTGAATTTATCAGTAGAAGCAAAGTTTGCTTCTACTTCCAATGCATCAGTCTGGATCTGATCCAGAGATGTGGATTTTCTTCTCTTAGGGTGAACCCAAACTTTGATTCGAAAGCTCTTGTGAAGACCACCTTAGTAGCTGCTTGGGGAGGCTTTATTTCAGCAGGAAGATTATTATAGAGTTTATTGAACATCTTTTTGAATTCTGTCACATCCTCATTGTCTCTTTTTTTTAGAGCAATGAACTCGGTGAGAACTTATCCATGGTCCCTCTTTTCTCCCCATTTTAATGTGAAGAAATTGTCCATTTCTTCCCAAGTGTGGACTGTGTTATCGGCTAGAGACTTGAACCACTTCTGAGCTTCTCCATCCAAGGATTGGACGAAAAGCCTTAACACCACATCTAAGTGCTCTACATTCACATTCTCAGCAAAGGCGCAGAAGTTTTCAATATGTCTCTGCGCCGAAGTATTATCTTCCTCGGTGAACCGAGGCAGGAGCTTTAGATAATCTTGTGGCATGTCATTCAGTATTTGAGGTAGAGCTAATGGAGCATACTTGTTGAGGAGGAAACCAGGTACAACCATGAGGGGCGGTGGTGGTAAATTATGAGGATGAGTTGGCTGATGTATAATAGGTATGTGGTGAGTAGAGGTTTGGATATTTGTCTGTAAAAAGCTTTGGAGTGCTGCAACTTCTTTAACTTCTTTAGCCTTGGGAGTAGGGTGCAAGGGAGGTAGATAAGAATCAACGGATTCAGCTTCGTCTTTTATGGCTGAATTGGCTAAAGCAGAGGCTTCTGGGGAATACCCAAGTACAAGGGCTGTGGAGCCAGGACCATAGATGTCAGCGTTCTGAGATGAGGGAGACGAATCTTCTAGAGAAGATGAGGGTAGGTCAGCCTGGCTGGGTTGCTTCTAATTCCAGATTCTCTTAAATATGATCTTTTCGGGATCAGATATAGAAGGGGTTCTCTGTTGGGAAGTATCTGATCGAGTATGGGGACTTGTGTAAGCCAGGATTACAATTGATTTGAACTTTGATAATAGGGGAGTCGCCAAGGTGAGGGCTATGCAACTCTCAACCTTTCGTGCTCACCTGATAGAAGGGTGAAGATAATGTCGTATCCCAGGGAAAAGATTTTCTAATTCGTCCCCAGTGGCGGCGCCAGAAAGATGTTGTAGCTCCTAGAGACAGCCTTAAGTTGCAAAAGACCAGTGCCTAGGACATCTTGAAATCAGAGGTTAGATGTAGACAATTTTAAGGGGTGCCTCTGACATAATATGGATAAAGAGAATAATGGTTGTGGTGGTTCAGGAATGGTGAAGAATTTGGAGTCCAATTCATTCGAATTACCTTATACTGCGAGAGGGCTCATGAGGTTGTATGGCTCGATGGCTTTTCAAATGGGCCAAGTATGAAACAATGGGCAAAGGTTTTCAAAATATGCAAAGGTGTTGAGAAGGAATGGAGGAGGAACCTGCGAGAGACAGGCTTAAAAGTCTTAAGAATTTGTCTCCCGTGAACTCAGAGGAAGCGGATGTAGGTGGAATGTGACCAAGAAGAGAGATTCGTGGAGTGCGAATTAAGGGGGCACAACAAGTTTAACACATGAGCGTTATTCATACACGAATTCATGAATAAAAATGCATACCACCGGCAGCTACATTACACGAATCATCAAAGCAGCAGATCATGGAAAGATGATTATCCAGAAACTAGAGATTGCTAATAAACAAGAGAACACAGATAAATACTACTCATGGAATCCAAATAAACAGTGCTGTATATCATATTATGTTCAAAACAACGCTCCCAAATATGTATCTCAGAGCACAAGAGCACAGTCATACAGAACTACAGCAAAAATTCTCCAAAATTCTGAACCCTTCTTTCATCTCTGAACTTTCTACATATAGAGTTCTACTGAGGGTTTACAATCGAATAAACCTCCATGATCGACCCACACATGTGAAAATCAAAATATCCTAACCAACTAGCAGAGCGTGCATCAAGCAATCATTTCCATAATCAGAAAATCAAAACAAAATCGGGTGAAATCAAGATTTCACCAGCAAGACATCATAATCAAACAGTAAAAGAAAAACATAGTGGGCCACGGAGGCCAAACCTGGAATCTTCAAAATGGGGCGGCGAGGAGTGGCTGTGAACAGGTGGGGTGTCTGGCTTCCATCACATGATTCTATCTGCTGTGGGAAGCCTCCACTCCCTCGTTCTCTTGATTCACATTAACCATTATGAAATGACCAATCGTGCTGCGTGTGCCTAGCTCTTTAGCGGAGCTTTCCTAGACAAACTGAATCAACCATAGCTGTGCTTGTTCCACCAAAAACCCATGCTATGCTTAACTTGCAAAACCAGAGACCGAGCTTCAGAATGGGGCCTGTGACATTAACACACAGTGGGATGGTTTAACATTGAAAAGGGCGGGACAAAGGCCGTGGAAGGGATATTGATGACGTGGCAGGGAGGTGGGGCCCAAACTGATATCGCAAATCGCAATCAGGAGTTGGGGAGTTTTCTTATGAGAAGCGGGAGGTAAGTGTTAAAACTTGCGAAGTGCGATGGGCGAAGGTGACGTGGCAAGGAGGTGGGCTCGCCCGCAGATCACAAATCGGCGTTTTTGTTATGAGAAGTAGGAGGTAATTGTTAAGACTTGCAAAGTGCGATGGGCGGAGGTGACGTGGCAAGGAGGTGGGCTCGCCCGCAAATCGCAAATCGACGTTTTTGTTATGAGCAGCGGGGAGGTAAGAGTTAAAACTTGCGAAGTGCGATGGGCGGAGGTGATGTGGCAAGGAGGTGGGCCCACCCGCATATTGCAAATCGACGTTTTTGTTATAAGCAACGGGGAGGTGAGTGTTAAAACTTGCAAAGTGCGAAGTACGATGGGCGGAGGTGACGTGGCAAGGAGGTGGGCCCGTCCACAGATCGCAAATCGGCATGTTTGTTATGAGCAACGGGGAGGTAAGTGTTAAAACTTGCGAAGTGCAAAGTGCAATGGGCGGAGGTGATGTGGCAAGAAGGTGGGACCCAACTTAAATCGCAAATCGCAGATCGTGAGTGTTTAGATATGAGAAAGCGGGAGTAAAGGTTATGGTTACCGAAGTGCGAAGTGCGATGGGCGGAAGGCGATGTGGCATGGCGGAGGTGGGGCCCAACTTATATCGCAAATCGCAAGTCGGGGAGTTTAGTTATGAGAAATGGAGGGTAAAGGTTAAGATCTGCGATGTGCGATTTGCGACAAGCGGAGAGGTTGGTGATGCGAAAAGGTAAGTGGTAAGAGATCTTTCTTCTTTTGATTGCGGGGTGTCTGCCCGACCTGCGCTTGGAGTGTTTGGCTTTCACTTCAGCCATTCCCGCTCTTCATTTACTTAGCTTCCGATGTTGCCTTATCGTTCATAGAAACCACAAGCCAACATTGGCTCCATTGGGGACGATGCACTCGTTCGAGTGTGTCGAGAACTCACAGACCGCTTGCTTGTGTTCTTCTTAATGTACCTAGGATCATCATTAGAAACATTTTCAAGCAGATTTAACCAAAAATAAAACAAGAATTCATGTGGAAATAACAAATGACACATATACAATTTGAGGATATGTACAATGGGCCGTCATAGCCCCGCTATCAGTGCTGGAAGTAAGGCTTGAGAAACTGTCCATTGACAAGCTTCTCAAGTTTCTCTCCTTCCAAATTCTCCGACGCAAAGGTATTGTTGCCATTGACCTCTGCCACCCTAAATGGGCCAAACCAAAGGGGGTCGAACTTCCCATGTTTCCCTTCGTCTGACTGCTTGACATCCCATCACAACACCAAATCCCCTGTTTGGATTTCCTTGTCTTTAGCTCTTTGGTCAAATAAGCCTTTCATCTTTTCCTGGTACTTTACTAGTCTGAGGCTTACCTGTTCCTGTGTTTCATTTAGTTTGACCAATTGGTTCATTCTTTTGATAAGGTCGTTTGGCTCTTCCTTGCTCTCTTGAAATAATCGAGCCACGGGTAATGCGAGCTGAATAGGGAAGACTGCTGCTCTGCCGTACACCTGCTCATAAGGGGACTTCCCTATGGATCTTTTAGTGGTGATGCGATTCGCCCAGAGTGCAAACTTGAGCTGAGAATCCCAATTCTTTTGGTTTTCATTGATGGTGTTTTTCAAGATTCTCACCAATGTCTTGTTAGATGACTCTGCCAGCCCGTTCCCCTGTGGGTAATATGCAGTGGAGTGCCCCAGACTGATATTATAATGCTGACAGAACTTCACTAACCTAGCCGACTTAAAAGCCTGGGCGTTATCTGTTATGATTTCAGCAGGGCATCCAAACCTGGCTATTATGTTTTCCTCCAAGAACGTGATCACCACCAAATCTGTGGCATTCCTTGCGGGCATGGCCTCAACCCATTTAGTGAAGTAATCTGTGGCGGTGAGGATCCATCGATGTTGGTTGCTAGAAGCCGGGTGAATCTCACATATGAAGTCGATTCCCCATTGTTTGAACGACCCTTCAACATGCACTGGGATCAATGGGAGAGGTGCGAACCTTTGCTATTCAACGAATGTCTGACACTTTTCGCAGGCCCTGGCGTGAGCATGTACGTCACCAAACAACTTGGGCCAAAAGAAGCCTGCTCTCAGGATCTTGTGGGCAGTGGATTGCCAGCTGTAATGCCCACCAAATATTCCTTCATGGAACTCTGTCATCACTTTGTCAACCTTTTGCTCTGTTAAACATAGAGTAAAATCCTAGCCGGGTCTCTCCAATACAGTCGCCCATTTGCCACAATATACTTTTGAGATCTTAACCTTAAAGCGCGATACTTGGTCTTGTCATAGTTAGGGGGGCACCTCAGGGTTAACAGGTACTCCACTATATCTTTATACCACAAGGATAAAAGGTACTTTACATGTGTCTTTTGTGTGGAAGATTCTATGCCTTGATGTGCACCTGTATCCTCCTGCGCTTCTCCTCCTGTCATGGACAGATTTATCCCTAGAGCTCGACAGTAGGATTCAGACAGAATTTTTGCCAACCCTTGGCCTTTGATGAGTTTGGTAGGCTTTATCTCCATCTCGTACTCCTGAATCTTAGTGATCCATTTACCCCTTTTTCCTTTGCTGCCGCCCTGCACCAGAATATCCTTCACTGCAGCACTGGGTACGTAAGCTGTTATGACAAACTGTAACATGTACACACGAAATACCTTAAGTGACTTGACCAGAGCATATGCTTTCTTTTCCAGGATATTATTTTTTAGTTCAGCATCTCGGAGGACTTGGCTGAAGAACGCAATAGGTTGTTCGTGTCCTTCATCGTTTTTTTGTAGCAGCACCACAGCCATTGTATGAGGGTAGGCGAAAGAAAAAATCATGAATGGTTTTCCATAATTTGGACCCGCCAACATTGGAGCTTCTGCAAAGGCCTGCTTGATCTTGTTGAAAGAATCCCTAGATTGAGGAGTCCATTTTACTTCACTATTCTTCTTCAGCGTTTCGGTGATGTTTCAGACAATCTCGGCATAATTTGGGATGAACCTTTTGAGGAAATTTATTCTTCCCAGGAATACTTGTACTTCCTTTTTGATCCTTGGTAGGGAAATGTCGTTTATCACCTCCAACCGCTTTGGGTCAATCTTTACCCCTTCTTTGGTTACTATATGCCCAAAAAGCTTTCCTTCTTCCAACTTCCAAGGCAAACATGGATTTTGGGGGTTAAGAGACAGAACATACCTTCGGCATTTGTCAAAAGTTCGTTGAAGATGCTCTATATGCTTAGTGTCGCTCTTCGAGAAGACGGTGATGTCGTCTAGGTAAATCACCACAAACTTATCCTGGTCTCCTATGAAAGCGATGTCAATCGCACGCTGGAATGTGGCACTGGCGTTTTTCAGGTCGAAAGGCATTCGGGCGTACATGAAGGTTCCCTAAGGAGTAGTGAACGTTGTCTTCTTTTTGTCTTCCAAGAGCACCGCCACCTGATTATATCCTGAGAAACCGTCCATCATGGGCATGCGAGAGGATGCCACCACCTTTTGCAAGATGTGGTCCATCTTCGGGAGGGGATAGTTGTCTTTGAGTGAGGCTCTGTTCAAATTGTGGAAATCCATGCAAAGTCTGATCTCGCTTTTTTTCTTCCTTACGGGCACCAGGTTCACCACCCATTCGGAATACCTCAGAGGGACAATGATCTTTGCCTGCAACAACTTCTTTATTTCTTTTTCAATAGCCGGGAGAAGAAGAGGGTTGATCTGCCTCAGCTTCTGCTTATAAGGCTTAGCGTCTTCTTTTAGGGGTATATTATGTTGTATGACATCAATATCAAAGGTCTTCAAGTTCTGGTAAGACCAAGCGAAGACGTCTTTGTATGATTGAAAGAGCTTCAGGTACTGTCCTTGATATTCTTTGGGGACTCCTTTCGACAGCTTCATAACCTTCGGGTCTTCCTTTGTCTAGATATTCAAATCTTTGACTGGCTCATCGGGGGTCGGTTTGCTAGGGTTCATCGAGATATCATTTTTATCAAACAATCTCTCCAATGGCACCAGATCCCTGGGAATAACATTTCCCTTTAATTGCAAGACTCGGTGGCCGGCCAATGTCTCCTCCCATCTGGTTTTCGGCTCTTCACTATCATCCTCGGTCACTGAGTCGATCACCAAATTCGAGAATTCGCCCACCATCTCCATAAAATTCTTGACTTGCTCTTCGTCCTCGAAGACCTGCCATTGTTTTATGTTGTCGGAAATGGAGGGGCGATATCTCACTTCCACCTCGTATCTGAGCAACGAATTCTGCGGAGGCGGAAATTTCTAGCAGCCATAGCTAGTGAGTCGGCCATTCTGTTCTTATCCCTCGGCATGAACTGAATGTTAAAGCAGAGAAGAAGTTATCAACCAAATCCCATACCTTGTTCTTGTAAGCTCTGAGCCACGGGTGCTTAATTTGGCATTGGCTCCTGACTTGCCTCACTACTAGCTCTGAATCTCCAAACACCTTGAGGTTCTGTATGTTCATGTTCCGTGCTGCTTCATACTCAACCACGTAGTTTGTGGCTTCAAATTCCAGCTTGAAGAAGAGGGGAACTAAGCAACCTTCAAGTGATATCAAGAGTACCCCGGCCCGTTTCCTTCTCCTGAATAAGCCCCATCAAACTGCAGGGTCCAAATCTTGTTTTCTTTCTCTCCTTATAGGATATCCCTGTGTTAGAGGACAAACCTTCATTTCTTGCAAGAAATTTTCATCCTCCTCGAGCATAAGATAGGAAAATTCACCCTCCTTGCCATACACTGGAGAGTTGGTCGAACCCTCAACTTTGGTGATCATCTTTACAAACCTGGACTCACGGTATATCTTCTTTCTTCCCCACTGAACATTGGGACAGTGGCGTAAGTGAGGTTGAGTTTTATTGACCCTCCAATCTTGGAACCCCAGGATCTGGACAACAACATTCCAAACCGAGCTGGGATATCAGCTACGACAATATCCATTACCAAACTTTTGGCCAAAATCTGGGCTAACTTCACTACCAGGTCTTTTATCATACCCAAGCACTTCACCCTTTTGGAGTCAAAAGAATACAGGTCTTTATAAGGCCTTGTAATCTGCAATCCCAATTGTTCCATGACAAACAAAGGCAATTGTGAAAATTCTGTAATGTAGAATCCTACTGCATCTACTTATTATATCTCTTCTACAATTATTTAACATTTCACAGTGTTAAATAGCAAAATAAAATATGCTGCAGACTTCACAATCAATAAACAACATAAAGGAAGTAGCACAAGTATTCACACATAGACACACTTATTTTTGGACAATTGTCCCTGGCATAACCCAATGTGGGAAAACCGGTGCAGCAGATCTGAGGGTCTCTTTATTATGCAGAAATTCTAAGTACAAATGTGTGATTGTAATCATCAGTCAATCACCTGAAGAAATATGATGAGAATAGGCTTAGTGAGACAATTTTCACCTCACCACGGAGTTCCGACACTGACCTACACCCACACTGAGTGGCTCTGCGTGATTTCTATGCAGTGACTGCGTCACTCACGCTGTCACTGCGTCACTACTGCTACTGCTCGTTATGGATGCCTTTTTTTCTTACTGCTGTGTGAGACTCTAGTTTTCTTCTCCTCCAGAAATACCCTCCATATGCTGGACAAACCCTCAACTGTCTCTCCAACTGAAATGGAAACTCCCTCTTTTGCTCTGCGCTGGCCCAACGTAATTGCTGCTTGGCTATCTCTGCACTGCTACTATGGCACCCTTCTCTCTTTTCTTCCTGCACCTTTAATCCTTCATAAATTCTCCCTCCTGGAGATTTCAACTTCCCCTCTCTGCAATCGAGAATCACTTTGATTCTTCCTTCCGCTGAAGAAATCGATCTCTTGATTCTTTCTCCGTCTGATGTGTTTTCTTTAAGCCCCTCACTCTCCTTCTTATATTCTTCTGTTGACTCTTTAACGGCAAAGATTAAAACATAATCAAGGGCTAAGATTAACTGGGAGGTGATCCATGACTTTATCTAGAAGATTCACACATAGTTTAATTAATATCCTTTAATTAATCAGTTTCCCTAAGTTTAGACTTAGGAAAACATTGAAAAACAATTAATTAATTTAATTAAACCATTTCTAAGTGGAATTTTCCAAAACCATTTCTAGGTTTTATGGAATACATGTGTCTTAACCTATATACAAAGTTACAAGGCTAGAGCACATCCGATGCGACCATAAATCAACAACAACAGGTTATGTGAAGCCCTAGAATCCAGCATACAATTGTGCAATAGTAAGTCATGTATCACCAGAGTCACATAGAACGGGGGAGTGGCTGAGTCTTGCTCTTCTACATGAGGTCCAAACACCACCAGGGGTTGTTCTTCCTGGAGATTGAGGTTGTCAGGCAGAGGGCTTACACCATGGGGCTACATGAATTGTGACATTTGAGCTTTGTATGAAGGTTGTTTGAGGAGCTCTATCAGGGGAACCTCGTTCTTGACCTTCTCCAGTTCTTTCTCGAGATTAAAGGGTGTGGGCCCTTTTTCTGTAATGGCTTATTTGAATTGCTCTTTAGGAGGGTCGAGCAGCTGCAAGGGTATAGATGAGGACTTCTCATTTTTGGGAGGATCAACTTGTTGCTTGGTGGAAGTGGATACTGTGGCCTTATGAGGGGTTGACTCTTCTAATGGCTTTTTCCCTTTACTAGCAAGACTAGGAGGAGCTTGTTCTCTTGATATCGACTCTTCATTTTGTTCTTGCACTCGGGTTCTCTTCCTGGAGGACCTGAGGTCATATTTCTTGTGGAGTTGAGCTTGCATAAAATCCACGAACTGTCTACAGTAATTATCAATATCTTGATCCTCTATGTCCTCTGGAGGGACTTCCTTCTCCTCTTGCTCCCCTTGCAGGATGAGTTCATCCTCCTCATCATCAGAGTAGGCGAGGAATTGATCTTCTTGGCTGTCTGTGACTTCCTCGACCTATCCCTCCACTTCTCCCTCCAAGTATAGAGGGGGTTGAATGTGGTCTTGCTGTTCCTTCCTCTCCTGCTGCAACAACTACAGAGGGGGCTTCCGATATTGAGGATTAAACCCTGGTTAGGAATCATTTGGTTAGGATGAGGAGGGGAATTCTTGGCCTCCAATTCAAGCTTAATCAACTTATTTGAAAGGTTCTTGATTAGCTTATTTATTTCTTCCATTCTATACTCGTGTGATTCCCTCTCCTGATTTGAAGTAGAAGCCTCCTCCCTGTTCTTTCTTCTGGCTTCATGTTCTGTCTTCCCCTTGAATTTACCAGTAGAAGCAAAGTTTTCTTCTACCTCCAATGCATCAGTCTGGATTTGATCCAGAGATGTGGATTTTCTTTCTCTTAGGGTGAACCCAAACTCCGATTCGAAAGCTCCTGCGAAGACCACCTTAGCCGTTGCTTGGGGAGGCTTTATTTCAACAGGAAGATTATTATAGAGTTTATTGAACCTTTTTATGAATTCTGTCACATCCTCATTGTGTATCTTTTTTAGCGCATTGAAATCGGTGAGAACGTATCCATGGTCCCTCTTTTCTCCCCATTTTAATGTGAAGAAATTGTCCATTTCTTCCCAAGTGTGGACTGTGTTATCGGATAGAGACTGTAGAATTTTTTGAATCTTAACACTTATGGAGAAATTATTACTGTTAATCCGGTTAAGCTCCTCCTACTTATATAAGTTATTAACTGAATAAATTCAAGTTAAAATCGAAGCAAAACACATAACAGATCTCTACCAATTCAGATCTAGAATAAGCATATGCACACTTGACAAAGTGACACAGTTATTTTTGGACAAACTATCCTCGGAAAAACCCAAGGTGGGAAAACTGGTCTCTAGCTGTTGGAGGGTTCTATTATTAAGAATATTTTTGAATACACAACTCTGGGTTCCAGATCTGGAAAACCTGATAGAGAAAACTCTAGATCTACAACTCACTGGTTGATCTAGGGCCAAAACAATGACTGATCCACAACCTCAAACGGGATTTACAGAACTTAGCCAAATCTAGGCCTAGTTAGCCCAACGCTGCCCTTGAAAGGCTCTGCGTCAACTTGTGAAGCCCCTGAAAGCCTTTGCGTCAGCCTTGGATGGCCTCCAAACCCTCAACACTGCTTCGGAAGAGACTGCGTTACCCTAGAATGGGTGACACAGTCACTATGTTTCCCTTGAAGGGTCTCTGCGTAACCCTTGAAGGGTTTCCTGAAAATTACGCTGTCCTTGTTGCTGCTGCCTTCCTCTGCGCTGTCCTTGAGCTGATCTCTTCTCAGCTACTTGTGTATTCTAGACTTCGGGATTAGATAATCTCCTTGGTCTAAATTCCCCTCTTTGCAGTTGAAGCACTTCTGAGTATTCTTAGCCAACCCTGCCCTAGAATCTCAGCTTAGCTTCAGTGCTCTGCCTCTGTGTATCATTACAAATGACCCCAAGCCTTTCCTTTATACTTTTCTTGTTGACAAATCAACGACCATGATCAGATCTTAAATCAATGGCTAAGATTAAAAGAAAGCTTGATCCGTGTGACTTAAGACAATTTCATCACATGTTTAATTAAATTCACTTTAATTATTTTATTTTCCTAAGTTTTAACTTAAGAAATACATTAAAATAATTAACTAATTTAATATCTCCTAAACCAGATGAAATTTCCCAAATCTATTTCTGGGTCTTGTAGATCAGGTGAACTCTAGTCCTTCCTCAAAATTTGGGACCTAGAGCACAACTGATGCTACCCCAAATACACAAAATCTCAACATTGCCTCTTAGAATCAAGGGTGTGCTCTAGCAATACATCACACTTATGCATTACATGATTTTGGGCACTGGTTCTGTGCTGCTGAAGCTTGGCCTTTTGCCACTCAACTCTGCACTGCTACTGCCATTCTGTACTGCTGCCCGTGACTCTGCCACTGCCACTGCAACCACTGTACTGCAGCTCCCTCTCAATATGTTGCATCAGTGCAGCTCGTAGCACTACCACTGCTGATCTGCTGCACTGCAACTTCATTTGTTGAGAGAAAAATTTGAATCTCCTACCCAATCTTTGACAGACAAGTCATATGGGCTACATCCTCATCACTGAAGCTCCATAGGCTACAGATCTGTGCTGGCATCTAAAGAACGATGCACAACTACAACTCTGCTCGCATAATCAGACTCCCTCTGCACTACTGAAGTCACATCAGCTCCTTGTGCTGAAATCTATCACGCTGCTGCTGCACTGCGCTGTCCCTCTGAAGCTCTCTGCGCTGCTGCAACTCTAGACTGAGTAAGCAACACTGCTCTACACTGCTGAAGTCACATCAACCTCTGTGCTGCTACTGCTTCTACGCTGCTGCTGCTTTGTTCTGCGCTGCTCCTCCCAGCCTCTAGGTCTGCTTCTGCTTCTGCCTCATCTGTGATCTATGCACCCACTGCTCCACTTGTCCCGCTACTGTCTTAAGGCTGCCGTAGCTCGCTTGTGATCCAAGAGATGAGTTGCTCAAGGACCCCGCCTCACTTCCATGTAGCTTCTCTACATGTCCATGTCACCCCACCTCCGTGGTTCATGAGCACTAATGGCTACATCATCTCCTGGCCCATCACCTGCCACAACTGCCTTGGAAGAAGATGCTTCCTTGTCCTTTTTCTTTTCTGGACAATGGCTGGCAAATGTCCCATTTCGCCACACTGGAAGCACTTGATCTTTGAAAGATCCTTCTTCTTCTTTGGTTGCTTCTTTGATGCCAAGGCTGCATCTTCCTCCTCTTCCTTCTTTACTTTGCTCAAACCAGGGTTGTGCTGCTTCTTGGTGAATCTGCGTAGTTCTTCTTGCCGCAGGATTGACCACAAGCTGTCCCAATCTAGGAGGTCTGCTCTGCCCAAGATACTTTGGACAAAGGTTTCCCACTCATCCGTGACTGCATTGAGGGCAGTCCTGACTATCACTGCATCATCTATGGTTGCATCTGTTGCAGTTAGCTGATCTCTGATTGACTGCAATATGAAGAGGAAATGCTCGATGTCTTCTCCCTTGGTCATCATGAATGACCTCATTTGGGCCTCCAATAGCATCTTTCTTTGGACTGATTTTCCCTCATACAGAGAAGTCAAGGCCTTCCACATTTCGTTAGCTGTCCTCTTCTCAGCTATGTGTGGTACAATATGGTCCTTGATACTGTCCATTATCAGCCGCTTGGCATGCCCAACAGCTTCCTTATGCTTTCGTCGGAGATGTGCATCTGTCGATGTGGCCAGAGTCTGCTCTGCATGGTCTCTTAGACCGTATGCTTCAAGGACAATCAGGATCCTTGCTTTACACACCGAAAAGTTTGAGAGGCCCTCTAGCCTATCTTGATCATGCAGTTCATGAGGAGCCATTTGCTCAGAATGTATCGGAGCTCCTCTCCTCTATACTAGAGATCTGGATCTAGGGTCCTTTACGAACTGGGCACCCTCTGCTCCCTCTGACAATTGATTTCCTTCCTTGGAAATCTACCAAATCAACTATGATTCAGCTTCTTCTTTGATCCTCTGATCAAACTGCAAGTTTCCTTTGGCAAGAAACTCTCTGAGAAGCTGATCTCCTCTCAACCTTTGTCACTTGTGCTAAGGCTAAAAATCTGAAAACTTTAGAAATTTAACCCCACCAACTCTTCTGAATTTCTGCAGCTCTTCTGCAGTCTTTTCTAGATCTGACAGTTTCAGATTTGAATCACACTGGTTGGCTTCAAACCCAACCAATGCTGTTTCTGAGCTGCCTCTGCGCAGTAATTGCGTGGGCTAGCTAGGACACAACGTTGGACAATGTCGCCCTTCCCTCTGCGTGAAGTTGCTCCCGAAAACTGCACTGTCCCTTCAGATCTGCTTCTCTGTTGCCTCTCGGCAGCTAGATCTTTCAGATTCTTCTGCCGACAACCCTTCTAGATCTGCAATTGCTTTGATACCATGTAGAAATTTCTGAATCTTTGCACTTATGTAGAAATTATTACTGTTAATCCAATTAAGCTCCTCATACTTATACAAGTTATTAACTGAATAAATTCAAGTTAAAATCGAAGCAAAACACATAACAAATCTCTACCAATTCAGATCTAGAATAAGCACATGCACACATTGACAAAGTGACACAGTTATTTCTGGACAAATTGTCCTCGGAAAAGCCCAAGGTGGGAAAATTGGTCTCTGGCTGTTGGAGGGTTCTATTATTAAGAATATTTCTGAATACACAACTCTGGGTTCCAGATCTGGAAAAACCGACAGAGAAAACTCTAGATCTACAGCTCACTGGCTGATCTAGGGCCAAAACAATGACTGATCCACACCCTCAAACGAGATTTACAGAACTCAGCCAAATCTAGGCCTAGAAGCCCCAGCGCTGCCCCTGAAAGGCTCTACCTCAGCCTCAGAAGCCCCTGAAAGCCTTTGCGTCAGCCTTGGATGGCCTCCAAACCCTCAGCGCTGCTCCGGAAGAGACTGCGTTACCCCAGAATGGGTGATGCAGTCACTACGCTGCCCCTGAAGGGTCTCTGCGTAACTCCTGAAGGGTTTCCTGAAAATTACACTGTCCTTGCTGCTGCTGCCTTCCTCTGCGCTATCCTTGAGCTGATCTCTTCTCTACTACTTCTGTATTTTAGACCCCGGGATCAGATCATCCCCTTGGTCTAAATTCCCGTCTGCAGCTGAAGCACTTCTGAGTATTCTTAGCCAACCCTGCCCTAGAATCTCAGCTTAGCTTCAGTGCTCTGCCTCTCTGTATCATTACAGATGACCCTAAGCCTTTCCTTTATACTTTTCTCGTTGACAAATCAACGAACATTATCAGATCTTGAATCAATGGCTAAGACTAAAAGAAAGCTTGATTCGTGTGACTTAAGACAATTTTATCACATGTTTAATTAAATTCACTTCAATTATTTTATTTTCCTAAGTTTTAACTTAGGAAATGCATTAAAATAATTAATTAATTTAATATCTCCTAAACCAGATGAAATTTCCCAAATCCATTTCTGGGTCTTGTAGATCAAGTGAACTCTAGTCCTTCCTCAAAATTTGGGACCTAGAGCACAATTGATGCTACCCCAAATACACAAAATCTCATCAGAGACTTGAACCACTTCCGAGCTTTTCCATCCAAGGATTGGACAAAAAGCCTTAACACCACATCTAAGTGCTCTACATTCACATTCTCAACAAAGGCGCATAAGTTTTCAATATGTCTCTGCGTCGAAGTATTATCTTCCCTGGTGAACCGAGGCAAGAGCCTTAGATAATCTTGTGGCATGTCATTCAGTACTTGAGGTAGAGCTAATGGAGCATACTTGTTGAGGAGGAAACCAGGTACAACCATGAGTGGCGGTGGTGGTAAATTATGAGGATGAGTTGGTTGATGTATAACAGGTATGTGGTGAGTAGAGGTTTGGATATTTGTCGGTAAAAAGCTTTGGATTGTTGCAACTTCTTTAACTTCTTCAGCCTCGGGAGTAGGGTGCAAGGGAGGTACAGAAGTATCAGCGGATTCAACTTCGTCTTTTATGGCTGAACTGGCTAAAGTAGAGGTTTTTGGAGAATACCCAAGTACACGGGCTGTGGAGCTAGGACCATAGGTGTTAGCTTTCTGAGATGAGGAAGGCGAATCTTCTAGAGAAAATGAGGGTAGGTCAACCTCGTTGGTTTGCTTCTCCTTCTCGATTCTCTTAGATATGATCTTTTCGGGATCAAATACAGAAGGGGTTCTTTGCTGGGAAGTATTTGATCGAGTATGGGGATTTTTGTAAGCCAGGATTACAACTGATTTGAACTTTGATAATAGTGGAGTTGCCAAGGTGAGGGCTATGCAACTCTCAACCCTTCATGCTCACTTGATTGAAGGGTGAATATAATGTCGTATCCCAGGGAAAATATTTTCTAATTCGTCCCTGGCAGCGGCGCCAGAAAGATGTTGTAGCTCCTAGAGACAGCCTTGAGTTGCAAAAGACTAGTGCTTAGGACATCTTGAAATCAGAGATTAGATGTAGACGATTTTAAGGGGTGCCTCTGACAGAATATGGATAAAGAGAATAATGGTTGTGGTGGTTCAGGAACGGTGAAGACTTTGGAGTCCGATTCATGCGAATTACCCTATACTATGAGAGGGCTCATGAGGCTATATGGCTTGTTGGCGTTTCAAATGGGCCAAGTATGAAACAATGGACAAAGGTCTTCAAAATATGCAGAGGTGTTGAGAAGGAACGTAGGAAAAACCTGCGAAAGACAGGCTTAAAATTCTTAAGAATCTGTCTCCCGTGAACTCAGAGGAGGCAGATGTAGGTGAAAAGTGACCAACAAGAGAGATTCGTGGAGCGCGAATTGAGGGGGCACAACAAGTTTAACACATGGGCATTATTCATACATGAATTCATGAATAAAAATGCATACCACCAGCAACTACATTACACGAATCATCAAAGCAGTAGAGCATGGAAAGATGATTATCCATAAACAGGAGATTGCTAATAAACAAGAGAACACAGATACATACTACTCATTGCTCCATCTGGAATCCAAATAAACAGCGCTGTATATCATATTATGTTCAAAACAACTCTCCCAAATATGTATCTCAGAGCACAAAGAGCACAGTCATACAAAACTACAACAAAAATTCTCCAAAATTCTGAACCCTTCTTTCCTCTCTGAATTCTCTACATATAGAGTTCTACTGAGGGTTTACGATCGAATAAACTTCAATGATCAACCCACACATGTGAAAATCAAAATATCCCAACCAACTAGCAGAGCGTGCATCAAGCAATCACTCTTGTAATTAGAAAATCAAAACAGAATCGGGTGAAATCGAGATTTCACTAGCAAGACATCATAATCAAACAGTAAAAGAAAAACATAGTTGGCCACGGAGGCCAAATCCTGGAATCTTCAAAATGGGGTGGCGAGGAGTGGCTGTGAACAGGTGGGGTGTCTGGCTTCCATCATATGATTCCACCTGTTGTGGGAAGCCTCCACTCCCTCGTTCTCATGATTCACATTAATTGTTCTGAAACGACTAGTCGTGCTGCGCGTGCCTGGCTCTTTAGTGGAGCTTTCCTGGACAAACTGAATCAACCATAGTTGTGCTTGTTCCACCAAAAACTCATGCTATGCTTAACTTGCAAAACCGGAGATCGGGCTTCAGAAGGGGGCCTGTGACATTAACACACAACGGGACGGTTTAACACTGAAAAGCGCGGGACAAAGGTCGTGGAAGGGCCATTGGTGACGTGGCAGGGAGGTGGGGCCCAAACAGATATCGCAAATCGCAATCGGGAGTCGGGGAGTTTTCTTATGAGAAGCGGGAGGTAAATGTTAAAACTTTTGATGTGCGATGGGCTGAGGTGACGTGGCAAGGAGGTGGTTCCGCCTGCAGATCGCAAATGAGCATTTTTGTTATGAGAAGTGGGAGGTAAGTGTTAAAACTTGCGAAGTGCGAAGTGCGATGGGCGGAGGTGACGTGGCAAGGAGGTGGGCCCGCCTGCAAATCGCAAATCGACTTTTTGTGAGGAGCAGCGGGGAGGTAAGAGTTAAAACTTGCGAAGTGCGAAGTGTGATGGGTGGAGGTGACGTGGCAAGGAGGTGGGCCTGCCCGCAGATCGCAAATCGGTGTTTTTGTTATAAGCAACGGGGAGGTAAGTGTTAAAACTTGCGAAGTGCGAAGTATGATGGGTGGAGGTGACGTGGCAAGGAGGTGGGCCTGCGCGCAGATTGCAAATCGGCGTTTTTGTTATGAGTAGCAGGGAGGTAAGTGTTAAAACTTGCGAAGTGTGATGGGCGGAGGTGACGTGGCAAGGAGGTGAGACGTAACTTAAATCGCAAATCGCAGATTGGGATTGTTTAGATATGACAAAGCGGGAGTAAAGGTTATGGTTAGTGAAGTTTGAAGTGTGATGGGCGGAAGGCAACGTGGCATGGTGGAGGTGGGGCCCAACTTATATCGCAAATCGCAAGTTGGGGAGTTTAGTTATGAGAAATGGAAGGTAAAGGTTAAGATCTGCAATGTGCGATTTGCGACGAGTGGAGAGGTTGGTGATGCGAAAAGGTAAGTGGTAAGAGCTCTTTCTTCTTTTGACTGCGGGGTGCTCGCCCGACCCGCACTTGGAGTGTTTGGCTTTCACTTCAGCCATTCCCGCTCTTCATTTGCTTAGCTTCCCATGTTGCCTTATCGTTCATAGAAACCACAAGCCAACAATTTGTAAGCTCATTTACTTGATTACTCTAATGTTTGTTGTATTGGAGGGTAAGGGGACGCATTGAATCTTATGCAAGATTGCAGGTGGGTCTCCATTTGGGGTTTAGTCTCCCTATATGGGGTCCAAGCCCTCCAGAGGGCCACATTGGCACTTGTAGGGTGAGCGTAGAGAGCCATGGGCCTCCACCATAGCAAAGAGTACTTCATGTATCCCCAACACCATTCAATGATTGCTCGTGTTCCACCTTTTGGATGAGGATGATGCATTTGGATCCCCATGCCTAGCCAACTTCACACTTGTACCACACACTTGGCAAAGGTTCTAGGGTCGAGATGAGGATGTGTCTCACCACGGGAGTCAAAGGGAGGGCTTACGTCATCATCCTAGCCTTTACTGTTGGTTTACAAGTGTTATCGATCCACTTGGAGACCCATGAGGATGTTATTGTGCCCCCACACCTACTTGAGGACACCGCATGTGACTTGCTTGGATATCAAGGGGCCAACCCCTTATCCACTATGTTTGGAGTCTATTCTCTCACCATGGCACACTTTGGACTCCACTAGGCCTTCTCAATGGCCCAACGACTCATTATGTTTACTATTTTGCCCTCTGGAGAGGCTTATCTTTCTATTTTGAGCTATCTTGGTGGGCTTGTCACCAAGGGATGTTATTGTTGCACATTATTTTATTATTTGGGGCTTAATTAGGCCTAATTAGGCAAATAAAACTCTTTAGAGAGGATATAAATTGATGAGAAGCTTATTCTTTCCTCTCATCATCCCTGGGATTGGATTAGTATCTCTTGAGAGATTTTCGCACTTGTTGCTAGGATGAACTTTTTGTAGTTTTCTTGATGCACTATGATGTTTGGATTTTCGCTATTGTCTTTGGAGCTTCTTTCTAATGCAAAGTTGATGAATGGATGTAATCTCTTTCTCATGTAAGTTTAATTTTGATGCTATTCTTGTTATCTTACTTGCCTAATGCATGTTTTTGTTATCATTACTCTTGTATGGGTTAAAGTAATGAGAACTTCTTTTGGAGACCTTGAATAAGTGATTTAATTCATGTGTTTCTCTTTGAGAGATTGGGCGAATTTTCTTAGAGGCACCTCTTAGGTTGAAATACCTCTAAACTTCATCTCCTTTGCAAATTTGAAGTATAAATCCCTTATAACCTAGTTGCTGCACTTGGAAAGGTTGGAAAAGGTCAATTAGGGCTCATTAGCTCACGAAAATTCTCGATCTATGTGTATCTTGACTCCATTAAGCCCAAGAAGCAAGGCATTGATCCTCACATCCCCTTGGTGGTCAAATTTACCCTTCTTTTCTTCACTTTTTTCGAATTCTAGGCCTAACCCTAATAGGTCACCTAGGGCATCAAGCGAAATTTGTTGTAGCCATCAAAACACCTTGAATTTGGGTCCACTATTGCGTTGGGGTTTTCTCAAGAGGTCCTCCAAATTTGAGGCAAATCCGACGATGGAATCCCAAGATATAGCCAAGCCCTAGTAGCAAGACCATTTCTTTCCCTATGCATATTCCCAATTAGCTTTGCTAATTGGAATATTGCCTTTTTTTGCTTTATTAGATAGCAAATAATAACAAAGTGAGAAATAAGAGGGGTCACCTCACTTTAGCCACCTCACTTTATAATAAAGTGTTCTTTTTTCCTAGTAGGTCGACGTTGTGACTTAGAGGGGGCCTTGGGGTCCACGTGGATATGCTCGAGGGGAGGCATCGTGCCAAAGGAGGGGACGGCGTTAGCCTGGTGGGTGAGTTAAGGAGGGAGTTGATGTTATAAAAGGAGAGGCTCTCACCTCATTTGATTCATTCATGATATGATATTCTTATTGATAGTCAGACTTGTCTGCTTCAGCACGCCGATTGTTTAGTCGGTCTGCAGCACTGTTTAGTGCACGAGTGTCTCCGATCGGAGATCTCACCCTTAGCCTCGGGGGACTTCGAGTGCCTGCCCTGGTAAGGTTTTTCTGGTTCTACCCTCGGCCCTGCGGTTGCCTCCGTAAGATCTTCAGAGTTGTTGATCATTTCGGTGTTGTGGCTTAATTTCGAAGATTATACGAGAGGAGAAAAGCCCTCTTGTGGCTGCGCAGAGCAAGAGAAGGAAGGACGCTGATTCTTGAAGGAGAAGGACGCTGTCTCATCTGGAGAGAGGACGCTGATCCTTTCAGGAGAGGAAGGACGCTGTCCAAGGAGGACGCAGTTCAGGTCTGGCAGAGAAAACACTGTTTTGGGAAGCAGAAGGACGCTGTCCATTTCTGGAGGTAAGGGTTGCAGATCTGAAGGTTTATTGCTAGATCCAGTTGTGGGAAGGATAGATCTTGCAGATCTAGTCTTGTATGTTGCAGATCTAGTCTTGTATGTTGCAGATCTGGAGGTTTAGCACTAGATCCAGCTGGAGGAGTGACAGATCTGAGGAGATATTGATAGATCTAGTCCAGATCTGAAGGGTAGCACAGTCAGCCCTAGAAACATGGGCTCCAGAAGAATGATTCAGTTGAGTCGCCAGATCTGAGGGTTTATTCTCCAGTCCCGATATTGGGAGGTACTTGATTGAGAGAGAAAGGAAGAGCGGAATCAATTGGAAACCAGTCCACCTGGACGCGAGATGCGGAGAGCGGGCTTCAATGTGAAGGGCTCTGGCATTTCGACATCTGGAGGGTCTGTTGTCTACCGGAGAAGTTGAGGCTTGTCTGCTATTCTGTCACTAGCGAGGCCGGCGTTTCCCGGCTGAGAAGGGTTTTTGACTTGGGATGTGGGTTACGCGAGATCATCCTGATCTCGGGCGACTTGAGCCAGCGCTCATTATTTGCAGCCAGCTGTATGTGGGAGGGTCATCCTTGCCTAGGGCAAGGATAGGTGCACTGATTCTGATTTCTTGTATTACTCTCCATGTACTTCCTGATTAATAAAATGGCTCAGATTCTGGTATTACATGTGTCTTGATTCAGTGATCTGGTTCGGTATTGTTTCCTTTCATATCTGTCTGGCATATTTCTGTTTATTACTGCTTATTCCCCTTTGGGGATATTACAGTGGTATCAGAGCTCTGATCTGGCTCTGCCTGTGGTGCTAGCACTCTATGGCACCGAGAGGTCACCCCACTCTCCTTGGGGGAGGTGATTCTGATTCAGAAGAAGAACGGAGGAATCCAATGGAGGCTATGTTGGCAAGATTGGCTGAAAAGTTGACTGAGAAGATGGATGCAAAGATGGATGCAAAGATGGATGCAAAGATGGATGCATTCATGCAGGAGGTAACCAGGAAGGTTGCAGGGGGAACGCAGAAAGAACCCCCTAGGGTCTTTCAGGTAGGGGAAGGATCAGGAACATCTAGTTGCATACCAGATGCTATACCCATTGTGTCAGCGCAGAAGGCCGATTCCATGGACACGCGACCTACCATGCCTACTTTCCCGGTAGAGGAAGTGGAGCAAACGACATCAAGAGATGAGGGTCCCGATCTACATGCGGTTTGGTTTGCAGATTGGCGAAGTTTGGGGCCGGAATTCATGGAGGCTCTCCCTTTCAATCAATATATGCAGTACCGAGGCGGCAGTAAGCCTCATGATCGGAATAAGGGACGGGGTTCCCACCGTGACAGTAACCGTGCAGCCAGCAAATTTCATTTGCCGATGTTTGATGGGTCTCCAAAGACCACGGCCAGGTCATGGGTGGAAAAACTAGACCTCTATTTTCAGCTTAACCAGATGCCGGAGAAGGAGGCCATTAAGATGGCTGCATTACATCTAGAGGGTGAGGCCCAGAACTGGTGGTTTCATGGGTTGACCAGAGGCATTCCACGGTATTCCTTATCTTTGAGTTCACCGGGAGGGTGGTGAGGCATTTGATGAAGGACCCGAATCTCGACCTTTCCTGACCTTAGCTCAGCATTGAGGTGGTGCGAGCACCCATCTCGGACTTTTTGGGGTTTACAGATGGTTCTGCGACATCTCGACGACTCGGTTGGTCACGGTGTTCTGGGCCGTTTCTCGAGAACAGTGGTCTAGTGGGTCGAACAAACAGGCCGCCGGGATGTCGCAGGGCCCGTGACCTACAGGATGTGTTGCCCAGGACTCGGCCACCTTATCCCCAGAGACAGGCTTTCCAGCCTAAGGGTAAGGACATGAGGATTCCGCCTCCCAAGGCGAATCCCGGATGAGGACAGCATGATGACGAGGCTAGGAGAGAGCTGAGACGGAAGCGATTGTGCTTCACCTGCCAGGAGCCGTGGGCACCAGGACACAAATGCACCGCAGGGAAGGCGCATTTCATAGAGATCTTCTCCGAGGGCAGCGGAGAAGAGGATGAGTTGGAGGATGAGGAGGCAGGAGAGTGTTATGCAGCGCAGAGTGCCTTACCACCTCCACCACCAGATGCAGGAGAGGCATCATTTGCACCTACTGGGGGAGCTCTAGCAGCATTACGAGGAGTCCCCAAGTATCTGACATTGCGCGTACGTGGGACAGTACGGGGTCAGCGTGTTTCAGTTCTAGTTGACAGTGGGGCCACCACAATTTCATCGATGAGAGATGGTAGCACGGAGGCATACCCACGAGAGAAAGCACGTGGGTTTGATTTGGTTGAGATGAGCACAGCAGCACGTGTCGATATATGCGATTGCTCCCGGTGTGATAGGCCTCACTCAGTCACTTCTTTGTGAGCATTAGGACACTAATGTGATGTGGGAGTACGATGGCTTATCACCTGAGGAAGGTCTACAGGTGGAAGGCATGATGAGTGGGATGATCCCAAGACGGGGAGGCATGAGAAGATCCGAGGTCAGAACACATATCCGCCCCAGACAGTATCGGCACACAACATGGATGCGACATTCCGCAGGGGAGATATCGAGTGGGCAGTAGAGCTACGGGCTTCAGAGATAGTAGATACAGGCAGGGCAGTGCACCCTGATCTACAGACTCTTCTTGACAGATATGCAGTAGTGTTTGGAGATATTCCACCGGGACAGCCACCAGATCGGGGGTTTGAGCACACGATAGAGTTAGAGCAGGGGATACAGGCAGTGATCACCACCCCTTATAGGCATCCTAAGGCCTACAGGGATGAGATAGAGAGGGCCATTCAGGAGCTGTTAGCCCTTGGACACATTCGGCCCAGTACTAGTCCTTTCGCTTCTTCAGTAGTGCTGGTGAAGAAGAAGGACGACACATTACGCATGTGCATTGATTACAGGGCACTGAACAAGAAGACTTTGAAGAACCGGTACCCCATTCCCAGGATCGATGAGTTGATGGACGAGTTGAGAGGAGCACGTTTCTTCTCAAAGATTGATTTGAGGTCCGGGTACCATCAGATACGCATGAGGGAATAGGACATTCCCAAGACTGCTTTCAGGTGTCATTATGGGCACTTTGAGTTTCTGGTTATGCCATTTGGGCTGACCAATGCACCTGCCACTTTCCAGTCTTGCATGAACCACATCTTCAGGGATCACCTGAGGAAGTTCGTGCTGGTTTTCTTTGATGATATTCTCATATACAGCAGGACCTGGGAGGAGCACCTCCAGCACATCGAGACAGTTTTGCGCATCCTGGAGGAACAGCAGTTCTTTGCCAAACTCTCCAAGTGTGAGTTTGGTTTAACAGAGATGTTGTATTTGGGACACATCATAGGAGTGGACGGAGTGAGAGTCCATGACGAGAAGATCCGGGCTATTAGGGACTGGCCAGAGCCGCGGAATGTGACAGAACTTAGAGGGTTCATTGGTATCTGCACTTATTACAGGAAGTTCGTCAAGGGCTTCTCACAGCTTGCTGCACCCCTCACGGAGCTGACGAGGAAGGGGGCATTCAGTTGGACGGACACCGCACAACGAGCCTTTGATAAGCTCAAAGAGGTGATGAGTAGTTGTCCGGTGTTGGCATTGCCTGATTTCACTCAGCCCTTTATCCTAGAGTGCGATGCATCAGGAGAAAGGGGGTTGCAATATTTAATGCGGGGAGGGTCCCTGGAATTGCATTCGGCAGGAAACTCCTTCCTGGGAGCTTTATCCTATCTGATAAGTGTTGTAGCCGTATGTCGTGGCCAAATTAAATGATACTTGACGAGATTTAGAGTGGACCAGTCTTATGACTGAAATGCTTTTTGGAGCAGCGATTCACGGGGAGAGGCAGCAGAAGTGGATCAGCAAGATCCAGGCTTATGACTTTGATATAGAGTATGTCAAAGGGAAGAACAATGTGGTGGCAGATGCCCTTTCTCGTAGACCAGCTACATTATCCCTCATGAGCTTGGACGCTGATTGGAAGGCTCAACTACTGGTTGAGTATTCCAAGGATAGATTTGCATGCGAGGTGCTGGATGGACAGATAGCGGATAGCAGATACAGGGTGGCAGATGAGGTCATCTATTACAGGGATCGGATCTTCTTGACTGAGAGATCTCAGCTCAAGGAGAAGATACTCCATGCCTCTCATGATTCACCATTGGCGGGCCATCCGGGAGAGATTTGCATGGAAGGGCCTCAAGGAGGACGTACTCCAGCATGTCAGGGAGTGCGAGGTTTGCCAGCGGAAAAAAGGGGAGATGAACCATCCCGCAGGGTTGTTACAGCCGCTTCCCATTCCTGAGGGGAAGTGGGAGAGTGTCTCGATGGACTTCATCACGGGTTTGCCCACAGTGCAGGGCAAGGACTGCATCTTCGTAGTAGTTGATCGGCTAACGAAGTATGCTCACTTCTTTGCCATTTCGGCACACTACACAGCAGCACAGGTGGCAGAGTTGTTTTTCCGGGAGGTTTTCAGATTGCACGGTCTACCCAAGACCATTGTTAGTGACAGGGACAGCCGCTGTATGGGAGGATTTTGGCAGGAGCTCTTTCGACTAGTAGGGACTGAGTTGACACCGAGCACCAGCTATCATCCCCAGACGGACGGGCAGACAGAGATAGTTAACAAGTGGCTGGAGGGCTACTTGCGTAACTACGTCAGTGGGCAACAGCGAGCATGGCTGAAATGGCTACATTTGGGCGAGTACTGCTACAACACAACCCATCATATGTCTATCGGCATGACACCATTTTATGCGTTGTATGGATATCATTCCTTGTCTTTTGTGGATGTGATGTTTGGGGTTAGCAGGGCTCCACGAGCCAAACTATGGATCCAAGAGAGCCAAGACATCCTTCGGACTCTCAAGGACAACATAGCCACCGCCCAAAATCAGCAGAAGTTATATGCAGACAGGGGCCGAGTGGAGAGACACTTGGAGGTAGGGGATTTGGTCTACTTGCGGTTACAGCCATACCGCCAGTCTTCACTCAAACAGAAGGGGGCAGAGAAGCTTAAGCCTCGTTTTTATGGACCATACAGGGTGATTCGTAGGATTGGACAGGTTGCATATGAGTTGGAGTTGCCCCAAGGCAGCCGGATTCACAACATTTTCCATGTATCATGCCTAAAGAAGGCACTAGGCCAGCATGTAACAGTCACAGGGGAGCTACCTCCAACAGATGATGAGGGGCACTTGGTATTACAGCCGGAGGCCATTATTGACACCAGGGAGAGACAGCTGCGGAGCAGGAAGATCAAAGAGTTCTTGGTGAGATGGAAGAACCTGCCAGATGAGGATGCCACTTGGGAGGATGAGAAAATCTTACAGCACCCCTCACTTCAGTTGCTTGAGGACAAGCAACGATTTGCCGGGGGAGACTGTAATATTCCCAATTAGCTTTGCTAATTGGAATATTGCCTTTTTTTGCTTTATTAGATAGCAATAATAAATAAAGTGAGAAATAAGAGGGGTCACCTCACTTTAGCCACCTCACTTTATAATAAAGTGTTCTTTTTCCTAAGAGGGTTGATTTCAAGTAGACGAGAGGGGGCCTTGGGGTCCACGTGGGATGTGATGGAGGGAGGCATCGTTAACCCTGTAAACCGCGCCTGTGGTGAGTTAAGGAGGGAGTTGACAAGAGTAAAAGGAGAGGTTTCACCTCTATTTGATTCATTCATGATATGATATTCTTATTGATAGTCAGACTTGTCTGCTTCAGCACGCCGGTTGTTTAGTCGGTCTGCAGCACTGTTTAGTGCACGAGTGTCTCCGGTCGGAGATCTCACCCTTAGCCTCGGGGGACTTCGAGTGCCTGCCCTGGTAAGGTTTTTCTGGTTCTACCCTCAGCTTCGGGGGACTTCGAGTGCCCGCCCTAGTGAGGTTGTTCTGAGTTCATTTTTCAGTAGAGCAGCAGCAATTTCTGAAGATTATCTGAGGAGGAGAAAGCCCTCTTGTGGCTGCGCAGAGCAAGAGGAGGAAGGACGCTGAATCTGGAAGGGGAAGGACGCTGTCCCATCTGGAGAGAGGACGCTGTACCTTTCAGGAAGGGAGGACGCTGGCCAAGAAGGACGCAGTCCAGTCTAGCAGGAGAAAACGCTGTTCTGAGGGGCAGAAGGACGCTGTGAAGCCCTAGAGTGAGGACGCTGTCCATTTCTGAAGGTAAGAGTTGCAGATCCGAAGGTTTATTGCTAGATCCAGTTGTGGAAAGGGTAGATCTTGCAGATCTAGTCTTGTATGTATACATCTAGTTCTTAGGTATTCCGTATCCCAAGGTCGGGCACCGATCCACCAAGGAGGACAGATCCGGTGAGATATTGATAGAGCCTGTCCGTATCCGAAGGGTAGCACTCGCATCTAGCCCTGTGGCCGAGATCCGAAGATAGTTCCGTACCCAGTGTAGACCGAGGTTTGACATCGCATCCGATATTGGGGTGCTGCGCAGTCGTGAGAGGAAGGACGCAGATCCGATTGGAGGCTTCAGATTCACTGTGTGGGACAGATTCCTGGAGCAGGCTAATGTGAGAAGGGCTCATCAGCGTTTTCCAGCATCCTGCAGCAGATCCATTTGTCTGGAGGATTGAGGGCTTGTGCTGCACCTGTTTCTGCGCTGTCACTAGCAGGGACAGCGTTTTCCAGCAGAGGGGATTTTCAGCTTGGGATCAGCCCAGTTTCTGCGCAGATCATCACCAGTCTCCAGGGCAGCTTGGACGCTGTCATTATTTGCAGCCCTTTCTTGTATGGGAGGGTCATCACTTGCCTAGGGCAAGGATAGGTGCACTGATTCTGATTTACTCCTCTCTATGTACTTTCTGATTAATAAAATGGCTCAGTTTCTGGTATTACCTGTGTCATGATTCAGTGATCTGGTTCAGTATTGTATTTTCTATATCTGTCTGGCATATTTCTGTTTATTACTGGTTATTCCCCTTTGGGGATATTACACCATCTCTTTCCCTAGGTCGATTTGGGTTGGTGTTCTCACTTGGATCATTGCACTTGTATTTCAAAAGAAAATTTTCCCTTTGATCCTATTCTCTCCCCTAACTTGGTCAAGCCCCTAGTTGGTTGATCAACTCCATACCCTTGACCTAGCCTGTGTCCACTTGGGTTCTTTATAGTCCCACAACTTTGTAACTCTTATTTTACAAGGATTGCATGGAAGCCACTTTTCCTTAGGGATCCTTAGGTCTAGAATACCTCTTCTCAAGGAAAACTGTCCAAACCTAGGCCTAAGCATTCCCTTAGCCCTTCCTAGAAAGCCAGTCACCTTGATTCTAAAGCAAGTAAGCCATTTGTCTGAGCCTCTCTTGAGAATAGGCTTTACGAATCACTCATCCTATCATTGATCCATTCATCTTTGTGATTCCTCTTATACCTGGCTTCCTCCCATCGGTGAAAGTCGGTAAAGAGCAGAGAGCTTTAGCTGAGGTGACAGTGGGCTATTGCTCCATTGTTGCCACTTGACCTAGTAGTAGCTCTATAGGACCCCCTCCTATTACCCCTGCTAGTTTGAGCGGTAACATGATTCACCTCCAAGTATTTAAAAAAGGCCTCAATCAATGTACCCTTGACCCCAAATTCCTTAAAAGGTGAAATATGGCTCCAAATGTTGGAAACTCCTCCATTATTGTTTTTTCTTGTCTTCAACATGCTTTAGGCACCTCCCTGGAGAGGGTGTTCAACCTTTTAGGCTCATTAATAACTTTGCTTACCTCATGTCACGCTCTAGAGCCCAAATAAGGTAGGGTGCTCATCTCCTTATGCTGTGTTAGACTCTTATCTTGCCTTAAACCATGTCATGGACATCCCCTGAAGTAGGATGTTCTTTTTCTATGGTTCTTTTGCTGCTTATATCATCCACTAATATAGTCCTCGAAAAGCCTGCTTCAAGCCATCAATGATTCTCCACACCTGTCTTTTCTTCAGATGATAACTGCTTGGGCAAGCTAAACAGGGTGCACATTTTCAAATGATAAATCTCTCCTTACAGCATGTGACTGCCACTGCCTCTGAACTCCAAGGATTCTCTGCTGTGCTCCTGAGATAGTAAAGCCCGTGAAAATATGGAACAACCTTTGCAATTTCACAGAGTAACAATAGGAAAAGCCATTGATAAAGCCCAGTAGGATGTGAATTGCTATTGCCTCTGGTGGTCCAGTGTGCCTCGTTAATCTTCAATTTTTTGATAAAATGATTTTTTTAATATATAAAACTCCTATTTCTGGAAGTGCCATGTACAACTGTCACTTGCTGGAGACACCCCCCTCACGAAAACAGGGCATAAACAGGGAATTGTTTTTACTGCCTGTGACTGTCCTGATTTGTCCGAAAACATAATTTAAAACATGTTTCAGACTTCAACCAGGGACACTAACAGCTAAAAAAAGGCTCCTGATGAATAAGAAAACCAAAATACGTATTTTCATTTCACTGTTACGGTTGGTATATCAATTATGTGTGGAAGTTAGTATGCTTTTTGGTTTATTAATATTATCCTTTTTTGTTTCTTTGCAGTATTTTGATTGCTTGGTTAGGTAGATATTGATATATTAATATAACGGTTCACTTCTTTCTTCCCTGCAGGAAAGTATAGGAGATTTAGTGGGTCAAGTTTAATGCAAGGCTCATTTAGAGTTGAAGCATCGGGTGCAGATTTTGGAACTATTTATGAAGAAAATGAGGACAAGAACTCGCAGAAGAAATTATCTATTGATGAACCCCAAAGTGAGAATGTTTCAGAACCGTAAGTCCTAGATATAATTTATGCCTTGTAAACTTCACAACCTGTATCACTTGTATGGGCTATATATGTATGTAGAATATAGGCCAAATAATTTCTGAAGAGTTAGAGAAGTTCTTATTGTAGAAATATAAAGAATCCTACTTTTATCATAAATTCAGAAATTTCACCTCAACCTTGAATTTTCCTGGATTTATTTTCTCTGAACTTTTAGCTTTGGGTTGAATCTAAAATATTAAATACCAGCAGAAAATACCTCACTTCTCTTCAGCCCAATTAAAAATGGAGCCCAAGAAAATAAATACTGAACAAGTGCACTTCAATACAACAATGTTTCAGCCCTTCGGGCACTCTTCTCAAGCATATAACAGATTTGAAAATCATGATAAATCTGCATACCAAATAGCATTAGAAACCACTCATTCACCATGAGATCATAGGCTGAAAATGAGAACTGCAGATAACACAAAGTTTGAGCAGCACTCTTCGTATATTGAATAAATGAAGTTGGAAGTATATATCAACAGCTTATGACAAGCTGGTAGAAGATAATCTAGCTAATCACAAGCTATTACTCTCCAATGGTCTCCAAACCCCTGCTAGGGCATTCACCAAGGCATCCTACCAAAGGTTCCACAACAAGCTAGCATCAACACTGCCCAGTCCACCCTTGATCTTTCACTATGCTTGCCTCACACAAGCTCTCTAAGCAAAGCATATCACCAAGGTCACAGTTTTCACACTAGAACTATTGTCTTGGGATTTACAAACCCTAGCCAACTTGTATCACACAAGTTCAAGGCTTATAAGACATCTCAGCTCCTTCACCTCCTGATCAGCAACACTAAGTAAACCTCTAACTTCTGCAACCAATGATTTAATTTCAAGGCATTGATCTCACTTTGATATGGCTTGATGTCCACCTTTGCTTCCATCTTAAAGAGAGGCTATGAATGGTTCATGATGCTCGAACTGGTCTGCTCTTTTTTGGGTCTCCCGGACTCCTCTAGATCTTCCTGATCCCTTAATTTCCTCTCTGATCTAACCTCTAAGTTGGAACTTTCATCTTCTCTGAGTAGCTCAAGCTTATTGGTTAGGGCCTGTTACCCACCAAAATGGGTAACCCCATAGGAGGAAAATTTTCTCCTACATTTGACAGCTAACCAGATAGCCAACCAGCCAACAACCCTTGATAGCCACTATTTGATGATGATATGTGCCCCCACCATCTGCATCAACCATATGCCT
This sequence comes from Pinus albicaulis, assembly GCA_034641835.2. Lineage (NCBI taxonomy): Eukaryota > Viridiplantae > Streptophyta > Pinopsida > Pinales > Pinaceae > Pinus > Pinus albicaulis. The sequence goes on along the minus strand of CM076570.1, from coordinate 792,271,445 downwards.
CTCCCCATTCAACATTACCACTTGGATGAAGGTGGGCTACTATTCAAAAGGTACTTTGATCATTTTGCAATCAAATGCTTATACCTATTTGTTTTGGGCATTTGGTATGAATAAAGGGGTGACCTGGAAGATTGACTAATCTAAACTGTAAATCTATTCTCTCAACTTACCCCGACTTTAATCTTTAGCCATTGTCCAGACTCTAGTGAGACCTCCCTTGAGGCCTAAGGGTTATAGGAGGGGCACTACTTGGGAAACCCAAATTGAGATGGTGTGTTCATTTTGCCCTACACTATACTTGACACTTTCCATGACACAGTAAGAACCCCATATGCCACCTCCATTCTTTGGGTCTAATTTGTCATTAGTTCATTGGGATTTGGCACCCACATGTCCACACTCCTTGAGTAGGGTTGGAAACATTACCCTAGATGTTGATGCAACTAAAAGAATGAAAAAGCATATCATGGCCACAACAAAAGAAAAGGAAGAGAATCAAAAGGAAAAAGATGGCTGGGACATAGGTTAGCACGTGGGCAAAATCCTAACATGAGCTCTACCCTCTTCATTAGCCATTACCCGGTTCCTGAGCACATGATGCTCCTTTACATCAAAAAGAACCCTTGCATGTCCCAACCTTAATTAACGATGGACTGTCTCATCTTAAGGGGTAATATAGATGCTACATCATAAAGAGCAAGATCTAACCTTTGAGCTATGCACCGTAATATAAAGAATTATCAAGAAGAATTGAAAGGCACACTAGAGGGGTTGAAAAAGTAGGATGAGCAGGGTAACTCATGCCTCCACGATTTTCTCCCTCCTTACATTCATACACTCAAGATGTGGACTCCCTATTAGCTGGTCCCTTTGATCGTGGCACTTGGTCATGAAGCCTTTTCCCCTCCATTGTCATACATTTGCACTTACACCTATTGATTGAGGGATTGACCTTGGAACTATCACTTACCCTTAAGGGCAGGAAGCACCTACTAGGGTTGACCATTAGCCACCTCTATCAAGGTAGGGAACACCTTTATGGGCTTGTTCTAGTTAGATAATTAAAGGTGATCCTTGTTTGAAGTATTAATATGCCCTTAAAATTCAAGTTTGGTCCACTTAGATGCTCATATGATCTTAGTCTCTTAAGGATGGTTGCTTTCACTTGAGTTCATATTGTTTCTGTCAGGTGGTTCACGACGGCCTAGACCTTGAGGGCACCCACTCCATAGGTACCCAAGCCTTTCCAAAGAGATAGATGGCTTAGCAGATGCAACGTTGAGAGGGTTGGGTCTCATGATAACTTGAGTAGATGTTACATGTCTCGGAGCGCCCTCGGGACCTAAGACATTGGTCTACTTTGACCTGAAATAGAGGATTCTTGATGATTGCACCAATGGACACAGTATGTCCCTAGGTTGGCCTTGACCCAACCTGATGGGAAAGACTTGATTTAGAGCCCAGATGAGGATGGTCTCCCATTGAGAGACTTGGGAAGACTTGTTGCACTTGGAGAAGCCTTAACACTAGAGAGAGCATGTTAAATTTGGAGCATGTTTTTACTTAGTTACTTCACTGAACATATTAGCCCATAATTTATTTAGATTCCATTAGCAATCACATAGCTCGTTATCATATAAACAATAACTGAAGAAAGAACATAGACGATCGAAGCAAAAGACAAGCCAAGACAAGATAACACAAGGATATGGTGCAAGCCAGGGAAAAACCCCAAGTCAGGGAAAACCCTTGATCAATTCTTCTTATTATTCATAATCAAATGTTTAGCAAAGGGAGAGAGAGTGCAATGATTTAAAGTCAACAGTGACTTGCCAAATAGAAGATTTGACCTTAGACTGCAATTCTGAATACTTGTTAGGGCTACTTGAATTAGCCCTCTTTCTCCTTTACAACCTGGGTTCAAGCATGGGCATATGAGGCCTAGAGAGAGGGACTTGACCACACCTTCATACCCTCAAATAAATTAACAACTAACTGTAGTAATGGTTCTTTTTCTGCGTCTTGCAACAAGGATGTACCACATAAGATCATGGAGAGATGCTACAACAAGGGGTCATAACCTTTGTCCAGGGATCACAACGTCTGTCCAAGGGTTTACACCCTTTGTTCTAGCTGTGATGGCTTATTAGTGGCTGTGACTAGGGAAGGAGACCCTAGACTAGGTCTCTCGGCCCTCTAACCTTCCTCCACAAGCTACTATTCACTGCGGACTAGAACATTGAAATAATTATCATAAAACAAATACAGAAGTACCCTTTACCACTTCTCACACGTGCGACTTAGTCCTACAAGAAGTACACACCCTAAAATAGAGAGAAACTCGTCCTTCTTTCTCCATGCTAGCCTTAGTTCTTCGCTGTAAATTTCAGAGGTAATTGTTGATTTTTGTAGCATCCGGAAGTGTTCGAAGTCTCAAACTTTGCAGGGAGGCTTGGACAACAACATTCCAAAGAACTCATAAACATTTTGTGGAAATTCCACTAGGTTCAAGACTTATTGAAATAATTAATTATTTTAATGGAGACCCTAAGTCAAAACATAGGAAAATAAAATAATTAAAGGGCATTAATAAGTCAGAGTGAGAATCTTCTAGAAAACATGGATTAAGTCAAGATTTAATTTAGCCATTGATTAGTCTTTTAATTTGGGCCATTGGTTCTCCAACAGGAAGATTATAAAAGAAGGCTTGAGGGTCACTTGGAAGATAAGCCGGGCACACACTCAGTACCTGAAGGAGATCCATTCTGATATAGAATTCGATCTCAGTGGGAGAGTTGCAGGGCGAGAAGTTGCAGAAGCAGGAGGAGGTCAGCGGTGATCGAGATCAGGGTCGGACAACAGCAATGGGTCACTGAAGGTAGCTTGAGGCTACAACGCAGAGATCCCACACCGATTCATGTAGTCCAGCGCTGGGACTGCGCAGAGAATCACGTAGACTGACGCAAGGGCTTGTAGGGGCTGTTCTAGGTATTAGAAATTTGTCCGAGTAAGCTGGGTATTCAGTGTCAGGTGGATCAGAATTTATCTGCCGAATATTTTCCCTGTAAAGATATCGTTTGCTGAAGAATTAATAAAACCCTCATCTGCTGCACCGATTTTCCCACATTGGGTTTTTCCGGGGACAATTGTCCAAAAATAATTGTGTACATGTGATTGATTCTTGTGCTTATGTTCTCTACTGTTTATTTCTCTACATATATAATTGTGAGTGTTGCAATAGTATTTATTTCGATATTTGCCGGAAGATTTCTAAATAATAACTTATTGAAATAATAAGTAGGAGAAATAAATCTATCACTGCAACTGTTTGTAAATTTTCACAGTAATTTCTTGATGAGATTGCTCTTTGATGATTTCAAAATAGGATGATAAGAGTTTCCTTATATACAATTTTAGACATGATGATTTCCCATAACTTTTGGAGGCAAATTCAAAATTCAAATTTCAATTTTTCCCGCCTAAACCAAATCATGACTTATAACATTTCTTTTGAATAATTAAATATTTTCCTTATCCAAATTAGACAATATCTATATCGATTTTGGTCCTCTCGAAAAGAGGAATTCAATGGAATTATTATCTCCATCAACTGAGGAGACCAAAGTGGAATTTGGCCCTAGTTTTCAATTTTAACACTCCCTCTCAACTAGGGAGAATTTCGTTTGCCAATCCATTCGCTGTCATAGATCATCGTGCCATCCTGTCATCATGAACCATCTATGTCATCTCTGCTCTGCTCTACTGAACACTGATATGAATAATAAAGAAGAATTGATCGCAAGTGAGTCACAAAACCTTGCCACTTTCCACTGACAAAATTCAGTTCATATAACCATCAGACTTTATCCCAAGTGATCAAGTTGGAGAAACATCATGCATCGTAAACATAGGGAGTACGACAGTACACGATGCGTTCATCGATAGTGCTATGGTCCCTATCCACTTTTCCCAACTCATTGGCCAGATGAGAGGTACTTCCCATGTGTCCTAGACTTACATGGGTAGGATAATACAAGAACATCAGCAGGGAAAGAACATATCACATCCTGCTTCACAATCACACGTAGGGAAAGGTGAAACCACATCCTACAGTCACACATCACAATCATCGTAGGGAAAGGATGAACCACCTCCTACAGGCATGCAAAACATTGAGAGTAGGGAAAGGATGAACCACGTCCTACACGCATGCAAACCAACAATAGTAGGAAGGATCCTACACGTGGGGAAAGGATTGACCACATCCCATCGACATGTCAACCATCAATCGTAGGGAATGAGCATCCTACATGTGGGGAAAGGATGAACCACGTCCTACCGACATGTCAACAAATGCCTATATGCATCTCTCACTGGGGTACCTGCAGAAGACGGTGAACCACTCATCTTGCTCATATGCCATAGGAGTGTTGCAATTTTGGGGTGTTGGGGTAGTATCGGATGTGCTCTAGCTCCCAAACTTTGTGGAGGGACTAGAGTACATGAGATCTCCAAGACCTAGAAAGCGATTTAAGAAATTCCATCCTGTTTAAGAGATATTTAATTAATTAATCTTTTTAATTAAGGACCCTAAGTCTAACTTAGGAAAATTAAAAGATTAAAGTTAATTAAATTAAACATGTGATGAAAATGACTTAGGTCACACAGATCAAGCATCTTCTAATATTAGTCGTTGATTCAAGATTAGAACACGGCCATTGATGTTTCATCGAGAAAAGTATAAGAAGAGGGCTTGGGGTCAGTTGGAGAACACACAGTGGCAGAGCATTGAGACTAAGCTGAAATTCTAGGTCATGGTTTACTAAGAATTTTAGAAGTGTTTCAGCTGTAGCGAGGCGTAGTATTGGCGAAAGGGATGGTTTGATCCCAGGCCAAGAGTGCAACAAGGGCAGAGAAGTAGTAGACTGAGTAGCGCAAAGGGAGCAGCAGCTACGCAGAGCAACCACAGTCCAGCAGGGGCAGCGCAGAGGCTTCAGGGGCTGTGCAGGGCTGACGCAGGCCCAGCCAGGGCAACGCAGGGGCAGCGTAACCCAGTATGGGTGACGCAGGCCCTTCTTGAGCAACGCTGGGGCTGACGCAGGCTAGCAGAGCTAACAGAGAGGGCTTCAGAGTAGTGCTGGGGTTTCTAAAGACTGAAAAGGGCTGAGTTTAGTAAATCCCATTTGAGGGTGTGAAACAGTTAGTTTTTCTGTCTTCAGAACAGAGGTATAGCTGCAGATTATTTATTTCTCTGTCGGGTTAACCAGTTTGGTACCCTGATTTGTTGTACTTAGATTCTACTTAATAAGAAAACCCTCCAGCAGCCAGAAGACCGGTTTTCCCGCATTGGTTTTTTCCAGGGACAGTTGTCCAGGAAATCCTTGTGTGTCACTTTGTCATTGTGCATGTATTTAGTTTAGATCTGTATGTGTAGGCTGTTAATGTATTTACTTCGATGTTAATGCTGACTATTTCACATTAATAACTTAATGTAAGTAGAAGTAAATCTGAAAATTAACAGTAGGGTTTCTGTTTTGAGATATTCAGAAATTTTCACATGGAGAAGGTGAACCACTCATCTTATGCATATGTCATCAACAGTAGCGGAAGGTGAACCACTCACCCTACACACGTGTCCGCAAACATAGGGGAAGGTGGACCACTCACCCTATACACATGTCAACCACCATGGGGTATCACTGGTCGCTTATAGCTCAATAAGTACCGCAAGCCCCTACTTCCCAAGGGAAATTCTCCTCCAACAATTCACACAAGATAAATCCTCTTGCTTGTTTCTCTCACAAGCTTCCTTGCTCACAAACTCGTGCTCAAGAATTGAATGAATAATTGTGTGCCTTTGATCTCCTTATAAGCTTTTCGATTGGGCTAGGTTTAGTGAGTTTTCTAAATTAGGAGTTGAACTGGAGCTTTTCTAGTTAACAAAAGTCAACACACTTAGTTAACTGGATCCTCCTAAAATTTAGGAGGCTAACTCCACTTGTTCACTTAGATCCCAATTTAACTCACATTAGAAGACAATTAACTTAGTCTTCCATAAGCTCACACTAGTCAAACTGCTTCTTGAACTCGTCCTCATCACTGGAACTCGTGCATGATTACGAAGCTCACAAATTTGATTCCTTGAATAAAGGGACAAATCAAGGAATCCATTCCTTTGCTATTTTCAACACTCCCTTTTAACGAGGAAGGGATTATGTACAACTCCCAACTTATCTCTGTGATGAACAAAACTGCTTCTTGCCAATGCCTTGGTCAAGATGTCTGCTGTTTGCTCCCCTGTTGGAATGTACGGTAGCTTGACTATCCCCTTCTGCACCTAATCTCTAAGATGGTGATATTGAATCTCGACATGCTTTGAGCGATCATAAAACACTGGATTCTTAGAGAGTTTAATGCAACTCTAATTATCACAATGTATCATGGTAGGCTCCATCCTCTGTCTGAAAAGTCCCACAAGCATCTTCCTCATCCGAATAGCCTCACAAGTTGCTTGACTAGCAGCCATGTACTCGACCTCTGCTGAATTGAGTGCAACTGATTTTTGCTTGTTGCTGTACCAAGAAACTGCAACTGACCCAACGCTGAAGATGCCACCTGAAGTACTCTTCCTGTCTGTCTGCTCCGACCTGGCTTGTCCTCATCCTACTGCAAATCCTGCTGTGGTACCCTCTTGTGATTGGATTGTGGTAGTGGTTGAATTTGAGGTGTTGGTTGTGACACCTGTTTGGGTGCAAGTAGCTCCTCCTCAGGGACTGCAATCTGCTCACGCTCTAAGGAAACTCTCAGAGCCTGATCCTTCTGGAATCTCACATCTCGCCTGAGTACTGTCTTCCCGAGTCCTGGAAGATATGTGAAAATTTCTGAGCATAGAAACTCTACTGCTAAATATTGATTTACTTCTCCTATTTGTTATATTATACATAAGTTATTTAACTGAAATATTCAGAAAAACATCGAAGTAAACACAACTAGTAGCCTACATAAATACAGATAATTTACTGAACATCACGCACATATGACAAAGGACACAGATTTTTTGGACAAAAGTCCCCGGAAAAACCCAATGCGGGAAAATCAGTGCAGTAGAATTGAGGGTTTATATTATTAAGCAACAGTATTTTGAGTACATCTGGGGTGCCATAATCCGGCTCACTCAACAGAGAAAACCTTGGCTACAGAGAAAAATGTGAGTTTTACCTCACTCCCGCAAGTCTCGGCTGATCCGGATGAGCCACTAGTGAAAACCCAGCTAGCTCTAAACAATCTCTATGCTGCCACTGCGTAAGGCTGCGTGGCCCTGGTTGAGAGACTGTGTCACCCTAGCTCTACGCTGATCAACTTCTCCCGAATTTTGGTTTCAGCCCTGTCGGCTTAGAAACCCCAGTCTCCAGTGATTTTAGATTTTTCCTTTGAGGCTCTGCGCTACCCCTGTGTGGGCCTGCATCACCCTCTCTAGGGATTGAATCACACCCTCTATTGGCTGTGCTGCCTCCACTGCGTCTCTGCTACCCTTGCTCTGCATTGTACTCTTGGTCCTCCGACCAATCACTGCATCCGCCCCTCACTGCTTCTCTGAATCATCCAGATCTGATCTTCGTCCGAGCACTGCTCTGTTAGAAGAATTCGATCTCTTAGATTCTGTGTGTGTTCTCCAACTGAGCCCAAGACCTTCCTTTATACTTTTCTCGTTGACAATTCAACGATCGTAATCTAATTTCTAATCAACGACTAAGATTAAAAGAAGCTTGATCCATGTCACTTAGAAAGTTCTCATCACATGTGTAAATTAATTCACTTTAATTTTTCAATTTCCCTAAGTTCGACTTAGGGTCCCCATTAAAAAATTTAATTATTTGAATAACTTTTACACTAGATGGAATTTCTCCAAATGCTTTTTGGGTCTTGGAGATCTCATGTGTTCTAGCCCCTCCACAAAGTTTCGGAGCTAGAGTACATCCGATGCTACCCCAAAATCTCAACACTCCCTCTTAGCGAGGAGTGTGCTCTAGCAATACTTCCCTACTAAAGCATCACCTTGATCTCTGGCATTGGTCTCCATGTTGCTGATGCTTGGCTTGCTACCCTCCATTCCAGCTTAGTCTCAGTGCTCTGCCTCTGTGTGTGTTCTCCAACTGATCCCAAGCCTTTCCCTTATACTTTTCTCGTTGGGAAACCAACGACTGTGATCTAATCTTGATTCGACGGCTAAGATTAAAAGAACGCTTGATCCGTGTGATTTAAGTCATTTCCATCACATGTTTAAATTAATTGCCTTTAATATTTTAATTTTCCTAAGTTAGACTTAGGTTCCTTAATTAAAAATATTAATTAATTAATTTTCTCTTAAACCGGATGGAATTTCTCAAATCCCTTTCTGGGTCTTGGAGATCTCATGTACTCTAGTCCCTCCACAAAGTTTGGGAGCTAGAGAACATCCAAAGCTACCCCAACACTCAAAATATCAACACTCCCTCTTAGCGAGGAAAGTGCTCTAGCACAACACTACTTCACCCCGAAGTTCTGCACTGATCTTTGGAGTGGTCTCTGCGTTGATGCTTGGCCTGCTGCCCTTCATCACTGCGCTACTGCTGCTCTCTCGTATTGCTGCCCATGACGCTGCCACCGCCACTGCCACATCTGTACTGCATCTCCCTTTCAATCTGATGCATCGTGCTACCAATTGCTACATTGCAACTCAGTTGCTGAGAGAAACAAGTGAAAACTCCTACCCAATCTTTGACAGACAAGTCAGTTGGGCTGCATCCTCATCATTGAAGCTCCATAAACTGTTGCTCTGCGTTGTCCCCCTGAAGCCACTGCACTGCTGCAGCTCTGCTCTGCGTAAGCCAACCTGCACTGCGTTGTTGAAGTCACATCATCCCCTCTACGCTGCGCTGCTGCTGCATCTGCTCTGCGCTGCTCCCTTTCAGCATCCAGCTCTGCCTCTGCTGCATCTATGATTCTCTGCACCCATTGCTTCACTTGTCCCGCTATTGCCTTAAGGCTCCCATAGCACGGATGTGATCCAAGAGTTGGGCTACAAAAGGATCCCGCCACCACTCTGTAGCTGCTCTACAGATCCATGTTGCCCCACTTTCGTGGTTCATGAGTGCTCATGGCTACGTCATCTTCGGAGCCATCGTCTGCCGCAACAGCCTTGGAGCTAGAAGCTTCCTTGTCCTTTTTCTTCTGAGGATAATTGCTGGCGAAATGTCCTAATTCATCGCACTGGAAACACTTGATCTTTGACATATCCCATTTCTTTCTCCCTCGTCGCCTCTTTGATGCCAAGGCTGCATCTTCTTTCTCTTCATTCCTCACTTTACTTGATTTGGTACTATACTGTTTCTTGGTGAACCGATGAAGTTCTTCTCGGAGGATCGCTCACATACTGTCCCAGTTGGGAAGGTCTGCTCTGCCCAAGATACTTTGGACAAAAGTTTCCCAGTCCTCTGTGACTGCATTGAGTGCAGTCCTCACCATAACATCATCCTCCACTTTCACCCCCATGGCAGTCAGTTGATCCCTGATTGCCTGTAATCTGAAAAGAAAGGGTAGCTTCTCTACAGATCCATGTCGCCCCACTTTCGTGGTTCATGAGCGCTCATGGCTGCATCATCTTCCGACCCATCATCCGCCACAACAGCTTTGGAAGAGGAAGCTTCCTTATCCTTTTTCTTCCGAGGGCAATTGCTGGTGATATGTCCTAATTCACCACACTGGAAGCACTTGATCTTAGATAGATCATTCTTCTTCTTTCCCTGCTGCCTCTTTGATGCCAAGGATGCATCTTATTCATCTTCCTTCTTCACCTTACTCGATCTCGTGCTTACTGCTTCTTGGTGATTCTGTGAAGTTCTTCTTGACGCATGATTGCACACAAGCTGTTCCAGTCCGGGAGGTCCGCTCTAACCCAAGATGCTTTGGACAAAGATTTCCCACTCATTCGTGACCGCATTGAGAGTAGTCCTGACCATCACACCATCCTCCACCTTTGCACCCGTGGCAGTCAAATGGTCTCTGATCGACTGTAATATGAAGAGAAAATGTTCCATGTCTTCTCCCTTGGTCATCATGAATGACCGCATCTGAGTCTTTAGAAGCATCTTCCTCTGGACGGATTTTCCCTCATATAGGGACGTTAAGGCCTTCCACATTTCATTAGTTGTTTTCTTCTCAGCTATATGTGAGACAATATGGTCCTTAATTCCATCCATTATCAGCTGCTTGGCATGTCCAACAACTTCATTATGCTTCCTCAGGAGATCTACATCAGTCGGTGTGGCCAAAACCTGTTCTGCATGGTCTCTTAGATGATATGCCTCTAGGACTATCAGGATCCTAGCCTTCCAAACTGAAAATTTGGAAAGGCCATCCAAGCTATCTCGATCACGCAGTCCATGAGGAGCTACCTGCTCAAAAATCTATTGGAGCTCCTTTTCCCTTTGCTAGAGATCTGGATCTAAGGTCCTTGGTGAAACAGGCACCTTCTGCTCCCTTTGACAACTGATTTCCAAGAACAAATCAACAATGATTCAGCTCTCTTCAATCCTCTGATCGATCTGCAAGTTTCTTTGGCTAGAAGTTTGGCAGCTCTGCTTTAGGCACTTCTGCATCTGACAGCTTCAGATCTGCGTCACCCTGGCTGGCTTCAGACAATCCCAGCGCTGCCTCTGCGCAATAAGTGTGTGGGCCTGCTGGGAGATAGCGTGAGACTGCGTCACCTTGCCCTCTACGTAACTCTGCTTTCTTTGAAACTACGCTGTCCCTTCAGATCTGCCCTTCTGCTGCTGCTGCACTTCCTGTTGCTTTCTGCAGCAAGATCTTTCAGTGTTCTGTTGGTGACCCTCCTAGATCTGCAATTGCTCTGATACCATGTGAAAATTTCTGAATGTTACTTATGCAGAAATCTACTGTTAGATCTGGTTATGCTCCTCCTACTTAATTAAGTTATTAAGTTGAAAATTCAAATTAATATCGAAGCAAAACACATAACATACTTTCACCAATTCAAATCTAGAAAAAGTACATGCACACATAGATAAAGTGACATAGTGATTTTCTGGACAATAGTCCCCGGAAAAACCCAATGCGGGATAACAAGTCTCTGGCCGCTGGAGGGTTTTATTATTGAGAGTATTTCTGAGTACAACAAAGTTTGGGTTCCAGATTTGGAAAACCCGACAGAGAAAATATAGATCTGCAACTCACCGGCTGTTCTGAAGCCAAAATATTGACTGATCCACACCCTTAAACGGGATTTACAGGACTCAGCCAAAATTAGGCCCTAGAAATCCCAGCGCTGCTCCTAAAGCCCCTGCGTCAGCATCTGCAGCCTCTGCGTCCCTCAGTGCTGGCCTGGAAAGGGTCGCGTAACACCAAACTGGGTGACGCAGTCCCTACGCTGCCCCTAACGGTCTTTGCGTAACCTCTGAGGGTTTCCAGCTACCTTACACTGCCCTGGGAGTGACAGCGCAACACCTGCGTAGTTGAAGCTTCCCCTGCGCTGCGCAGTTGCTGCTCTCTTGCTGTTAATGATTCTGCTTCTTTGCACTGCCTTTCTGAAGCTGCTCTCTGTCTCTTGCTGATTCTAGACACTGGGATCAGATCATCCCCTTTATCCAAACTCCCCTCTCTACAGCTGAAACACTTCTGAAAATTCTTAGCAAACCCTGCCCTAGAATCTCAGCTTAGCTTTAGCGCTCTACCTCTGTGTGTCTTTACAAATGACCCCAAGCCTTTCTTTTATACTTTTTTCATTGGGAGACCAACGACCATGATTAGATCTTGAATAAATGGCTAAGATTAAAAGAAAGCTTGATTCGTGTGACGTAAAACAATTTCATCACATGTTTAATTTAATTAACTTTAATTATTTAATTTTCCTAAGTTTAGACTTGGGAAATACATTAAAATAATTAATTAATTAAATAACTCCTAAACCAGATGAAATTTCCCAAATCCCTTTCTGGGTCTTGTAGATTATATGTACTGTAGTTCCTCCACAAATTTTGGGAGCTAGAGCACATCCGATGCTACCTCAACTACACAAAATCTCAATAACCTCTTCTCTCGAGGCACATGAGCACTCATAGCCACATCATCATCACTACCACCATCCCCTTTAGCTGCTTGTTATCGCACAAAATGTCTAGGCATCGCGACAACGACTCAGATTGGGGGGTTGTCACCCTGATCCCCAATCTCTCTATTTAAGCTGTCTTCCTGCAGACTAAGGGGGGTAGACCCTATGGAAATAGAATGAAAGAGAACTAGTTGGAAACCAACCAGTTTGGGAGACACAGTCAAACGACCAAGTACTTGTTTAAGATTTAACGAGATTTAACAAATTCGATTAGATTAAGAGTTTGAAACCAGTGCCTTATGGAGTCAATTATCCCGTTACGAAATTAGTATCAAGTAGTTGATAGATGACTGCTTGCTAAAATGGACAACTATCCTATTATGAAAAAACCAATCCAACACCACAATACTCAATTCTTCAATTAAATGCTCAATTTACCAAATTGAAAGATAAGCCTTTTTCAACAATGTGATTTAACTTTCGATTAAATATAAGATCATAATTCGAGTGCAATTCTAGCTCAAAGAGAACAAAACATTTTCACAATCTCTCAATATCATGCATTAAAGATATTCGATCTAGGAAAGAAAGACATGCAATTTATCATTACTTGAAGAGCTCTCAAACTTAATATGCAATTAATATCAATTCAAGTAATTAAAACCACATTTAGAGCCAATTAAACGATGATCAATCAAATATATGCTAAGCATGAAAAAAATATTTTGAACCTAGATGCAAGATTTAAGCAATTTAAATTCCGAAAGATATTATCATGAAAGAACTGTTGAGTTTAAATGCTAAGCAATTCCAAATTTAATTAATTTTCTAAATTTATCCAACAATGAGAGATATAAAGGAGTTTCTATAGTCAAGCCTTAGAGATGTAAAAACTTTTTAATTTTCCGCTTGACTAAGAGAATTTTTATTTAACACTTGAGACACTTAAAAAATGAGTCATCCAAATTTTTTGAAAATTTCATAAAAGCTAAAAATATTTTTTTCCTTTTTTAAAGTTTTAATATTTTAGAGTTCAAAATAAATCTAAAAAATTTTATCACCTTTTTTTTAAAATCTTTTGATTTGTTTTTAAAGTTCTATTAAATCTAAAAAAAATAGGAAATAAAAATTTAGAACAAACTTTATACAAGCTAAATAGAAATAAAAACAAATGAAATGAAATGTAAATGTTTAATTAAATTCTAAACTAAACTTTATAAAAACTAAAATGAAACTAAAATAAAAAAGTGATGAAACGTCACTGATTTTTGTGCATAGGTAAACAAGGGAGTCAAGCGGGAGGATGAGAGAGTGAAGGAGGCAGCGTGGAGAAGCCGCAGAGACTGCATGAGGTAAGAAACCGACAACGTGAGGGCGGATGGGATGGAGAATAGGTAGGCAAACAGCGGACCAGTTTGGAGGTAGCGTGAAGGAGGGCGCGCAGAGGGATGGAGGCTGACGGCATGAGGGAAGAAGGATGCGGACAGTGAGAAGGGTCTGCGTGAGGAATGCTGCAACGAAATGAGAGTCGACGACAGCAAAGGGGAGCAAGAGCAGTGGGAAGACCTGCGTGGGTCGATAGGAGCAGCGAGGAGCCACACAAGTTTTCCCAGTGCAAGGCTGCGAACAAGTTCAAAGAGCTGTGTGAGAAGTGAGGGGGTGTGGGCACAGTTTGAGGAGCAGCCACAACAGCGTGAGGGCAGCGTGCAGATTACGAGCAGAGTGCAGCAAAAGGAAATGGCACGATGAAGGGAATGGAGCCTGGGCAAGATCGAAGAATGCAGAGGAGCTAGTAGAAGACAGAAATTTGCAGGCACACACCAATTTCTCCTTTTCCCTAACAGAATTAAATTTGATTTAAAACAAATGCACCTGTAATTATTTAATCCTTGAGGCGAGATGTTGCCTAGATTAGCAACCAAACCCGATCCTGAGACCAGATCTTACCCTCTAGGGCTTGATATGGCTCAGATCTAAAAAAATTCTCTTAAAATCTTCCAGTAAAACCTGCACAAAATCAGAAAAAGGAACCCAAAACCCAATATATGCACAGAAAATAAAAACCCTTAAACCCTGGTGAGTTAAAAAATAATGATATTTACAAATCTACAATGCTATTTTCCAGATCTGTTAGATCAAAGCCCTCTATGGCAGATTTAAACCTTTTAGCACAATTTAAAAAAGAGAAATTAAGAGAGAGGCACAAGCCCTAGAAAAACCCTGCAAAAAAATAGAATTTAAGATAAGCCCAGCGAATTAGATCCGGAGGGCTCTTTAGATCTTATTTTCTTGGGAGTCAGCTGGTCCAGTCGAGGACTTCCCCAAACGCCCAATTCTAAATCCGAAAGATTTCTGCACACTTAAAGTTAAACTGTTGAATCAACAGAGAAATAAGATAAAAAATAAAATTTTCAAGAGTCAGAGATACCTGCTAACTCAATCTAATTAATATTCTTACCTAAATCCAGTAACCTAAGCAAGAAACCTGTGCAATAGATTACTCTACAAGAGCCATTAATCAACAATTCATTGAAATAATCACCAACAGAGTATAAATAACAAGTTTAACATAAAATGCTGAAGAGGAATAAGACCATCAAATAAAACTCCAAAGACTTCATTTGTATTATTCCAGAAAGTATTATAGGAGAGCTTCAAGAGTGAGTACACGATCAAAAGATCGGATGAAAAATCAGGCTGACATTGACCTCAAATTTATAGGTAAAATCTCCAACGGCTAGTTCACTTGATCCCCGTCAAAGTAATCTCGATTGTCGAAAATAATTTGATGATCTTTTAATCTTGTCCATCGAAATTATAATTTTTTGAGGACTTTTGAATTTTTCAATTAATTCCCTTTTAATTAACTTAAAAATAATATTTTTGAGTTAATTACCTCAAAAAATTGACTTTGACTTAACTACCAAGGCCTAAGGGCCCAAAATTCCTCAAAATTTTCAATATTCCCTTGGCTTGGGACCTTTAAAAATTTGTTTTTTAGGGACCCACGAATATTGCCTTTGAAGAATTTAATTTAACCTAAGACATAAAATTAATTAAATTTATGGCTTAGGATTTTGTATTTAATTTGGC